>OX031064.1:37529360-38154360 GCA_943736015.1 Tridacna crocea | reverse complement strand
GATAGTGTAGATCTAAGATGAGACTGCCATTCTGTGCAGTCTGATCTTGATTTACACCGTCTATAGAAACTCTGGGTTTTTGCTTAGTGCTCAAAAGTTTAACTCTTTACTAAACAAGAAAATTTTAGACCTGTCCAAGTTGAAAGCATTTGCAGATGACAAAATAAATGTGACTCAAAAAATTGAAACTTGACTTTAGAAGAGGAGAAAGCATTGTGGGAAAAGGAGAAAATGCTGATTACCAGCATTTTCTCCTTTTCCCACAATGCTTTCAGAAGGCGTCTTCCTCTGGGTCATAAAAACCAAGGAGTATTTAGTGAGGGGCTAAGTAGTATTATAGTAGGGTAAGTTTAGCTGTAAGAGACCATTGTGATTGGCTAGACTAGACTCAGACTTCAGATTCCTGTCCAATCTTATTTAAAACCATTTGTGCTCTTCAGTGCTCTTGCAAAAGGGGTTTTAAAGCATCTCTGTGATGCGCAAAGCATTGTGCGAGGTTTTTTGTCACATAATTATGGATTCTTTAACAAACATGAAAGTTCACAAGAAATGCGTAAGTAAAATTACAAACCTCATCCCAGGCGGGATTCAAAACCATGGTGGACGAATATCCTCATTTTTTCGAGGTTTAAAAGACCAATACTATAACCACTGAGCTAAAGAGATATCTCTATATTTTTAGCTCAGTGGTTATGGCATTCAGGTCTTTTAACTTGTTACCACACAATCCCAACTTTTAAAGACCCTGAGAAAGAAGCCTTTTGAAAATGCTGGTAACCAGCATTTTCTCCTTTACCCACAATGTTTTCTACCCCTCCCTAAACAATTTTTTTATTTTTCAGTTACCTTTATTTTGTCGTCTTCAAATGCTTTCAATTTGGACCAGTCTTAAATTTTCTTGTGTGGTAGAGAGTTAAAGGGGGTTATTTTTAAAGAAAGTGATGGGGTATCCATATAACAGGACCAGAACAGATAACCACTCCAAAAACAGCTCTATCCCATTTTTTACCCCAAATTTTCAGGGTAAAAAAAAAACTTTTAAGGAATTCTGCAAATGTTTTCAATTTGGACCAGTCTAAAATTTGTCATTTGGTAGAGTTAAAGGGTTTCGTTCCATAGGGTCATAAAAAGAAAGGCAATGTAGGCTTTGCTTAGTGTCCTAGGATTACATCGATGTCTTTAAAATTTACTCCGTAATTAACACACACCCAAATTTCAGACTAAGTCACAAATACAAGCATTTGCAGATGACATAAAATGTGGCTAAAATTAATAAGGTTTGTCTTGAGTCAGATAAAAACAGTGCTCTGGTTATGAACTCTTTTCCAATCCTTTTTCCGCAATATTTTAAAAAGCCTTCTTTCTCAAGGCTGTTCATTTTGAGATTGTGTGGTAATTTTATAAGTCAGAGACAATATGGTCGATTTGCTTCCAACAGCTTGTTACAAGCTGTAGTTACGAGGTTTTGGAAGCAAACCGATGATATGCTAGACATTGTAAAAGTTGAAAGCAGTGCATTGTGTGTTCTTTCTGAATTTTGACCTAAAGACAGATAGTTATGTTTAATGAACTATGGACATAAATAGCTTTGTTAAAAACTGAAGATAATGGCTTGTCAGTCAAATTAAGTCATGTTTTTAACTCTTTGCCAAACAAAAAAATTTCAGGCTAGTTCCATATTTGAAACATTTGCAGTTGATTAACCCATAACCACACAATCCCTACTTTTGACGACCCTGAGAAGGAAGCCATTAGAAAACATTGTGGGAAAAGGAGAAAATGCAGCATTTTCTCCTTTTCCCACAATGTTTTCTAAAGCCTTCTCTTTCAGCGGTGTTAAAAGTTGTCATTGTGTGGGAAAGGGTTAAAAGTTGTAACTTGCACATACTTTGAATTTGGACCTGTTAACATTTCTGTTGTTTGGCAAAGAGATAGAAGAATGCTTTCACACACCTGCTATAATCTTATGATGTATGAGTGTTATGAGATATATAGGGTCTGACATGAGTTGGCATTGAGATAAGATTTTATTATATACCTAGCAGCGAAACCTGGAATTTCCCAGTGTAATAAATTTTGATATCATCACTAGTGACGTTATCAACTTTGACTTTCACTTCCTGCCGTAATTTGGGAACTATTTTTTTTTCGACTACATTTTTTTTGACTTTCAAATGCAAAATTACAAATAATGATGTTAATAAGGTAAATAATAGATAGAATAATCAACTGGTTATTTTTTATATGAAAAATATCTCACTTGGACGCGTCGTAAGGCGTTGAAAAAACTTGTGCTGCGCACTCGTTTTTTCAACGCCTAACAACGCATCCTCGTTAGATATTTTTCATATCAAAAACAACCAGTTGATAATTCTCTATTTTTTAACCCATTACCAAACGACAAATATTTTAGACTGGTCCAAATTGAAAGCATTTGCAGACAACAAAATAAAAGTGACTGAAAATTTGAAATTTGTTTTGTGAAGGGTAGAAAGCATTGTGGGAAAAGGAGAAAATGCTGGTTACCAGCATTTTCTCCTTTTCCCACAATGTTTTCTAAAGGCTTCTTTCTCAGGGGCGTCAAAAGTATGGATTGTGTGGTAATGGGTTAAATAAGTCTTGGGAAAATGTTATTAAGGGAGCCTCTGACGAGCTTATAATGATATTCTTTCTTGAGTTTGATAAAATTCTGATCTCATAAGCCTACAAATGTCAGAGTCTTTTTATCACATAACAGTATTTTACAAATAGATAAAAAGATTCAAAACAGACAATAGATGCACAGGGTGTAATATCCGTAATCCATTCACTTCTAGGAAATACATACAAAATGATGTCAAAAATGGTGTCGCACAATGGTGATATCAAACATGTGTGAGATAAGAAAATTCATAATGGGTACATTACACTGAAAACAACCGAGGTTATGAGATAAATAATTTTGAAGAAGAGCAGGAATAATCTCTTGTAATTATGGGCAGACACCTTTTGAAGCCTCTGCTGGCCTTGAACACTTTACTCCACAGATACTCATTTCTACGCATTGCTTTTAGGAGCCTTTAGAAAATATTGTGGCAAAAGGTGAAATTGCTCGTGACGAGCAATTTCACCTTTTGCTACAATGTTTTCTACACTCTCTAAAGGTGTCATATATACACATAAGTAAGGGCTTCATCCTTGCTGTTATTTAGGGTCAATTAAAGATAATCTCTTGTAAGGGGCAGACACCTTTTGAAGCCTCTGCTGGCCTTTAACCCTTTACTCCACAGATACTCATTTCTACGCATTGCTTGTAGGAGCCTCTAGAAAATATTGTGGCAAAAGGTGAAATTGCTCATGACAAGCAATTTAACCTTTTGCCACAATGTTTTCTATGCTATCAAAAGGTTAAATATACACATAAGAAAAGGCTTCATCCTTACTGCTAATTAGTGTCCATTAGTAATACCATAGAAATGCCTTATGGGGTAAAGGGTTAAGCTGGTCAAACAAATACTATGGCATGTGTGGAAGTTGTTCAAAATAAGCAGTATCTATTCTCAAAATACTTTCATCAAAGTCGATCTGCTATTACCACTCAAGCCTTTGAATAAAGACAATGGACAAATATGGGGATACATGTATATGAGTAGACTAGTATACATATTCTTTTTTTCATATCAGATATGATGGTGTTTGCTCATGGTTTTATGGTATATAATTGTGCTTGCATTACATATGTAAATATTTTCACGTCTATTTAGTTTGCAATGTCGGTAAGTCCTATAGATCAACTACATCTAACCCATTCTTACACAAACAATTGTTAGCATTGAGGAGCTATTGAAAAATGTCCAAACATTGATGGAAAGGGAGTACTTGCTTGTCACAAGCAACTGCTTGGTTTTACGGAATAATTTCAATATTAATCTGCTTATAGGTTTTTTATTCTCTACATATTATATCTCTTACTTTGAGATACTCATACTACTTTTCTTTTTGTCTACCCAGTGTAATAGTGGGTTGTACTATAAACACTGTATGGAAAATCTGTACGGGAAATTTCTTCGGTGAATTCAAGATCGAGGTACATTCTTTTATCATTTAGCTTTCTATTCGATGAAATAAAGCCAGTTTTCTTCCGGTCTCCCGCTTAGTTTTTCAACTTCATCAAAACATCATGTTCAGCGCGAGATTACGGACGAGAGGCACTCCCGTTTTCTCATCAGCTACTATCAACTGCTTTTCCAATCAAAGCTCTTTAGATTGGTACCTTACTTGTTGCAGGGGATGCAATTTGAAACACGTTTGGACCAAAATTAAACGACACTTACTTTGTCAATAACACGTGTCCGTCATCTTGAATTCACCGAAGAAATTTCCATACAGTGATAAATAACCCCTAAAATTCTAGATAAATGCAGCCACTGCCTTGCACCATAAACAATTTTGGATACAGCTTTTATATATCTAACATAAAAAGTAATTGCATGGTGGTTTTCAATTTTAAGGGTATCTTGAAAGCAGCTATCAATGAATGATTTTGTAATGAAAATATATGTTATTTAGATGATCAAAGTTTGAGTTATAATTATTCACATTTTCTGCATGATTCTAAAGCAGTCCTTTAACTCTACCAAACAACTTGGGTTTTCACGATTCTGTTAAAAAAAAGCCTTTTGAAAACATTTTGGGAAAAGGAGAAAATGCTGGTAACCAGCATTTTCTCCTTTTACCACAATGTTTCGACCATTCCAGAACAAGTCGGCAAAATTAATGCTTTCAATTTGCATCAGTCTAAAATGTTGTTGTTTGTTAATGAGTTAAATGAGCAACTATTAACCCTTTACTCCATAGATACTCATTTCTATGCATTGCTTGTAGGAGCCTTTGGAAAACATTGTGGCAAAAAGTGAAATTGCTCCTGACGAGCAATTTCACCTTTTGCCACAATGTTTTCTACACTATCAAAAGGTGTCATATACACATAAGAAACGGCTTCATCCCTGCTGTTATTTAGGGTCATTTAAAGATACCATAGAAATGCCTTATGGGGTAATGGGTTAAAGGTTTCATCTGGTATGCTTTAAACTAACTAAATATACCTAATGAAGAAAAGATCTAACTAGATAATTTTGCAGGTATAACAAAGTAAATTTGAAACAGTGAATCTGCTGTGTAGGTTAGGAAAAGCTATTTGTAGCTATCTAGTTGTTGATAGCTTTTTAGTAGCTACATGTACCACTCTCTTGCACTGCGGATCATTACATTCACCTCTGTAATGGGCTCAGAAAGTAGTCCATCATTACGTCATATTTTTGTCACATGACCATAACTCAGAATGGCTACACAAACGCTGGTGAAAGAAAGACCAATATCAATTGTTTCGTGTCCTGTTCAAACAGCATGGGACCAATCAGACTTAATGATAGGAAATGAACAAAAGATGCATTTTCTGAAACGCCTAAATATCTTTAAAGGACGATTACTTGATTTTTAATCATACAAACTTAGATCCAGCGGTGTGTCAAATCAGTTGACATCAGTCATGGGCGCAGCCATTTTTGTTAAAATCGGCGTAAGATTCTGAAAAGTGAAGAGGCTCGAAAACAATAGTTCCATTTCATGTAAGTAAATTCATCAGTTTGAACGCACCTATAATGTATCCAGAATCATATTTCCTTTGTCTACCTTTCAATTTTACATATGGAACAGTTAAACAGTAACAAAACATCTTTTCCTCGGTTTGACAAGATTCTTGTCATTTAGCCCATCGCAGAGATGTATGTGAGGTAACGAACAACAACTCTGCTCGGAGATTGTACATGTACATGTATCTAGCTACTGACGTTAAGTTTTAGTGTAACAATAGAATATCATATAACTACTATTGTTTACCGAGTAAAGCACCATTACAGGTTTTCTCATGTTACACGCATTTGAGATAGGAATTATTTTATGTCAAATGTGATGTCATATTAGCTCAGCTATTTTCAAAGAAAGCATAGAGGTATTGCTGAAGCCCTCAGGTATCTTTGTCCTGTGCAAACTCAGATATTTTTAAAAAACTTAGATGTTTTATAATATCTCTGTCATTACTGAAGATATTGACAACAGACTTGGACAATATGTCCACTATCAAAAGGGAAACCCATACAATCAGGGCAGGTAACCATTATAGTATTTTTGAAAGAGTTATGCCCCTTTTCTGGCTTGGAATTTTCACTTAAAATCATGCAACTGCAGCCAAGAGTTTACAACTTCACTCAATGCTGTTGTTGTACTATTTCAGAAATGTGAGTCTGGTTTTAATTATAGAAATTGTCTAATGCCTGTGTATGGTGTCTATAAGGTTTTAATTGAGATATTCGGATTTAGAACTTGTAAGTTAATTTTATGTGACCAAAGAATCTGACTTGCCTTGCATTTAGGTAAAATTTTGTTTTACTTGTGTACCATAATGTAATAAAACTTGCCAGAGGTTTGCTTGCCAGCATTTTCTCCTGTTCTCGCAGTACCGTATTTTCAAAAAGCCTGTTTGCTGGCAAAGATGTGGATGCTGTAAATCTAATTTCAAAATGCAAGTTCAAAATGAAAGTTCAAAATGCAAGTTCTGTTGGTTCTGATAACCATCGGCATATGCATTTAAAATCTATGTCAGCCCTACAAAGTTAATTAGATATAACAAATTGCTAATCATTGTAGGTAGAGCTATATGTAGTTACAAAAGGAGTAGATTTTTAACCTGATAACTATAGTATTGCTTTTACTTCGCTTTATTTTGTCAATAATGACATGTTAAAGGGGCAGGTACAATTACCCTGTTATAGTGAACTTTTTTGAAACTGTCAGACCAGTATTTCCTCAATATGCAATTTTGCTGACTTTCAGAGACAAAAAGAAATTGCCAGAGGACAAGACACACTATTCTGTCAGTATGATTTGTGTGCATGTCATGGTCAATAAAACAATGACATTGGAAAAGTTACAGATTATGAGTAGTTTTGTTTGCTTACCAGCTTTGTAATTCTTATTTATCCCTTTACCAGATGACAAAATTTTAGCCTTGTCCAAGTTAAAAGCACTTGCAGATGACAATTATTATGTCAATGTGGCTAAAATTCTGGAATTTTTCTTTCAATAGGATAGATTACCAGCAATTTCTCCTTTTTCCACAATTTTTTCTGAAGGCTTCTTTCTCAGGGTCACTGAAAGTAGGCATTATGCTGTTAAAGGACATTTTAAATAATATGTTTCTAAAGTAAGTTAAGTGTAAGAAGTAACTTGTCATTGGAAGAAGGAGAAAAACTAACTATTATTGTATTCAATTGTATTTGAATAAGTTAATAAGTGTTGTTAAAGAATTAAAGCATTTCAAAGGAGTTTGTGAGAGTTGGTTGATTATTATTTAGTGTATTGATAGATGGTTATTTTTGTAGGAGAGAAATTTTATAAGTTTACTACTCTCAATTTTTAGATAAAAAGAACTGATAATTACTATGCAAGTCAACTCTCTTGAAATATTTTATTTTTGTAGAAATGAAATAAACTTAGGAGGTGAATCAGGGTATAATGCTAAATAAATTTCATATAGCATCATTTGTTCATTTTTCAAAGTGTTTGTTGTATTTATTTTCTTTTTTCCTTCATGAAAAATAATGTACAGAATATTTGTTTATAATGCAAAACTCATAGTTAATCATAGAGAAAATTGATACATGCACAAGTATTTCACTGTACAAATATGGTGCAAGCTTTAGAATTATTATACTCAACACGACATTCATATTGATGGTTTACTGTTTTTCTGTATGTAGAATTTGTGCATTTGTAAGATGTGATGTTTGAAATAAGAAGTCTTTCAATATATATATATAATTATTTCATACTTCACAGATATAAACTTAACATAGAAAAAAAACAAACAAACATGAAATCACAAAACAAAACAACGATATATATATGTATTTGATATTTCACTTGAAACTTTTACACCATATGGAAGATTGCATTTTCATAACTACCAGTAATAGGCAATAGGCCTTAAATATGCATGTGATTTTTTTTTATGAAATGGACAAAATGGATATTGTTTGACCAAACACTACTGCAACAACCACCATGAAATAACCATGAAAAATCCATCAAAAAGCCATTACCTAATACCAATTAAAAGCGACATAATCCATGGCCATTAAATTTGGGTAAAACACCATCATTTTTTGGTAATCACCCATTAAAAGTTATGCCATTGACTTTTAATGGGCACATTAAAAATATATTTCATGGGTCATTACTTGATGGTTGAAAAATTTAATGGTCAATTTCATGGGTTTAGCGGCCATGAAAAGCGACAAAACTCATGGGCCATTAAAATTAATTAATGGGTTTATCATAATTTCATGGCAATGTCATTGGATAACATCATGCCATTAAAATTTCAGTAATGGGGATCGTATCTACCCATTAAATATATAATAATGGCCATGAACATTACTATATATGAATGTCACAGTCATTTAATGGCTAGTGGAAAAAAAGACCATTACATCTTCAGTAATGGTATAGGCCATAAATTACATATTAATGGTAGTTAATTAATTTGAACACTTAATTCATGGCCAGAACATTTCTGGATATGTTCTTGCCATTAATAAGCCATCAAATGGCAATTAATTAATATGCTGATCCAATAAGCAGTTACAACAAGCCATTAATATTGTAATATACATGTAGTAACACAGATTGACTCATCTTGATTCTATCTTTTACATGCTTGATTCTTCTTTTCTGTCTTTGACTCTTTATCAAATGACATAATTTTAGACTGGATCAAATTCAAAACATTTGCTGCTAAAAACATAAAGTTGTCTCAAAAAATTAAATTTGTTTGGGAAAGAATAGAAAACATTGTGAGAAAAGGAGAAAATGATAATTCTTAGTGTTTTCTCCTTTTTCAACAATTGTTTCAAAAAGGCTGGTTCCTAAGGGTCTTAAAAAGATTTTACAAGCTGTCAAAATTTTCATACACAAAGTAACAATGACAGGGCTTTGACAATACTGATCTGAATTGCCCAAACTAAAACTGCTACGAATAACATTGTATTTCCATGACCCCATGAGAGAAATCCTCTGAAAACATTTTGAATTACAATGAATTGCTCTTAACCAACAATTTCTTCTTATTATAATAAAGTTTGAGTCAGAACAAAGTCAATACAACAAACACAAGCCAGGACTGAGGACAAGTCTTCTCCTGACTGGGTTAAATCATCGTGGGTCCCTCAACTATTTGTATGGGGTCGAACTGTCTTGGGGCCGAATGCTCTTCCACCAAAGTGAAAACATCCCCCACATTCAGTGAGATAAAAAACATTAATGTCATAAAATTGTTTATTCATATTCAGCAGTATTAGCTAGAACTTGCTTTTTTTCAATTTTATTAGATCATAAGCAATTTAATATTTTACAATGGCAAGGCATCATCGATTTCACCTTACACTTTATTAAAAATATTTCCTTGTCCAAACCTAAATCAGCCTAAGTGTCTCTCCCATCAGTCAATTTCCTAGATATGCTTGTCATCTTCGAAAAAGAAATTAAGAGTCTTATGGTCAATTCATCAATAAACTTTTGACTTCCTGGATTTTTCAAATGTACCGCTTCAAAATGCGCATGTCAGACAGGAAGTTGTACACTCTTCTTGGTCTTTATTTCTGAAGAGTATGCAAGAGGAATAGGCTTTTTCGTCCCACTGCTTGTTCCCCCCTTAGCTTATTTGTCCGGACTTCTTTGTTTCAACCAAATTCAATATAGTATGAACAGATGTATTGAAGTTTCCTTGATCCAGAATGGTGTTATTTCAGAGGTTTGGCCATAAATATAAAAATATGTTTGTATTTTAAATTCATTTTCACACAAAAAGGTTAGCAGTAAAATGTGGTGACATACAAGTAGATTCAATTATACTGTATGAAATACATTTAGCTTAAAGTTTATCTGACCATGTCAAACTTACATTGGACACTTTTTATCAATCATAATTAATTCACAGACCCTGTCGTACATATACACTTCATGTATAGTTTGTGCAAAATACACTTTATGCATGGTCTCTGCAACTATACATTAAGTTGACCAAGCCCAAGAATATTTTTTTCAAGTCAGTCCACTGCATGTAAAGTGTTCTGCAGAATTGAGATACAAAAGTTAAGTCAGGATACCAAGAGAAACTGTATAAGTCCATGTAGATTACATGATGCCTACTGTTTGATATACCAGCATATGTACCACATGCAGTATATGTATAATGTACTTCTGTGGTGTACTGCTATGTACGCAGCATATACACATATATATACAAGTACACTTTATGTATCAACTGTTTTGTTTTATGATGTGTAGAATAATGCCCATTAGTGTTGGTTTTATTCAATGGTTATTTCTTCAAGATAGCCTTTAATGGGTTTATTAATGGGGTTTGCATTTTTCAGTGTCAAATTCAAAAACTTTTCAAGTATATTCCCATTAAATTACAAAATAATAGTCATCAACCATTTGCGGAAATTTTTTAATGGCAGTGAATGCGGTTTCCTATGTGTGATGGCAATTAGTTTTTATTTACCTGCATGAATGGCCCCATTAATTTGAAATCAATTGGCATTAAACTTGTAAAGATTATGAATTAATGACCCCATTAATATATGTATGCCATCACATTAAGGGTATTAGACAAAATTCAATGTTTATCATGGCAATTTCATGGGAAAATTGGCCATTAATGTTGAAAATAATGGCTATAAGCTAACACCATTAAAAAAAAAAAGAAAAAATATTAATGGGTACCTTTAATGGTTTTGTTATTATTAATTGGCAATTTATGGGTTTTTAATGGCATTTTCATTGTTACCTTCTGCAGTAGTGAAATGGAAATCAATGGAGTATAAAAACTATTGCCATCATTAAGTAATTATTTGCATCAGAAAATATAAAAAGATGTGTGTGAAATTATTTCTAAAGAAATCGCTTGCAATTAAAAAGGAAAAATGTGCTTTTAAGCTACAGATTAACATAGTTATGACACCAGCATGTTATGTGGGAACTTTCCTGAGCAAAATAGAATGGACTAGGATATATGAAGTAGAAATCTTGACTGCCTGTGTTACTGTTTCAAAATTATAATAAATGGTAATGCATTGTGTTATTAACCCATTAACACACAGTCCCTACTTTTGACGCCCCCGAGAAAAAAGCCTTTTGAAAACACTGTAGGAAAAGAAGAAAATGCTGGTAACCAGCATTTTCTCCTTTTCCCACAGTGTTTTCTACCATTCCTAGAACAAATTTCAATTTTTCAGTCAGCTTTATTTTGTCGTCTGCAAATGCTTTCAATTTGAACCAGTCTAAAATTTTGTCGTGTGGTAAAGAGTTAAACACAAGGTTTGTGAACCTGCCATAAAACATCCTTTGACTTCACATAGTCATGTGTTCCATTTCACCTTCCCATTTGCAATTTCCATTTTACACTGGTAAGATAATGATACTGATGGGTTTAACAACAAGCTACTAAAGCAGGACAAAGCATTACTTACATTCCATAGTATTCTTTTCAAGTTTTTGAAAAAGCTCTATCACTGGATATTATCAGAGGATTTCAGCCCTATAAATCTCTGTCTATAAATTTTATACTATGTCACATACTTCTATTTCGCATCATTCTGTAGGCTTGTTAGTGGAACTTGTGAGTAGCTAACTAACAAAATATTGCTTACATGGATTGAATCCATTTCAAAAATAGTGAAATAATACTGTTTCTTAATTTCTTAATTTCCAAATTTACTGAGGTACCAATTCTAGACCGGTGATATTTTCCAGTTCATCAAGCAATTTCTATCTTGTCCATTTTGTCAAAATGTTTCAAATACATGTTTCGATCAGGCCAACTCAGCAGTAGGCATCTTAACATAAATTGCACTGTGATGGATGGATGAACTATTAATATTTTCTGTTTTCATTTTGCAGGCACATTTGTTTTCACTTGGAATGACCTTACTTTATGCAGCTGAATATAATGTTGAACATACTAAAGAGAAAATATCACAAGAGTTACATGACCTGTTAGGTCGTATGACTGCAGATAGTACTACACTAAGGCCAGATCTAGAATCTACCATCATTTTGTGTGAGGAACAACTGTGTGGCCAGTCATCCCAAGAAGTCTGTTGTGGCATTGCTGCTATTTCAGGATTTGGACTACCTCAAGATGGTATGGAAACAACACTTTTGTAGTTATTCGTTTCTACCCTGAGTTGTTGTGTAAATTTTACTGATTTGGTTTTTCACCCTGAGTTGCAGTGAAACTAACACGGTAACAGCTGTTCCTTTTCTTGTCAGAGTGTATATGAAATGGTAGAAATACTTTTGATAGCTGAATTAACTCTTGGAGTTTGGTTTATGCTTTAAATAATATCCAAAAATTAACTTACTGAAAGATAATATACTTTGACTGTCTTTATGTCTCTTTACCTTTGAAACAAAATCTACCTGACATAGCTTTTCTGAGACAGAGATGAAAACTTTAGTAGCAAATGTATAATTCATATCTATATTTTGCTTTTTCAACTGAGAAATGAAGACTTTTTTTGTTTTTTCATGGAGGTATGAAAGAAAAACCTAATATCATGTTTGTATGTATGTTTGTATGCTTTGCGGTTTCATACAGTGTGATTAGGTTTTCTTTTCATACCACCATGAAAACAAAAATAGTTCTCTTCATACCCTAAATAAATTACTTTATACAATGTACTTTATGCAGAATGGAACAGAAATATACCATTTTCTAAATCTTTGTCATGAGCACTCTGATTTCACAGACTAAATTTCATGGAAAATCTGTAGTATTTTATGCAATCATTAAGTGAAAATTCATAGTTTCAGGAACAAAAGATATATTTGATTAAGTAAAATGCTTTTCATTTGTACTGATAGAATTTAGTTTATTGATAATATATATAATTGTAATGGTAGACTTTTTCTCAACCCTTCAAAGCTTGTAAATATTGTGTTTTCATAGACGTTTGTG
Source organism: Tridacna crocea (assembly GCA_943736015.1). Lineage (NCBI taxonomy): Eukaryota > Metazoa > Mollusca > Bivalvia > Cardiida > Cardiidae > Tridacna > Tridacna crocea. Next base: position 38,141,300 of record OX031064.1, on the reverse strand, counting down.
GGGTTCTGTAACAAATAGCAAATGATACTACTGTTGAAATTTTGTATCCTACATGCATTTATTTTCAGTTTTAAGAAAATTTGTTTTCTTTTAATGTATCATAATGACATTCATTTTTTGTGAGTTATTATAGTTATTACAGCTCAATTATTCTTCAACAGACATAGTCAAGTAGAATCGCTGTTAAAAAACCACCACATACAATACATAAATTTGAAAGCTGTAATTATTACTGTAATTAGTGTTGGAGTAGATGAATTTACTACAACCTTTAATTCCTTACTTGAAACATACATGTATGTCAATTTTTCAAACAGTATACATCAAGATTAGACTGGACAGAGCCTTCAACATGATCTTATGTCTTCTGTTAATCCATTTCTTTATGCTATTTTTTGCCTACTTTAAATTATAGTACTCATCGCTCTTATTTTGGCTGCTTTAATTAGAATAATCCATTACATCACAGCTGAACAAGTATTTGCTTAATGTTGGAGGCTATAATTAACCTCATTTTGGATATAATCCCATATTTCCATAGCCTTGAGGTAGAAAGCTTTCGTTGAGATTGTTAAAATAGGAGAAAATATTGGATATCTAACATTTTCTTCTTTTCTGACAATGTATTACACTGCTGTAAAGATAAATTCCCACATATATAAGTCACATATATTTTGTTGTCTGCAAATGCTCATATTGATTATAGACTTTTCTAAAATTCTTAAGAATTAAGTACATGTACATATCATTATGTCACTTTGTTTCTTTTATTGGCTCAATTAGTATCGTAATTGCCTGTAGGTTGTTTTCTTTTATAAATAAAAGAATAGTTCTTGCAGTTTTTGCAATAGAAAGCTAAAAGATAAACTTGTTGGCTATTGGTTTTACAGATTATGTTACAGTAGAATCTATGTATTGGAAAGGAACAAATCTGTCCAATTTTTACGATGTGTCATCCAGTGAAAGTTCTGGTGAAAGTCCCACCTGGCTGTCAAGTATGGACCACCCTTGTATAAAGTGCTGTCTAATCAATACTATTTTTGTCATTTCTAACATGTGTTGTGGTTATGTTTAATTTCATTGTATTATCAACAATATTCTCCAACTGTGATTGTAAAACACAAAACGTCTTATAAGAAGCATTTCATTCATAATTCCATCTCCGGTCTGAGGAAATTCAGTATATTAAGGTATTGTGATTTCTTGTGTTGAACAGTCTTTCAACAGTTTCTAATACTCTTTCAGATACTATTTGGCCAGTAATACTTAAATTTCAGCCATCTTAAGCTGTGGGAAAAAAGATTGTACAATGTTTTTCAATCATGTACTTGTATAGGAGCTCAATAAAGGTCTGTTTGAACAAACCGTTTTTGGTAGTTCAGGAAATCAAGAGGTTTTTTGTGTGTGTGTTTACTTTTGACAGTTTATATCTTATGTATTGGATTTAGCACAAGTTAGCATTTGAGAGAAATTTATTAAAGTACTCTTAAATATTTTTTTGCAGACCAGTTTAATTACAATTTTTCTTTTTGGCAAAAGCCTACAAATATGAGATTCTAATTATTATAGATCTTGAAAACTTTTGATCAGAATATACAAATGGTAGATAACACTTGTGGTAATTTCCACAGAATAGAACAGAAGATGAATTCACATGTGAAATGATGTCCTACATGACATCATATAATTTTTATCTCAAATGTGTTAGATAAGGTAATTTGTAACAAGTATATTCCAGTGAGGAGGTTATGTGAAAAATGGCTGGTTTTGAAAAATCGAATGTTGAAGCGAATCTTTTTGCACTAATTTGCAAATGAGCAACTGTTTTACGTGGAATGAATGTAATAATTGTTTGTTTATGACTGCATTTTTTTTCATCTCACAATGTGCCATTGATTGTTGATTTAATATAAGATAGGAAATAGACATTTCTTTTCATTGGCTCTTCACCCCATGAAACAAAATTGCAGTAGAAGGTTTTGAAAGAATGTCCTCATTATGAATGGATAATGGAACTTCAATGTGTTCTTAACGTTTTACCACTCAACAAAATTTCAGTGTTAAATACAGTTTCAGATGACAAATTATTTATAGAAGAAAAAATGAAAATCATCTTTGAGAGGGCAGAAACTGGTGAACATGTGCCACCGGTAATATTTTCACTCATGGCATACCCCTCCAGCATAACAACGCATTACAATATTACGTCAAGTGCGAGAAATGTAAGGTATATGACATCATATTTCCAATCTGCTTGTCAGGCACGTGCAATTAACCTAGACAACAAGAACATGAAAACCGGTATTTTCACTTGTACTAGTGTAAGATTGAAAAATATTTTCACTGCTATTTCTTGATATCCTACTGGAAAGCATGAAATTAATGGTTGATATTTTTAAGATACTTGCAATACCTTTAACAACCTAACATGATCTAATGCAGCATGTAAATTGTTTCAGTTGTATGTCAAAATGATCTGTTTGTAATTGCATGTAAACTTTGTTTCAATATTTATATAGATATGTAAAGGCTTCCTAACATTTCTACAGTTTGTATAAAATTGGAAAATGCCTTTTTAACGTTATTTTAAACGTTGACACCACTATTATCTAGCTTTCTTTTTCATTGATGTTATGCTATATGAGAGCTTTCCATTGTAAGACTATTTCAAGACTTGTATTTAATTTCTTATCAGACAACAAAATTTTGGACTTGTCCAATAGGAAAGCAGCAGCAAACGACAAAATAAATGTGAGTCATATGATTGGATTTTTCTTTGAAAGGGTAGAAAGCATTGTTGATTATGGACAAAATGCTGGTTTCAGCATTTTCTGAATTTTCCTACAATGTTATCTAAAGCAGTCTTCCACAGGGTCTTTAATACACAGTATTGTTTGGTGAAGGGTTAAAAAAGACAATATTTATCCATAAAAAGAAGTATTTGACTTTTCACAGGAAAATTTGGGAAATTTTGCTTTAAAAAATGTTCTTGTCTTGCTCTTCAAGATTTCAAAGTAACAACAACAAGGGCTTTGGCAGTAATTTTGTTTTTCTGAAGTGATTTTATTTAGATTTAAATTTTGAAAAGTATTTTTTCATCCGATGATGTGATGATGAACATAACATAATGTAAAACATTTTCATGTCTTTCGTTATAGATCAGTATGACGATGTGGGGGCAACAGGAAGTTATGCCACAGAACATGATGAGTTTTCCCAGTTAGAGTCATACGCTCAGTCAGATCAAGGGGATACAACCTATTGCGATGACATACCTGACATTACAGAGGATGTTTCTCAAGCCGAGTCTTTACCATGGTCAGAGGAAGAAAGTCTTCTCGTAACTGGAACATTTGAATCTCTAGATGAATCTACAATCACAAACTCTGAAGCAGTGATGGAAAATCGAAGGCGTAGAAGGGTTTCACCTCAGACAAGTTCAAACAGTTGGACCCTAAACAATGATCAGCAGAAACAAAGTGAAGTTAGTAAATCAAAAGAAGAGATAAAGAAACCAAAGCCATCAATACCCAAAAAGCCTGACAACTTAACAAATTCAAGTGATCACAAAGTGACCGTGAGTGAGATCAAAAACAAGGCAGTTGGTGATTTAGTTGTGTCTGAGTTATTGAGTGAAAGTGACACAGACCATAGTCGACTGGACTCTGACAGAAATCATCAGAGTACAGAACCTACCAAAAATTCAAACTCACAGTCAAATGTGAATGAAAAAAGTGATTCAAAAACAAAGAACAAAGAGAGAAACGGATCAAACTCTTCTGGAAAGGATCTAATAGTTGATAAGAATCAAAATATTTCAAAGCTAAATGGAAATGTGAAAACTACTGCAGATACCAAGGGTCAGACTGAGACAGCAAAAGGTCAGCCTAAAGCAATTCAAAATGATAAGAAAACAGTTGAAGAATTAAAGCCCTCAATAGATACAACTGTCTTTAAGAATAAGAGAAACAAAAGGAAACAGGTAGGTTAGCAACCCACATTGTTAAGTCAAGTAATTTCATTCAGTATTTTCGGAACTAATTTACAGATACATCAACTGTATTAGCTCTTTACCAAACAACAAAATTTTGGACTGGTCCAAATTTAAAGCATTAGCAGACGACAAAATAAAAAGGTATTGAAAGAATGGGACAAAGAGAAAATGCTGGTATCCATTATTTTCTCCCTTTCTCACAGTGTTTTCTACCCCTTAAGGACAAATTCTAATGGAGATGCATTGAGCCTCTTTTTGTCAGAGCATGGCTCATTTTGTTTCCTACAAATGCTCAGATTGTGAGAAAGTCTGAAATTTTGCCTTTGACTGGCTGGATGACTTTTTGTTATTCTTTGATTTTCTTTAAACGTGATTACATCCTAAACTGTTTGTCCTAGGGTCTGACTGTGGCGGATATATTAGAGAATCTCGACAGAAACCTAACAGAAGAAGAGTTATGGGCCCTTTGTAAAGAAGGAACTGCAGCACTACAGAGGAAGAAAAAGCACTTGCGTGAGCAATTATAATATTCCTATAGTATTTTAACCCTTTACCAAACAATAAAAGTTTAGACTGGTCCAAATTGAAAGCACTTGTAGATGCCAAAATCAACATACCTCCAAAATTGAATTTGTTTCCAACAGGGTGGAAAACATTGTGGGTAAAGGAGAAAATGCTGGTTACCAGCATTTTCTCCTTTTCCCACAATATTTTCAAAAGGCTTCTATCTCAGGGTCGTAAAAACCAGAGATTGTTTGGGAAAGGGTTAAAGTTTCTAAACTAGCCCTCTCTCTATCGCCATGTTGGATTTTATATGTGTAACCTGTCATGCAAAACAGGACCACCACAGAACTGCAAAAAATGTTGACCCTGGTCATACTGTGTGGATTGCACAGGTTGACCTGAGGGTCGACACTTTTCGCTTTTATGATATTTCCCGTATGAAAAAGGGTCATTCTACCTTCCGATACAATCGTTTTTGAACTATCAACTTAAATTGACTTCCACTGTCTTTGATTTATTTTCACTCAGTTGATGTACAGAATTCACAGATTGTCTTTTTTTGCGTGACGGGTCACACATCGGTATAATTTGGCGTAAAATAAAAGAAAAATAGGGGATTTTTCTGCGGTTGCACATTGAGGCTACCTGCTTCTCAGAAAGTTTTCTGTGTTGTTTAAGTCTTTACCAAACGACAGATTTTTGGACTAGTCCAATCCAAACTGAAAGCATTTGCAGACAACAAAATAAATGTGACTAAAAGATAGAAATTTGTTTTTGGAAGGGAAGAAAACATTATGGGAAAAGGCGAAAATGCTGGTTACAAGCATTTTCTCCTTTTCCCTTAATGTTGTCAAAAGGCTTCTTTCACAGGGGTGTTAAAAGTCAGGATTGTGTGGTAAAGGGTTGAGACAAGTCATATTGTTTGAGACCCATTCTATTTTTTGCCTGAAATGCTTTCAATTTGGACAATTCTAAGAATTTGCATTATGATAAGGAAAAATTGAGCACACGAAATGCAGTCCAAACTGTATTAACCCTTTCCTAAACAATCCCTGCTTTTTACGACCCTGAGAAAGAAGCCTGAGAAAATGTGGATGACCTTTTCCAACAATGTTTTCTATCCTGCTGGAAACAAATTTCAATTTTTGAGTTACGTTTATTTTGTCGTTTGCAAGTGCTTTCGATTTAGACCAGTCTAAAATTTTCTTGTTTGGTAAAGAGTTAACTCTTATCCTGCTAAATAACTTGAACTGTCAAGCCGATAGTAAAAAGCAGAATTATGCTACTTCAGACTTATTCTTTTTTTAGCTCACCTGAGCACGAAATGCTCATGGTGAGCTTTTGTGATCACCAAATGTCCGTCGTCCGTCATGCGTTGTGCAACGTGGGTCGTTGGCGTCCATAATTTCTTTAAACATCTTCTCCTAAAGCACAGGGCCAATCTTGATGAAACTTGGCAGGGATGTTCCTTGGGTGAAGCTCTACCAAAGTTGTTCAAGAGATTGAATTCCAGGCATAACTCTGGTTGCCATGGCAACCAAGAGTGGTTGCCATGGCAACCAAAAGGAAAAAAAAATGGCAAAATCTTTGAAAATCTTCTTCTCTGAAACTAGAAGGCGTAGAGCTTTGATATTTGGTATATAGCATCTCCTAGTGGACCTCTATTAAGAGTGTTCATATGATGCCCCTGGGGTCAAAACTGGCCCCAACCTGGGGGTCACAAGTTTGAAACATAGGAGCAAAGAAAGAAAACTTTAAAAATCTTCTTCTCTGAAACTAGAAGGTGCAGAGCTTTAATATTTGGTATGTAGCATCTCCTAGTGGACCTCTACCAAGATTGTTCATATGATGCCCCTGGGGTCAAAACTGGCCCTGCCCCGGGGGTCACAAGTTTGAAACATAGGAACAAAGAAGGAAAACTTTAAAAATCTTCTTCTCTGAAACTAGAAGTTGTAGAGCTTTGATGTTTGTTATGTAGCATCTCCTAGTGAACTTCTACTAAGATAGTTCATATGATGCCCCTTGGGTCAAAACTGGCTCGTCCCCGGGGGTCACAAGTTTGAAACATTAGAACAAAGAAGGAAAACTTTGAAATTCTTCTTCTCTGAAACTAGAAGGTGCAGAGCTTTGATACTAATTTTGGTATGTAAGATCTCCTAGTGGACCTCTACCAAGTTTGTTCATATGATGCCCCTGGGGTCAAAACTAGCCCTGCCCCGGGGGTCACAAGTTTGAAACATAGGAACAAAGAAGGAAAACTTTAAAAACCTTCTTCTCTGAAACTAGAAGGTGCAGAGCTTTGATATTTAGTATGTAAGATCTCCTAGTGGACCTCTACCAAGTTTGTTCATATGATGCCCCTGGGGTCAAAACTGGTCCCTCCCTGGGGGTCACAAGTTTGAAACATAGGAACAAAGAAGGAAAACTTTAAAAATCTTCTTCTCTGAAACTAGAAGTTGCAGAGCTTTGATATTTGGTATGTAGCATCTCTTAGTGAACATCTACCATGATTGTACATATCATGCCCCTGGGGTCAAAACTGGCCCCTCCCAGGGGGTCACAAGTTTGAAACATCGAAACAAAGAAGGATAACTTCAAAAATCTTCTTCTCTGAAACTAGGAGGTGCACTGCGTTGATATTTGGTATTTAGCATCTTCCAGTAGACATCTACCAAGATTGTTCATATGATGCCCCTGGGATCAAAACTGGCCCCTCCCTTGGGGTCATAAGTTAGAAACATAGGAACAAAGAAGGAAAACTTTTAAAATCTTTTCTTTTTTTCTAAAACTAGAAGGTGCAGACCTTTGATATTTGGTATGTAACTTCTCCTGGTGGACCTCTACCAAGATTGTTCATATGATGCCCCTGGGGTCAAAACTGGCCCTGCCCCGAGGGTCACAAGTTTGAAACATAGGAACAAAGAAGGAAAACTATAAAATTCTTCTTCTCTTAAAGTAGAAGGTGCAGAGCTTTGATATTTGGTATGTAGCATCTCCTAGTGGACCTCTACCAAGATTGTTCATATGATGCCCCTGGGGTCAAAACTGGTCCCTCCCTGGGGGTCACAAGTTTGAAACATAAGAACAAACAAGGAAATCAGAATTATTTCGCCTTAAACTTTGATATTTGGTATTTATCTTCATTGTAGACATTTACTGCTTAGTACTCAGGTGAGTGATATAGGACCATCATGGTCCTCTTGTTTAAAAAAGAAACTTCTTCTCCTTAGACAATGTAGATCCAAGATCAGACAACATGTTCTGTAGCATCTCATCTTGATCTATACAGTCCGCAAAAGGTTTGCGAGTCATGCTTCAGCAGTGTAAGTGTTAAATCTTGCCGAAATGAAAAATATTAGACCTCTCTGAAATTGATGCAAGGGCAGACAACAAATCTTGATTTTAGCTGGCTGTGAAAAGGTTACGATCATTTTCTCCTTTTCCAACAACGTTTTTTTTTTTTTTATAGTAGACTTTATTATGATGGTTGAAACTTGTGTTTTTGCTATAAAGTTTTAACCCTTTACCACACATTGACAACTTTTGAGGACCCTGGAAACGAAGCCTTTGGAAAACATTTTGGGAAAAGGATAAAATGCTGGTAACCAGCATTTTTTCCTTTTTCCAAAGTGTTTTCTACTCCATCACAAAATGATTGCACTGTTTTAGCCACATTAAAATTGTCGTCTGCAAAATGGTTTCAATTTTGACAAGGCTTAAATTTTGTCATCTGGTAAAGGTTTAAACAAGCACCAAAGGTACACTCAAAAAAGCTTCCCTATTCGGGTACATTGAAGTCATTGAATTTTCTTTTACAGCTGCATATCTTTCACCTGATACACTATTGATAAGGGAATCAGGAAATGTGTCTTTCAAAGCCATCCCGGAAGAAAAACCCCTGGAGGTTATTTTTATGGCTCCTGAACTTCAGTCTAAGGGAGAACTGTCTGAAAAGGTAAGGTTTGTCCATAAATCCTGTAAGTACATTCTACATAGCTTTTTAGAAAACTTAGTAGAATTAATTGATTATCTGTTTATCTCAGAATACCAAGTTTAGATGACCACAGAAAGACAGCTTTTATGGGAGATGACTCCTTCTTTACTGCATAACTTCATCCCATAAAAATCCAGTACCAAATGGCTGCTTTAGGGAGAATTGTCTTTTGCTAGTTGGTTACAGTATTAATCTTTTAAAACTTGAAAAACTAGGATCTTTTCCAGGTGCGGTTTGTATTTGAGCTATGAATTTGTTGCAAACTGTCCTGTTCATAAGATTACAATTTTGTCTATCATTCTAGCCACATTAACTCTTTACCACACAACAACATTTTAGACTGGTTCAAAATGAAAGCATTTGCAGACGACAATATAAAGGTGACTGAAAAATTGAAATTGGTTCTGGGAAGGGTAGAAAACACTGTGGGAAAAGGAGAAAATGCTGGTTACCAGCATTTTCTCTTTTTCCTACAGTGTTTTCAAAAGGCTTCTTTCTCAGGGGCGTCAAAAGTAGGGATTGTGTGGTAATGGGTTAAATTTGTCACCTGCAAAGGTTTTCAATTTAAGTAAGTCTAAAATTTTGTCATGTGAAAACAATTTAAACTTCGCAGTTTAGTGTGAAGTTCAGACTTCTCCAAATTGAAGACATTTGCAGATGACAAAATTAATGTGGCTAAAAAAACAGCAAAAATTGTTTTTTGAAGAGGGATGGAACCTAAGTCCACTTTCTCAAGTTCTTAAACATGCTGGATTGTTTAGTGAAGAATTTGGACAAAATTTGCAAAGAGTATCTACAGCATTGCCTTCTAGAACACTGAAAACCTCATTTTATGGAGACTATAGATTATGACAACTGTATAACATTAACCAGAGTCATTTTCTGTATTTTTAACTCATTCATCTTTAATTTTGCTGTCAGTCCTAGAGCTTTATTTCTAATGCATATATAAGAGCTGCCAACTCAACCAATTACCACACAATCCCTACTTTTGACGACCCAGAGAAAGAAGCCTTTAGAAAACATTGTGGGAACAGGAGAAAATGCTGATAACCAGCATTTTCTCCTTTTCCCACAATATTTTCCACTCTTCACAAGACAAATTTCAAATTTTTAGTCATTTTCATTTTGTCGCCTGCAAATGCTCTCAATTTGGACCAGTCTAAAATTGTGTTGTTTGGTAAAGAGTTAAATATCAATACATCATTCTGCTTGCTGCAATTTAGTGTACATGTACATAGTCCTATGCAATTCAGAAACTATAGAACCAAATTAGTTACTGGTATACAGAATTGGATTGAATAAAGTTTTTTAGATTTAATTCCATATCAAATTTTCCTACCCGAAGGAAAAACAGCTCTTGAAAATACTGTGAAAATGTGGAGGGAAGAAAGCTGGTAACAAGTATTTTTCCATTTTCGTACAACCAATCCTTTTATTGGAGATACATTTCATGTGTTTGCAAATGTTTTTTCAAATATTGAAAAGTCTAAATTTCTGTCATCAGTCAAAATTCACTAAGAGTTGACTTAATCCTTTACCAAAAAATTCCAAGTTTTAACTACCTTGGGAAAGAGGGCTATTAAATAAAATTTGGGAAAAGGAGAAATTGCAGGTGACCAGCTTTTTCAAAAATATATTTTACTCTTTGAGCTTTTTGTCTTAATTTGCTTGTGTCTAAAATTATGTTGTTTGGTAAAGAGATAAGGTGTGGAGAGCACTAAGAAAGAGCAGCTTGCATATCATGTACATTTTGTACCAAAACTGTGTACCAGTAAATAAAATGAAGAATAGATTGTGATATAGAGAGGTATATGTAATTATATTATTATGGTATTATGTGAATGAAAAGTATTATTACTTTTTTAGACATGTTTGTATGGACTAAGTGTCACTCTAAGATGTGCTGCGGGTAAAAAATATTCTGCATTTTCATCACTGAGTGTAAGCCAAGACCTGAAAGAGTTGCTCACATTTCTTGCCGATAGTAATCCAGCAAAACGTCCAGAGTTGACAGACATTTCCAAAGTATGTTCTGTAATGACTATTTTATTTTAACTCTTTACCACATAATCCTAACTTTGAAAAACTTGAGAAAGATAGCTTTTGGAAACATGGTGGGAAAAGGAAAATTCGGTGACAACCAGCATTTTCTTATTTTTTCACACCGTTTTCTACCCTGTCAAAGACTACTTCCAAAATTTTAGCCACACTTAAAAGGGCATTTGCATATGCTTTAGGTTTGAACAAGGGTAAAACTTTGAACCATGGTAAAGAGTTAAATAAGTTTGCTTTGGTGTGTGGTTGTGGAATTAATGGTATAATAGGTGATGTGTAGTAATTTAACCCTTTCCAGAACAATCCTTGGTTTTTGTGGTATTTGTCGAAGACAATACCACTATGAGTTCAAGATAGAATTTTGACAACCATGTATCTTATTTTGTGCAAAGCCAAAGGAAATAAAACCAGTTAAACTCATTCTTTCTCAGGCAAATGAGTTTTTCGGTGGCACACAAATATGTAATTTGAAATGGCATTTTAAAATACATTGGGCGAGGCCATCGATCGTTGAGATATTTATTTTTGATTGAAAAAAGCTTCTCTCGCTCATAGCCTTTTATAGGCGCAATGATACAAATTTGCCTACTGACCCTGGACTTTCTCGTTCCAAAACCAATTCGTTCCATGACTTGTTCGTCCTATGATTGCGCGCTACTCCATTTGATTGCTCATGAATATTTATAGATCGAAAGATATTTCAAAATTATAGTTTTAAGGTACATGAGTACTCTCCCTTCAACCGAAAAGGTATTCATTTGCTTTTAAGCCAATATTTGAACAATATGTCTCTTTTTCTTTCAAACTATTGATTCCACGCAATGGGTTTCCTTGACAAATACCACTTCAGCGTTCTCAATGCTTTGATTATGGGTCAGGAATAGAAGCCTTTTGAAAACATTGTGGGAAAAGATGAAAATGCTGGTAACCAGCATTTTCTCCTTTTCCCACAATGTTTTCTACCCTATCATATAGAAAAATCATCTTTTTAGCAACTGTTAATATGTCATCTGCAAAATGCTTTCAATTTAGTCTGGTCCAAAATTTGCTGTTTGGGAAAGGATTAATACATAAACCGATAGCACACTTTAGTTTGTGTTGATACGATTATTGGGATATCCATGTATGGCAATAAAATTAATGGGATATTTTTGTGTGTTGTAATATAATGATGTAATTAATGGTTTGTTGCCATGCATGGTAATATAATCAAATGATCTTAGTTGTGTGTGTTGCTCTAACTAATGGTATGTTTTGGTATGTGGTGATATTCTTAACAGTATCTTTTTGTTTGGTATTATTAATTCTTTCCTAAGTAACAAAATTTTTTACTTATCCATATTAAAAACTTTGCAAATGACAAACTAAATGTGGCTTTCATAATGAAATTGTTTATAAATGGGTTGAAAGCATTGTTAAAAATGGTCATTAATGTGGGTTTCGGCAGGTTTCTTACATGGCAAAATTCTTAATAAAGGTTTGATGGTAAAGTAGTTTTGTATTATCAACATGTGATTCTACAAATGGATCCTATAGAAATAAATTTACCAGCATCAAATAAAGGAATAATTATGCCTTTGCTATTAGGAATTGTCAAACACTACTTTGCAAGCTTATTCTAAAACTAACCTTTGAAGATAGTTAGACTCAAAGTGCATGTAGTTACCCTGTCTACTAACGCATTTTAACCCTTAATGTGCTATAGCTCTTTGCCCCATAAGGCATTTCTATGGTATCTCTAATTGACCCTAAATAACAGCAAGGATGAGCATTTCTATGGTATCTCTAATTGACCCTAAATAACAGCAAGGATGAAACCATTTCTTATGACACCTTTTCATAGCACAGAAAACATTGTGACAAAAGGTGAAATTGCTCGTCACGAGCAATTTCACCTTTTGCCACAATGTTTTCCAAAGGCTCCTACAAGCAATGCATAGAAATGAGTATCTATGGAGTAAAGGGTTAATCAGCTTTCTTTGCTATAGCAGATGATGTAGATTAAGATCAGACTGCATTGAACAGTGTTTCTTCATCTTTGCCGTGGGATTGCAGGAATCCCGCACTTGTGTGAATAATCCTCCACATTTTCTGGCACAGTGCCAGACACAGCTCCCACTTTCCTTGATTCATGTTATAGCGTACCAATGTTACTTTGATTGTATTTTTCTCTATTGAATTTAATAATTAGCCTATCACACACAAACACTGGTTAGAAATGCTATCAACAGTGTTTGACATGAAAAAAGTGAGGTGGTTTTCAAACCTGAAGAATCACAGTTGATAAAAAAAGTAACTGGTTCTCTGCTTCATGACCAACTCAGAAATGCATTCATAAGTGACCTGTTTAGGAAGCGGTCTCCAAATTTAAGTACAGTGAAACAATTGTAATGAAAATATACAAATGTTGGCTGCATTGAAAATTTAAGATATATTTCCACTAATTTATTAGAAAAGTATGTTAATGATGTTTTGGTGGAGTCCGTGGTCGTGAGGTAGAGCGTCGGCTTCATAACCTAAAGGTCTTGAGTTCAATACCCAGGAGCGGGTGTCAACTTTGGGATTTTTCATTGGCCCACATGTTAGGCGCGAGTACTGGTGTAGTTCTGGAAGCAGAATCGAGAGAGATTGGTATAAGTTGTAAGAACTTGTTTCTCAATCGATGTAAAATAAATATGTTTAAACTAATAATGTTTTAGTTAGCTCTGTATACTTTGTCTTGTTGTTTTGAAATTCCCCACTTTTTTTTAACATAAGATTATTCATTAGAAGTTTGAAATAGTCATTGAAAACTTTGATTATTAAAAAGAAAACAAAAACCATGTCTGTTTGCTTAACCCATTACCATACAATCCCTACTTTTGACGCCCCTGAGAAAGAAGCCTTTAGAAAACATTGTGGGAAAAGGAGAAAATACTGGTAACCAGCATTTTCTCCTTTTCTCACAATGTTTTCTACCCTACACAAAACAAATTTCAAAGTTTCAGTCACTTTTATTTTGTCGTCTGCAAATGCTTTCAATTTGGGCCAGCCTAAAATATTGTCGTTTGGTAATGAGTTAAATTTTAAAGAAAAAAAAACATGTTTGTTTGCTTAAATTTCAGGTATGTGCTCAGCACAGCAATGGAACAAGTTCTGACACAATTTGTGCGAGGGTGTTTCAGGATGCTTTTAAATCTTTGGTAGGTAAAAATTTAGTAATGTTTATATCAAAGTTATCAAATAAAAGTTCAAATCATTAAAATATTCCTAGAGTGTTTTAACTTATCTCTTTATGAGACGATAATCTTTATCTTTTCTATATTGAAAGCATTTTTAAAAACTCATTTCATAAAAGAGGTAACCAGCATTTTCTCCTTTTCCCACAATATTTTTTTATCTTTCCAAAGATGATTGTAAAATCATTTGAGCTACATGTAATTAGTTTTCTGCAAATGATTTAACCCTTTACCCCATTAGGTACTTCTATGGTATCTCTAAATGACCCTAAATAACAGCAAGGATGAAGCCGTTTCTTATGTGTATATGACACCTTTTGATAGCATAGAAAACATTTCGACAAAAGGTGAAATTGCTCATCACGAGCAATTTCACCTTTTGTCACAATGTTTTCTAAAGGCTCCTACAAGCAATGTGTCGAAATGAGTATCTATGGAGTAAAGGGTTAAATATTGACTAATCTAAATGTAGTTAACAGTTGAACATACTATTTCTAGCCTTACAAAATACCAACTCAAAAAAAGACTTGGTAATATTGTTCTTCTATTTTTCAGAGTGATAGAGAAGAAAAACCTTCCCTCAGACACAAAGATGAAATTCAACAGAAGGCAGTGCAGGAACAACAGTCTGTCAGTGAAACTAATAACACCGGCTTGGCAAAACCCTCTGCTTTTAAACCCACTGGTGGTGTTGGAGGGTTTCAACCAATCAAACCTGCTCCTATTGGGACCAATGGTGGAGGGGCCTTCTGTCCAGTGCCAAAGAAACTTCCAGAAGTTCCTGAGCCAAGAATTCCTAGTGCATTTTCTTCTCCTGCTACACATTTCAAACCAATAATACTGCAGCAAACAGAGAAGGCAGCCAATGAAAAGCTAGAAAGTTTAAAAGAGGAAGGAAAGAAGCCAAAGGAGAAATCATCTGATAAACAGAAAGCCAATTCTGGAAAAGGAGAAGGGAGTTCTCCAAAAAAGATAAGTCCCAGTGATAATCCAAATGATAGTGATAAAGAAGTTGTAAAAAAGCTAAAAGAGCTCAAGAAAAACTTAATGAAACACAGACAACCTACTATGGCAAAGGAAATTGAAAATGAAGACAAACCAGCAGAATCATCCAAAGGTGCCAAAAAATCAAGTTCTTCTAAGAGGTCTCTTCCTTCAAGTCAGAAAACGACCTCTAAATCAGAAGAGAAGTCTGACAAACAAGGTGCTTCTAAGGATGACTTAGAGTCATTGCTGAAAGAGATACAGAAACAAGGAAATGCTCCAGATACTCAGATACTGGCATCAGCTATAGCTCAATATCTGAAAAGTCAAATGGGTCAGGGACCAGAAGGTCAAGGACAAACTAATTCTGGTGCTAAACCAGACAACCCTGACAGTAGTGCTGAACTAGATATGACCATAACATCTGGTCAGTCACAGCTGTCACAAGGTCATATCTTGCCCACATTGTCCTCACAGTTACAATCTCAACTGTTAGGCCAGACCATGACACTACCTCTACATCAGTATGGAGGAAATGTGATCACAGGACTCCCACAGTTCCAGTTTCAACAGGATCCTGTTAGTGGACTGTTACAGTTGATTCCAGTTGTACCCTTACGACCCATCAGTGTCCATAGCAACAGTGGTAGTGGTCGTAGCAACAGTGGTATGGATTTTACCTCTCCTATTGGAACAAGTTCTGTTGTTAGGGAAGGACCTAGCCCCTGTATATCCCCTAAAAGTATTCATAATCATAGTGATGTAAGTAATACAAGTGCAATATCTGATCCAACTGGGTCCAAACCTAAGGGAATACACGGGAGAACAGCCAAAGACTTAGTGCAGAAAACTGCAAATATTCGTGCCAAAAATTTAGGACGGCCTTCACCAATACAGTATGATTCAGGTGGAACTAAGGACAGTTTAGGTTTACAAAAGTGGAAATCTGATCGTGCGCTTAATAAATCTGATCTTTCATTTTCAACAGAGGATGATCAGGCAAAGCATAAACCAGGCTCTAGTCTTTCCAATAAACTTCCATCAGGCTATGTGTATGATGATTCATTTATTAGTACACAGAGGGTAAACAGTCACCAGGGATATGTGGTACAAAATGGACAATTTACTGATAGAATAAATAATCGTTCCCCAGAAAACAGAGTACGAACTCATTCAAATTCATCTTCACCGTCACCTTCGAAAGACAGTGGTGTCAGTGGTATGAATTTTGTAGGTATGAAATCACATCCGTCAGTTGATGTAAGTTTGATGGATAGGTTGTTGAATAGTAACATGAGTGGAAAACAGCCTAGAGCTCTTGGAAAAATTGTACATTTGCTCCGAGAGGAGTTTGCATTTGATGGGTACATGGAAAACGGAGTTGAAGATCTAGCTATGGGTAAATTTTTTTCTGAATTTAGAATTGCATGTAATTAACCCTTTCCCAAACAAGCCCTGGTTTTTACGTGTCTGCAGTAAAAGTCTTTGAAAACACTGTGGGAAAAGGAGAAATTGCTCGTAACGAGCAATTTCTCATTTTCCCACAGTGTTTTCTACCTTTTTTGAGAACTTTCTGCAATTTTCTCCAAATCTGAAATTGTCGTCTGCAAACTCTTTCGGTCTGGAAGGGTCCAAAATTTGTTGTTTGGAAAAGGGTTAAGAAATAATTTTCTTTCTATCTTGATTTGTTGTTCAACAAACTATGGTATTATTCCCACACAAAACGAACGTTTTCAGGGATTTACTGGAATCAGCCTGTCTGTCCTTGTGTCTGTCTGTCCGTGTGTTTGTCTGTGTACAAAATACTAGTAATTTTGTGTTGCAAACTCCTCCTACAGTTTTCCTTCAATTGTATTGAAACATTGCACATATATTGATCATATTCTATTGCCTGGTTTCCATTGTCCATCTGTCTGTTTGTCTGTTAATCTTTTTCATGTTTGTGTGACAAATGTTGGGATAGAGTGTTGTGAAACATGCACAGATTGCTGATATTCATCAATAGCAGTTGTGAGTTATGAGGCACAATAAATAATCCACAAGGGCAATAGCCCGAGTGGTTTATTCATTGCGGCTCACAACTCACAATGTGGTTTATTGAATGACAAACCATGATAGAAAGAAGATTATTTTGATTCTAACATGGCCAATTTCTTAATGAAAGGAAAACAATTTCAGACTTAGAGTAAAAACGCGGATAAAGACTATGTTCCATTGAATAACCCACTCATTGAATGACGTCACTCGATAAAGAATGACGTCACTCTACGTGGATTGTCACAGATTTTACCACGCTTTCCTTGCACTGTGTTTATAGAGCCGAATTCGCGTGTCATGTTAGAATTGTATTTTTACAGCTGAGTACATTGCTTCCCTGGGCATGCTGAAATGGGAAACCTTTATAAGTGCCATAAGTGAGAAGTACAGTGACCTCTACTGGGGAGCAGGACTGTTGGCCAATTTGTACAAGGCAGTAAATGGTAATAGACCACCCTCTACCACAAAGTAAGTGCCATTTGTATGTACAGTATGTATCAAGGTACACTGGATTGCAGTAATTAGTAGAGGAGTGTCCAAATATAAATGCGACCAGGCACATGAAAATGCATCCTTCACAGATTGCTTGAACAGATTTGCAAAGTTTCAAAGTTGCATGAGTGACAAGAATGACTGGCAAACATTACCAGCATTTTATTCTTTTCCCACAATGTTTTCAAAAGGCTTCTTCAGGATCAGGATTTAGTACCACATTGGAGAAAGATGTGAAGGAAAGGTAAAACTCTTTTACTTGTGATGATATGGAAACCTGAGAAAAAAGAAATTCTTGGCTCATGCAGCATCTTTGCAAACCGAGTTTACTTACCCTTGGCCGCTAGCCTCTTTAAAAATCAAAACTCCCTCTGCACCACCTATCGAATATCGCGAGTTGCGTAACCTTTGCTGATGTTATTTCTGACCAATCAGAATGCTCATGATTGAATTTGTTAGACTATGCATCAAATATGGCTGTGCTTTCAGATTCATCACATCAAAAACAAGATTAACAGACATACGATGATTCGCAATTATTTGGCTGTGGAACCTGTCCTAATATTTCATATAATTTATCTTGAACTATAAATAACTCATTAAATACCAATTGTCTACTCTTTTTTGGCAAATGTTTGTCACAAACACGACAACTTTTTTGATGGGCGTCGCCATTATTGTTTTCTGTTTTGCAAAAGATTTCTTGTTACGGATGGTTTAGTTGGACGCGGTGGGTTTTGATCGCATCCAATGAAATGGCGCAACGGGAGCTTCGATTTTTAAAGAGGCAAGCGGCCAAGTGTACTACCTTTGTATCCTTGGCTTGCAAAGATGCTCAAGCAGTTGCTCCTTTCTCTTTAAGAATCTACATTATTTTACAGTGGGAAGGGGAATTAAAACTCAGGGACCTAAAAGTTAAGATTTCAGTCATAATAATAAAATGAACGTAAAACAGTAAATTTAGAAAAAGATCCATAAAGATCTTGAAAAACATGTGTGTATTTTTATTTAACAGGCTCAATTCCAGAAAACCACCTGTACCTAGAAAATCCTCACAAAGGCCAAATGATGATGACGATTCCAGTCTATCAGAGAACAATGAAAACTCAAGGGAGAGAACTCAAAACAGATTGCTTCCTGATAAAGTAGGAACACAAAGACCTCATTCTTCCTTTGTGCCAAGAACCGACCACTATCATGATACCTCAGATTCTTCTGACAATGAACATTTTGAAAAAAGGAGAAAGAAGAAATCCAAACATGAACTGGATAGAAAGAAAAGTTCATCTTCCAATAATTTGTTAGAGGGAACAGGAACTTTTGAACTGGTTCCAAGTTTAAATGTGCCAGAGGATAATGGTAGTGTTTCAAACATAAAATCATTCAGAAGAAATGGAGACAATATCAATAGTAGTCATAACTCAGATAATCAAATGCTTTCCTTGCCTGAAAATAATACTCTTATAAACAGACAAAACTCTGCAGATGGTGCGCTAATGAACAGAAAAAGATCAAGTGTACCAAATTCTTTAAGTTCTTCTTTTGATGGAAGATTGCAAAATTCTTCCTCCCAAAATAGGTCAGTTCACAACTATCAGAGACAGACAAATGGATTGTCAGGTCACCGTGATAGCCAAAGTAATAACATGACAGGTCTATCAAGAGAGGTCAGTATGTCGTCACACAGTAGCAGTCAGTCAGATATCGCCAGGGATTCTGACTCAATACCTGTGGAGAAGAAAGGGCATGTGGTGTATCACTGGGCTATGATTCAACTCTGTATGACACCAGAGATGGAACGCTTCATGCAAGATATTGTAAGTAACTGTTTTATCTTGATTTTAACCTCAGATCACATGATTATGGTTTGCCCAGGAACTTAGAAATTCCATTAACTTATTACCAAACAATTCTCTTTTTTTTTATAACCCTGAAAAGGAAACCATTCAACCCTTAATCCTTTCCCAAACAATCCCTGGTTTTTTCGATGCTGGGAAAGAAGAATTTTTAAAACACTGTAGGTAAAGGAGAAAATGCTGGGGTTGACCCTTTCCCAAACGACAAATTTTAGACTCTTCCAAAATCAAAGAGTTTGCAGACGACAATTTCAAATTTGATAAAAATGGCAGAAAGTTTTCCAAATGGGTAGAAAACACTGTGGGAAAGGGAGGGAGAAATTGCTCGTTACAAGCAATTTCTCCTTTTCCCACAGTGTTTTCAAAAGACTTGTACTGCAGACAAGTAAAAACAAGGGCTTGTTTGGGAAAGGGTTAATCAATGGGTAGCTGTGATAAAAGTGAGTTATCATGTCTATTTTGACAGGATGAGGAGAACAGCCAGATGTTACAGGGGAAGTTATCTGCCCTTGAACAGCAGTTGAAGATGGAGCGAAGATTACGCAAGAAATCCCAGAGATATTATAGAAACCTGGTGGACCAAAGCAAAAACCCTCTAGAGATTGGGAAAATGGACAAGATAACCAAAGGTAAAACTTGTCTTCTGTACACATGGTTACTGCTAGCCTGGAGTAGTTTTCACAAACCATTCTAATAATTATTGTTCAGATTTTCGGTTTCAAAACTAGCTATCTGACTGGCTGAGATATCTAGCTCAACCAGTTGGATAGAAAGTTTTGAAATACGTATTGTTCTGAGTAAAACATGATGGGTTCCTGCATTTGTCATTTTATTACAGCATTTTGGTTACAGTATCAAGTCATCTTTAAGTCTTTCCCAAACAAGCCTTTCTTTTTACGTGTCTGCATTAAAAGTCTTTTGAAAACACTGTGAGGAAAGGAGAAATTGCTCCTAACGAGCAATTTCTCCTTTTCTCACAGTGTTTTCTACCCTTTATGAGAACTTTCTGCCATTTTCTCAAAATCTAAAATTGTCATCTGTAAACTCTTTCAGTTTGGAAGAGTCCAAAATTTGTTGTTTGGGAAAGGGTTAACTCTTTCAGCGCCAAATGAATAAACTTGACCACTTTTAATGGCCCTAAATACAATCCATTGAAACTTATGTAGATTTTTATTGTATAGCTTAACTAAAAAAGCGGGCCATATAGACCAAGATCAGAAAGCTCGTTCTTTGCAGTCTGGTTACCAGCATTTTCTCCTTTTTCCACAATGTTTTCAAAACCCTACTATTCCAGACCAGTAAAAACCAGGGATTGTTTGGGAAAGGGTTTAACTGCCTGAGGTAAAAGGCTTTTGACCACAACATCAAGGGAAACAGTCAGTACGTGCTGGTCACCAGCTCTTTCTCCTATTCCCATCATGCTTGCAGTGCCATTTTATTGTTATCAAATCCTATAATTTGATTAACGTTTAGTTTATCTTCAGCATTTTTGACCAGTAAAAAATTTTGTCGCCGTGTCAAGAGTTAACCCTTTACCACACAATCCAGGAGGTTTTACCAGCAAACATGATGACAACATATTAGTCTAGTCGAAAGTAAAAACATACACAGATGGCAATTTAAATCTGATGCAATTGATGGGATACATTCTTGAAAGAATAGAAAACAATCTGGGAAAAGAGGAAAATGTTGAAAACTGGCATTTTCTCCTTTCCCCACTGTGTTTTCAGAGGGCTACTTCCTGAGTGTCGTTAAAACTTGTGATTAGGTGGTAAAGCACTTAACTCATTACCAAACAACAATATGTCAGGCTTGTCTAAATCAAAAGCATTTGCAGACAACAACAAAAAAAAAAGTGACAGAATTTAGAATTTGTTTGTGAAGGGTAGAAAGCATTGTGGGAAAAGGAGAAAATGCTGGTTACCAGCATTTTCTCCTTTTCCCACAATGTTTTCTAAAGGCTTCTTTCTCAGGGTCATCAAAAGTAGGGATTGTTGGTAATGGGTTAAAGTGCTCATCAGGAGCGCAGTTGCCTTTTGTTACCAATTTGATAGTATTACACTCGTGAGAAACTGGGACCATTGTGACACTGTTTTCCAATTACATGTCAGTTCCAAGTTATATACCAGAAATACTTTATATTGAATAATGTAACTCTTTAACACACGAGAAAATTTTAGACTCGTCTAAATCGAAAGCATTTCCAGATGACAAAATAAAGGTGACTAAAAAATTGAAATTTGTTCTGGGAAGGGAAGAAAACACTGTGGGAAAAGGAGAAAATGCTGGTCACCAGCATTTTCTCCTTTTCCCACAGTGTTTTCAACAGGCTTCTTTCTCAGGGGCGTCAAAAGTAGGGATTGTGTGGTAATGGGTTAAGCTTTTATTTAAAATGTTTCTTTTTTAATCACTAGCTGAAAGAAATCAGATGAGTCAAGTTGCTAGAGATATTACAGAAATGACACAGCGTATCAGGTTTATAGACCTCTGTAAAACACACATACAGGTAAGGTCATGGTTTCAATTTGAACTTTATATGAAATTAAATCTTGATTGGTCTTTGAATGCTGATAATTTTACTTAGCTCTTTACCAAAAAAAATTTTTTTTGGACTGGACCAAATTCAAAGCACCTGCAGACAACAAATTGAATCATGGTAGTATAATGATTTCTGACCTTGATGGGGTAGAAAATATTGTGGGAAAAGGAGAAAATGCTGGATACCAGCATTTTCTCCTTTTCACACAATGTTTTCTGTAGGCTTCTTTCTCAGGGTCATCAAAAGTGTGGATTGTATGGTAAAGAGTTAAGGCTACTAAGCACCACCCATTGCATTTTCTTGTTTTTCCCACAATATTTTCAACCCTTCCAAAAAAAAGCTTTCACTCTGTTAGCTATACTTTAATTTATCGTCTGCCAATGTTTCCATTTTGTACAAGTTTTTAAACTTTTTTGATATGTTGAAGTTTTAAAGGTGGCCCTTCAGATCTTGGGACGAAAATTTAAAAAAAATGCAAAAAAATCATCCTTATACTCCCCAAGCCTTTTAATTTGTCTTCATAAAACCCCAGTAGTCGAAAACCATCCAACAGCACGAGAAATTACAGATTTACTACGGCCCAGGTTGACACCAACGGGAGACACGTTCTATTTTTAGATGATCAATTAGCTCATTTATATACAGGAATACACAGACAAAGTTTCAAATATAGGGTCCGAAGAAGACATTATGGAAAATAATTATTACATGTTTGTTATGTAATGGAATTTAAGCCTTATAAGTCACGTGCCAGTGACTTGACATTCCCAAAATGCTTTATTGATTTTTGGCGGGAAATCTAAAAATACCTTAAGAGGCTACATAGCCTTTTAAGGGAACACCATCAAAAAAATTTTTTTTTGTAATTTTATGGGTCTTACTTATTGATGATTTGTATTATTTTTTCATATAAATTATAGTGATATATATGTTTTTTAATTTGGTGAGATGAAAAAATTCTAAATACCCACCTTTAACCCATTCTAAATACCCAGCTTTAAAGCAGTGGGTTGCCAAATGCAGGAAGTCCCTAGAGACAAGTTCATTAGTAATTCGTTCATTTTTCAATTCTCCCTACAGATGCTACTTGCTGAGCTACAAGGTATAGATGTGAGTTATCTGTACTCCATTGCTGTCTGCCAATCAGAGGAAGCCTTACAACTGCAACCCCGCCCAGACAACCCACTCCTACAGTTCCAGAATCTCAGGGAAGCCCAGACCGGCTGTGAAATACAAGCCCTTCATGCTGGCACCCCTGATGGCCTAATGGCATACCTTTTTGCCTCGTAAGATCAAGTTTTGTCAAATTGAAGCAAACTAGAGATAATCTTTGCATCCCTATCCTCTTTTTTTTACAGCTTTGCTTAAAATACATGTAAAGCAAACCTGAACAAATTGTATTCTTAACTCATTACCAAATGACAAAATTTTAGACTTGTCCAAATTGAAAGCATTAACAGAGGACAAAATAAAAGTGACTGAAAAAATTAAATTTGCCCTGTGAAGGGTAGAAAACATTGTGGGAAAAGGAGAAAGTGCTGGTTACCAGCATTTTCTCCTTTTGCCACAATGTTTTCAAAAGGCTTCTTTCTCAGGGTTGTTAAAAGTCTGGATTGTGTGGTAAAGAGTCAAGGAAAACATAAAGGGCATAAGAGGTGCTGGAATAGGAAATATTGAAATTCTTTTTTGGTTTGCTATCAATAGAAATAAGGAAAAGCGACACCGCCTGTAATTGTCTCTTTTTGGTCATCGGCTTGCCAAGTATTAAAAGTCCATCTTGATGGCTTTATATTCTAGTCAACCCTTCACTGTACAGGTTATTTTCAGCTACTTGTACCATAAAACAAATTTTAATCTTACACAAGGAAACACAAATGAATGAGGACAAACTATTAAGTTTTAAGAGAAATGTAATGCAAGTTAACCCATAAAGTGCTGGAACTGGGTTAAGTTGTTTTTGTGGACACTCTAGATTAAGATCAGATTGCACAGAATATGCAGACTGATCTTGGATCTACACTGTCTGCAACTTTGTTACATAATTATAGGAACATTGGAAATTTGGTACTGCAGATTCTTTTCATAATCAAAAGGGTCCATTGTATTAATTCAGCACTATAACTGTCATTACACATTGGTAGATCATGCATTTTGTTGTTGTTTGTTTGCAGGACGGCACTCAGTGAGGGTTTTATTCACCAGTTCTTCTTCTGCTATCGGTATTTCACAACAGCGTCTGAAGTGCTTGACTTTCTCATCAGTCGATATATTTCAGCTACACAGTAAGTAAAGCTATGTTTTTTGAAAACATTTACACTCCTTCAACCTACCTGCCTTGCATCTTGCACACCTCCCTTTTTGGGGATTTTTCTTAATGTCTTCTTTTTTTTTTTTGGCTTGCTGTCAATTTAGTACAACTCATAAAAATAATTACTGGATGAATTTGACTTTACATATTCTGCAAGTCTATCTGTGCATGCTTCTATCCATCCTTCCCCTGAATCAAGGTTGTTTGATAACTCTAAAAATTGTGACAGTATAAAACAGTTTTATTGCATGAAATATAAAGAGCTATTTCTCCATCTACCTCACTGTTTACTTGATAATGATTGTATTCACTTGAAAACAAAGATCAGAATAAAATGTACTTAAATACTGACTTATATGTGGGCGTGAAAAGTAGAATACATTTTTGTTGGACTTGTAGAACTATCATCAAAATGTAATGCACGAATTTTTTCTGTCAAATATGTGTCATCAGTTATACATAGAGGTTTTAACATAAGATGGTAGTTGAGATAATATTGTTCTAAACCCTTTACCACACAATGACAACTTTTGACGACCATTGGAAAGAAGCTAATTGAAAAAAATTGTGGGAAAAGGAGAAAATGCTGGTAACCAGCATTTTCTCCTTTTCCTACAATGTTTTCTACCCTATCAATAAACAGGTGCACATACCATTTGAGCCGTACTTTAATTTTCGTCTGCAAATGCTTTCAGTTTGGATGGTGCTAAAATTTTATGGTCTGGTAAGGGGTTTACTCTTTACCAAATGACAAAATTTTAGACTGGCGCAAGTTGACAGAGTTTACAGACAATTTAGTAAAGATGGCCCAAATGACAAAAGTTGTCCTAAATAGAAAACATTATTGAAATGGGGGAAAATACTTGTTATCTTTTTCCCACTGTCAGGATTGTGTAGTAAGGTGTTGAAAGAGTCTAGCAAAAAGGTTATCTAGAAAGACTCAGGCAAGCTTAACAACATTTTTAAAGTCATATTTGATTGAAAATGCCAACAGCTGTTGAATTCTCTGCATTCTATATTCAAAATCTAGGAAAAGGTCATATTATATTAAGTTAAAGTATTGGAGTATTCAAAATCATACATGCACACACGGTGATTTCCTTTAATAAAACTGTACTCACTATCCTGAGAGAAATATAAATAGAGGACATTTGTTTTTATCGGTGAAAGATTGAAATTTATTTCATCTCGTGAACACCATCGGTAATATTTTCACTTGTGGCTGTGCCACTCATGAAAATATTACCATTGGTGTTCACTCGATGAAATAAACTTTGATCTTTCACCGAAAATAAAATATTCTATTTATTTCATGCTTTTAACCCTTTTGGGGAGGAGCTTTATCAAAATACAGTACAGTGGTACCAGTGTAAGATCGAAAAATATTTTCACTGCTATTTCTCGATATCCTACCAGAAAGCATGAAATAAAATGAAATCACACAATGCCTTTCTAATACATGTACTTGACATGTATACATTGTATGTGTATTTTAGATAAGAAAAGAAATTTTAGTGATTAATTTCAATTTACGCAGATTAATATTTTTTGCAAGATTAGTAGGTCCTAGGAAGGAGCAACTGCAACATTTTTCCTTTATGCTTATGGACAAATTGAACCTCCAGATATCTTTTTCCTATATCTTAACTCTTTACCAAACAACAAAATTTCAGGCTGGTCCTAATTCAAAGCATTTGCAGACGATAAAATAAACATTACTCAAAAAATGAAATTTGTTTTGGAAGAGTAGAAAACATTGCTGGAAAAGGAGAAAATGCTGGTTACCAACATTTGCTCCTCTTCCTACAATGTTTTCAAAAGGCTTTTTCTTGAAGGGCGTCAATAGTCGGGATTGTGTCGTAAAGAGTTAATTCCTATTAGTACCATTCACTTGTTAAGTTGCCTTTGCAGTTAACAGAGGTCAAGATTTAACTGCACAAAAAATGCAGTCCAATCTTTGACCTACACTGACCCCATTGCTGAGACATTCTGGACCGTTCCAGCCTTAGAATTTACTCTTATTGTGGTGTTAGATTCAAAACAGATGTATTTGTCGGGCACCCCTTTGATTTAGAAGAGAATTTCACTTTAGCTGAGTTGGAGGTTTTTCTTTATTTCCAGAGCAAAAGATTAATTTACTTCCAACTGAAATGGTTTAAAGAATCTTTGTGCAAATGCAGTAGTTTATAAATACAAGCTTAACATGTTAAGCCAAGTGAACCTAAAAAAAACACACACAATATTTTCAGACCTGAATAAAGCTTTAAATATTTATCTTGGCAAAGAGGACAGTGCGAATTTAAGATCAGATCAGACATTATACTTGTCTGATCTTGATCTTTACTGGCTGCAGGGGCAACTATACTTATAACAGGTGTTTTAACCCTTTACAACATCACAATTTTAACTCGTAATGATCACAAGAAAGAAAGCTTTTTAACCCATTACCACTCAATACCTACCTTTTTTAGATGCCCTTTAGAAAGATGCCTTTAGAAAACATTGTGGGAAAAGGAGAAAATGCTGTTAACCAGCATTTTCTCCTTTTCCCACAATGTTTTCCACCCTTCACAAATCAAATTTCAAATATTCAGTCACTTTTATTTTGTTGTCTGCAAATGCTTTCGATTTGGACAAACCAAAAATTTTGTCATTTGGTAATGAGTTAAAAACATTTTTGGAAAAAAAAAAGAAATTTGCTGGTGACCAGCAATTTCTCTGACAATGTTTTCTATGCTTCCAAAGATCTCTCGTTTGAGCCCCCTTTACTGTATTCTGCAAAGCCTTTCAATTTTGATTAGTCTAAAATTTTATTTTTGGTAAAGGGATCAGAATTCATATCTCAAATTCTATTATCTGCTATCATTTATGCTGAACAGAGTGCTTTCTCTAAAACTTACACGCAGGTAAGAAACAGTTTTGCTTTGCATCTGTGGGAAACTTTATTTTTATTCATCTCTCTCATGTTTTTTAACACCAATCATAATTTAGCCCTTTTTCTAATAACCATGGTTCCACTTCATTGTTTATCTCAAAATTATCAAGTCATTAATTATTTTATGAATTTCCCAATGTCTTTTTAGGCCATGGAGGCCTGTAAGAAATAAAGAAATTATATAAAAAGAGAAGATTCTTGTCTTGTTGTGAAGTATTCTTTACCCACTCCTTTGATTTGATTCTTTACCTAATAGTTGCAACTTTTAAGGACCCTGAAAGAAAGCGCTGTTGAAAACAATATAGGAAAAGGAGAAAATGCTAGTAACCATCATTTTCTTGTCATTCCATAATGTTTTCTACACTTTGAAAGGCAGAAATCATCATGATAGCAAATTCTGGTTTTTCATCTACATTGCTTTCAATTTGGTCCAGTCCAAAATTTTGTCATTTTGTAAAGGGTTACGATTTTCCATGCATATATATTTTTTAAATTTTTTTTATCCCTATTTTGCTTGAGAGGATAATTATAAGGTCCATAAATTGCTATCAAGATGTGATAAGTTGTCATTGTTGTAATCTGGTTCTGTTTATTTCTTTTGTTATTCACCTGAGTACTAGTTTATAGTCAGAGTGAATCTCTGTGATGTTGCCATGGTTATTGCTTGCTGTGCAACATGTATCATCCGTCATCATTTTTCATATTGTGTGCACTCTTGAGGCATGGTTTTTAGTCCAATGCTCATGAAACTTTAGTTAAAAATTGTATGTTGATGATACCTTTGATGAGTTTGAAAATAAGTCACCTTAAGTTCAAAAAGTATTTCAGTAGGTCAGATCTAAGAAAAAACTTGTTTACACTGCAGACCACAGTTTCAGTTCAGTGTTCTGGGAAACTTGTTAGAATATTTGTCTTGTTGATGATCTTGAACTTGCTTAAAATAGGTCACCTCTGGTGGAATGTAGTTCACGGGCTGATATAGAAAAACCTTGGGTGTACATGTATTTGATTTTCACCTGATGATGTTGAAACATGGTCAAAATGTTTATATAAATAATGTCTCACATCTCTCAAGATTTTAATGAAAATGTCACCTAAAATAGAAAAAGTAGGTCACAAGCTAATAAGAAAGAATTTTTATGTACTCTAAAGGCTGTAAATTGTTAAATTTTTAGTTGAATGCTCATAAAATGTGGTCTGAATGTTTATACATGTATAAATGATATCTTAGACAAGTGTAGGTCAATAGAATAATCTTTTGTGTACTCAAGTGGCCTAATTCTTGTACACTGCTAATGAAACTTAGTCAGATTATTTGTTG
The DNA here is from genome assembly GCA_943736015.1 of Tridacna crocea. NCBI lineage: Eukaryota > Metazoa > Mollusca > Bivalvia > Cardiida > Cardiidae > Tridacna > Tridacna crocea. The sequence continues at coordinate 38,113,060 of OX031064.1, read as the reverse complement.
TGTAAATAAGTCACACAGATTCAAAAATGGGTCACCTAAGGTCACAAAATAGTAAATATTTTGAAAAGCAAGTGCATTCTAAAGGCAGTATTTGTTGTCCAACAATCACAAAATACTGTCAGAATATCAGCATACTGAAAATATCTTGAAAAAGTTTGATAGTCCAGGACGCAAAAACAAATATATAGGTCTTACATTTAAATTTCAGTAACAACCTTGTGTGCCATTTATTGGCCATAATTTTACACATTTTTTTTTATTTTGTTCATAAATGGTCTTAATAATGTCTTGCTTTGTATTGAAATTATTCTTTTTCATCATGAGGCTACAGTCTCAGGTGAGCCATCCAGAGCTCTCATGGCCCTCTTGTTAGAATTTTATTATTGCATTCATTATTGATATTGATTTATCCACCTCCGAAGATGGAGGGAACTAGTTTTTGTGTTGACCATCAGTTAATCTGTTCATTTGGACAAACATCTTCGAAGATCTGTCACAAAAATTGATGAAACTTCATACAGTAATGTGTTCATAATGGACCAATACCAATGTGAACATGCAATTTTAACGCAACACTTCTTATAAGTTTTAACTCTTTACCACATGAGAAAATTTTAGACTGGTCCAAATTGAAAGCATTTGCAAACGACAAAATAAATGTGACTCAAAAATTGAAATTTGTGCTGGGAAGGGGAGAAAACACTGTGGGAAAAATACTGGTTACCAGCATTTTCTCCTTTTCACATAGTGTTTTCAAAAGGCTTCGTTCTTAGGGGCGTCAAAAGTAGGGATTGTGGGGTAATGGGAAAAATGTCGTTTTCAACAGGGGATGTGATTTCAACTAAATAACTTTTATTATCCGCCAGTCATCATCATTATTATTGTATTTATTAATTTTGTTGTTATTATAAGACAAGGAAATTCAAGATTCAAAACTGTTCAGGGTGTAGTAAATATTTGAGAATTTTTTGGGAAACTGAATTGGGGCCCAAAAATATGGGACTGATTACATATTCTTTATTTTTAAAGTCCTTTGTTTCATTGCTATGTTTTCTCAACTGTATACCAAACATAATCCATAATTCCATAATCTTATGACCCTTGTGCAGAAGGCTTTGAAAGCTTTGTGGGAAATGGAAAAAATGCTTGCAAAACCAAACAAGTTTTTGTTCGATCTATGTTTTTTTGTTTTACCAGTATGGCACTGTAACTTTTCAATATTATATTGGAAAAGGTTTACCTGCTTCTACATGCAGCAAGTTATTAACCCATTACCAAACAATCCTGTATTTTAACGCCCCTGTAAAAGAAGGCTTTTGAAAACATTGTTGGAAAAGGAGAAAATGCCTGTATCCAGAATTTTCTCCATTTCCCACAATGTTTTTCTACCCAATCGAAAATAGAAATCATCATTTCAGTTATATTCAATTTGTCATCTGCAAATCCTTTCAAATTGGACTGGTCTAAATCTTTGTAGTTTGGGAAAGAGTTAAATGTTTGTGTTTGTTAAGTAGGTCAAAATGATACCTTTATGAAAAATTTGTCTCTTTTTCAAAGTAGCTTTTTGGTGTTAGATTTTTTTTTTTATACTTTGGATATTAATAGATCTGCATTTTTTATGAGGGAAACATGGAATTTCTTTCATAGTTAAATGAATAAGTCATTGATACAGAGTTTCAGATAAGAGGAAGGGATGGTATTCTAAATCCATTATTTCTCTACCAAACCCTATGTTGTGGGTACTCATTAGAATCGTCTCGATGAGACGATTCTAATGAGTACCCATAACATAGGGTTTAGTGGAGAATGATTAATATTTTCAATTTTGAAATCGAAATCACTCCCTCTATATGGAGCTCTTTTGATATAAATGCTTTGATTTGTAGTGGTTATCCTTGTAACACTTCAACAAACAAATACCATGTTTTGATAACCCTGTTGAAATTGTCTCTTGAAAACCTTGATGAATAAGAAAAATCTGCTGGTTTTTAGTATTTCTCCATTTCCCAGAAGGTCTTCTACTCTTTTAGAGACAGTTTCAAATATTTGAATTAATTTAACTCTATACCACACAGAAAAATGTAAACTTGTCCAAGTTGAAAGCATTTGCAGGCGAAAATTTAGATTTTAGCCCTTTCCCAAACAACTCCTTGTTTTTACGGTCTGCATTACAAATCTTTTGAAAACACTGGGAAAATGAGAAATTGCTCTTAACCAGGGATTTCTTCTTTTCCCACAGTGTTTTCTGCCCCTTCAGATAATTTTCTGTTATTGTTATGAAAGTTAAAATTGTCATCTGCAAACTCTTTCAGTTTGGAAGAGTCTGAGATTTGTCATTTGGAAAAGGGTTAATGAAATCAGGAAATTTGTCTTTGATAGAATGGAAAACCAATTTTGTTGGAAAAAAAGAAAATGTTGGTTACAAGATTTTTTCCTTTTCTGACAATGTTTTCAAACACTTTTTCTTCAGGGTCGTTAAAACTAGTGGTTGTGTGATAAAGGATTAAGTTTTCATCTGCAAATGCAGTCAAAGCAGAAAACTTCTAAAATTTTGTAGGCTGATAAAGATATACTTGTTTCTAATATAATTCTTTTTTGGAAGGCTGAGTCATTGTGGTGTTTCTTGCTTCTTTTCCTTATAGCTCTGATTTGAAAGTTGGCAGTGTTACAGCTCTATGGCAAGACATATTTGTAACATTTCATTACATTTTTATAGGGATTTATTGACAGGAACTGCTCCTGTTTTGTTTGCAAAATATGTATACAGAGTGGCTTTTTTTTTTTCAAAAGTTTACATCGATGTCTTGACGTTGTGATTAGCCAAGAAAAAGTTCATTGTTCTTCTCTACAGATTATACCAAATTAATATCGCTGTCTTGGCGTTGTGATTAACCAAGTAAAAGTTCATTGTTCTTCTCTACAGATGATACCAAATAAATCACAATAATGCTTATTGTTGCTTAACCCTTTACCCAGGTATAAGGCATTTCTATGGTATCTCTAATTGACCCTAAATAACAGCAAGGATGAAGCCTTTTCGTATGTGTATATGACACCTTTTGATAGCATAGAAAACATTGTGGCAAAAGGTGAAATTGCTCATCACAAGCAATTTCACCTTTTGCCACAATGTTTTCCAAAGGCTCCTACAAGCAATGCATAGAAATGAGTATCTTTAGAGTAAAGGCATAAGTAATTATTTTTAGGATAATTAATTAAAATTGATCATGATCAGCTTACAAAATTTTTGGAGCTGATCTTAGGTCTACCTTGTCTATAAATATATGAGGTATGATAAAAAGAATCTTTGTATAACATGTCTTTTTATTTTTTCTAGTTTTTGGAAAATGTAATGTTGATTACCGGTACATAAAATAATTTATTTGGGGGATGGCCGCTGTTTGTCAAAACAATTCTATAAATCTTATGATTGTTTAGAAATATTCTATAACATATCCAATAATTATGATTATTTCTCATAAATGTAAAATGGAGTATCACAAGTCTGAAACCGATAACCTTCTAGAAGACAAAAAAGAAATTATATGCTTTGAGCAATTTTTCCTTTGCTGTATTAGATTTTTAACCCTTTACCAAACAGTCTTTGGTTTTTACAACCCTGAAATAGACGTATTTTGAAAACATCATGGGAAAAGGAGAAAATGCTGGTAACCAGCATTTTCTCCTTTTCCCACAATGTTTTCTCCCCTTCCCAAAAGAACTTTCAAATTTTCATTCACTTTTATTTTGTTGTCTCCAAATGCCATTAATTTGGACCAGTCTAAAAATTTTTGTTTGGTAAAGAGTTAAATAGGTTGGCTTTGAGATAAAGAAAAATGATTCTTGGTAATGTGGAAATAAGACAAAAACAAAACAGAGTCATGATCTGTGAAAAAGGGATTAAATGCAACTAAAAAAGTATGGACTTGGGTAAGTCTGAGCAATCTGATAAATTTTCTGCAGGTAAAATGACCATTCTACCCCAAGATCCAGTCACTTGCATAGTAAAGTGCATCAGAGAGATGAATTAAAGTCCCTTTTTTGAGAGCATAGTTCAATGATATAGAAAGGTCCAGGATAAGAAACAGTATAGCTATGATATGGTCGTTAAGAATGAGCAAAAATGGTTAAAAAGAAACCTGATAAATGTATAATGTACTGCTAGAATCTTGTTCAATGGATCCCTGGAAAAAGTAATGAGTTTGAATTTATTTCTTAGCCCTTAGAACTCCAAATAAACATTAATATGCTGTAAAGACCAAATGTTTGCATTTTTAACCCTTTACCAAACAATCCCTGGCTTTTATGACCTGAGATAGAAGCCTTTTGAAAACATTGTGGGAAAAGGAAAAAATGCTGGTAACCAGCATTTTCTCCTTTTTCCACAGTGTTTTCTACCCTGCATGAAAAAAAAAATTAGTTTTTGAGTTACGTTTATTTTGACGTCTGCATGTGTTTTGAATTTGGACATGTCTAAAATTTTGTCTTGTGGTAAAGTGTTAACTCTTTACAAAACGACAAAATTTTAGAATTGTCCAAACTGAAAGCATTTGCAGACAATAAAATAAAAGTGACTGAAAATTTGAAATTTGTTTTGTGGAGAGAAGAAAATATTGTGGGAAAAGGAGAAAATGCTGGTTACCAGCATTTTCTCCTTTTCCCACAATGTTTTCTGAAGGCTTCTTTCTCGGGGTCGCCAAAAGTAGGGATTGTGTGGTAATGGATTAAGCCACTTTATTTCATACTGGACAATGTATTCAGTTAATTCAGGCAATTTCTGTGATGTACAATTTGGCCACAGAAGCATCTACTGATAAGAAAGGCAATTCTAGGGGTTAAAATCGTGAATGTACTGTTTTGCCTCCCTTGTATAACTCTACATAGCCCCTTTGTTTAGCTCTGTCTTGTAATTCTGTTCTCTTCTGAAGTTATTACTCATATAATAATGTATTCTCTGTTTGATCTTTGGACTTTGTTTGATTGCTCATACCTGGGCACGTATTCACCAACCATTCTTGAGAATATTCTTAGTCTTATTCCCAAAGGTTTTCCAAATTTGTAAGTAACACAACTTCTGATTGGCTAAACCAAATGGATTGGCTTGTGTTACTTACAAATGTAGAAAATTCTGGAGATTACGACCAAGAACCTTCTTAAGAATGGTTGGTGAATACAGGCCCTGATATATAACTGATGTGAAATTTAGTCACTCTCTGCTGACCAAAAATTATGAAGATACTGATAGTTTAGTATGTATCTACTAATCACTTCTAAATAGATGCATGTTTATTTGTTTGGTGTTTCATCATAGGTTGTTTTCCCACATAGAATGTCAAGAAATGAAAACTCAGTAGTGATTGTAGAATGGATTCTGTTGCAGTAATTATTAATGGAAAAATACAGAGCTGGGAATTGGCTTTGTCGGATTTTGTTTAATTCTTTACCAAACGACAAAATTTTGGACTAGTCCAAATTGAAAGAATCTGCAGATGACAAAATAAATGTGGATCATAGAATTGAAATTTGGTTTGGAAAAGGTAGAAAACACTGTGGGAAAAGGAGAAAATGCTGGTTGCCAGCATTTTCTCCTTTTCCCACAATGTTTTCTAAAGGCTTCTTTCTCAAGGGTGTCAAAAGTAGGGACTGTGTGGTAATGGGTTAAATAGAGCATAAATGCCAGGAAAGCAATTTATGGTTTATATATGGGTAACTGTGTACATCTTCAATCTTGCAGCAATAACAGTAAACAAATTTTCAAGTTTGATTGAAAATTCAAGCTTTGTTACTCTGTTAACTAATCATGACAGTTTTTCTTTATCATTTTACCTATCTGTTTCTATGTTGTGAACTGATTATACAAATAGACCATGGAAAATATATGAACTATGCTGCATAAAAGAGGGGTAAATGCGTCTGCAAGAAGGATCAAACCAGGTCAGCCTTTGCAGTCCACAAAAGACTCTTTGCATTTCCAACGTGTCTTTTAACCCTTCACTAGATGACAAAATTTTAGCCCTGTCCAAATTGAATGTGTTGAATGTGTTTGCAGACAACAATTTCAGTGTGGCTTAAATGGTGCAATTGTTTATTGATAGGGTAGAAAGCATTGTTTGAAAAGGAGAAAATGCTGGTTACCAGTATTTTCTCCTTTTCCCACAATGTTTTCAAAAGGCTTCTTTCCCAGGGTTGTCAAAAGTCATCATTGTATGGGAAAGGGTTTACTCATGATTTAGTCTGTAATTAGATAAAAGGACTTTATGGGTTCATGGTCATGTGATGACGTGCTCGGTGCTCATCACAGACATACACTAACTCCCTTTTTGCCAGAGCATTGTTTATATATTTAGATGTTTTAGTCACTAAAAGTACAGATACAGAATTCATAGGAATATGTTACCATTCCGTGTGTCATGCTGTGCTTTACATTACAGTTTCTTTTACTGCTTTTGACAAACTTTGCCCTTTCTAATCTAAGGAATATACATGTATGTATGACAAGTTTTCTCCAACAACATTTGCTTCCAGAACAAAGTCCTGAAACATTTTATTACTATTTTCCAAATGTTTCTAGACTGTAATAACAGAAGTTGTGACATGCACTTTTATCCTGTTCTGCAATGATTTATCCTAGATCTGCTACATAGCACAGTACAAATGAATAAGCATCATAAAGGTTATTAATGTAAAAGCTTTGGAGACAGACAGAATTTTTAATCCCACTGTAAATTGGAAATTTCAGTGCTCCAGCGATTGTATTTAAAGCATCTGAGTAGTAAAATGTTTTTTTCGCTGTTTTTAGTTATTTCAAAAGCCTAAACCTAATTGTAATTGATCTACTGTATTGGTTTGTTACATTTAGCATTATGTTAGAATTTCCAATACATTGAGATGAGATTTCTATTTCATATCCATCACTGTGTTTTCACAACCACTTAACCCGTTACCACACAATCCCTACTTTTGGCGCCCCTAAGAAGGAAACCTTTTGAAAACATTGTGGGAAAAGGAGAAAATGCTGGTAACCAGCATTTTCTCCTTTTCCCACATTGTCTTCTAACCTGGTAGAGACAATTTTCAATTTTTGAGTTACGACTATTTTGTTGTCTGCAAGTGCTTTCAATTTGGACCAGTCTAAAATTTAGTTGTTTGGTAGAGAGTTAATTGTTAAAAAGACATGAAGCATTGTAGCAAAAGGATTAAAAATTAAAGCCATCTGCAGATGATGCGTTAAGCTCCCTTTTTCAGATTGTTCCTAAGATGTTTTAATTTAGTAACACAGTAAAAAATTATAGCATGATACCACAGTCATAAATATTGATGCATTGGAATCGGTCTGTAAATGTTTCAAATCATGTATCATGGATTGAAATTAAATTTTCTGAATGGGCATTTCCAGTTATACCATTCAGTAGAAATTCAACTAAATTTTTTAACTCTTTACCAAATGACAAAATTGTAGACTGGTCCAAATTGAAAGTATTTGCAGACAACAAAATAGATGTGACTGAAAAATTGAAATTTGGTTTGGAAAGGGTAGAAAATGTTATGGGAAAAGGAGAAAATGCTGGTTACCACAATGTTTTCAAAAGGCTCAGGGTCATTCGTAAAAGTCAAGATTGTGTGGTGAAGAGTCAACCAAAACAGTCAATTACAAGGATAATGGGTTAATAGTCAGTGTAGGAATCCTTCTTTTCAAGTTTTATCAAAACAATAGCTTTTCAGTGACGACCTTATTTTAAGTTTCACCCCATTATTTCATTATTGTATCTGCTGCAGAGTTCAACAAAGTCATACACATTTAAAAGTTGTGAAACTCACTTGATTATTATTCAGAACATCAGCTGTTAATTTAACTCTTTCCCAAACAAGCCCGGGTTTTTACGTGTCTGCAGTAAAAGTCTTTCGAAAACACTGTGGGAAATGGGGAAATTGCTTGTAATGAGCAATTTCTCCTTTTCCCACAGTGTTTTCTACCCTTTTTGAGAACTTTCTGCCATTTTCTCCAAATCAAAACGTGTCATCTGCAAACTCTTTCGGTTTGGAAGTGTCCAAAATTTGTCATTTGGGAAAGGCTTTAAAAGTTTGATTTTGGGCTTGCTTTTTCTCTCCTTTTTTCACCTCACTAAGATGCATTTAACATTTTATTACAAGTTGCATAGAGGCTTAAAGTTTTTACCTTTTGTAAAATTTGGTGTAAACAGCTAGAAACATGTTTTACAGTTATTATGGTTGCTTTATTTTCAGGGCTGGCTCCACTGAAACCAATATCAGCAGACTACAACAGAGGGTAATTGATCTACTCCATTTCTGGATTGAAGGTTATTTTAGCATTGACTTTCAAGGGAGAACAAACCTGCTCACTCATCTTCAGAACTTTATAGTAGAACATGTAAGTTATCTCCCTTTACCACAAAGACAATGACAACTTTTGACGCCCCTGAGAAAGAAGCCTTTTGAAAACAGTGGGAAAAGGAGAAAATGCTGGCAACCAGCATTTTCTCCTTTTCCCACAATGTTTTCTACCCTTCAGGAAATAATTTTCTAATATTTAGTCACTTTTATTTTGTCATCTGCAAATGCTTTCGATTTGGATAAGCCTAAAATATTGTCGTTTGGCAATGAGTTAAAGCAAAGGGCTCTTGAAGATACTGTTAACCAGCATTTTCTCCATTTTCCATGAAATTGTCTCCATATTCTAGCCACATTTTAACCCTTTACCACATAACAAAAATTCAGACCTGTCTGCATTGAAAGCATTTGCAGATGACAGTTTCAGTGTGGCTCACATCAAATGATTTTTCTAAAATTGGGTAGAAGACAATGTGGGAAAAGGAGAAAATGCTGGTTACCAGCATTTTCTCCTTTTCACACAATGTTTTCAAAAGGCCTCTTTCCCAGGGGTGTTAAAAGTCGGGATTGTGTAGTAAAGAGTTAACTGTCTTGATGGCTTTCATGGACCTGTTGAAATCTTTGTAGTTTTGTAAAGAATTATTGTTTACCAAATGGTCAGTCAGCATTTTTTCTTTGTCCATCAATATTTTCAGAGTGTTTTCTACTCTCTCGTAGACAAATCACACCCTTTGAGTTCTATTTTCTGTTGTTCACGATGGAGCCTGATATCTGGTTGAAGAGTAAACAATTAACTCTTTACCAAACGACAAAATTTTAGATTCGTCCAAATTGAAAGCACTTGCAGATGACAAAATAAATTTTGCTCAAAAATTGAAATACGTTACCAGCACAGTAGAAAACATTGTGGGAAAATGAGAAAATACTGGCTACTAGCATTTTCTGCTTTTTACTATGATGTTTTCTAAAAGGCTTCTTTCTCACGGTCGTTAAAAGTCAGGATTGTGTGATAAAGAGTTAACATAGTTTCCAGCAAGAAGTTTATTTCAAATTCCATGATTCCTTTACCACTGTATACCAAGTTTAAACAGCCCTAGGGGGAGAAGACTTTGAAAAAAAAAGGAGGGAAAAGAGGAAAATGCTCATAAACAACATTCTCTTCTTTTCCCACTATGTTTTTCTACTCAATGAAAGACACATAAATTCTTTTGAAAAGAATTTGATTTGTTGTTTACAGAGTGCTTTCAGTTTAGACAGGTCTGAAAATTTCTTGGGTGGAATATGATTATAGTTTAACCCTTTCCCAAACAATCCCTGGTTTTTACGGGTCTGGAATGATAGCCTTTTGAAAACATGGTGGGAAAAGGAGAAAATGCTGGTAACCAGCATTTTCTCCTTTTCACACCATGTTTTCTACCCTATCATAGGCAGAAATCATCTTTTCAGCAAGAGTTGAATTGTTGTCTGCGAATGCTTTCAATTTGGTTTAGTCCAAAAGCTTTTCGTTTGGGAAAGGGTTAACTCTTTACCAAATGGCATTTTTTTTTACTGGAACGAATTGAAAGCATTTGCAGACAATAAAATAAATGTGTCTGAAAAGTTAAAATTTTCCATGGGAAGTGTAGAAAACATTATGGGAAAAGGAGAAAATGCTGGTTACCAGCATTTTCTCCTTTTCCCACAATGTTTTCTACAGCCTTCTCTTTCAGGGTCGTCAAAGGTAGTCATTGTGTGGTAAAGGGTTAATAACAGTGTCTTGAACTGAGGTTTTATGAAGTTCCTGTATTGTTTTTGGGGTCTTAAAAGTACTTTTTCATGAAACAGTGTCCAAAATTACTTTCTACTTCAGATTAAAGATGAATCAGAGAGTGGTCAGAGTTTACTAGCTTTGCTTAGCAACTGTAGCACAGGAAACAACCTGGAACTTTCCTCAGCTGACCCAGAAGAGTCTGAAATGCACTTTTGGCAAAAAGAGGGAACAAAAATAAAGGTAAATTTGAATTATGTTTTAAACTTAAACAATGTATGAAATCGCCTATGAATACTTTGTGGGAAATGCTTGTTATTGTCATTTTCTTCTTTACTTATAAACCCAACCAGCTGAACCATGTTCAATTTTTTGTCTGTAGTGCTTTCAGTAGGACCTTGGAAGTTTTAGATATTGTGGTCTACTTAACCCTTTACCCCATAAGGCACTTCTGTGGTGTCTCTAATTGACCCTAAATAACAGCAAGGATGAAGCTGTTTCTTATGTGTATATGACACCTTTTGATAGCATAGAAAACATTGTGGCAAAAGGTGAAATTGCTCGTTACGAGCAATTTCACCTTTTGCCACAATGTTTTCCAAAGGCTCAAACAAGCAATGCGTAGAAATGAGTATCTATGGAGTAAAGGGTTAAGACAAAGCCGTCTCATAAGTTAGATATTGACTGGTCTAGGCGTTCAAAAGGGATCATCCTGTTACAAAAAAAAAATGGCCCTGATAAGTTCCAAGTACCTTTTTAACCCTTTCCCAAACAATCCCTAGTTTTTACAACCCTGAGATTAAAGCCTTTTGAAAACATTGTGGGAAAAGGAGAAAGTGCTGGTAACCAGCATTTTCTTCTTTTCCCACAATGTTTCCTACCCTGCTTGAAACGAATTTCAACTTTTTTTTATGTTTAATTTGTCGTCTGCAAGAGCTTTCAATTTGGACCAGTCTAAAATTTTGTTGTTTGGTGAAGAGTTAATTTCACATTATTAGATCCATCCCATTGACCCATAAACTGACCCAAACATTTTCCATCGTGGGAAAAGACAATTATCTTTATGTTAACTTTTTATCTTTATATATGAATTAAAAAGTGAGGCCTAGTTTATCAAAGTCTTGCCAACTCAAAATCATTCTGGTAGAGGATTGAGGAAAATGCTAGATAACCAGCATTTGAGGGAAAGGTACCTATATATGAAAACATAACATTATTAGTTGTACGGTCAGGAGGCAGGGGACTTGGAAACTTGTTCATGGCTGTGGTGAATCATGTCGCCCCGAGCCGAAGGCGAAGTGGCGACATGATTCAACACAGCCATGAACAAGCTTCCAAGTCCCCAGCCACCTGACCGTACAGCAAATTTATTATACTGCAAAATTTTACCCTTTCAAAGCGTATTAAGTGAAATTTTCATGTAGTATAATCTTACGAATCAAGTATGCTGACGAAATAGAAATTCCCTTCTGAGTGGCCCAATTCAAAGAAAACAGACATCTCTGGAAACTGATGTCACTAAAACATGCAGTTTGGTGTATAAATGTGCAGTGTGGTGATCGACCGACACTGCCATTTTGGATGTTTTGTTGCACATGTAGTGATGTTTACAGGGTACTCAAAAGGGAAACTGGCTTTACATGGTTTTTGCTAGGGAACATGATATATGTTCCAGGCATGTTAACCAATCAGATCGCGGGAAATTTCTTCGCAGTGTAACAAAGCAAGAAGTCACTGCTTAAAAATCTTGATCAGTAGGAGATAATGCATGAAACCTTAGCTCGCCAACAGATAGAATAAAACCTCCTAGGCGCTATGCAGAACAAAGTACGGAGCCTTTATACCCAATTTGCAAAAAGTCTGACCAGTTTTGTATTTCTTTGCGGTTTAGTGATTTTTAAGAAGAAATATTAATCAAATTAGAGAAAATATATATATTCATCAAATTCTTCAATTTTTATCATTTTAACCCTCTACCAAACAATCCCTGGTTTTTACAACCCAGATGAAGAAGCCTTCTGAAAACATAGTGGGAAAAGGAGAAAATGCTGGTAACCAGCATTTTCTCCTTTTCCCAACACATTTTCTACCCTGGTGGAAACAAATTTCAATTTTTGAGATGTGCTTATTTTGTTGTCTGCGAAAGCTTTCAGTTTAGAAAAGCCTGAAATTTTGTTGTCTTGTAAAGGGTTAATCAACTAATGTACATTATATTATCATATTTTAACTCTTTACCAAATGACAAAATTTTGGACTAGTCCAAACTGAAAGCATTTGCAGACGACAAAATAAATGTGAATCACAACTTGAAATTTGATTCGGAAAGGACAGAAAACATTGGGGAAAAAGGAGAAAATGCTGGTAACCAGCACTTTCTCCTTTTCCTACAGTGTTTTCAAAGGCTTTCTTTCCAAGAGTCGTTAAAAGTCCCGAGTGTTTGGAAAAGAGTTACGGAGGTTAATATTAGGGAGGGTACTTTTTTTAGAAGAAATAGAGGGTACTTTTTTTTTGAAGAAATAGGGTACACATTTTTTTACCTGAAAAAAATAAATCAGTTTTACTTTAAGGCTACTTTTTGCAACAATACTTCACCCTTAGAATCAATGTGTAATGAAGATTGGTCTACAAGTCTTGTTCATTTTGATCTTGTTCTGCATTTGCTGCAGAAAGAACAAAAAATATAATAGGCTTTTGACTAACAGTTATAATTTAAACACATTTTACGTGTTTAATCTTTTACCATAATACCTGTTGCTAGTGGGCTGAAGGAACAGGGATCTTTGAAAACATTGTGAGGAAAAGGCTTGCATTCAACATTTTCTCCTTTCCTCATAATGTCTTCTATCTTTTCAAAGACAAATTCCATTCACATGTAAATTGTCATTTGGAAATAGTGTCAGCTGGGACCTATGTGAAATTAATTGTCTCATGATGAAGAATTAATTAAGCAAACATAAAATATGCTATTATATCATTGACCATGTTTTCTGTCTGCTTTTCTTTTTTCATTTGATTTTCATATCATTTTGTCCACTATCAAGCATTATTATTGAATAGATATCCCATTCTATTACAGTTGTGCATTATACTTTTTTGTGTGCATTTTGTAGCAAAATGAAAAAAGTGATAAAAGATCTGAGGTATTGACTTTGTATATACTACAGAATGTACTGTTTATTTAGATAACATTTATTCTCCTGTTGTAGCATGCCTGGGTAGAAATGAACTGAGATTTTTTGTGGGGGGTTAAAATTACACTTTGTTCATACTTTTTGAGTATCAGCCAATAAAGAAAGTCATAAGTCCTATAGAGTTGCCCAAAAAGCAGGTAACACATTTCATATCGTCAGTTTACCTCCAAAACCTCGTAACTACAGCTTGTTACAAGCTGTAGTTACAAGGTTTTGGAAGTAAACCGATTATATACTTGTACATGTACCTGCCAATGAAATTTTGGAATCTGGATCTCATCTATAAACATTCTTTCTTGGAAAATTGCTTGAAAATACCAATTTCTATTTTTGCCATTACTCCATAGCAGGAATTTGATCAAGCCTAAAATATTGTGTCACTTCAGTTATAAAACCATAGAGTTTGTGAAATAAAATTGTTGGTTATGACTATTTGTATTTGTGTATAAGTATTTTGGAATTTACTGTGTGGTTAATATGATATATTTAAGCAAAATATCATACCACATCCTCCTCTGACATGAGAATGGCTGAATAAAACCCTGCCAGATGACTTTAATATTGATGTTAAACTATAGAAAATTACTCTTTTTTTCTATATTCGTTGAAATATAGACCATAGTATTTGAAAACTGAAAATAATTAATAGAATCTCAGTTTATTTTTACTTTAAATGTGGTAACAAGTTGTTAATATAGTGGTAGTAAAGCTAATGTAAATGTATTAAATGTTTGTCCTTCTCAGTCACTCAGAATTTTAACATCCCTATCAAACACCAATATTGTACACTTGTCTAAAATAAATAGCATTCGCAGTTGACGATTTGTATGTGAGTCCAATGATTGAATTTGTTTCTGATGCACAGGAAAATATTGTTGAAGGAGAAAATGCTGGATACCAGGATTTTTCATTTTTTGCACAATGTTTTCGAATATCAAATTTTCTGGGACAGTTAAAATTCAGGATTGTATGAGAAAGGGTGAAAGAACTCTGTAACCCATTACATACAGTATGTAGCTCTAGAATTGTATGAGTAAAGATATTTTTGTATTCTTTTTTTTAATTAACTTCATAATTACCAATTGTCAATATTTTAGGCTTGTCCAAATCGAAAGCATTTGCAGACGACAGAATAAAAGTGACAGAAAAATTGAAATTTGATTTGTGAAGGCTAGAAAACATTGTGGGAAAAGGAGAAAATGCTGGTTACCATGGTTACTAGCATTTTCTTCTTTTCCCACAATGTTTTCTAAAAGCTTCTTTTTCAGGGTCGTCAAAAGCAGAGATTGTGTGGTGATGGATTAAATACTTACATAAGAAATCTAATTGCTTACATTTTATTAGGCTAGAATCTTTTTCTGGTGTTACTTGACAACTTTTTTTGAGAAGCAAAAAAGGACAAGTTGTAATTTTAGGGAAATAAAAAACAGATTACTAAACAAATGCTTCGGCCAAAGTATTTAGAAAAAGAAAAAAAAAAATCTTGATGTAAAATTCCTTTGTATTGTTCATTAGTTGATTTGTATTGTTTGAAATAACCGAAACTAGTCAGGAGTAAAATATCTTTTCAAAATGATATTTGGAGTTTGATCTCTTTTTATTCGTTTGTATTGTAAACATAGTCTTTTTATCATCAAGTTTTCATAATGCATCAAATTTGGGAAACTGTTTTTAACTCGTTACCAATCGACAAAAATTAAGGTTTGTCCAAATCAAGAGCATTTGCAGACAACAAAATAAAGGTGACTGAAAATTTGAAATCTGTTTCGTTAAGGGTAGAAAACATTTTGGAAAAAGGAGAAAATGTTATATAAAATATTGTCCTTTGGTAAAGAGTTAAATACAATACAAACGAATCAACATGTCCCTTTGATTAGATTTGCCATAATGTGTTTACATGCAGCTCATAATTAACATTTAATGGGTTTTTAGCTCTACTGGCTAAAGGCCAGCGGGCATATGTCATGGCCAGGTATCTGTCATGTGTTCGTCTGTACGTGTGTGCATTAACTTTTCTTTTAAACATCTTCTCTGAAACTACCCATCCAAATTTGATGAAACTGCACAAAAATAATCCTGCCATGAAAGGGAAGTAAAAAGAGTGAAAAAGCTAGTGGAGCGATACAGGGCCATCATTGCCCTCTTGTTTGTACTTGTGCTATCTTTTCATTGTCTGGATATAATATTTGGGCAACAATAACCCTTTACCAAACATTTCCATTTGTACATACCCTATTAAAAGCGGCTATTTGAAAAAGATAAGGAAAAGGAGAAAATGCTGATAAACAGCATTTTCCCCTTTTTCGACAATGTTTTCTTATCTTTAGTCTCACTTACAGTGTGACCTGCAAATGCTTTGTGAGAACCTAAAGTTTATCATCTGGTGAAGTACTAAAGCTGTTTTTCTAATAACTAACAGTAGCTAGATAATCACAGGGATAGGTTCAATGGCCAGAGGATGACTAGATCATACTAATATATACTGATAATTGCCTGAAACAGAAGAAACCAGGGTCCTTATTCACGAACCATTTTTAAGAACATTTGTAGTCTTATTCTTCGGAATTTCGTTAATGTGAAAGTAGCAGAACTTTCAACAGAGTGGCTAAATAATTTGGTTTAGCAAATAAGAGGTTCTGTTACTTTCACAGTCAGAAAATCTTGAAGAATAAGAACCTTCTTAACTCATTACCAAACGACAAAATTTTAGACTGTTCCAAATTGAAAGCATTTGCAGACGACAAAATAAAAGCGACTCAAAATTTGAAATTTGTTTTGTGAAGGGTAGAAAGCATTGTGGGAAAAGGAGAAAATGCTGGTTACCAGCATTTTCTCCTTTTCCCACAATGTTTTCTAAAGGCCTCTTTCTCAGGATCATCAATTGTGGGGTAATGGGTTGATAAGACCTCAAATATTTTGAATATATTCTGTTAAGACCACATTTTTCACAGTTCTCTTTATGGCTCAGTGCTACCTCTATATGCAGCAGTGTACTCTGAAAAAGAATCATGTATTCATTTATATTAGTTTTGTCTGCTGCTAATTTGTTTTAGGAAAAAAATGTGTTTGCAATATGGTCATGATTTTTGAATTGTATTTTGTGTTCCTCAGCTATTCTTTTTTTTTTCAAGAAGTAAAATATGAACTGCAGTCTGGCAAAGGAGAGTTTAACCCTTTCCCAAACAAGCCCTGCTTTTTACATGTCTGCAGTAAAAGTCTTTTGAAAACACTGTGGCAAAAGGAGAAATTGCTCGTAACGAGCAATTTCTCCTTTTCCCACAGTGTTTTCTACCCTTTTTGAGAACTTTCTGCAATTTTCTCCAAACCTAAAATTGTTGTCTGCAAACTCTTTTGGACTGGAAGAGTCCAAAATTTGTCGTTTGGGGAAGGGTTAATGTGTCTGGGTCATGCGTTATCTCAAGCAAGTCAGCATTTTGTTATGAATTTATCTCATATAGTTTGTCTTACAGTCAGTTAACTGTGAGGTAGAATGGTCCTTGGACATGCAGAAAATGACCAGTAGCATAGTGTTTCGACATAGGTCAACATAGCTTATGTAAAATGCGCAGACTGACCTGGATCAATACTTTTTTAGATACACTAAATCCCCATTTCATAGCAGAAAAGTTGTTTTAGTCATGCAAGCATTTTTTGAAACTTCTTCCTGCTTTCACATTTATCTGTTATGATTTATAAAGTTTATGATGATACAGACTATAGACCTCTATAGACTCTATAGATTTCGTATAATATTTTGGGTTTTTTTCTTATGCTTTCCGAAACATTTGGGGAGAGCATAATTATAGTCACCATGCTGTGCGTACGTCTGTCCATTCGTCTGCCTGTTCGTCGGTCTGTTCATCTGTCCGTTCGAAGCCATTTCTCCACAACTCCTGGACCAAATTTTATGAAACTTCATATCTGAACTCAGTGGAACAACCTCTTTCCTGGTTTCTCAAATTTGAGGCTGCATCATGGAAAAAGGGCGCTTCATGTAAAAATGTGTTTTTCACTAATATCTCCTACATCAGAGCTCAAAACTTTATGAAATTTTAAATCTGAACTTGGAATGTTGCCCTGAAACCTCTTTCCTGGTTTCTCAGTTACAGGCTGCATCTTGGAAAAAGGGGGCTTCATGTAAGAAATTGTTTTTCTCTAATATCTCCTACATTAGTGCTCAAAAGTTCATGAAATTTCAAATCTGAACTTGTTGGAACATTGCCCAGATACCTCTTCCCCTGTTTGTCAATTTCAATTTCATACATTTTGTGACAAGCACTTGTTCGGGGAGCATAACCGTCTCTGACAGCTCTTGTTTCATCATATATTGTTTTATTTAATTCTTTATTAAGTTGTTATAGGGTTTCTTTATTAAGTTGCAATAGGGTATCTGTTGATTTTATGAATTCAGAATGTTAGTTTAAAACTGGAAAAAGTTTTCGTACATAGCTTTCAGAAATGGATATCCCTACGCAAAATATCACAATCATAATTTCTTATTCATTTTCAGTGGGAATCATTCAAATCACTTGTCAGAGGAAAATCTAGCGCAAAAGACAAAGCTGGAAAAGTGAAGATATCAGCTGTGGTTGTAGAGCGAGGAGGTCGCCGAGCTGGGTCACATGAAATTTTACCCATAATGCCCTCTTCACGCAGAAATGAGAGTTTTATGCTGGGTGATTACACTTCGCTGAGTCTTGCAGAACAACTGTGTCTGATAGAGCAGGTAATGTACAAATTTTATATCATACTTTAATCCGGAAAGTTATCGAGAAATATCGGTAAAATGTTTTTCGATATTTCATTGCTACAACCAGTGAAAGTTCCGATTTCTATATTTTAACTCTTCAGTTGAAGGTGCAAACAGTTGTTTCCGCATTCTAATTACTTAGGTAAAATGCCCGTGCCTCACAGCTAGATGGCAATATGATAATCTACCTGACATTTCTTGCGCTTGACATGATATTGTAATGTGTTGCTATGCGGAGGGGTTATGCCACAGGGAATAACCAAAAAGAACTGTACTGGATTTTGATCAAGTTATCCTCAAAAAGGGTTCGAAGCAAGAAATAAATAGAATATTTGTTCTTCTTTCGGGTGAAAGATCAAAATTTATTTCATCTCGTGAACATCATCGGTTATATTTCCACGGTGCCACTTGTGAAAATATTACTGATGATGGTCACTCGATAAAATGAATTTCAATCTTTCATCGTATATCAAATATCCTCTATATCTTCTAATTAGACAACAAAAATATCTACTCATGCATACTGAAAGAATTTCTAGAGAACACATTAAATAGGCCATGCTCTGTAAAAAAGGGTTTAAATGCATTTGCAAATGGTATTGTCCAAGGTCAGCCAGCGCAGTCTACGCAGGCTGACCTAGATCAAAAGATTTGGTTATAGGTCAATTTTCAGCATTTCCATGGACCATTCTGTCTTCTTATTTAGTTGTTTGTGAGACAAAATAGATTTTATAGCTCTTACCTATGTGGGACTTGCTTGTTAAGCTGTTCCCACCCAATGACAACTTTTTATGACCCTTGGAAAGAAGCCCTTTGAAAAACTTGTTGCAAAAAAAAAAGGAAAATGCTGGTAACCAGCATTTTCTCATATTCCCACAATGTTTTCTACCCTATCAATAAAAAATTGCACTATTTGAGCTACAATGAAATTGTAATCTGCAAATACTTTCAAGGTAGACAGGGTTAAAATTTTGTCGTCTGGTAAAGGGTTAAAGCACATATTGAACGGTTGGATGGTTGGCGGATACAGCTCTGGTCCTGGTTTTAAGCCTGTATGTATGTGATTTGTGTTGCTTTTCCTACTGTAACTGCTTGTTTTTCAGGGTATATTCCAGCAAACCCATCCAGTCCATTATCTGGATTCTAAGTCAAGAGGTGTTGGAGTAGCATTAACTATGAAAGCTACGAGAACACCAGCTGTTGCTAGACGGTCAGTACGGTTTACATATTTACAGTTTGTCATTATAATCAAGCCATATCTCACATAACCTGTGCACATTAGAGTGCTTTCAGCTTTTTAGCTCACCTGAGCACAATGTGCTCAAGGGGAGCTTTTAGGATCACCCGGTGTCCGTCGTCCGTCGTGCGTCGTCAACAATTCTTTAAACATCAACTCCTGCTAAACTGCTGGGCGGATTTGGACCAAACTTGGCAGGAATGTTCCTTGGGAGGTCCTCTTAAAAAATTGTTCACAGAATTTGATTCCATCAAAAACTCTGGTTGCCATGGCAACCAAATGGAATTTTTTAGCAAATTCTTTAAAAATCTTCTCCTCTGAAACCGCTGGTCAGATTTTGAAATAATTTCACAGATATGTTCCTTGGGTGACCCTTTTCAAAAACTGTGCGTGAAATTTTGATTCGTCAAAAAATGTGGCTCTGGTGAATGGGGGCTTCTTGCACTATACAGAAATGAAGGAATTCTTTAAAAATCTTCTCCTCTGAAACCGCTGGTCGGAGTTTGAAATAATTTCACAGATATGTTCCTTGGGTGACCCTTTTTAAAAACTGTTTGTGAAATTTTGATCCATCAAAAAATGTGGCTCTGGTGAATGGGGGCTTCTTGCACTAAACAGAAATGAAGGAATTCTTAAAAAATCTTCTTCTCTGAAACCGCTGGTCAGATTTTGAAATAATTTCGCAGAGTTGTTCCTTGGGTGACCCTTTTAAAAAATTGTTCGCGAAATTTTGATTGGTCAAGAAACATGGCTCTGGTGAATGGGGGCTTCTTGCACTATACAGAAATGAAGAAATTCTTAAAAATTCTTCTTCTCTGAAACAGCTGGTTAGATTTTGAAATAATTTCTTAGACTTGTTCCATGGGTTACCCTTTTCAAAAATTGTTCGCGAAATTTTGATTGATCAAGAAACATGGTTCTGGTGAATGGGGGCTTCTTGCACTATACAGAAATGAAGAAATTCTTGAAAATTCTTCTTCTCTGAAATGGCTGGACAGATTTTGAAATAATTTCACAGAGATGTTCCTTGGTTTAGCCTTTTCTAAAAATGTTCGTGAAATTTTGATTGGCCAAGAAACATGGCTCTAGTGAATGGGGGCTACTTGCATTATATGGAAATGAAGAATTCTTGAAAATTCTTCTTCTCTGAAACCTGTGGTCAGATTTTAAAATAATCTGACAGAGATGTTCCTTGGGTGACCCTTTCCAAAAGCTGTACATATAATTTTGATCCCTCAAGAAACATGGCTCTTGTGAATGGGGGCTACTTGCACTATACGGACATGATGAAATTCTTTAAAATTCTCTTTCTCTGAAACCCCTGGTCAGATTTTGAAATAATTTCAGAGAGATGTTCCTTGGGTGACCCTTTTCAAAACTTGTTTGTAAATTTTGATCCATCAAGAAACATGGCTCTCGTGGATGGGGGCTACTTGCTCTTATACAGAAATGAAGAATTCTTAAAAATTCTTCTTTTTGAAACTGATGGTCAGATTTCGAAATGACTTTTACAGGTGACCTTTTGAAAATTGCTTGGCAAAATTATAAATTTGATTCCAATGTTTCAAAACCTCAAAAAAAAAAAAAAAAGACTATGGTCATCTCAAAAATTCAGGTGAGCGATCCAGGGCCAATTTGGCCCTCTTGTTTTTGATTGGTATACATCACAATACTCATGTACCAGTCATGAAAAAGTTTTTAACCCCATGTATTTTGATAACATCAATAGTTGCAACAAGTTTCTGTAAAATTTGTGGGAATTTTATTTGGAGATAATTATGCTGTAATAATTCCTTCATCTTGTTGGGTTGAACAATTTTGACATCTCTTTTAATCTTCAGTCTTGCTAGATATTAATATTTTTTTCTAGGCAGCTTGAAACAAATATAGGCACCAGGAAAGTTATTTTAGAAATAATCTTCTTTCTATTGTGGTTTATCGTTCAATAAACCACAGTTGTGAGTTATGAGGCACAATAAATAATCCATGAGGGCAATAGCCCGAGTGGGTTATTCATTGCACCTCATAACTCACAATGTGGTTTACTGAACAATAAACCACGATAGAAAGAAGATTACTTTGATTCTAACATGGGCAATTCTTAATGAAGGGAAAAGAAGTTCAAACTTATGAGTACAAATGCAGATGAAGATTATGTTCCATTGAATAACTCATTCATTGAATGATGTCACTCTACATGGATTGTCGCAGATTTTTACCATGCTTTCCTTTCACTGTGTTTATAGAGCCAAATTCGTGTGTCATGTTGGAATACAACATAATGTCCCATATATCCCCTATTCTTTCTAAACAGAAGTGTATTTGAAGAAACCAACAGCTTGTTTGTTGAGCCAGTTCTGGACAGTGCAGCCATACAGATGATGATCAATCACTCAGAGGAAGTAACACATTGGGTGTCAGCTGAAATTGTATCATGTAGTAACCCTAAGGTAAGATTCTAATGCTACTAACTTATTAGATTTGTGGTTAAAGAAATTCTTCTGAAAGAGTGTTTTCTATGCCAAGTATTGAAATGTAGAAAGTCGTCTCTCATTTCAAACCATGAGTTCAGAGTTCAACTTAGATATAGTGCAAATAGAATGTGATTTGTGAATTCATTATTTTTCATAGTTCTATCAATTTCATTAGTAGAAAAATGAAATAAAAGATAATGACAAATGCAGTAACCTGATTGTTTGTGTTCCACACATATGTAATTTGAGCATTTAAGTAGACTTTATAGAGACAACAATTAAATGTTTACTTAGACAAACAGTTTTTTTTTTTTTGTTTAGCTGCTACTTCTGAAAACACTGTCTTTGAGGTACCTATACTATTTTTTCATTGCTTATCATGTCTTGGTTTCAGACATGCATCAGTCAGAGCTTTTTCAAAGTTTACAATCATGGCACAAAGATCTGTATTGGTAGAAGAATTGCAAAACTTGGCCATAGATATGGATATACCGGTACATTATTTTCTCAATATTTTCTTTCTTTGTTGCAGACACAAGTCACAGTTCTGTCCAAGTTTATATTCATAGCCCATACGTGTGTAGAACTGCGTAACTTTGCCACTGCCATGGCTATATTAGACGGACTGGAAAACCTAATCATCAAACAGCTTCCTGCCTGGAAACATCTACCAGCCAAGTGTACCTCAGTCATGGATGAACTTGAAGCAACTAGGGTAGGTATCAATAAACTTTTACAAGATATTAGGATTTTAACTCTTGTTAGAGCACCAAATAAATTTAATGGATATTTATATTGAAGTAATAAGAATCTAATAAAGGAATTTTCAGGGTTACTGTCCAGTATGTTTCTGCAAAGGGACAATGTAGATAAAAGATCAGTTTGCATAATTTGTGTGTATTTTGTGCAGTCTGAGTTTGAATTACGCTGGCCGCATAGATAGCTATAGAAGTTTAACTCATTTCCAAACAACAAAATTTTGGTGTAGTCCAAACTGAAAGCACTTAAAGACGACAGAATAAATGTGAATCAAGAATTGAAATTTGATTTGGAAAGGGTAGAAAACATTGTGTGAAAAGGAGAAAATGCTGGTTACCAGCATTTTCTCCTTTTCACACAGTGTTTTCAAGGGCTTTCTTTCTCAGGGTCGTTAAAAGTCGGGATTGTGTGGCAAAGAGTTAAGACCTCTTGGAGTTAGATTTACGCAAGCAAAAGTTGAATTACACTGAAACTTTGCGTCAAAATTCAGTTTTAGGATTTCCACAAAGATCATTTCAATGATGAATTGTTTTTGGATCGATAAAACTTCAGACAACTAAGTTTGAAAGAGTTACATAAAAACAATTTCATTCATTCTTTATTTGAGATCACAAGGCCAAATCTTTGTTATTTGTATGAAGCATAATATAATTTGTCTTTATTAATGGTCTTTGAATAATGTTGATTGTTGCTGGGATGGAGAATAGAATATTATATGCTATAACAGATAAAACTCATCATGTTTGCTTTCCAAAAACAAGGTGTAGTGTTCATACATGTACTTTGTATGCAGTGTCATTCAATTGTCTTTTGTCAACAGGGTCAAAATTACAACTCGGGATCTGTAATCGAAAATTGATATACAGTCAAGGGATCAAATAGTTCTAAGTAGAGTTAAATAGATTTTTTTTTTGTTGTAAGAAAAATTCAGGTGTGAATAGTCAATGTTAGGAACACAAGATTTGTTTTTAGCATCATTTAATACTGGGTTTACACTGCCGATCAGATCAACTCGATTGTCCCAATTGCCAAAAGTTCCCGACCAAACGCGATCAATGGCTTGTACACGACTTTTACTCGGGCGCTAGTCAATCATGCCAGATAGCCGCGTGAGCGCTCAAGACTCCTACACAACTTCAACCTGACTGACAACTTGATCACTGCTCCAGCATACTGATCTCAACAGGATCCCTTCATGATCTGTTCACAAACAGCTCGATTAATACTCGATTCTCACATGAACAATACTCGACAAACTTGACCATTACTCAATCCCCACTGGACAGCTACTTGATCGCTACACAACTATTTCGACCTTGAGTCCTTGACTTTCATGCATCAGAGTCGAGAGTGTTGTGATTTGTGCGATGATAAAAGTTATAAAGAATATTTAGATTTGGAAGTAATAACAAGATGGAAATAGAGCAGCTGATGGTATGTGCTAGGTATTTACAGCTCCAAAGAAACAGGGATCGGGTACGCTCGTGTAGGGATCGGGTACACTCGAGTAGCAATCAAGTATGCTTGAGTAGTGATCGTGTATGATTGGGTAGCAATCGAGTGAAATTGAAAGGGATTGGGTATAGGTCTGGGAGCGATCGTGTACGGTCGTATAGAATCGTCTTGATCTGGACATCGGCTTGAGTATGAATCGTGTTGATCGAGTAAGAGTCGGGTAGTGGTCAAACAGAGGTCGAGCTGATTTTGTTCTGATCGGCAAATATTTCAATCCCTATATAGGTAGATCTCTACACGATCGTTTCTCGACTGACCAGACCTCTACTCGACTGATTCTTAATTTATTCTCGATGGCTTCCTGAGCTTTTTGCTACACAATCCCTATTCGAATATTTTTGACATGTCAAAAATTCTCGGGAAGGAAGCCAGAGTGATGCCGACCAAAGTAGAACGTCCCGACCGCTTCCACCGAACAAGCTTGATCAGCCCCCAACCGCATGATCAGGTTTGATCGTGTTGCTCTGATCGGCAGTGTAAACAGGGCATAACTCTTTACCAAACATTTCTGGCTTTTCACAACCCTCTGAAAGAAAGCTTTTGAAAACATTATGGGAAAAAGGAAAATCCTGGTAAACTGCATTTTCTTCTTTTTCCACAGTGTTTTCTACTCTATCAAAGACCTTATGCTCATGTGCACCAATTTTCAATTTCTCCTTTGTAGATCTTTTGAATTAGAAAAAGCATAGAATATTTTATTTGGGAAAGGGTTAATGCTCCTTATCAGTGAAGCGCTGTGTTTGTTTAACCCATTACCACACAATCCCTACTTTTGACGACCCCGAGGAAGAAGCCTTTAGAAAACATTTTGGGAAAAGGAGAAAATGCTGGTAACCATTTTCTCCTTTTCCCCATTGTTTTCTACCCTTCGCAAAATAATTTTCGAATTTTCAGTCACTTTTATTTTGTCATCTGCAAATGCTTTTGATTTGGACAAAGCTAAAATATTGTTGTTTGGAAATGAGTTTTTAATGCAATGTTGGGAAAGGAGAAAATTTTGTTGAACTGCAATTCCTCCATTTCCCACAATATTTTCTGCCCTTTCAAAGACAATCCTGGAAATGGTATGTCTTTTAATTTGTCTTTTAGTCTATAAATTTATCATTGGGTAAAGGGTGAAGGATAAGCCTGGTTTGGGATTGGATTACATTTTAAAATGATAAAAATAGATCCCATTATTTCAAATCAAATTAAAATTGTCATTTTGTTCTATGATTTGCAGATGTTTCTGAAGAATGATCCATTATCTCTGATGCAACAAGGGAAGGACTGTTATCTGTATCCCACAATTCCTTGTGCTGTATTCTTCCTGTTGCATATTCAACAGTCAGAGATCGGAGGATTTAAACTAGCCAATCAAATGTATAAGTGGGGAAAGATTAGGTACTTGATATTGTTCTTATTTTTCTACCAGATTTTATACGAGTTCATAATTGACTCACTATGATATGATTTTCAAGCCTGCTGTCTTTCAGACAATTTTTATCTACCTAATTGGGAAAAAAATGCACTGTGATTAAAAAAAAAAAAAAATTGCTTGAAGCAAGCAGTGATTTACAGAAAAACTTTCCTATTGTAGTTATTTTTTTACCACAAAATTTCTACACATTAACCCATTACCACACGATCCCTACTTTTGATGCCCCTGAGAAAGAAGCCTTTGCCCACAATGTTTTGTACCCTTCAGAAAACAATTTGAAAATTTTAGTCACCAAATGTTTCAGAAGTCTCTTTCTTCAGAGTTGACATTAACTCTGTACCAAACGACAAATTCTTCAACAGGTCCAAATTGAAAGCATTTGCAGATGACAAAATAGATGCGACTAAAAAATTGAAATTTATTTTGAGAAGGGAAGAAAACATTGTGGGAAGAGGAGAAAATGCTGGTTAACAGCATTTTCTCCTTTTCCCACAATGTTTTTAAAAGGTTTCTATCCCAGGGGTGTTAAAATTCGGGATTGTGTGGCATCGAGTTAGACTGTGGGATAGTTTGAATGGGTAAGAAAGGAAACTGCATGATGAAACAACATTAGAAAAAAAACAGTATCGTCACAAATTTTGTATATTGTATTTTGTCTTTACAGATCTATAGCCCAGGTGATAGATCAGATTCGAGTATTTCGTGAGCATATTTATGGGTTTGAGGCTGAACACACTGTTCAAGGTACCTTGCGACAGAGGATCAGAGAAATGTCAACACAGGACATTACGACTTTGGCATCCCAGAATGAGACAAACTTTCAGAAAGTGTCATCAGGTTCAGGAATATCAGGAGCTTTCAAGAAGATGAGAGGAAAACTGAAATAAGACGACAGTCATTTTTGATACACTGGAAAACATTGTAGGAAAAGGAGATAATTGTTCAAAACGAGATGTAGTTTACCAACATACCTGTAGTTTCACCCATTACTTTTAAGGGTAATTAACCCTCTATAGAAAAATTCTGTGTTTTGATGATATTAACTCTTTATCAAACGGCTAAATTTTAGACTTCTCGAAATTCAAAGCATCTGCAGACAACAAAATAAACATGATCGATTGCAAATCAATGATTGAAACCTGATTTTAGAAGAGTAAAAAAACATTGTGGGTAAAGGAGAAAATGCTGGTTACCAGCATTTTCTCTTTTTCCCCACAATGTTTTCAGAGGCTTCTTCCTCTGTTTCGTAAAAACCAGGGATTTTTTGTTAGAGGGTTTGCAAAGAAAGGTTTTGAAAATATTGCTGAAAATATTGTTGGTAATCAATGAACATTTTCTCATTTTCCTAGCATGTTTTTCCTCTTTTCAATGACAAATTAATCAATCATCATTTTATTCACCTTTGTTTTCTCCATAAGGTTTCCAAAATGGAGGAAATTTTTCATTTACATTAATATTTGGTTGTTTTTCGAACAAAACAAGTATGTGATGCAAAACTATCATTTTCTAGAGTAGAGGACAAGATGTCACATGGAAATGAGGTGACTGGTCTGAAAGCTCAGGATTTGAACATTTTATGGAATGGTTAATGCATTGAACCTGTTACCGAACAACAAAAATTATACTGGTCCAATTGGGGAGCAATTGCAGACGATAAAGTGAATTCAGACTCAAAAATTTGAATTTACTGTTTGAAAGGTTGAAAAAAGTTTAAGAAAAGAAGAAAATACTAGTTACCTGCATTTTCTTCTTTTTTTTTTCGCTATGGCAAGAGTTAAATCCATTTATCTTAAGACTGGGGAGGTTGATACTTACCTATGTTGTTTATAATGAGAAAATACTGGTATTCCTTGCTTTCTGTACAAGTTTTTTTTATTATTTAAATTGATGCAGAATAGCCAAATGTATTTATGAACTTACCTTTTAACCCTTTACCACACAACAAGATTTTAGACCTGTCAGTATTAAAAGCATTTGCAGATGACAATTTCAATGTGGCTCAAACTAATTGTTTAGATATACATGTAGGGTAGAAAATATCGTGGGAAAATGAGAAAATGCTGGTTACCAGCATTTTCTCCTTTTCCCACAATGTTTTCAAAAGGCATCTTTCCAAGTCATCAAAAGTAGTCGTTGTGTGCTAAAGGGTTGAGGCTAAATTGTTCTGTAATGAACTGAAGCCTGTCCGGGTACCATATTAAAAACAATTCTACACAAACTGTTGTTACCGAACAAAGAGCCATCTGATAGGCTTAGAGGTTTTGTTTTGGCCAGTGACATGGCTCATCAAGGAATGGAGAATAAAAATGATCAGCCAACTTAATGGCATGTCAATGACTTTAACATGGGAACAGTTTAAAGAATGATTAGTGAATACTGCCGAACAATGATCTATTTATCATTTATATTTAATATTTTGTACATGAATTCTGCCTGTGATATATTTTACCAAAGTGTGATATAGGGATATGGGTTGGCAAAACCACATGATATTATGTACCAAGGTTGTGATGTTTTTATTGTATAATCAAAATGCATATTGAACAAGTTTAGTCAAAAATGTGTTTTGTCAGTAAGTATGTGTATCAAATTACTGGACTTATGTACATGTATATATAAAGTAAACGATATTCCTTTAACTCTTTACCAAACAACAAAATTGTAGACTGGTCCAAATTGAAAGCACTGGCAGACGACAAATTATATGTAACTCAAAAATTGAAATTTGTTCCCAGCAGGGTAGAAAACATTGTGGGAAAAGGAGAAAATGCTGGTTTCCAGCATTTTCTCCTTTTCCCACAATGTTTTCAAAAGGCTTCTATCTCAGGGTCGTTAAAAGTCAGGATTGTGTGGTAAAGAGTTAATTATGTGCAACATTATCTTCTTCAATACATGAGTATCTTTTATAATGTATGCTACAAGCAATAATCAAGATATTCCACTCCTCACAAAATAAGAGCAATTATAAACAGCATTTTTGCCTTTCTGCACAATGTTTTCTGCCCATTCCAGCTCACCAGAGCAGGAAGTGCTCAAGGTGAGTTTTTGTGATTGTCTTGTGTGCATCACATGTCATGCATCATGTAAGTGTCAACACAGGAATCGGACGTTTATTTGGTGAAAATAGCTAAATGTCAGCCGAAGTGGTCACTCTCTATTATAAAATATACAAGGAGTGCAATGGTGTTCCCGACAAAATTTGACACGACTGTCACCGAAAATCATCGCTGAAAATGGGGTCAAATCAATATTAGCCGACATAAACACACACCTACCGTGCTCTTAAATATCTAATCTGCAGATTTAGTAAGTCCCTACCTGCTGTGAATCACTCTTTCCGCGTCATTCATCCGATTTCCCAAGGGCGATATTTATCAGTAATCAGCCTCGGCGAATCCACCATCGTGCACCAACTTCCGGTTATCGGAGTGAATGAAGGTATCCCCAACGAATGCGTTGGATTGTTTCTATATTTAGTCTCTACTCTTTGTAAACTAGACAATACAGTAAAAAAAATATATATTTGATTTGCATCGATTGTGTTGATATAAATATAACATGATTTTTCTTAGATTTAACTTGTACCTACGGAAATATTATGAAAATTTTCTGACGTGATTTATTGGAAAAAGTAACCTGACATTTTCATTCACTCCGATAACCGGAAGTTGGTCTACAATGGAAGCTTCGCCAGGAGGCTGATTCTTGATAAATATCGCCCTTGGGAAATCCGATGAATGACACGGAAAGAGTGATTCACGGCAGGTAGGGACATAATAAATCGACAGATTAGATATTTAAGAGCACGGTAGATGTGTGTTTTTGTCGGTTAATATTGATTTGACCCCAATTTAAGCGATGATTTTTGGTGACAGTCGTGTCAAATTTTGATGGGAAAACCGTTGCACTTCTTGTATATTTTATAATAGAGAGTGACCACTTCGTTCGAAATTTAGCTATTTTCACCAAATAAACGTCCGATTCCTGTGGTGTCAATAATACTTTCTCTAGAGATTACATTTTCATTACAATACTGATGAACTTTGGTCATAATGTTGTCATGACTGTACTTGGACTGGCAAAAGGGAAGAGTGCAGGTACAAATCTTGAGAAAACATTGCTGACACTCTGCAGGCCACATTTTTAATTTTGATATTCATATAAAAGTTGGGCAGAATATTGACCTTTATGATTTCCCTGTCAGGTTTGAAATTGGATGACGTTAGGATAAAAAGTGGGTCAATGGGACAAATCTTAGAAAAACATTTTGTGCAGTCTAGAGGCCGCATTTTAGGTCCAGTGCTCCTGAAAGTTTGTCGGAATGTTTGCCTTGATATTTTAGACAACTTTGGAAATGGGCCTTGTCAGGATGAATCTGTGGAAAACCTATTGTGCTCTCTAGAAGCCACATTTTCAGTCTGATACTCATGAAACTTTGTAGGAATGTTTGTCATGACAAGTACAAAACTGCGTCATGTATAATCAAAAGTAAGATCACCAGGACAGATCTTATAAAAACATGTTGTGTGCCCAAAAAGCCATATTTTTTCTGATACTCCTGAAAGTTTTATCAGAATGTCTGTATTTACCCTTTCCCAAACAAACCCTTGTTTTTATGTGTCTGCAGTACAAGTCTCTTGAAAACACTTTGGGAAAAGGAGAAATTGCTTGTAACAAGCAATTTCTCCTTTTCCCACAGTGTTTTCTGTCTGTTCGGACAATTTACTGCCATTGTTATGAAAGTTAAAATTGTTGTCTGGAAACTCTTCCAGTTTGGAAGAGTCTAGAATTTGTCGTTTGGGAAAGAGTCAATACTGTCCTAGATAAGTTTGAAAATTGGTCACGTAGGGTCCGAAAGTAGGTCTGTGGGGATCTTTGACTTGAAAACTATTTGTGTAATCTAGAGACCCCATGTATAGGTAAAAAACCTAAGAATGTCTGTGTTTATATATTTTGGGCAATTTTAAATTGGTACATATTGTGTCATAATGGAGATATCTAGGACAAAATCTTTCGGAGTGGGGGGTGACCTTTGTGCACTCTTGAGGCCTTATTTTGAGTTTGATACTCATGAAATTTAGTGAAAAAAAATATAACTGGCTTTTCTATGATTTGGCCAGAATGTATTAAAAAATATCAATGTCTGGCAAAATCAGACTGAAGTTTCTGTAAAGTCTGATTGTGATCTATGCGTACTTTTCCTCATAAGTACCTTAATCTTCACCTTATTTATGGATTTGATTGATTTTGCAGAACATTTGTTATAAAATACTTAAGACTATTTTTAATTGAGTATTCTATGTATATTTTTAGAGCTTTGCTATTTTACTTTATTTATGGTATTAGAAACATATTTGTTGAGTGATTATGAAAAAGAAATAAATTTTTGTTTCCCTACTCATCTCTCTGACTTTTATATGTGGGAGAAACCAGTGGCCTTGAAACATGTTACATGTATTTGTAAAACTGGTCAAAGAAAGACCAAATGCGCATGGATAATTTCAATGACGACAGTGACAGGGCTTAGAATTAATGATGCTTAACCCTTTACCAAACAATCCCTGGTTTTTATGACCCAGAAGAAGAAGACTCCTGAAAACATTGTGAGAAAAAGAGAAATGCTGGTAACCAAAATGTTTCTCCTTTTCCCACAATGTTTTCTAGTCTTCTAAAGTCAAGTTTCAATTTTTGAGTCACATATATTTTGTTGTCTTCAAATGCTTTCAACTTGGACAAGTCTAAAATTTTGTTTTTGGTAAAGAGTTAACTCATTACCAAAACGACAATGTTTTAGGCTTGTCCAAATAGAAAGTATTTGCAGACGACAAAATAAAAGTGACTGAAAATTTGAAATTTGTTTTGTGAAGGGTAGAAAACATTGTGGGAAATGGAGAAAATGCTGGTGACCAGCATTTTCTCCTTTTCTCACAATGTTTTCCAAAGGCTTCTTTATCAGGGGTGTCAAAAGCAGGGATTGTGTGGTAATGGGATAAACCACCACAAAAACAACTTGTACATTAATATCTTTACATATTATCATAGATCCTAGCCTTGGTTCTAGCCTGGTCATTTTTCCTTCCACCTATTCGCAAGTTACTTTGTCTAAATGAGGTTCATCATTATGGAAGCCATAAACATTTAGCCACAACTCTGTAAAGACCCTGAAAGGAGACCACAATAAGGATCATTAAAAAGATCAGGCTACTTTGACCCCTGCATGACCTTTTTAGCTCACCTGAGAAGGGGGTGCTGAAGAGGAGCTTTTGTGATGTTAAGAGATGGAAAATAAATAATACATATGTAGAGAAACATGTAACATATTTATTCTGACAATTGGGAGAAGATCATTTTGTGTAACAAACCTTTGGTCCATTAAGAAAAAAGCGTGCTGTTAATTCTGTCTTGTACATGATTATCTTCTGACACGCACAAAAAAAATACAAAATTGAAAGCATCTGAAGATGACATAATAAATGTGACTGAAAAAATTTAAGGTGTCCTTGATAGGAAAGAAAATGGTGTGGGAAAAGGAGAAAATGGTTGTGACCATTATCGTTTCCTTTTTCCACAATTTTTGCTATAGCCTCCTTCCACAACAATGTTGATCCCTTACCTGCTATATGAATGAAATTTTCAATTCAACAGTGGAAATCCAGGTAGTGCTATTTCAAACATGTTTTGGAAATGAATATCTCCTAATTGGACAGTGTAGATCCAAGATCAGACTGCACATTCTGTGCAGTCTGATCTTGGTCTACACTATCCATAAGAGATCATTGAGTCGCAGTTAGCAGCCTAATGGTTAAAATTTGGGATTTCGTGGAATAGGCTTAATAAATCCATTATCACTTTCATGATAGTCATTTCAACAGTACTCAATCCTCTCCCACCTTTAACCATTGTCTACGATGGTTATGTGGGAAAGCAGCCAGTGGCATGGCTTGGGAACAAGAGTACAGATAAAATAACCATGCAAAGCATGGATAGGTGCACTGGCTGTTCCAATATATTTTGAATAATGTTGAAGTTCACATTAAACATTATGCAATCAATCAATCAATCAATCCAGTATCCTCCCTTTTTTCACAGGGATATTTTCACAGATGTCCGCCACAACGGTTTCAGGAGGTAGTCATTCATGTGTTCAATCCTACAGGAAAAGAAAAACACATCAGCTGGGTGTGCAGTCCACATCTCCGTCTCTACTAGCCTTTAGTTTGCTAAATTCAACTTGAAGGGATTTCTCCATCTCTAATATAGAACTGGGCTTTTTATACTGAAAAAAGGCAAAAGAATAAAGAAAATTGGGTTATTTTTTAAACATTCTTGTAATGCAATTCTTTATCAGATGACAAAATTTCAAGCTGGTACAAACTGAAAGTCTTTACCGACAACAAATTAAGCATGATGAAATTGTAGGGTTTTTTTCCTGTACGATAAAAAAAAAAAGATATGGTAGTGTTTTCTCACCATGTTTTGTAAAGCCTACCTCAGGTTCATGAAGATTTAACCCTTTCCCAAACAAGCCCAGGCTTTTACGTAGCTACATTAAAAGTCTTTTGAAAACACTGTGGGAAAAGGAGAAATTGCTCGTAACGATAAGCCGTATTAAAGTCAGCTGTTGGACATCATTTATACGAGGACTGGTGGCTTTTAGGATATTCGACACGTATGCGAGTACTCGCATGAGATGTTGTTTTTTTTCTACTACTTACTTCTTTGTCACTTTGCTAGGTTCTAACAGTTTCGAGCAATTTCTCCTTTTCCCACAGTGTTTTCTACCCTGCTTGAGAACTTTCTGGCATTTTCTCCAAATCTAAAAATTGTCGTCTGCAAACTCTTTTGGTTTAGAAGAGTCCAAAATTTGTCGTTTAGGAAAGGGTTAATGAATACGACTTTTTCTGTTGTCAATAAGTCCAATATTTTCAGTTTTACTCTCACTCTCAAAGGGAGGAGATCCTCTGTGGCAAAGAAATATTTAACTTTGTATAGAGGGTTTCTAACTCTGTACAGACAAACCAAATATGAAACACTCTGACAACTTTAACCACAGTGGTAAAGGTTTAACATTCATTGTTTTGAAGAAAATGTACCTTATGAACAGGATAAAACATAACTCTTTTAACCAGCTTTGATTAAAACATTTACAAACATTAACTCATTACCAGATGACAATGTTTTAGACTTATCAAAATAGAAAGCATTTGCAGACGACAAAAAAAAAGTGACTGAAAATTTGAAATTTGTTTTGTGAAGGGCAGAAAACATTGTGGGAAAAGAGAAAATGCTGGTAACCAGCATTTTCTCCTTTTCCCACAATGTTTTCCATAGGCCTCTTTCTCAGGGTCATCAAAAGTAGGGATTGTGTGGTAATGGGTTAACACTATGTTTATATGGTGAAGAGGGCAACATTTACAAATGTAGGTATTAGTGAGGAATACATAGAAAAGCTGGATACAATTAGTGACATCTGAGTAATACTGACTTCATCTTAGATTGCAGTATCATTCACAATGTATCGGAGAAAAAAATACAGTACAATGGGCCGAAAGTTCAAGTTCTTGTTCCTTTAGAAAATAGGAATGTATGCTAAATATTGAGCCAAATAATGATAGATAAAGTGATATATAGCTTGCAACACACGAAAAGGGGCATTCGGGCATTTGCATGAAGTGTCATCTTGGATCAGCATCCGAGACGGCACTTTACGACTACATTAGATTTTGTGTTTCAGTATATTTGCGAAATACAGAAAATTACATAGAAACGGAAAGTGTCCTTTCAGATTAGCCTGTGCGGACTGCTGATCCGAGAAGACACTTTACGCAAATGTCCGAATGGTCCTTTTTGCCTGTTGCAAGACTTATAGTAGTATGACTTATAGTAGTATGATTTGAACTCTGGAAAAACAGGGTTTAACTCTTTCCAAAATAATCCCTGGTTTTATGATGCTGGGAAACAAGGCTTTTGAAAACACTGTATGAAAAGGAGAAAATGTTGGTAACCAGCATTTTCTTCTTTTCCCACAATGTTTTCCTGTTTTCTACCCTTTCTACCCTTTCATAGACAAAGTTTTTACAATGCTGGGAAAAAAAGGCTTTTGAAAACACTGTATGAAAAGGAGAAAATGTTGGTAACCAGTATTTTCTCCTTTTCCCACAATGTTTACAACCCTTTTATAGACAAAAATCATCATTTGTATAACAATGAACATGTCATTCGCAAATTTTTTCAATTTGGTCTAATCCAAAATTTTGTCATTTAGGAAAGGGTTAACCCTTTACCACACCATCCCAACTTTTAATGAACCCAAGAAAGAAGCCTTTTGACAACATTGTGGGAAAAGGAGTAACCAGCATTTTCTCCCCTTCCAACCATGATGTCTACCCTACCCAAAACAAATTTAATTTTTTCAGTCACTTTTATTTTGTCATTTGCAAATGCTGTCAATTTGGACAGGTCTAAAATTTTTTCAGTTGGGACAGAGTTAATGCATCTCTGTGATGCGTTATAATAAGTAAATATGGTAACATAGTATAATTAAGAAATAATCTTCTTTCTATCGTGGTATATCGTTCAATAAACCACAGTTGTGAGTTATGAGGCCCAATAAATAATCCACGAGGGCGATAGCCCAAGTGGGTTATTCATTGCGTCTCATAACTCACAATGTGGTTTATTGAACGATATACCATGATAGAAAGAAGATTATTTCGATTCTAACATGGCCAATTCTTAATGAAAGGAAAACAAGTTCAAACTAAGAGTTAAAATGCGGATGAAGATTATGTTCCATTGAGTAACTCACTCATTGAATGACGTCACTCTACATGGATTGTCGCAGATTTTACCACGCTTTCCTTGCACTGTGTTTATAGAGCCCAAGTCGCATGTCATGTTAGAATATATATTCCATCATGGTGCAAGTCATGTATTTGCACCAAAAAGTTTACAGGTATATAATAAAATATTATCTATACTTACTGTGACTATCAATGTATTATTTGCATGTGCAACAGTTAGCATAGACTGATCAAGAGGAATATTGCATCTTTCTAGATCTGGTATTCTAAATTTCTTATAGTATCTGAAAATAAAAATATACACAGACATGTACGACAACAAAATAAACATAACTCAAAAATTGAAATATGTTTCCAGCAGGGTAGAAAACATTGTGAAAAAAGGAGAAAATGCTGGTAACCAGCATTTTCTCCTTTTCCCACAATATTTTCAAAAGGTTTCTATCCCAGAATCGTAAAAACCAGGGATTGTTTGGCAAGGGTTAATCATGCAGACAGAAGGAGAACATGGAAAAAGAAAGCTGAATTAGATACTAACTTTTTGTTACTAGTCCTAATGATGATATTTTGTTCTGTGTCACATGTTACACTGTATGTCTCCAGAGGGTATGGAAGATTTCTAACTCTCCACTGGAATGCGTCTTTTGTGTCTTTTCTCACAAATACTGGCTGAAAAATAAATCAAAATCTTGCAATTCCTCTGAAATCATGAGTAGATTTGCAACAGAACAGTAGTATTTCTATAGATTTTTTTACTCTTTCCAAAGTATGGATTTAAGTGTTTTGACTCATTACCAAACAACACTATTTTAGGCTTGTCCAAATCGGAAGCATTTGCTGAAGAAGAAATAAAAGTGGCTGAAAATTTGAAGTTTGTTTTGTGAAGAGTAGAAAACAGTGTTGAAAAAGGAGAAAATGCTGGTTGCCAGCATTTTCTCCTTTTGCCACTATGATTTCTGCAGACAGGGATAGATATGTAAGTATAAATGACAATGTTAGTGTTTAGAGACTTAGCTTTTGATGAGAGAGAAAGAAAGGACTAATCACCATCTGTTGTTACCGTTAAATATGGATGAATACTGATACATGTACAGTCGAAACTGTCTTAAGCAGCCAACCAAGGGACAAGCCAAAAGTGGCTGCATACGACAGTTGGCTGCTTAACACAGATCAGATTAGCAAAACTATTTTCCATTCTTTCACAACAAATTTAAAATTTTCAATCACATTTATGATTTACATTGTTGTCTGCAAAAGCTTTCAATTTGGACAAGTCCAATTTTTTTTAATTTCACTGCCGATGATAACTGTTGAAAACATTGTGGAATGAAAATAGAAATCATTC
The DNA here is from genome assembly GCA_943736015.1 of Tridacna crocea. Classification (NCBI taxonomy): domain Eukaryota; kingdom Metazoa; phylum Mollusca; class Bivalvia; order Cardiida; family Cardiidae; genus Tridacna; species Tridacna crocea. The sequence continues at coordinate 38,076,470 of OX031064.1, read as the reverse complement.
CTCATGAGCACTTTCACCTCTTCCAGTCTTTCTCTGCTATATATTTTTACTGTAATCAGTAGATTTCCTTCGTTATCCAAGACCCATAACGTGTATAACGTGTGTACATCCGAAGTTGACATCTAGAGTTGACACACGTGCGTGTATTTTAGGTCAATCAAGTTCATTGTTTATAAATAGAAATAAAGGTACACATTTTTACCCAAGGTCAATCGATCGATTTGAAAACGGTCCGAGCAGGTAGGCTACTTGTCAGAGTGGAATTAACGTTGTTCACCTCACGTACATGTAAAGCAGGTAAATTACATGTATGTTGTGAATTTTATCTACAAACGCAAAATAACATATTCATCGCGATCCCATGATGCAGACAATATTGAGCGAAAAGTTAATAATCAACGAAAAAACGATGAGAAAAAGCGAAGTTTTAAACTCTTGTGCTCAAACTGATCGGTGGAATTCCAATCAATCTAAAAATAGACAACCTCCAAACCTGACATCACTGACGTTCAACGTCGGCAATCTTCGACGGGTTAGCCGGTGACTTTCAGTATGACAGATTGCCTTGTTTGATCATATTTTTTCTTGTAGACCACAGTATTGGGAAACGAAAAAGAATAATTATTTTTTACGGTCCCAAAGTTTACGCAAATTACGGTAATCGACGCCATTTTGGAAATTGGTAACCTCGTTTTCATTAGTAATGTAAAGCATTACGCGGGAGCAGCGTCCATCTGCCGATCAGCAAAGAATAGCCCACTATAACATCGTTTATGCAAAGTGTACACCTACACTATGAAGTTAAACTGTTTATCACACATGTTGATTGTGATAGCGTCACGGTGTATGCACACGGAGCCAGACGTGTTAATTAATTTTTCACACCACCTGCTAGCAATTAGTCGGGTCGCGTGACCACTTTATGGGATATGCTTTAAGTGCAATTAAGATCTTCAAATGTGACCGCTGACCACATATCACAGTTTACCGTTAATTAAAGGACTTTAAAGAGTTAATTTGCACGGGCGGGCCTGAACTGACCGTTAATCACAGATTGGCCGCTACGCACGTATGACCGCTAACTCAGATTCGACTGTATTTTCAAAATAATGGTATTGAATCAAGCAGATTCTACAAATATGATACGGACATTTAGGACTGTATGTATTGTATAATGGACCATTCTGAGTAATACAGGTAGTATCCAACAACAATCCAGTTTGATAGTTACCAACCAGCCTAAATTTCATGTAAATACAGAAGTTATCACATAGCCAATACTGTGACATTTTACAAAAAGACAGTTAAGCTAGAAAAAAACAAAGGCATAAAATTACAAAATACAAGAATAATATATGGTACTAACATTAGCTGTGCTTTCTACCATTCCCTCCACTTCTAGAGCTCTCATGGGAGCTAGATACTCTCCAACCTCATAATCCCAGCTGCCAACACCACCCAGGGTCCCTCTCTTTCTCCATTTACGAACTGGAAAATGAAAATGTAACAATATACATGTAACTAGACATGTAGTAAACTATACAAAAAAAATACTCATGTAAAATGAGATGCTTTGATTAGAATTTATATAAAACTCATAGAGGTGAATGAACACAAAACATCTTAATTTGTTTACAGCTCTACAATTTTATCCTAAATTGTATATGGAAATATATGTTGAAAAAAGCATTACAATGTTAGTAATGATTTACTTTCAACACACCTGACTATCACAGCATTTACCTTAATTCTTCCTGATGAGCAGGACTTGAGATGATTACTGGTTTGAATTGCCACCTAATCAAATTTCTTCTGCGGATTCATGAGAGCCATGGTGACTGGATTCCGCTTTTACTGCTGATCATGGTAATGCGAGGAAACAGCCAGTGGATTTGCAAGACTATTGTGAAGAGTACTGGTAAAACAGAACTTCCAAAAATGAACAGGCTGTAATGATATGATATTGATAATGGAAATGATGTTGTTGAAATCCACAAAAACCTTTACCTCCTGATATAAAGTTCAATATTGCCTTCTATAGCATGACAGTAGACAGCTTTTGACATCATTATGTGGAAAAGTGGAATGGTTTGTTTCAATCATTTAGAAAGTCTACTCTTTCACTAATTGTGTCCATATAATTTATGAAAAAGATACTTTTCCTGTCCTTGAGATATTTTTGTTAGTAATCAGCCAAACTAGTTTTGGTTAACTTTCGGATCATAGTGTTTGAAAAAATGTTGTGTTGTAAATGGTTACCATATTTTTTTTTTTCTGTTTTTTTACCTCTAGCAGAAGGCCTAATTTTTTCAAAGTACATTGTATACTGCTCAAATTTTCAAGCTATTCAGAAACTTTACTTGCATACTGCAATTTATGATGGTAGTCTATGCAGTATGTTCTTGACTCAATTTGAATGTTTTTCTTTTATAAAGGAATTCACAACACAGCTCTGCTTTAAGTACCGGTAAACAAGCATTCATATAAATCACTCCTAACTTACCAACTAACTCATTTGTTTTCATGTCATATTCTTCTGCCAGTTCCCTGCCATCACTTATGGTAAAGTGAAGTTTCCTCCTCCCTGTTTGAATATATTAACCCTTTAGCAAAAAATCCAGTGCTTCAACAAGCCTATGGACGACAGCTATGAAAACAGTGTGGGAAAAGCAGAAAATGCTAATGACTAGCATTTTTACCTTTTCCAACAATGTTTTCTATCCTTCAAATAAAAAAAAATTTTATGTAGGCCATATTTAAATTCTTGCCAGTAAAATGCTTTTAATTTTCAGCTCTATATTTTGTTGACTGGTAAAGAATTAAAAAATTCATCTCATCAGTCTTGTGACTAAAAAACTAGAAAGTAAAACTTTGGAGGGGTTTATAGATGTATAAATGTTAGAGGTATTTGCAGGAAACAGAGGTGTAGGGAGAGAGCGTTTACCTCTGTAACTCTAAGTTCTGGGATGAAATCCCATGATTTGGGTGCAAGTAATGGTTACTGTTTACAGGAGAAAATCTTGAGAATAAGTAATGTTAGTTAACCCTTTACCAAATGACAAAATTCTAGACTGGTTCAAATTGAAAGCACTATCTCAAAAATGTAATGTATCTCAAAAAATGAAATTTGTTTTCAGCAGGGTAGAATCAATACATTGTGGGTAAAGGAGAAAACGCTGGTTACCAGCATTTTCTCCTTTTCCCACAATGTTTTTAGAAAGGTTCATTATCGGGGTCATGAAAACCAGGGATTGATTGGGAAAGGGTTAAAGGATCTTGTTTCATAATTGATGTAAAACTGAAATAATACCTTTCAAATACTTAATGAATGCAAAAGCTGCAACTTCTTTTAAGGATAATTGTGCCTTTCATGTTTTCGCTATGTAGCTGTCTGATCATAGAAATCTACTGCCTGGTGCAGGAGACTTTTTTTCTCTTTAATTCCAACTATGACATTTTTTCTCATATTTCAGTTATTTGTATTGTCCTTGGATTTACCATATAAATTTTTCAAGTACATTTATCTCAGGGTCGATCTAATTTGTTATTTATTAGCATAAGCATGTGCTCTATTTTCAGAAACAAAATAAAAATCTAGTCAATTGGTAAGTTTTTTCTCTTAGAAATTAATTAGTCACTCTGTTAGATATTTGTATGTTATTCTTTGTATTATGGGCTTGTGGTCTAGATACTGAATTAAATGTCTATGTCTTATGATGGGAAATTTACCAGTATTATGCCGATTTTTTAAGTAAAAATTTAATTATCATGAATTTTGTCCTCAATTCACAATTCTAAGCAACAATGTTGTCAACAATTTATGATCTTTCATAACAAAGTGACCCAACCATTGTGTACACACCGATTAAAGCAGCACATTCTTACACAAACTGTAGGTGGAGTTGCACTAGGGTTGAAACATTACAGTAAAAAGCGTATTGCAATATATTGCAATACGGCTGACCCGTATTGCAATACGTATTGCAATATGCTGACATTTAGCATATCTGACCACTTGTAGTCACTGTTAGGGTAGCATATGCTAAAAAAATTGACTAGTCTTTAACACAGACTAGACTGAAATGACAAAGAAATTCAGAATTATCTATAGAAACAAGTAAATGACTCAGTCACATTCAAGTCATGTTCTTTTTTACAAATATTAGCATGTCAACCTTGTGAGCACACAGACAAGCCTTCTGTGCTGACAAAAAGTCACCAGCTGTACTGAACACTCGCTCAGAGGGCGCACTTGTTTATGTAGAAACCAGTCCTACTATACTGAACTTTGGGAGCTCAACAGAGAAGACTGATGCACTGACTTATTCTGTTGCTCAACTAACACTAATACTTTCCCACATATCTACCGCGAAAAAACCCCGCAAAATAAATGTGAGCAAAGTTATAGGAAATGAATAACAAACTCTGTTGGTCCAAAATCAGTAATACGGTTGACAGTTATTTGGAGTTTGTGTTGCAAATTTGAGGTGATCACAATTTTACCTTAACACCAGTGACACCGCCTGTGGAAAAAATAAACAACTTTCGCTTTCGTAAATCTTTCAGATAGTTAAAAAACAATCAATTTCTGACAGAATTTTAGGGAAAACCGGACTTTCTTATGCAATTAGAGAAGTAGTTGAAATATTGCAGAAATACCGATAAGGTAAAATTCATACCGTTTTTTTTTTTTCTTTGAACAGACCTCGGTTAATCGGGTTAATCGGTGTATCGGTAAACCGTTTTCACCACTAAGTTGCACACACAAGAAATTGCTAAGTGATGGATAGACGTATCTTAATAAGACCCTTCAGGTGTATAAAAAGGATGCCAGCTGCGCTTGTGCATTTGTTCTGTAACACGCTGTATAAATGACTACTGCCGTGTGCTCCAATGAGACTGTCTACGCCATCCCGATTCTCGTAAGAGTCTGCGTTTTGGCCCAACCCATTTACACGTGTACGTAAGAGTCTGATTCTTCAGTACATACACGACCGCATCGTGTACTGATTAAGAAATCGGTAATAGCGCGCCCGTAAGTTGTGCCTCCAAGACGATATTTCATCCGTCCGGGCACAACCCTCGGCCATCCAACAAGTTTTCCTTCACTAAGTACATGACAGTCGGCCTCGCAGTATGAATTTTCTTCAGTGTGTACACGACAGTCGGGTAAATATCGTTCTTTTCATAATGAAAATTGAAGAGAACTGCTTATAAAAAATGAAGCCATATTTATTTCTTAATGCACAAAATCAATAAAAATGTGAAAGTAAAAAAAATAGAAAAGAATGTAATCCAAATATTGTAAGTTGTGTTAAATCAAATCATACCATCCTGAATTATACAAGTTTTTTGAGAATTTTTCAGTAATTCTATCCATGCAGCCGCCATGTTGTTTATGGATACAAATCGAAACAGGACTTCTAAAAGAAGAGATGTATTGAACAACAAGGAAATAATTCTAAGGGCCAATCGATAGCAATGCAAAGGAAAAAAAGAGCCAAAACATTCCATTACCCTAGATGCGTACAGTATTTTTTCGTTTTTGATTCAGTTTCTGCATAAAAAGCGTTGAAAGCAATGCACCAAGAAAAAGGGGCCTTATGCATTTGAAAAAGGTACAGACCTACATGTATGACAGCCTGGGCCTGCATTCAACAACCGTTCTTAACGTTCTTGGCCTTATTCAGGCTCCAGAATTTTCTACATTTGTAAGTAACACAACTTCTGATTGGCTAAACCGAATGGTTTAGCCAATCAGAAGTTGTGTTACTTACAAATTTGGAAAACCTTACAGAATAAGACTTAAAATATTTTCAAGAATGGTTGGTGATACGGGCCAAGGTCACGAAACTTTTTTTTGCGTTTGGTCAGTACTTTTTGCATGTAAAAGGACCTGTGTTGCTAATTATTCAGTTGAATGCTTTACAAAATGGATCTTATCTATAATTACATGATAAATTACTCGGTATCATGCATCACTGAGATGTATGATACCCCGTTTTCATAGTGAACAGGGGTGTAGAGCTCACTCTGCCTGTACGCAATTAAACTTGAACGCAGTTGCAAACACTTAAAAAAACAAGAGGCCATTGGCCCTGGAACGCTCACCTTAGACTATAGCTTAAGAGTGAAATTCAATTCTTTGAACAACTTTGTTAAAGCTTCATCCAAGAAACATCCCTGCCAAGTTTCATCAAGATTGGCCCAGTGGGTTAGGAGAAGAAGATGTTTAAAGAAATTGTTGACGGACGATAGACGCCGGACATAGGGCAATCAAATATCAAAGCTCTACACCTTCCAGTTTAAAAGAATAATTTCGAATTTCCTTCTTTGTCCTTTGTTCGAACTTGTGGTACCCGGGACTGGGGAAGTTTTGACCAAAGCAGCATTCTTGCAAAATTGGAACAAACTTGGTAGAGGTCTACTCAAAGATGCTACATACCAAATAGCAAAGCTCTACACCTTCCCGTTAAAGAAAAAAAGAAAGTCAAAATTTTCCTTCTTTGTTCCTTTGTTCCAACCTGTGACCTCCGGGGCAGGGCCAGTGTTGACGCCAGGGACATCATATGACCAAACTTGGTAGAGTACGTTCCACTAGAAGATTCTGCATACCAAATATCAAAGATTTGCACCTTCATGTTTCAGAGAAGAATATTTCTAAAGTTTTCCTTCTTTGTTGCTATGTTCAAACCTGTGACCCCCGGGGCAGGGCCAGTTTTCACTCCAAGGGCATAATATGAACAAATTTGGTAGAGGTCCACTAGGAATTGCTACATGTCAAATATCATAGCTTTATGCCTTCTAGTTTTAGAGAAGAAGAATTTTAAAATTTTCTTTCTTTGTTCCTATCTTCGAATTTGTGACCCCCGGGGCAAGGCCAGTTTTGACCCCAGGGGCATGATTTAAATAAACTTGGTAGGGGTCCACTAGGAGATACCACATACCACATATCAAAGCTCTATGCCATCTAGTTTCAGAGGAGAAGAATTTTAAAGTTTTCCTTCTTTGTTCCTATGCTCAAACTTGTGACCCCCGGGATGGGGCCAGTTTTGACCCCAGGGGCATGATATGAACAAACTTGGTAGAGGTCTACTAGGAGATGCAACAGATCAAATATCAAAGCTCTGCACTTTCTAAGAAAGAAGATTTTTAATATTTTCCTTCTTTGTTCCTATGCTCAAACTTGTGACACCTGGGGTGGGACCAGTTTTGACCCCAGGGGGCATAATTTGAATATATTTGGTAAAGGTCCATTAGGAGATGCCACATACCAAATATCAAAGCTCTACGCCTTCAAATTTCAGAGGAAAAGATTTTTAAAGTTTTCCTTCTTTGTTCCTACATGTATGTTCAAACTTGTGACCCAGGGGATTGGGCCAGTTTCGACCCCAGAGGCATAATTTGAACAAACTTGGTACAAATCCACTAGGAGATGCCACATACCAAATATCAAAGCTCTACGCCTTCAAATTTCAGAGGAGAACATTTTCAATGTTTTCCTTCTTTGTTCCTATGCTCAAACTTGTGACGCCCGGGATGGGGCCAGTTTTGACCCCAGGGGCATAATTCGAACAAACTTAGTAGAGGTCTACTAGGAGATACCACATACCAAAATTTAATATCAATGCTCTACGCCTTCAAGTTTCAGAGGAGAAGATTTTTAAAGTTTTCCTTCTTGTTCCTATGCTCAAACTTGTGACCCCCGGGGTGGGGCCAGTTTTGACCCCAGGGGCATAATTTGAACAAACTTGGTAGAGGTCCATTAGGAGATGCCACATAACAAATATCAAAGCTCTACGCCTTCAAGTTTCAGAGGAGAAGATTTTTAAATATTCCTTCTTTGTTCCTATGCTCAAACTTATGACCCTCAGGGTGGGACCAGTTTTGACCCTATGGGCATAATTTGAACAAACTTGGTACAGGTCTATTAGGAGATGCCACATACCAAATATCAAAGCTCTACGCCTTCTAGTTTCAGAGAAGAAGATTTTTAAATATTCATTTTGTTTTCCTTTTTGTTGCCATGGCAACCAGAGTTATGAGAGGAGTTCAATTCTTTGAATAATTTTGGCAGAGCTTTACCCAAGAAACATTCCTGCCAAGTTTCATGAAGACTGGCTAAGTGGTTTAGGAGAAGAAGATGTTTAAAGAAATTGTTGTCGTACGACAAACGACGGACGCCGGATATAGGGCGATCACAATAGCTCACCTTTAGCACTTCGTGAGCTAAATACAGACGGAACGTCACTAGAGGCCATGCACCTAATAGCTTATAAAATTCAATAATTTTCTGTGGATAAGATCCTTTACCCCCTCCTCGAAAATTCTTCACCCCTCTCTCGACCATCTGTATCCATTAACCGCACTACAGAATTTTAGACTGGTTGCAAGTGATTTCAAATATTTGCGGATAACATAAATTATTAAATGTTACAGAAATAAATCCGAAAAAAAAAACTTCAACATGATAAAAAAAAAAAAACATGGAAGGAAAAGAAGAAAATGCCAGTAACCACCATTTTCTCCTGTTCCCACAATGGTTTCAAAGTTCCTTTTCTTTGAAGGTCGTCAAAATCGGAAATGTGTGGTAAATGATTAATACCATCGGTATTACTGAAAGGTGGGTACTTAGAAATTTCACATCACACCAAATAAAAAAAAAATATCACCGAAATTTATATGAAAAAACAATACAAATCATCAATAATTAACAATCATAAAATCACCAATAAAAATTTTTTTGATGGTATTCCCTTAAAAGGCCACGTAGCCTCTTAAGCTATTTTTAGATTTCGCGCCAAAAATCAATAAAGCATTGTGGGAATGTCATGTGACTGGCATGTGACTAATTATGCTTAAATTCCATTATATAACAAATAATTATGTAATAATTATTTTCCATAATGTCTTCTTTGGACGGACGTTTGAAACTTCGTCTGTGTTTTCCTGTATTTAAATGAGAGAATTGATAATCTAAAAATAGAATGTGTCTCCCGTTGGTGTCAACCTGTTCCTTGATAAAATCTCTAATTTCTCGTGTTATCGGATGGTTTTCGACTACTAGGGTTTTATGAACGCAAATTAAAAGGCTTTGGGAGTATAAGGATGATATTTTTGTATTTTTGTAAAATTTTCGTCCCAAATTCTGAAGGGCCACTTTTAAGCGTACACCTTTTTAGTGGGCTAGCTAGGCCCCTGGCGAAGCTAAAAAAAGTATGGCCGTTCTGAAAGCATTAAACGCCGTGTTAATGTCCCAGACAGACTTCATTTTTTCGTGACGTTGCTTCCCTCAATGTCCCGAGCTTACCATAAAGAACGCAATATGATGATATATAGAGTAGAGAGCAATTTCTTTTCCCACCAGAATTTCAAAAGAAATTTTATCTTCTTTTGTCGTATCACTCACAAAGGAAATCATCTTTATTTTTTCACAGGTTTTGATGAAGACGACTCCCCTTTGTTCATGGTGAATGTAAGTCTGGGAGATGTGGCTCTGCTTTTCGCTCTTTACTCGTCTATCATAATTTAATGTTGACCCGGGAGAGATTTTGTCATGTAAGGGCCTCTATTGATATTGTTTGCTTTTCATCGAAAGTAGAAAGGTTTTATGAGGGGCGATGAGGAGAGCAGGAGGAAGGTGGAGAGAGAGAGAGAGAGAGAGAGAGAGAGAGAGAGAGAGGGAAGGCGGACGGACAGGCGGACGAAATAAGAACATTTTATTGCCATAGATATATGCCTGCCCCAAAATATGAATTATACATACAAATAACTACTGATTATACAATCCCAAGTTCACCGTGAATTTTCCTGAGTAGCAATATAGAGCGCAGTACTGACCTTCTTTTTCGTCGGTTTAATTGCCATTTAATTTTATATATAGCGTTCAAAATTTGTTACGTTATTTCAAAGGAAAGCATTAATGAATACACAAGCAAAAGGCTTACCCAGTCAAAAATCAAAATTGCCTTTCGGTACAGCTAGAGATCTGTACTAGGTTATGGAATAAGTAATGAAAACTAACATTAATTACCGTTTTTTTAAAAGAGAGGGATTATACCCTATCATGTCTTTTTATTAAGTCGTAAAGAAAAGCTGCAGGTATCAATTAATGGTAGAAAAGCAACCATTGTATGTCAAATATGTCTGCAGATAACCGGAGAATAAATATGTCCCAATTTTCCACCAATCGTTTATTAATATTTATCATTCGACACTAGTTACACAACTTTGTTGAAAAATAACCAGGATATTTTTTTTAGTTTCGTATTTGAATAGTATCAAACGCCCCTCCCTGCTCCTAATAGTGAACAATGCCAGCCTGTATTATTTAATCATACATACATTGTATTCCTATGTTGTCTGTATATACGTTTCAACTTGTCGTCAAAGTGCAAAACAATACGTTTAGATACCACCAGATGTGCTGTATGTATACACATTGTATCTTCTCATCTCAGTGCAAAGCAAAACTTTAAAATAACATCAGATATGCCGTCTGTATACACATTCCAATTTGTCGTCCCACTGCAAAGGAATACGTGAAGATACCACCAGATATGTCTGTATAATCATTCCAACTTGTCATCTCAGTGCAAAGTAAAACTTTTAGATACCACTAGATATGCTGTCTGTATGCACAACCTAATTTGTCATCCATGCGCAAAGCAATACATTAAGATACTACCAGATATATGCTGTCTTTATATACATTCCGACTTGTCGTCAAGGTGCAAAGCAATACTTTAAGATACCACCAGAAGTGTTGTCTGTATACACATTCTGACTTGTCATCCAAGTGCAAAGCAATACCCTAAGATACCACCAGATAAATACTGTCTGTATACACATTCCAACGAGTCGTAGCAGTGCAAAGCAATTCTTTAAGCTACCCCCCAGATATGATGCTTGTTTACACATTCCAACTTGACGCGCAAGTGCAAAGCAATACTTGAAGATACCACCAGATAAACTGTCTGTATACACATTCGGACTTGTCGTCTAAGTGCAAAGCAATACCTAAAGATACCACCAGATATGCTGCCTTTATATACATTCCGACTTGTCGTCAAGGTGCAAAGCAATACTTTAAGATTCTACTAGATACTGCTGTCTTTAAACGAAATCCGACTTGTCTCAGTGCAATGCAACACTTTAAGATACCACCAGATGTGCTTTCTGTATACACATTCCGACTTGTCCAAGTGCAAAGCAATACCTCAAGATACAACCAGATATACTGTCTGTATACACATTCCAACGAGTCGTATCAGTGCAAAGCAATAATTTACAGGTGGGTATTTAGAATTTTCACATCTCACCAAATTAAAAAATATATACACCACTGAAATTTATATGAGAAGACAATATAAATAATCAATAATTAAGAATCATAAAATTACCAAAAAAAAAATTTTTTTTTTGATGATATTCTCTTAAAAGGCTACGTAGCCTCTTAAGGTATTTTTAGATTTCGCGCCAAAAATAAAAAGAAAGCATTGTGGGAATATAAAGTGACTGGCACGTGACTAATGACGCATAAATTCCATAACATAATAAACATGTAATTATTTTCCGTAATTTCTTCTTCGGACGCTATGTTTGAAGCGTCATTTGTGTATTTCTGGTATGTAAATGAGCAAATTGCTCATCTAAAAATAGACCGTGGTTCCCGTCGGTGTCGACCTAGGCCGTAGTAAATCTCTAATTTCTCTTGTTGTCGGATGGTTTTCGACTACTGGGGTTTATGAATGAAAATTAAAAGGCCTTGTGAGTATATAGATGAATTTTTTTGTATTTTTGTAAAAATCTGTCCCAAAATCTGAAGGGCCACCTTTAACATACCACCAGATATGCTGTCCTTTTACACATTTCAACTTGTTGTCCAAGTGCAAAGGAAAACGTCAAGATACCACCAGATATAATGTCTGTATAACCATTTCAACTTGTCGTTTCAGTGCAAAGCGACATTTTAAGACACCACCGGATACATCTTTATACACATTTCAACTTGTCGTGTCAAGGCAAAGTATCACTAGATATGCTATCTTTATACACACTCCAACGTGTTGTCTCAGTGCAAAGCAATACTTTAAGATACAGCCAGATATGCTGTCTTGATACACATTCCCACTTGTTGTCCAAATGCAAAGCAACACATTCGTCCCCGCTGGTATCGCGTCATCTGATACCACGGTAATCCGGAAAATACCCAATCTGCTTATGTAGCGCCGCCTAACCACTGTTTACTCTATCAAATCGAAAGCAGAAGTGTTTTTGTATCGCATCGGTTAAAAAATAATAGATATATCTTCATTAATGATGAGTTACTTTCAATATTCACAAATTGCAGCGATAAAGCACACTTTTCCTCCATGTTTTGAAATTAATTATTCCCACTGTTTATAAAACCGACAATTCCGATGATGTTGGACGAGTAAAGGTCATCTGCTGTGGCGTCATACTCCTCACTGGAAACAAAAACTACAGTAACTGTCCTAAAATCAGTTTTTGAATTTAAGAGTCACAAATCTTCTGATTTCCCAAATTTCAAGTGTTTACGCGATACCATGGCGGACTATATCTTCGCTGCACCTGAAGCCAACATGTTAGGTTGACCTAGACATTTTTGTCTGAAAAACACGACTTAAGCTTTGATAGTGCATATTTATTGTGACTTTACATGCAACGGTTTATCGCAGTATTAGAAAATCATACATGCGAGTTTCCTCTCTTTGTAGTAATTTTCCGTCGAAATTAAGTATCACGGTACCATCGAGGACCATCTAACCTCAAGATACCACCCCCCCCCAGATATTCTGTCCGTATTCACATTCCAACTTGTCCTGTCAGTACAAAGCAATACCATAAGACACCACCAGATATGCTGTCTGTATACACATTCCAACTTGTCGTCCAAGTGCAAAGCAATTCTTTAAGATACCACCAGATATGTCTGTATAATCATTCCAACTTGTCGTCTCAGTGCAAAGTAAAACTTTTAGATACCACCAGCTATGTTGTCTGTATGCACATTCCACTTTGTCGTCTCAGTGCAAAGCAATAGTTTAAGATACCACAAGATATGCTGTCTGTTTTCACATTTCAATTTGTCATGTCAGTTCAAAGCAATACTTTAAGAAACCACCAGATATTCTGTCTTTATACAGATTTCAACCTGTCGTGCCAGTGCACAGCAATATTTTAAGATACCACCAGACATGCTGTTTGTGTAATCATTCTAACCTGATGTCTCGGTGCAAAGCAATACTTTAAGAAATCACCGGATACTGTGGATTCATATAATTTCGTTGGTATGAAATTTCGTTGATTTTTCAAATTCGGCATTTTCGTTGGACCGTAAATTCGTTGATTTTCCATTTCCAAAAGAAAATTTTTTTAGTGAAGAAAAATCTAAACTGTTCATTAATAAAGTGTGTCAAAGAAAGACAGATAACATAAGACGGGACTCGATCGGTGACAAGTATACAGGTATCGTATCGGGTGTAAAGGGTGTAAAGTTTATGACACTTATCTGATAATCTGATTGCCGGTCTCAAGTCTATCAATTAAGATATTCGTAATTATTTACAATTTACACAGTTATTATTTAATCCTGTAGTCACAGTTTACAATCAAATTTTAACCCGTAAAAGATACAACGACGTTTTCAGAATCGTCTGCTTTGAAAATGCTGACTTTCGAAGCTACATGTATCCTTCCCACATGTCTGGGTCATATAGAAAAACAAGACTGCTTACGGCATATTCGCCGATATATTGTGACAGAAGGAAAGAGATCTTCTGTTTAGAGCTCGAGTCGTTTATCATTACTGAAATGAAACATTTTACCTTATTCTCCAAAAGTGTGTCCGAAATAGGGTGGAAGTGTAAACTCCGACAAATTTGCATCTAGATCTATATTTAGAACAAGCGTGAAGGGTCAAAATTGTAGGAGACCTAAGTTTCGGCTTCCATTCAATCTTGCGCGACTTCCAAAAGTTGCTTTCTAATACGAGCTAAGCCATTGTGCAACTGAATGGGATAGATTGACGATCAGACCGCATGTTCTGTTTAGTCTGACACCGTCCAACAACACGTTGAAATCCGCCATCTTGTCATCACCAAATTCAATATTAGAACGACCCAAATATGAAACAAGCCGTCAGTTAACATGATTTTATGCCAGTTGCAGGAACACACGCGCTTGCAGTAAAATGTTGATTTGGGGTAGATCTATGACGTAATGTGTAGGTCATTCGAGCAAGAGGGTTGTAAAACAAACGTTTGTTGTGCTAATTTACGACTTTTTTACCCCACGAAATCGTTTAGAAATGGCTGTTTCAAAAACACCTGGGCAGTCGTGTCACATGTTTTGTGTAGTCGGCAGAAAATTGCTTTGGCTGTATGAAAAAAAATCCTCGCAGCCGAAATGCAACAGTAAAAGATAAACATGGATTACTTGATCCGATGCGTGTAGGTAATTTTTCAACAGTATTTATGCCGTCGTCGCCGGGATAACAGAAAAAGAAATAAAGTTAAGGCAATGAAAAATCACTATTTTTACTCGGTAATTGTTAAGTCTCAAAGAAGTCTTTGTAGGAACAAATAATCTGAGGTGTAAATAACTTTCTGTTCGATAGTGTGTACATTTTAACGTTGGCGTCGTCACGTTCGTTATTGATCAATGAAGCCGAACCCAACTTAGTTGAAGATGGCAAAGGACCTATCTTTCGTCGGGAACTTGAATTCGTGGACTTACCTACCCACGAAATCAACGAAAATTAGTACTCAACGAATATTAATGGTTTCACAGTATTCTGTCTTTATACAGATTTCAACTTGTCGTGCCAGTGCACAGCAATAGTTTAACATACCACCAGATATGTTTGTATAATCATTCTAACCTGCTGTCTCGGTGCAAAGCAATACTTTAAGAAACCACCGGATATTCTGTCTTTGTACAGATTTCAACTTGTCGTGCCAGTGCACAGCAATAGTTTAAGATACCACCAGATATGTTTGTATAATCATTCTAACCTGCTGTCTCGGTGCAAAGCAATACTTTAAAATACCACCAGATATGCTGTTTGTATAATCATTCCAACGTGTCGTCTCGTTACAAAGCAATACTTTTTTTGGTACCACCAGATATGCTGTAGGCCTATCTATATATGTTTCAACTTGTCGTCTAAGTGCAAAACAATATTGTTAGTTTCTTCCATGTATGCCTTTCGAACCTGTTGTCCCAGTGTAAACTAATACTCAAAAGTTACTAGCAGGAATGCTGTCTTTATACATATTCCAACTTGTCACAGCGCAAAGCAGTACTTAAGTTATGCTGTCCTTGTACATTTTTCAAGCAACCAGGGTCGTTCGTAATGAAACTTGCCAGATTACCACATTGTAGTATTTTGTATCACTTCTAGACCACCCGGGTAGCTGAGAGGCCTAGTGTTCGCAAGTTGGATACACGGTTGCGGCAAACTCACTCTGGTAAATTTTGCCATTCACATATGATGCATATGAGAAAAATGATTTAGTGATTTAGACAAAAAGCTGGTGTAAGAAAGCTACGAAACACGATCGTTTGTCCGCTGACCACCGTGATGTGATCCAATCTATTAAAATGGAATTGAACCCAATACAAACAAATATTACCTTTCAAGCCTTTAAAGGTGGGTATTTAGAATTTTCACCTCACACCAAATTTAAAAATATATGTATCACTGAAATCTATATGAAAAAGCAATATAATTCATCAATAATCAAGAATCATAAAATTTCAAAAAAAAAAATTTTTGGTGGTATTCCCTTAAAAGGCTACATAGCCTCTTAAGCTATTTTTAGATTTCCCGCCAAAAATAAAAGCATTGTGGGAAGGTTAAGTGAGTAGCACGTGACTAATCACTCTTAAATTCCATAACATAACAAACATGTAATTATTTTCCAAATGTCTAGAACTATGAACGCTCTGTTTGAAGCTTCGTCTGTATATTTCCGTTATGTAATTGAGCGAGTAGCTGATGTAAAAATAGACTGTGTTCCCCTTCAGTGTCGACCTGGGCTGTAGTAAATCTCTAATTTCCCTTGTTGTCGGGTGGTTTTCGACTTCTGGGATTTTATGAATGAAAATTATAATGCTTTGGGAGTATAAAGATAATTTTTGTGTATTCGTGTAAAATTTTCTGAATGGCCACCTTTAAACGCTAAGTTTATGAAGTCTACCTCTGTTGACGGGTTCAAATACAATTCACCGACATCCAAAAAGGCTTTTCTGTAATGGGCATGTTTAAACAAGCACATGACATAGATCAAAGTCTAGACTGCATGTTCTATGCAGACGAATTTCGATCTGTGCCGTATGCAAAACTCCATTTTTTTTTCTCATGGCTCTTAAAGGCTGAAACCGTGTGTTTTCGGGGCCAATAAATGGTTCCACCTTTTTCGACTGCCAAACTAAGCTAGTAAGCTACAAATACTAAACCCAGAAATAGTTGAGTCATATTCTGTGGAAAGATTATCTAATGACTCTCCAAAAGTAATGACATTTTGCTATTGGTAAAGTTTCGTCACCTCCAAGGACCAGTCTACTTTATCACTCATTCGGTTGTTATAGGTTCTAAATAGATAAAAATGGATGTTATGAATCTATAGTAATGTAATGACTTGTTTGGTATTAAGCATCAGGGAGACCCATACACGGCGGGGAATCACGTGACACAACAACAACAACAATGACCGTTATTTGAAAAAATTCCCCTACTTCAGGTAAGAAAATCTTCAATAATTCCGTTAATACATGACCGATTGGAATTTGGTTTGAAGCAGAGAAGGAGGAAGGACTCCAGGGATTTGCTTGATGTGTTAGATTTTTTAAACAACACCTGATAAAAAAGTTATTGACGAGCAAACAAATTTTTTACCCTGGATAATTTGTTTGCTCGTCAATAACTTTTTTATCAGGTGTTGTTTAAAAAATCTAACACATAAAGCAAATCCCTTCCGCCTTCTCTGCTTCAAACCAAATTCCAATCGGTCACGTATTAATGGAATTATTGAAGATTTTCTTACCTGAAGCTGGGGATTTTTTTCAAATAACGGTCATTGTTTTTGTTGTTGTGTCACGTGATTCCCCGCCGTGCCCATAGCACTGTGTTGACTTGTTCCGTATTAAGCATCAAGGAAACGCATAGCACTGTGTTGACTTGTTCGGTATTAAGCATCACAGAGAAGCATAGCACTGTGTTGACTTGTTTCGTATTAAGCATTAAGGAGTATTGTTGACTTGTTCGGTACTAAGCATCGAGGAGACGCATAGTACTGTGATGACTTGTTCGGTACTAAGCATCAGGGAGACCCATTACACACAATCCCTACTTTTGACGCCCCTGAGGAAGAAGCCTTTTGAAAACACTGTGGGAAAAGGAGAAAATGCTGGTAACCAGCATTTTCTCCCTTTCCCACTGTGTTTTCTACCCTTTCAAGAGCCTGCCCGGTTGGCTCAGTGGTGAGCGTGTCGGGCTTATGACTTGGTGTTCATGGGTTCGAT
Source organism: Tridacna crocea (assembly GCA_943736015.1). Taxonomy (NCBI): domain Eukaryota; kingdom Metazoa; phylum Mollusca; class Bivalvia; order Cardiida; family Cardiidae; genus Tridacna; species Tridacna crocea. The sequence continues at coordinate 38,058,920 of OX031064.1, read as the reverse complement.
ACCCGGTTGAGGCGAACTTTCTTTCCGGCGTATTTTCGCCTCTCACCTCTGCTGAAGCATGTGAGAAAAGTAGTCGATGGCTTTGGAAAGAAAGCTGTGTTAGTGCTGGTATGGGAAATCCAGGTAACACATGTGCGTCACCGACCGCTATGATATGACCTTAGCTGTTAAAGTGGCGTTAAACCCCAATACAACCAACCAAGAGCAAATTTCAATTTTTCAGTCACCTCTTTTTTGTCGTCTGCAAATGCTTTCAATTTGCACCAGTCTAAATTTTTCTCGTGGTAAAGAGTTAAGCGGTCATAAATAAGCCAACGTTATAGGTTCAAAATCAACCGAAATGTCTTCTGCAGACTAATATTGGTGTATGCTAAAAAGCCCATAATTTCACTTACGACGCTGAAGCCGTTACTTTCTATCGAGTAAGGTTTTTTTCTTTTATTAAACAAAGCGATGGGAAAATAGCCTCTGAACCATTGTTAGTTTTGTTTAGTCTATCAACAGTACAGCCTGTCTGTGGAAGGGTTTCCTAAAATCTCTTGGCGAAAATCAATCACATCAACGCTTACTGATATGATTTTTACAGTTCTGGGAGGACGAAGTATGATGGAGAGCCGAAAACCCGACTGTCGATTGGGGAATGTGTTGTGACGCTGTTTTCCTATGTATTTGATACCTATCCGTTGTCTTGCTCTCAGATTTTCACGAAATATTAGTCCCAATTCAGCAGTTACGATCGTAGATATTGAACCATTCTAGTGTTTTATGTTGCAATATGGATGAATGACGAACATGTCCCTATACATAAAGATAAATTTTACTGGATAGAAGCATTAGGCTGTAGCAATAATCTGTGAGATTTTGTTAAGATAGAAGATTTAGAGTTCGATTACTGCGGGGCCCATATTCACCAATTGAAGTCTTAGTTTTGTTCTAGCTTTAGAAAGTAAAGGAACTTCTTATCGACTATAAAGCATTCGGGTTTTGTTGTTGTTTTCGTTCTTTCGAGAGTAAGATTAAGAATACCTTTAGGAATGAACAGTGACTATAGGCCCAGACCTAGCAAAGGTCGGTTTGTTATGCAAAATCTGTACTTGAATTACATGCAATTATATAAAATGGAAGACAGTTTTGGACAATACTGGCATACCTGATGATGATCTGGATGTAGAGATTTTTTTTTTTAATTAGAGTATTTTTTTACCGGGTTTTGTTCTGCCTGATATAGGTTCATGTAGCCCTCAAAAACCTGTAATAAAAGGTGAACAAGACAGTCGGAGTGTTTTATTTTTTGATGGAGTTGGATGGAAAGAAATACTAGATATAGTCACAGCAACGCGAACTTCTTCTGCTGAGTCTGTATTAAAAACATTAACCGGTGCGACAGCGTATGAGTTTATCAGGCTGAGGAGGCTACAAACAGTGAATGTTATACTTTATTAGTTGTACGATCAGGTGGCAGGGGACTTGGGAACTTATTCACAGCTGTTAATCATGTCGCCTCGAGCCGAAGGCGAGGTGGCGGCTTGATTCACCACAGCCGTGAATAAGTTTCCAAGTTCCCTGCCACCTGACCGTACAACCAATTTATTATATTGCAAAGTTTTACCCTTTCAAAGCGCGTCAAGCGAATTTTTTCTGTTTTATATTTTCACGAATCGTGTATGCTGACGAAATAGAAATTCACTTCTGAGTGCCCCAATTCAATTAAAACTGACGTCACTGGAAACTGACGTCACTAAAACGTGTAGTTTTGGTACATAAATGTGCAGTCTGGTGATCGATTGACGCCGCCATTTTGGATGTTGTGTTCCACGTGTGGTGATGTTTACGGGGCACTGAAAAGGGAAACTGGTTTTACGTGGTTTTTGCCAGGGAACATAATATATGTTCCCGGCATGTTAACCAATCAGATCACGAGAAATTTCTTTGTAATAATAAAATGTTAGGTTTCACCTTCACGGCAGCGTCAGCTTACATCTTCATGGCTGTCCTGGGTTACACCAGCTAACTAGGCTAGGACCCTGACGAGACTTGCCCGGGGGAATGTCCTCGGGATAGACACTTCATATCCCTAGACTAGTGCTGATGAAATCAAAGACATTCATTGGTATGTGAGCTGTCGCCTTGATATGACTGAAATAATATTAAAAACGCAGTAAAGCATCATTCAATCAACTCAATGACGGATGTTTATGGACATCAAATAATTGTTGATATTGTGTTTCTCTCTCGAAAATGAAGAAATTGTTATCTAGATAATAATTTTGATAATGTAAGAACACACAAAACTTTAGGGTTGTTCAATTCGTTTACACCAAATGAATATCCCGTCGAGAGTAAAGCTGATAGTTCACAGGCCCTTTCAGGTTGATATTCTTTTTGTAAGATTATATTATCATAGATACTCCCTTACAGTGCCGAAAGGCCTAGCGAATATATTGTTTTCTACTCGGACGCACCAAGTCATCTGAAGATATATCTGATTTGTAGACCTTTTGCGTGCATTCTATCGCAACTATCACAACAACAGGGAACAAAATAGGCTATGTAATAACTCAGCAGTTTTTAAGCCTACAATGTCTGACTTCTCGTGTCACAACCTAGTGAGAGAAATCATTTGAAAACATTGTCATTTTATCTTTTCTACGTGTCGTTTGTAACTTTTCAAGGAGGAATTCCATCATTTAACCGAATATTTTATCTGCCGTCTGGTAGTGCTTTCCCTTTAGATAGTTATAAAATGTTGCATTTGGTAAATAACTTTCTTCTATGTTTGTCATTACCAATATGCTACGAGAGTCATTCAGACTGTCTGGTATTGTAAAAACCTAAAGAGATAGAAATCTCGCCAGACAACAGAAATTTTGTTTACAGCAATATTACCATTGATCTCTGGAGTGTGATATTGCCGATATTTCGGTACTCAATGGCAACATATTTACGCAAAATGTTACGTTATAGAATCATATGTCACCCTAATCATGCCATCAGATGATATCATTTATACTTTGTTGCCGAGCTTTGTTAGCATTCGGAATTGTTTGCTTGTTTTTTTGATGCAATATGACGCAAAGTCCACATATTGACAGTCGATCACGATACAGCCTGATTTGGGTATTGAAACATTAGCGGCCAAGGTCACCGTGTAAAATGAGTAAAACAGTAAATTTGATAAATCTAAATTGTTTTTATTGATTTCGAGGTTAAAGGTTAAGGTCCGTCTGATGAACCTTAAACGTTATGTTGAAATATATAAGTGTTGCGGAACAGTATTTTCTCCTTTTCACACAATTTGTTCTCTCTCAGATACTACTGCCATCATTAGTTCCATGTTTAACCCTGTACCTGATATGCCAATTTGAGGCTCTTCCATTTCAGCAGCAAATAAAGATATGATGTCAAAAATATGGACAAATGAGGATACAAATATCTGATTGAGTAGAAAACATTGTGGGAAAAGGAGAAATTGCTCATCACGAGCAATTTCTTTTTTTCCAACAATGTTTTCAAAAGCTGTCTGTTGTTGATACGTCGAAATGAGTATCTGTGGAGTAAAGGGTTAATTCGACATTTGCCAATGCTTTTGATTTGGAATAATTTTGTCGTGTCGTAAATGGTATAGATCTATTAAGGTTCTTAAAACTAAATGATTTCAATGAACTTTCTATAACTAAAAAATCAAGGTCGCTGTGACCATTAAGATATTAAACTATATAAGGACATCAGAAACATAAATTGGTTAAACCATGGATTTTATAACCCTGGTTAAAGCCGCAGTAAAGCCCAAATTAGGTAATTTTCACCGTTTATAACTCGAAAATATATCGGATAACCCAACACAACACGCATATATATAAGATCGGAGAAAACTGGAACGTGTCAGTTACTGCACTGGTTGCTGTGATATAAGCGTGCGAAAATACATGGAGAAGCCCGTTGATTTCAATGACGCCATTCATCGAGACAACTTTCGTTATCGTTCGTGTTTTTTCGATCTAGGTCTTCGAGAACGTCACGACATAACCTTGCATCTCATTAGTGCTATGACGTAGAAGACTGGACTATTATTTACAATTCCGACATTACTTTATCGGAGAATAAGAATGCTCATTCTAAACCTGTTTTCTTATCTAGACGTAGTAAACTATTCCTGTATTGATGATAAATGAATAAGCAACGATTAGCCTGTGTCGCGGTGTTTCCGTGTGCGAAGCCTAGAATAGGGACAAAACGGTCTAGCGAATGAGGGTTTGTTTCGATGCTTTGAATGATCACGCGGTGTTTACGTCACTAACACGTCAAGTCGGCTAATCGTCGGCGATCATCGATGTAAACAAACAGATAATGCGGCATGGTAGGGTCTATTCTAGTTTCAAAATTCTTTCTGCTGCCACAGACTGGAATTTTAGCGAACTGCACCTTTATATACATGTATCGTGAAAGTAGGCCTAATAATAATCGCCATATTTTTACATGGTAAAAATGAAATTTACTTTTATTTTATAAACAGCTTGTTTATTCAGTTGGTCACTACTGAGACTTTAAACCAGGTAGACCTATATACGATACCTAGTTAAACATATGCATGCATGGTCCGTTACCATCAACCATTCAGATAAGGAAAATTTTTGTCTTGTTCAAGATTTTCCAAATGTGAAAGTAGCACAAATTCTGACTGGCTAAACCAATGGTTTAGCCAATCAGAAGTTGTGTTACTTTCAAACTTAGAAAAACTTAGAAGAATAAGACTGAGAATATTCTTAACAATGGTTGGAGAATATTTACCCAAGTCTTTAAGCTGTTTACAGATGTGTTTACCGTATAAATGTAGTGTTGATAAAATCTACTGGCTTAGAGATAATTAGATGGAATGTCAGTGTCACTGTCGCCGTAGAGACAAGAGATCATGTACTGATGAGAGAAAATGGTTCTTTAACCTTCTACCACATAATACTGAGTTTTAACGACTCTAAGGAAAAAAAAAGGCTTTTGATCTTCAAAGAGAAGCCTGAACTTGATATTCTGATCATTTTTGAAAGTTAAAAATAGTCATTACATTTTTCCCCGTTGTTTCTTTATACCCTTTAACAAATTAAAAAGAAATGAAATGAGAAAACCAAAGTGCTTGTTGCATTCAATTGATCCCTCGCCGTCCATATTTTACAAGTCTGTCTTCAGCAATGACAAAACAAATGTCATTGTGTCGTAATGGGTTTAAAATTACTCGTAACCTGTCGTGGAATCTGCTTTTAACTCTTTACGTGCCAAATATATGAACTCGATCTCTTTCAATAACTCAAAATACGTTTTACTGATACTCAATAAAATTTTTATATGTTAGGTTTGACCAAACAGGTGGGTGACATAGATCCAAGAACAGATTGCAAGTTCTGTGCAGTCTGACCTTAATCTATGCTGTCAGGAGAGGCAATGTCTTCGTCCTTGGGACAGAAAGGGTAAATTGGATTGAAACTTCTCCTTCCTTCAATCTGACTCGATCAACAAAAATCTAATTATCTTCAGTTACAGGCTATGTCGTAAAAAAAGAATAAAATTCAATTTAAGAATATAATTTGGAAAAACGAAGTGAATTTGTGAGTAGTATGAGAGCTTTCTGAAATTATGACGTTTTCCGAGCATGGCAGTTTACGTTAAAATGGTCTGTCGACAAATTAACCCTTTACCAAACAACAAAATTTTAGGCTGGTCTAAATTGAAATCAATTGCAGACAACAACAAAAAAAAAAACATATCTCAAAAATTGAAATTTGTTTCCAGCAGGGTAGAAACCATTGTGGGAAAAGGAGAAAATGCATTTTCTCCTTTTTCCACAATGTTTTCAAAAGGCCTCTGTCTCAGGGTCGTAAAAACCAGGTATTGTTTGGTAAAGGGTTAAGACAATAATAATAATAATAATAGTAATGATAATGAGGTACTGGAATATGAGTTCTAAAACTTATTGAACTATGAATTCCTCCGGTAGAATGAATGAAACACGATAAAAAACAATTTGTTGTTCTTTATTTCGGCTACTGCCTTCTTCAAGACTTCGAAAAACGTTTGACTTCTTTCTTGTAAAACAACATGGCTGCAGTAATTTGCGCTTAAAGTGTTCAAGAAGAAGTAGTGTTTCGAATTCTTGCAAAATATCGATCAATTTATGAAGTGTGTTGTTTTAGTGTTAAAACTCTTTGCTGCTTAAAATGGAGAAAAAATAATAAAAAGTATGTTACCTGCAGTTGTTTCCTTTTCCATTTTTCTTTTTGCTTATTGTTGAAAATAAGTTTTTATTAGAAAAGTAATTATGTATTTATACGTGATTACATGTGCATCTTACTCATCGTTACTTTTGTTGCTAAATATTGTGCGTTTGAGAATAATTGTAAGTAGAAAGTTCAGTAATGGTCCATTTAGAGATACATTCTTACAGCTAGCGAGAAAAGACGCCATTATACAGGTGGGATAGAAAAGCTCAAGAGATCTGGAAACACCTAACAGTGATTGCTACCAAGGCCCTAGACTGGTGTCAGTCCGTGAAATAGAGCCTTTTCATTAAAGAAATTCATCAAGTAAAATTGCAAAACGAAAACTCTGTGTGCTCAATGTTCTGAATGTCTGATTTAACGTGAACACCATCGGTAACATTTTCACTCTTGGCTGCGCCACTCGTGAAAATATTACCGATGGCATTCACTCGATGAAATAAATTTCGATCTTTCACCGAAAAAAAAAACAAGTATCCTCCATATATTTGCCGAAAAAGGGAAAGGTATGCGAAAATAACGAGTGCCGTAAGGCACGAGTTATTTTCGCATACCTTTCCCTTTTGAGGCAAATATCTCCCCATATTAACCACAAGCTGATGAAATAAATTATATTATATTATATTATATTTCATCAGATTATTTTGTCAACGAATGCGACTTTTAAAACTAGTGATCTCAAATCAATATACCAGATTTTCTGTAGGAGGAAATTATTCACTGTGACGGGGAAATAATTCCTCCCAGCTGAAATTACGCCATATCTTAACCCATGAAATTTCTAAAAATAGACATATGAGATATAATACATGTATTATTGTTTCGACAGTATCTGTGTGGTAGAGCAACCAATGGCTTGGCACTAGTAAAAGAAACTCCAGGAAAGTATGACTGTCGCAAAGTAACAGAAGAAATGTTCAAACCTCCGTCCAAATGTAAAAAGCCTGTTTATGAAATAAAAGTAAATTTCATTTTTACCATGTAAATATATGGCACTTATTATTACTTTAACGATATATAAAGGTACAGTTCATAACAGTTCCAGTTAACGGCAGAAAAAAGTATTTTGAAACTAGAACAGATCCTATACCATGTCGCATTATCTGTTTGTTTACATCGATGATCGCCGACGATTAGCCGACTTTTCGTCGTAAATCTTCGCAGTGACGTAATAGTGACGTAAACATACAAGAGCTCTGATCGTCGATTATTCGCTTATCATCCATACAGGAAGAGTTTACTACATCAAAAAAGAAAACAGGTTCAGAATGAGCAATCTTAATCTCCGGTGACATAATACTGAAAGTGTAAACAATAGACCGGTGTACTACGTCATAGTACTAATGAGATGCCATGTTATCACGTAACGTTCTCTAAGACCTAGTTTGAGTTTACATGAATGATAACGGAGATTGCATTGATCAATGGCGTCCCTGAAATCGACGGGCATCTCTATGTATTTTCGCAAACGTATATCATGGCACCAATGCAGAAACTCACACATTCGTTTTTTCTCCGATCTTATATATGTGTGTTGTGATGGGTTATCGGTTATATTTTCGAGTTATAAACGTTGAACATTACCTATTTTTGGACTTTACAGGGGCTTTAAGCACTAGGCAAATAAACAAGCTAAATGTGAAACGTCGAGCAAGCCCCTTGGTCGGACAGTTTGCGTGTTTTTGACAGAATTATGGCATTGTTGACCATTTAACATTTTCAAAAACAACATAAATTGTGTCATGTTTCCAATTATGAAATATCCCAGATGCAGCACTTAATAGGATATGACGTGCAATATATACTACTCAAAGCTTGCTAGGGATCACCCTAAAAGTTTCACTCTAAATAAATTATATATATGTGGCATGTATCATGTATGATTTTACAATAAGCTACATTGTCACACTGAGAAATAAAATGACCGGTGGAAATGGATCTTTAAGCCTTTACCTCATAGTGCCGACTGTTAAAGACACTGAGAAAGAGGCCTTTGGAAAAAAATATTGGAAAAGGAGAAAATGCTGGAGTTGTGTGAAAAAAGTCGCATTTGATTTCCCCACACGTTCTTTCTCTGTCGACAAGCCCCGGTAGCTCAGTCAGCTGCGTACAAGACTGGAGAAGTGGGGGGGGGGGGGGGGGGGGTTCGTGGCCAATTTCTTTCCGAGGACTGATCATGGTTATTGAAAATTCACTCCTCTTCCACCGCTGACCTTTGTCTCCACGGTCATTATATGGGAGGCAGCCAGTGGCTTGAGAAGAAAATTGTACGGATCACTGGTTAAATAACTCCAGGAAAACATAGGTAAGTGCACTGGCCGCAGAGATATAAACTGAAATAATGTTGGAAACGGCGTCAATCACCACTAATCAGTCAATCAATCAGTCCCAATCTGTCTCAGCCAATCATATTGCTAGTCCTGGGCCCGTATTCACCAACCATTCTTGAGAATATTCTTAGTCTTATTCTCCAAGGTTTTCTAAATTTATAACTTATACAACCTCTGATTGGCTACACCCAATGGTTTAGCCTATCAGGTGTTGTGTTACTTACAAATGTAGAAATTGTAGAAAATTCTGGAGAATAAGACAAAGAACGTTCTTAAGAATGGATGATGAACACAGGCACTGGAATATAAAGAGAGAGGGCGATATGTTTATCTGATGGTGTGTACGATTCTTGTAGAAAAGGGGAATTGAGTGCTGTTTGCTCTCGATCGCAGACATTGTTTGTTTCTCCCCCGAGAGAAACCTGTAATCTCGGGACATAAATCACGTCAAATTGACATATGTCATTTTTACACCAAATATATTCCCTGCTGAACAAATAAAATCTTTCATTATACACAGTATACAAGATCCATCAATGCCCTTAAAGAAATATTATATACATATTTTCAACGCGAGAATTTCAGTTCTTTTCGTATTAACCCTTTACCAAACGACAAAATTTTAGACGGGTCCTAATTTAAAGCACTTGCAGACGACAAAAGAAATGTACCTGAAAAATTGAAATTTGTTTTGGGAAGAGTGGAAAACGTTGTGGGAAAAGGAGAAAATGCTGGTTACCAGCATTTTCTCCTTTTCCAACAATGTTTTCAGAAGGCTTTTGTCTCAAGGTCGTAAAATCCAGGGATTGTTTGATAAAGGGTTGATAAAATATTATTTGCAAATACAAAAAAACCCCTTGCATACAAGATTCGTGTAGGATTTCAACGCAGGGTTTCTGTAGCACCAGTCACTACATGGATCTTACACACATTTTTTATGTCCTACTTGGTAAACTAGTAAAGAATTTGGAATAGTTATTTGGAGGTTTTGAGCTGGAGCATCGCGTTGCTTACATATGAGTGTCCTTTGGGAAGGCTCTGCAGCAGGGGGAAGTCATGAATAAGTAAGATGTCGCTGGGCACAGCGTAGTGTAAACATAGACAAAAGAATATATATAATATGATACTTTCTGACACTCTCAGTGTCTGAGAGGAAAATGTACAGAAATCAAAAACAGCATTAAGAATCGTTGTCTTAGGAAACAAAAGATAGTCTAGTACACGTCATGGGCGGATCCAGAGGGGGCGGGGGGGACCGGTGGTCGGGGGGGGGGGTGGACCCCCCTGGAATTTTGGCAAAAATGTGGTTATCGGATTCGTGAAATGGTACTGGTTTGATAATGCACAGCATTTTTATGTAAAACACAGTCATAATTTTTTTTAAGAAAGTTCTAAATGTGGAGACCTCCTCATGGTTAAAACTGGAAACGTTGACTTTTCTTGTAAACGGCTTACATCCACTGAAATCCGGAAATCAAAATATCTATCATATAATAAAACGAGTGCCTTTTCGGTGGGACCCCCCCCCCCCCCCCCCCCGAGAAAGATATCTGGATATGCGCTTGCACGTAACCTATTTCTTGACAAACAACTGCCCATTGTTATTATTAAGTGTTCTTCATGACGAAATTTCGAAGTTTAAAGAATGTGTTTGTGCCGAGGGACACACTTTACCTGATCTACAAAAATAAAATCGTTTCATACACCCAGAAGTTTCCTGGTGGTGACGGAAATCAATTGAAAATCACAAAAGCCGATAACCGACGAAACCAAGATGTTTTTTTACGCTGTTTTTCAACAATCAGCTAAAACTTTGTCCTCGAAAAGAACGTAATTCCTTAGGCATTACGTTCGATCCATAGAACTTCTCTTGCCCATAGATCTTTTATTTCATTTGTAAAGAATAACAATCTCTTACACTCCTAGAAATTTATATCATGAAAATGTACAAAAATCAAAAGCTGGGAAAAGATACCATCTCTCAAAAACTCTAGATGGTCTCATACACTATTTCATTACAGTCGAATGTTCTGCCATAAAAAAAATTATGTCTTTCATTACGAAAAAACTCAGAAAAAGTATTCAGTTAAACTGAGTTCCAAAGTTGTCCTTCCCACGTATATATATGTCGTAGTCCAAACTGGAATCCAGGCAGATCCGGAATCTGCCTAGACCAAACTGGAATTTGTCTATAACAAATCAGGATACTAACTTAGTTAGGCAGCTCTACAATCTGCCTAAACCAAATTTTGATAATTTCTCGTTGACTATAGGGCGTCTACATATGAATCATCTTACTTTTAAACGTAAACCCCAAAATAAACGAAGTTTTAGTCAGAAATTCAGAGTGAATATAAATTTTGAATGTTTTGAAAACATTGTGGAAAAATCATATAAAATGCTTTAATTGAAAATACCTCTCAATTGTAAACATAATTAAATCAATATGTTTAAAAAAATATTAGGAAACGATGCATTTTGATTTAAACAAAATTTGAATTCTAGTTTGGTCTAGGCAGATTCCGGATCTGCCTAGATTCCAATCTGGCCTATGACATATATATATTCCTTCCCCCTAACAGAAAGAATATATACGAATATATATATTGTATATATAATTCGAACTTAAGCCGATGTGTCACGAGACCAGGGTGGTCTCGTGCGTTATTTCGCGACAGTCAGTTTGTAAATTTGTAATATATAGGGACCAAACTACTCGTGTTACGGGTTCGACTTAATCCATCTTCCAATGGACGTTCTGTCTTGTTGCACAGAAAGACAAAAAATGGGGAGAGGGTTGAGGGGTAGACTATCAAACACTCCTTAAATTTTCTGAGATAGAAATCAATAACTTGAACAAAAGCCGATGTCTTGCGAAACCAAGATGGTCACGTACCCTATTTCTTGACAATCTACCGACCCATCTTAATTGGTATGAATATAAAATAAACTTCACTGGCCTTTATGACGAAATTCCCTAGTCGGAACTATTCATAAGGATATCTGAAATCGTATTGTTTCGGCGATATTTTCTGTGAGTGCACTCTGGCAGACGACAATAAGAGAGTTGAAGAATCCTATAAGCATTGATGTGTTCTTATGTCTTCCAAAACCGCTGGAGGACAGTGTCGCGCGGCGGATAAATCATCGCGGGATTGAATCTAACAACCGAAACATGCGGCGCTGTTTTTGTTCTTTTAAACGACTTCGAGAACAATGATGATGGTTTAAAGCACGAATGCTGTGAATTTCGAGAACGACATTTAAATCTCAATTCCCGGTGGATTCTTTTAATTTTTTTGATTTGATACATATGTGTACTTAGTGTGGAATTAGATTAAGTTCTGACAAAAAAGCTATTAGATGATTCTTACAGGTAAGTTTCATATACCCCTATTGTATGTTCTCATTTAACGCAACCTTCTTAACCTTTTCTTAAACAAATGGGGGAAGAAGAAAAAACGTTGCAGCCAGCATTTTCTCTTTTTTTCCTCTACATTTTAACCCGTCAGAGAAAACTGTCATCTGCTAAAGCAGTCAACATGAACAAGGCAAAAGTTTTTTGTCGTCTGGTGTTGAAGAGTCGAACCCATTATTTTCTCGATGACGTCAACTCAGTTATTGACTCATTTCCTGTTTATTGACACGTTTTCGAGCTATATTTGCACACAAACCTTAATCTCTTGGAGATTTATCGTCATGTCATTTATTTTTTTTTTTGTTAATATTCGTGCAAAAGTATTTGCCCAATTGGTTTGAGTTTTCATATACCCTTGCAAAATCTTTATAGGAAATAGGAATCTAGTATTTGAGTATCAATACACGTGCATGTTAATGGTTGGCAGTTCACTCTTCGTTGTTGCTCTCATTCAGTTACATACAGAATGAAGTGTGAACCCTTTTTGCCCCTTCCACTTTATGTCGGAGGTGATCAGGAATCGGCGTGTTCGTCTGCAATTACACATGCATATCGGGTTCGAAACCGAAACCTTTTCATTTGAGTCGTTATAACACGGAATATAGATCTGCCATCTTCTACAAAGTACTGAACGGTAGAATCAGGTCATTTTTTGTGGTTTTCTTTTCCTTCTTTTTGAATTTAAACTAATTTTTTTTCTCATTTCAGAACAGAATGAAGAAATAAAAGGGTAAGTCTTACACGTGAAGACCTTGCTTTGTGTCGTATCTATAGATATGTAACGAAGATATTGCTATTCATTTACAAGGACAAAGATAAGTACTATTTTCAGCCAAACAAAAGATCCGAGTATCACAGATCTAAACCTGTTTTTTTTTTACCTGCATGTAAATAGCAATAATGATAATACTACGAATAATAATAATAATTATTATTATTATTATTATTGTTGTTGTTGTTGTTGTTGTTGCTGTAATAGGGAAAGAAAATGTAAGATCAGTGAAGGTACTCTGTATACGGGCTGATCCTTGGGCCGTAACCACCAACCATTCTCGAGAACATTCCTGGTCTTATTCTCAAGGATTTTCTAAATTTGAAAGTAACTTAGCTTTTGGTTGGCTAAACCAAGTGGTTAAGCCAATCAAAAGCTGAGTTACTTTTTAATCCTATAATCAAACTAAAAGAATATTTTAAGGCAAGACCTGTGTAATGCACTTCCGGTGAACATTTGGCAAAAATTGATTGTTAAATAAGGATAAAAAATGATTTATGCAGAAATAATATTTTTGCACATTTCTAACGGATCAGAAATTCCGTTTATGTCTATCTTGAAACTATTTTTGATACTTTTGTTTGTTTTCTAAAAAGGGAGGTAATTATTATCTCTTTTTCAGTTGAGACTATAGCGGTTTTAGATTTATAAATGACAATTCAAAGAAGGAAAAAACGGAAAAAAATGAAAAGGTGAAAGTAGTTCCATTACACAGGTCTTACCTTAATAGCGGTTGGTGAGCACAAGGCCCTGATCTATTATTTCGTAAAAGTATTATCCTAAGGCTGTATGTGCCAATCAAAAAAGCTTATGTGGACAGTGCTGGCCAAGATCTGATTGCATAGTACGTGTAGTCTGATCTGTGAGCTGCATTGTGCCAGATTTTTCGAAATATCCATTTTTTGAGTCTTTATCATTTGCTTGGTTTCTTTCTTCTTTAACCCATTACCACACAATCCCTACTTTTGACGACCCTGAGAAAGAAGCCTTTAGAAAACATTGTGGGAAAAGGAGAAAATGCTGGTAACCAGCATTTTCTCCTTTTCCCACAATGTTTTCTACCCTATCGTAGACAGAAATCATCTTTTCAGTAAGAGTTGAACTGTCGTCTACAAATGCTTTGAATTTGGTCTAGTCCAAAAGTTTGTCGTTTGGGAAAGGGTTCATACCATGTAACTATGCATGTGTTCCACCTGAGTTTCAAATGGGAGGTTCAACGGCATTTATTGTCATCAAAGTAGTGATTTACAGGCATATTGCCTTTGAGTGAAACAAATATGGTTATCGGTAATAAAGTCATTTATTTCTGGAAGAGATATTTTCAGAAGCCAGACCTAAAGTAAAAACGGGTTTGGGAATTCTTTTCTACCCTTAGATCTACGTGTTTTATTGACGCTGCTTGAAGCGATGCCTGGGCTTTAGAAACAAAATATTCTCATTGTTTTTTTCCCTCTGTGAAAGATAAACCGGTCTGCTGTTTTTATATATACAGAATACTTCAGTATGTCTTAAAGAAGAGAATTATGCTATAACTATAGACCCGTTGAGATCCATACAGTCAGTATAAGCATCAGTGGACTTACCTTCTTTTTTTCTGGTAGAAACCTTAATATCCGAAGAACATGCAATAAAATATATTACGATATACACAATTGGCCTGCAACACGCGATAACGGGTATTCGGACTTTTGCGTAAAGTGTCGTCTCGGATCAGCCTGCGCAGTCCGCGCAGGCTAAGCCGAGACGGCCCTTTACGACTACATTAGATTTTGCGATACAGTGGACTTGCACAAAACAGAAAATCAAATAGAAACGGAAAGTGCTGTCTCGGATTAGCCTGCGCGGACTGCGCAGGCTAATCCGAGACAACATTTTACGCAAATGTCCGAATGCTCCTTTTCGCCTCTTGCAAGCCATAAAGCCCGCATAATATGAGTGATGCTTTGTATAAAAAGACGGTGTACTGCATCTAAAAAATGTTATCAACTCATCTACCCTACACAGTCCGCACGAGCTGACCCAAATCGACATATTTTGCTGATGGTACATTTTCTGCATGCCACAGGACCATTAGACTTGCCGCTTGTTACAATTCAATTCAATTTAAAATACTTTATTGGCTCAAATCTTCTGGTAAAAGATATATGAGCAATTAACAATTAATAATATTTCATTGTGACAGCGAGAAGTTTCTTTTCGACAGTAGGGGAAGTTTGAATGTGCAGATAGAATAAAGTTCTTCAAAGAGATACTGATTTTTAAAAACATTTTAAATCTTTACTCATCATCCCATATTACATAGGGTGGACTAAAGATGCAAAATGCTTTTGAGAAAATCCCTCGTTATATGGCCTTGACATTGTCAGCAGCCGATTTGTCGCTTATATCTCTTTAATAAGATACACAAATACATCAATATCGTATAAAACCTTCCTTCGTATAATGCAAAACGAAATACAGTAAATCCTCAGGCTGCTAATCGCCAGTTACTGACGTTTTGCGGACTGCCTAGGTCAAGGTCAGATTGCACGGGTCTTGGAATTTCACTGCCCGGTAATGCCCCAGTCACAAATAACAAACTGTAGCCGGACGGCGAGCTTTTCAGGGGATTTTGACACAATCGTCCAGGGACCGCCCGGCGACCGTCCGGTGGCAGTTCAATTTGAACGGCGGCAGTTCAATTTTGAGACGCCGTCCGGCGCCTGTTCGAGTTTTAAAACAAAGTTATAATTGGACGGCGACCGGACGGTTTTTTGGCCATCGGAGAGCCCGTTAATTCATCGTCCGGGCACCGTCCGAGCGCTGTGCGGTGACCGGACGATGCCTTCAGAGATCGGACGGCGCCCGGCCGATTTTTATGAAAATGTTTATCTCCAAATCGTCCAGCAACCGGACGGTCATCGGGTGGCGACCGGACTGCCTCCGTCCAGGCGCTGGACGGAGCCCCGATGGGTACCGCCCGATTATAAATATTTGTACGGGCACCGTCCGGTGACCGTCAGATCGCCGTGCGGCATTGATGTTGTTAAATTTTTCAGGACGGCGACCGGACGGCAAACATATACTTTGGCGGCATGAGAATATTATAAAAGTGTATATTAATGTCTTACCTCATCATAATTTATTAGTTCTGAAGTAAAAATGGCACTTATGCCGCCACAAAATCTGTTGAACATTTTCCTTCATCAAGAGAGGTTTCAAGTTGCTCGCTGAAGGCAGATAAATGTAATAGCAGCTGCTGCCGTTTACGATCAGCAGCGTATTGGGTGAGGCCGCAGAGTGAGGACTGTGTGGGTCAAAACGTAGCCACAGAGGCGTGTCATCCTCGGACAATATGACACGCCTCTGTAGCTAGCCAGACGGCGGCACAAAGTCTGAAAGATGTCCGTCCGATCGCCGTCCGGTCGCCGCCCGATGACTGTCCGGTTGCCGCCCGGTGCCTCTCTGAACTGAAAACTGCACGCACAGCATTTCCAAAGAAACTGCCGTCCGGTGCCCGTTTGATTTGTGACTGCTTGAGCAAAAGATCTGAAAATCGTACGGCGCCCGGACGATGTCTCAAATCCTTGAATCGGCGAAGTTGGAAGAAATCGTCCGGCGCCCGCTTTATTTGTGACCTAGGCATAAGGCAATATTTAGTAGTCAGGGGCCGATGCCTGGGTCACACTTTTGCGTGAAAAAAATCAGAATCATTTGAACCTGGCTAGATCAATCGCTTTAACCCCTCTTGTTGTGCAATACATAATATAGAGGGAGGCATGCTGTACATGTGTAGTAAGATTATATTTCGTTCGGGCATACTAAGTTTCTGTATTTCTGCTATGCATTTGTGCATTTGTTTCTTTGCTACTGACTTTCTTTGTTCGTAAGACAAATGATAGTATCTAACCTTCATAAGATTGAAATCCTTGTGGGAAAAAGAGAAATTGCTGGCTACTAGCATTTTCTCTTTTCCCCACAAGCATTTCAAAAGGCAGATGTAGTAGGCAACCGATCAAAATATCAGCTGAGAGAGAGAGAGTCAAAATTATGAGAGCATTATATGCTAGAACAAATATTTTACAAAATTCATGTATATTCTCTTCAATCTCTTTGCAACACTCTTGAACAATAAATAAGAAACAGTGCAACATATAGTTCGTTTAACTCTTTCCCAAACAAGCCCTGGTTTTTACGTGTCTGCAGTACAAGTCTTTAGAAAACACTGTGGGAAAAAGGAGAAATTGCTCGTTACGAGCAATTTCTCCTTTTTCCCACAGTGTTTTCTACCCTTTTTAAAAACTTTTTGCCATTTTGTCCAAATCTAAAATTGTCGTCTGCAAACTCTTTCGGTTTGGAAGAGTCCAAAATTTGTTATTGGGGAATGGGTTAAATCCAAACTATTAAAACGAGGCCTGTCAAAATATCGAATATTTACTGTTTTGGTGAGAGATATATTTCAGTTATACATGCACGAATAAGAAACAATTGTAGTAATTTAAACGAAGACCTTTACATGAATCATTTAAGATTGGATCCCATGTGTGACTGTAACAATGGTGTTGTAAATGCTGAACATTATTTTTCAGATGCGTTATTCAAATTTAAGACACTCGCCTTACCAAGCAACAAGGGAATTCCACCTTTTAAATGTAGACAAATTATTGTTTAGCAGTGATAAATTAAACTTAGACAAAATATTTTACTGTCTGAAGCTGTTCACAGGTATATATAAAAGAGACAAAATGCTTTAAGTAATTGAAACCATTTATAATAATCTTAACGGACGTACAACTGAGAGTACCATCCGATTTCCTTTCACCCCTTTTTTTTCTTTTCTATCAATACCCTTCTTCTTTCCTTTCGTTTTTCACCTTTTTTATTGTACATAAAACGTTATTAGAATAGAATTCACTGCGGGTGTATTGTCATTGTTGTAAAAAAATTTGTGAAATTGTTTTGTACGGAAGGACCGATTCTACGTTCGCAGAACTTGTGGTCCAACCCCATTTCAAAATTTGAAATAAAATATCTTTAAACTAATGGACCATATTTTATCATGTGCACCTGGAAAACTCGTCAAAACTCGGCCGATTTTCGTAATGACATATCAGTTCTACCATATCAAAGAGGTTTCCATTTTGAACTGGCAATCACATGATCTTAAACATAGCGGCGCCCCCAAAAATCAATCGGCAACGACATAAACCATGGTAAGGTTATTTATATATATATATCTGTGGTAAAAACATTTAACAAAATCGATAAACCACGTTAAAAATTGAATGCACAGGTTATTTGTCAAGGGACTTGTATTTAGAAAAATTAGATAGAAAATTGTGACTCGTGTTTTCTTTTTTAAAAGGACTCTTTCAATTTCAAGAAAGGCAAAACATTGTATTTAAGGCGAAGATATATACCGTGCAGGCGCATTTCAAGCTATGTAACACAGCCGAAGAACTTGATCATTGAATCGCCCGAATGCAACTAGGAGTAACCTTTGGCGTATTCCTTTCACCTGTTCTGGCACAATGTTCTGTGTTCTGGAATGCTGTTCTGGAACGTGCGAAAGGAATATTTCAGAACACAATACACTGTTCCGGAAGTATGTTCTGAATGAAGCACATTCGGAACATTATTCTAAACCATATCGAAAAAAAGGACAATTGCAAATTTTGCCATGAAGAATTGTCTGTCTTTCAGCCATCTTGTATCACTTAGCAACCGTTCAGCAGGTGCTCTACACCTCGATTGGATTAGAACAATCGGAACATGTTCTGAAGAACACGGCACAGTGTACGAAATATTCCATTGACCTACGAACATGTTCGGAGTGTTCGGAGTAGCACAAGGAATACGCCCTTTATCTTCTTTGTACAAATCCAAATACGGTATCACACCATTGCGACCAATCCAGTTCGTAAAAGGGCAATAGCCTCTGGTAATAGATTAGTGATTGCGAGAAGCATTGTGTCATAATCCGGAAGAAAAATTGACCCGAAAATTGTTTAGATAAAGGGATTTGTGTAACAACGATTGATGCTGTCGAAATCTCAGACTTTTATCGTTTAGTGTATTGGGAGAAATATATAATTTCATTAAAGAACAATGAAAAAGAGACGCGACTCTCCTTTGTCAGACATAATGTGGCCTGCAACAGACAAAAAGAGACATTCGGATATTTGCGAAAACTGTCATCTCGGATCAGCCTGCGCGAACTGCGAACAGTGTAGATCAAGATCAGATTGCACGGAACGCGTGCAATCTGATTTTTGATCTACATTGTCCCATAAGGGCATATATTTCTCCTAAAATACCTCTAAAACAAGATGTGGGTTTTTAACTATCGACATAAAAGTTCCATATCACATATTTAGCAAGATGAAATTTAAGTTAAAGGTAGTTTTAATTCTTTCAGCGCAAAAGAAATTAATCTGACCTTTTCACGATACCATTGAAAAGGATACGGGCCATGCTCCAGCAAAAGGGGGCTTAATGCTTCTCCGTGACTGACGTAAGTCATCATAATAATGATCATGGATCTATATTTTTTTTTTCTGTAAAAACAGAGTGAATCACGAGATACTCTAGTCCTTTGATATGTAGAAAATGGACCATCAGCGTAAAGTGTAGGCCCAGATCAGCCTGCGCGGATTGCGCAGGCTGACCTGGATCGCTACTTTTCGCATCTGCATTAACCCTTTACCAGACGACATAATGTTAGCCCTGTCGAAACTCAAAGCATTTGCAGACGACAATTTCAAATGGTGCAGTTGTTTATTGATAGGGTAGAAAACATCGTGGGAAAAGGAGAAAACGCTGGTTATCAGCATTTTCTCCTTTTCCCACAATGTTTTCAAAAGGCTTCTTGCCAAGGGTCGTCAATAGTAGCCATTGTGTTGGAAAGGGTTAAGCACCCTTTTCACAGAGCATGGCTCAAATATATTTAACTGAAACTTGGAAAGATCTTACATTCTTAAATTGTCTTACAAAACAAGCGGAAGGTAAGGTTCAAGATCAGATAAAAAATTCTGCCCAATTTGAGCTTTATGTTTTCCTTCCATAAAAGTTAGTGTTTCCACTTACGATGTAGAAAAGTGTTAATGCCAGTTTAACTGACATGTTTATTTATCCCCTGCCTTCGAAAATAATCAAAGAACCTGCAGTCTCTGACTTGACTATCTTAGACAACAATCATCGATGCCGAATATGACTTGTCCCTTATGATATGCAGACACATCGCAATTAAATATTCATAGAAACAATATTCGTGGTTACCAATTTGTCCCTATCTGACAAACCTCGCCGATCCGTTCGTCAATTTCCTATTACTGAGGACAAATTTACTTTCGGGAAGCAATCAAAATCACTAAGAGCGTCTTTCGAAAGCAATAATTGCTTGTCATCTCTTTTATTGTCATATTTATGGTGCCCAGAGAACACATGCACTTTGCTATTTCGACGTTCTTGGAAATACAGATTTTTTTTAAATATCCAAGAGACTATACATATAAACATTTATTCTCAAGCTTTATTACTATACAACTATTTGATGGCACTTATTTGTAAATATTAACTCTTTCCCAAACGACAAACTTTTGGACCAGACCAAATTGAAAGCATTTGCAGACGACAATTCAACTCTTGCTGAAAAGATGATTTCTGTCTATGATAGGGAAGAAAATATTGTGGGAAAAGAAGAAAATGCTGGTTACCAGCATTTTCTCCTTTTCCCACAATATTTTCAAAAGGCTACCATTCTAGACCCGTAAAAACCAGGGATTGTTTCGGAAAGGGTTAATATAGAAACACGGCAATGAAGCCTAAAATTATACTTCCAAACGTCCAAAACAACTATTTTGGTTAAAAAAAATGTTTGCATGCAGAGTGGCATCTAACTGTAATATCTATAGTTTACAATGTATCAAAGTGCACAAGACAAAGATTTTTTTTTCTGTTTGTATCAGTCAAGAAAATTTCTGTAGACTAGCCTAAGTGTCTGTTACGTGTTTCCCTGACCTGGGCAATTGAAAAGAATTTTTTTGACACGTCCCAAGAAATTTGGTTCATAATAAAAAAATCACCATAATTATGTTTTCAAAAATGATAAAAGAATAAAATAAACGCAATAATTCAAATGCTGTTGTTGGTACCAGAAAGTTTTGGTACTCAGAGAGATACTCACAACATTGAAAATCTAATTTCGGTCAAATCGATCCACTTTGTAAAAGAAAGAAATGAGACCAGTTTTACAATTCTTGACAAATTGCGTGCAGCTTCTTTGTTAAAGGGGAAATTTCTTGATGTGAAGTGCTCTCGAACATGAGACATGCAGTCAATTGATTACTGTTATAACCCTCTAATAGCGGAATTCTACATGAAAAACAAAGTGATATAATTGAATCTCTCCTGACAGTCCTTCCTCTCTAGCACGCAATATGGTGTTTTTCTTGAAGAGATTTTTAGAGATTGCTTGGGGGAGATTTCGATTCATAATTACTTAAACCAATTGCCCTCTAAATATTTCCTAGACAATTGAAAGATGGCGCTACGATGGCGTCCGGTTGGATAAAGCACTGCATGAGAAATTCCAAAAAGTCTGGTTCACTTGAACTATGCTTCTGGACCAGTGAACTAATTTCATTTGATAGTAATTCATCCGTGTATTGTTGAAATCTTTATCAGACAAGTAAATAGCTTCTTCAGAACAGGCAGAACATTTTGTTTTCATGAAAGCATTTACAAACGACCAATTCAATGAGGCGAAATTTGTATATGTATCTTTATAAGAAAAGAAACCTTCCAACAGAAGAAACTGTCGGTTCCCAGTATGTCCTTCTTTACTCCTGTGCTTTCTTCTGTGGGATCGTTTAAAAGATGCATGGCTTCTTTGGTAAAAGTCCAATTAAGGCCCTGATAATTCTTTACAAAAATGAAGATAAAGTACTTGTTGGAATCCATCTATATGGGGCATTTTTGTGCTTTAAGTTTACATATACATTACATCATGCTATTGGCATGACATGGGCGGCACACTAAGAGGATTGGTTTATTGCAGATATACGTACTTGTACAAAGCGACTCTTCAACTTATTGTGGCCTGCAACACGCGAAAATAGGCATTCCGACATTTGCGTAACATGTCGCCTCGGATCAGCTTATGCAGCTTGCCTAGGCTAATCTGAGACGATACTTTCCGTTTTGGGGTAATTTTCTGTTTTACGCAAGTCTACTGTAGCACAAAATGTAATGAAGTCGTAAAGTGCCGTCTCGGATTAGCCTGCGCGGACTGCGCAGGCTTATCCGAGACGACACTTTACGCAAATGTCCGAATGTCCCTTTTCGCGTGTTGCAGGCCAATTATTTATTGTCTAACCACCGACTAAATCTTGAGTCAGCCTGGTCCTTGGAAATGCAGAAATTTTAAAAGTAGCAAAATCTGTCGATCCATGGTAGGCTGACATGGGTGAGTACTTTTTGTAGATCAATCAAATTCCCTTTCTCAGCATATGGCTCATTCATTTTTAGATGTTTGGAATTATCTTTTGACCTTCAAAGTGTACTATACAGACCGATTTTCAAGGTCACAGTCTTTGGTAGCTTCAAAATTTGGGTAAATTGATCACGTCGAAATCTGCTTGCTGTTATTTAAAGACAGGTGCTTGAATGGTACACGAGCGTTTCAACATAGTTGCCTCCTGTCGGAGCACACAAATGCTCGCTAAACTACGGGTTGTTTGTATTATAGCTCCAGTTGGCTACCAAAGCAGGTCTTACTAACATATACGAATCCTAAATACCTCACATGAATTAAACTTTAATAATCGTATGCATATAACACTTTCACGTAAACTCGCAGTCATACGCATTTTCTTATGGCCAATAGGTCACAAAAACGTACCCTCGCGTTGGGATTGGATATTCACAAATCTTCTCGTTTTCTGTAGTATATACATGGACAAATGACCGGTCATGCTATATCAATGTCCTCTTGGGGTAATGATAATGAACTACATGTATATTACTTTAGGCCTTTCCTCGATGATTCTTAGAACGTAAACTGAATGGGCTTAGATATAAAATAATGGGCAACAGGAGAGAGTATTTGCTATACTTTGCTCTGCTTTTTCAAGAGCATCTCTCTCTCCTTTTCTCTCTCTCTCTCTCTGTCTCTCTCTCTCTCTCTCTCTCTCTCTCTCTCTCTCTCTCTCTCATTTAAATTTTCAGAAGCCTGCAAATGCTTTCAACATTGACACGTCTATAATTCTGTCCCTTTAACTCTTTACCAAACTACCAAATTTTGGACTAGGCCAAATTGAAAGCATTTGCAGGTGACAAAATAAATGTGACTCAGAAATTGAAATCTGATTTCGGAAGGATAAAAACATTGTTGGAAAAGGAGAAAATGCTGGTTACCAGCATTTTCTCCTTTTCCCACAATGTTTTCAAAAGCTTTCTTCCTTAGGGTCGTTAAAAGTAGGGATTGTGTGGTAAAGAGTTAAAAGAATAAGTCTAAGTTATCGCATATTTACAGTCAAAAGATTAATTAACTAATCAGTCTCTGCGACCTGAGCTTGGAACATTGAATATCTAACACTAACTTACTCGTTCCCTAATTAATCTTTTCTAGGATCTCGTATTTGCCAGACATACATTCGAGACATTATCCAAAATTGGCTTTTCGATCGACTATGTGTCTAAGGGTACAGTTACCTCTTTTATCATGCGATAGCGTGTAAACGCAGACAGTAGAACTATGTGCTTTTTTCGTCGTTGCAAAGAAAGGAATGAAACAATTGGCAGGCACGGACCACGTTTGT
The DNA here is from genome assembly GCA_943736015.1 of Tridacna crocea. Taxonomy (NCBI): domain Eukaryota; kingdom Metazoa; phylum Mollusca; class Bivalvia; order Cardiida; family Cardiidae; genus Tridacna; species Tridacna crocea. The sequence continues at coordinate 38,035,335 of OX031064.1, read as the reverse complement.
TGCTTATACTTGTGTAGTTATCTTGAACCTGACAGATTACCTTTTAGTGTTAATAAAGTTTTGAACTTAGATGTATCAGCATTAAGCTTGATTGTTGCTTCCTGCAAATGTAACAGGTGGTGAAAAATATATCGCGGCTCGACTCGGATTCGAACCCAGGGTCTCAGGAATACCGTTCCTGCACTCTAACCACATGAGCTATCGAACCACATGGCGATAAGCCGCACGATATATCACCAAATATCTGTACCCAGCTACACTATAGCTTTACATGTATCTGTGGAATAGACCAGTATACTATATACATGTAATTCCCCGCCACATGAAGATTCGTCCACAAATCCCTCAATCACTGTTACCCTATCTCTCTAATAAGTGGGTTATTTACGCTAGGCGCCAAATGTAACAGGTAGTGAATGAATATCGCGGCTGGACCGGGATTCGAACCCAGGACCTCATTCCTACCCTCTAACCAACTGAGCTACCGAACCACATGTCGATACGGCCGTACGGTATATCACCAAATACCTGTACCCGGCTACATTATACCTTTACATCTATCTGTGGAATAGACCAGTATACCACACAAACACTACTTGCTTAGTGAAATAGGTAGTTCTAATGGTTTGCCCCCACTAATCACGTAATTTAAAATTAACACCTTTGACGAGAAGCTGTTATTGAAGACATACAATAATATAGACCAGGGCCCGTATTCACCAACCATTCTTAAGAACGTTCTTTGTCTTATTCTCCAGAATTTTCTACATTTGTAAGTAACACAACTTCTGATTGGCTAAACCATTCGGTTTAGCCAATCAGAAGTTGTGTTACTTACAAATTTAGAAAACTTTGGAGAATAAGACTAAGAATATTCTCAAGAATGGTTGGTGAATACGTGCCCAGTATGCGTGAAATAAGCGTTCAGAAATTGATTTTACACAGTTCACCTATTCATTCTAATCTAATATTTGATCATGAAAGTATCTTAATCTGTATTTCAAACTCGCCTGTATTTTCAAACTCACTTCCTCTTGCAGACCAGGGTCTGTATTCATCAACCATTTGTGAGGACGTTGCCAAGGAAATTAATTTGGTTTAGCCGCTCAGAAGTTGTGTTTCTTTCATATTTCAGAACTTTTGCCGATTTGGATCACGAATATTCTTATGACTGGTTGGTGGATTCGAAATCCTGGTCTAAGTTTTATATGTGGCAACAGTTAAGTTTTGAAAATATAGTGCCAACAGAAGACCGATCAGTTTCTGTTTTAACTAATTCTTTTTCGCTTTTATTTATATGTTGATCGGGTAAGAAATGTTAAAATCATTGATATATAAGTAATCTTTCGAAGTTGCACACTGAATAAAAACTTCTATCAAAAGGCATGTCGTCGAGTGAGGCCGACGATCGGGGGTCGGAAGTATTGAGAACTCAGTCTTTGCTACATGTAATTCCAATGATGAATGTTGTAGATAGGCGTATACGTTTGTTTACAGGGATGTTTCCTGAAGAAGTATGATTTTTTAGACAATTATTTAACATTAAACGCTGGAGTAATTTTTAAACACACAAAAATTTCACAGTAGGAATCGTTTTTGTCTATATACCTTTGGTCCTCCATCGGTTTTTTTCCTTTGGAATATTTTCGGGAGTCAATTCACCTTAAATCATCTTGTATTCTTTTGAAGAGACAGGGTTTCTTACGCAGAATAAATCTATTCGTGGAACTTCGGCGAGAGAATTGGATAATGAAATAAATGCCTCTCCGTTCCAAAATTGGAAGTACGTACAAGTTTTAATGTATTAAATCATGGTTTGTTTACAAGCCTATAAATCCTTGGTGGCAGCGACTTTTTTCGGTAAAGCTGTGAAATTTTCTTTTATAGCGTTTGTCTCGAAACGCTTGAAGATACAAATAAATGAACTGTCTCGTGATTTGTGAACTTTAGCTGATCAGAAAATGTTTCAGACGATCGTCTTTGGATCTCACTTTTCAAGCTCATTTGAAATGCTAATGACGCATATTTTACCTCCATGGCCATTTTTTTCAAATGATAAAAAACGAAACTTTTTTTAGAATTTCCATCTAAAAGTGATTTAATCAAAAGACTTTGAAAAATGTGGAAGTGATTATTGAAGATGTTGGCCAAACTTGTAGATAACATTTTACTTGAATGTTAGATAAAAACGGAATTAAATCTGCAGGAATATCTCTCTCTGTCTCTCTCATTCAATTATCCATTATACAAGTAATACTGGCATCTTTTAGCTCACACATATATTGGTAGAATAAAAAAAATAGTGAAAGCTTGTATTACATCTTGAGGTAGTTCCTAATTTTACCTAAAACATACAGCGTATATAGAATCCAAAAAACATACAGCGTATTTAGAATCCAAGTCATTATCAAGTATATAACCTCCAAGTGCAGTAATATCTGCATGGGCATGCTGGAGATGTTACGGCGTATCTTTGCTCTTTGAATCTGCTGAAATATTGAGAGGTAAAAATCACCGTCATATCATCTCAGAAGAGCAAGTAACAAGTACCCTTATCTTAGGCGCTGCGTATTTTACCCTTACCCTGCTAGACAAGTAAAATGAAATCTTCAACTCGATTGTAGAAAGCCACACATTGCTATTTCAAAGAAATAATTGTGGGGAAAAATACCTCCTTATCGGACAGTATAGATCCAAGATCAGACTACGTGTTCTGTGTTGTCTGATCTACTCTGTCCACAAATGGTCAATGAGTCGCACTTAAAAGCCAAAGGGTGAACAATTATCCCAGTTTTCGAAGGTACAAAAAGTCAGTGCCACAAGCCTAACTCTTGGGTAAGATTAATTGTCCTTGTCGGCCAACAAATGATATCTATAGCACAGACGAAAAGTTTTGAGTTGATTGAATCGTGTTTAATGCCGGTTTCAGCTTTGTTCCAGTCCTATTATGCAGACAGCTATCACATTCATATCCATAGTCCCTAAAGATAAGGTAAAGAAATCATTTCTATGGCCCGACTCAGAGTATGAATTCTAAAAGTATCAAGTGCCTGGGAATCTCTTAATTTTGAACGGCATCATGACATTATATTCAAGCACGAAACTTGATTTATGCACTAGTGTTGAATGCGATCTAATAAATAACTTTGATATGTGCAAAAGGTCATCTAAATAACGCAGATAGAATAGTAGATTTGCATCTAAACAAGATTTGCAACAATGGTGGAAAGAGGTTGTCGTTGATGCCATTATTTGACTTACAACATGCGAAAAGCGGCATTCGGACATTTGCGTAAAGTGTCGTCTCGGATTAGCCTGCGCAGTCTGCGCAGGCTAATCCGATACGGCACTTTACGACTTTATTAGATTTTTTCCTTTAGAAGACTTGCGCAAAACAGAAAATGACATAAAAACGGAAGGTGTTGTTTTGGATTAGCTTGCGCGGACTCCGCAGGCTAATCCGAGACGGCACTTTACGCAAATGTTCGAATGCCCCTTTTCGCGTGTTGCTGGGCATTTACAGTTGTTCTTATTATGTCCTACGTAAGATGTGCAATATCAGACTGGTCCATCAGTTCGTTATGTTATTTTCCTTTCGATCTTTCTTAGGACCTTTCAGTTTCCTAAAAGCGAAGATAACATAAAAGAGTTTGAAGATAATATAAAAAAGTAGCTGTACAAATTATGCCTATAAAATTAAATATCTTTCTGTCGCAATATTTCCTGAATTTATATGTCTTAGATGCATATTTTTAGCCATGAGGCTAAAAAGTATTCATAACTTTCTATGTTCAGTATACTTAAACTGAAGACTGGACACATCTGCATGATGTGAATAACAAAATCCTTCCTTCACGCGTGTTCCTTTTTTGAAGGTTCACCCAAATGTTCAGGAATTAATGGTCAGCGCTGCAGGCAACCTTGAGACGAATCTTAAAAATGAATGAATATCGAGCTAAAATCGTGCCTATTAGTCGGTTCACTGTAAGAAATCGACTGTTGGCCCGCGAGATACGCTGTCGTAGACTAGTACGTGGTCCAGTGTTTACGGCTCGTCATCGTCACTGACGTCGTGAATGGGCTCGAAATCACCGAGGACAGCGTTAGCAAAATGTATAGTGTTTTCCGACGAATCGCGTTTCAACATATCTAGCGCCAATAGACGTATATGGGTATATGGGTATATAGACGAGGACATGAACGCTACTCAAACAACACTATTCTGAAGTATGATCGCTTCAATGTCTGCGGGATTATGGTGTGGGCAGTCATAAATCGTCGATTTAGAGCTCAGTCAGTCATTATTGAAGGAAATCTGATAGCCAGACAAACATTAATCAGATTTTGCAACCTGTAGTTGTACGCGTCTTCAGACAACGTCAAGGATTACTTTTACGACATGATAATGCTCGGCCGCATGTCGCACGCATTACAGGGACTTTCTACGAAATAGACACATTGATGTGTTGCCATAGCAAGCACTTTCCACTGATTGTATCCCATTGAACAAGCATGGGCGACGTTTACGTCGACGTCGACGTCAACCCCAGCCCAGAAACGTCATAGAATCAGCTACGGCCCTCCGCGAAGTGTGGGACAGATTCCCACGACACTTGATCCATAACTGGTGTGGTTCCATGAGAAGGCGGCTTGCCGCAGTGATTGCCAGTAGAGGTGGCCACAGACTATTCTGGTGAAACTTTGGTGATTAGTCTGAAATCATTGTCCATTTTACCCCGATGAAAATAATGAAGCCCCGCACATTGAACTCGTTTTACACCAAAAATGATTGAAGTCTCAAATGATCCTTTTTTTATTGATTTGGTTCCAGAAAAAATAAAATAGGCCAAGTTTTTATAGGATGAGGCGTTTCTTTTTCACGTCAGCATAGTAGGACAGGCAGGAATGACTGTGGGTCAATCATGAAGTACATCCAGTGTTTCCTTAATTACAGTTATACAGCTAACTTTGTAATTTTACTTCTTGGATTTACGTTCTGGAACAAGGTGTGAATGTGTAAGGGGATGTGTAGCCCTCTATTTGGATGACAAATAAACTAGATCTTTAAAGAGGTTACCAGCATTTTCTCCTCTTCCCACAATGTTTTCTACCCTTCACAAAACAAATTTCAAATTTTCAGTCACTTTTATTTTGTCGTCTGCAAATGCTTTCAATTTGGTCCAGTCTAAAATTTTTTCGTTTGGTAATGGGTTAACTATGCTTTTGGTTAGAGTACTGTTTGGTGGCTATGTCTGGGGAACGCAGCAAAATTTTAGACCTATCCAAATTGAAAGCATTTTGCAAATGACAATTTCAAATCGGCTCAAATGGAGCAATTTTGTTTTGAAAGGGCAGAAAACATTGTGGGAAAAGGAGAAAATGCTGATTACCAGCATTTTCTCCTTTTCCCACAATGTTTTCAATAGGCTTCTTCCTCATTGTCGTCATTGTGTGGTAAAGGGTTAATGGATTTTATGAATTCCTTATGATGTGATTTATTTTTTGTTATATTACATTACACAGATGCATTATGCTCCATTTTACCAGAGCGTGTCTCAATCTATTTTCAAAAATGCTTGTTAAGTTAACTCTCTTCTTCCTACAATTTGGCTCCAATGGAGTTACAAAACAGCAAAACACAACTCGATTTGCTTCGCTAGGAATGGAATAATATGCAAAAGATTTGCATTTATTTTAATTCTAGCCCACGAAGATTTCTCTCTCCAAATGGTGTCAAATATGCAAATGAGTTGTTTTAAAACATTGTTTTATTCAGAATATTCCTTCTAAAATCTTTAGCATGGCTAAAAATCGAATGCAAGTGCCTGATAAAACATCTAATAGGAATCACATTTTTTCTTCATATTTTTCCTTTTGTTTTTCAATGATAGAAACTTTCTCTGATCTTTATATTTCACCAACAGTGTCTACCTTTGAAGTGACAAATACATCTGTAAACCGTAACATTATTGGTTGATCACCATGTACTACCCCAAAAACCTTTCTGACGTGGCAAGTAATGTTTTGGGATAGAAGGAAACTTGCAAGTAAAAGATTCTAAAATGTACAGGTATTATATACCTGCAGATGAAACAATAATTAATTTACTAGCACCATATATTTCGATGAACATAAAATCAGCACTGTACTGCAATTTTGAAAAGTGATTTTTACCAATCAAGTCCTTCCATTGCATAGGTCTTAGATTAAAACACAACATAAATTAATCACAGTGTAATTTATGTCTTTCGTTTGAGTCTTGTACGTGTAATTCAGCAAAATCTGTTTTTCCACTGAAATGTTTTGAACCTTCCAGCCGTGGTATAACATTTTGTTCGAGTCGAGCTATATTTGTACCAGATTAAATAGCTACATGTATTTATTGCTTTACTTTACTAAACAAATTCTGCTTGTATATTTGTGGGCTGAACAGCCGACGAATCGGCATTTTTTTTCTCTTAACGCATTACCAAACGACACTATTATAGACTTATCCAAATTGAAAGCATTTGCAGACGACAGAATAGAAGTGACTGAAAAATTGAAATTTGTTTTGTGAAGGGTAGAAAACATTGTGAGAAAAGGAGAAAATGCTGGTTACGAGCATTTTCTTTTTTTCCCACAATGTTTTCTAAAGGCTTTTTTCTCAAGGGCGTCAAAAGCAGGTATTGTGTGGTAATGGGTTAAAAGACAATTTTAAGCACATACGCAGTGTTTTGTGGACTCCATAGATCAAGATCTGGGAGACTTATACCAGATCTTTACCGTCTGCTTGTTCAGTCAGTTCAACAAGATGTCTTCTTTCTGACTTAAAGTGCATTGTATTGTCAGCAATCGACAGCTCCGGGACAAGTTGATAGTTACAGCGTGGAAGGAGTTAAAGAGGCCCTAATACTCATTTTAAGCCAGTTTTAACTCATTTTGTTTTTATTTTATCAAAATATAGTCATTCTTATTATCTTTGAGCCAAATATTGCGCCTGACGGTTGCAAGGTTGCTTAGATTACGATCGGTAGAAAATGCATTTTGCCGGATTGCGGCCTTCAATGTAAACAAACTCGTCGCTTCCGGTTTTTGAATCGAACATTTTCGATATAATTATATTATACACTCGGGTAGATTCCTATGATGATCAAGCATTCTGTCACGTGACTATAATTGACCTTCACCCTGCGTATATAGAGGAAAACAACGAAAAATGTACTCTTCTCTGTTGCAGCCTCGTTTTAAGACGGAAGGTCACAGTCTTTATGCAAGTTATACCATATCCGACTCTAGGTGGAAACCAACGATAAATTTCCGTGATGCACCGCCATTGTTTACAGCTTCGATCATCAGCCAGTTTTCTTCTGGCCGGTTTTCGGTTTCTAACACAAACCTCCGTGTTTCTTTTTTTCTATCACACCATATATGTCAGTAATTTATCCTTGTGTACACAAAGGACAGATTTCTGTACCATTCTATTTTTTTTTAAATTTAACAGCGTTTCTGCATGTCCGTTGTAGACGGGCATCTTTAATAGAGGAACGAGCAGGTACATTTTGGAAACGTTTTGCAAAGGAGGTCAACGATGACTGTGAAAATGTCAGTCGAATTCAACCTACTTCAATCAAGTCCTTGCCTTGAGACGGTCCCGTGATGATTGGTAGTTCTCTTTCAAACCTTTCCCAAACAGACCCGTGTTTTAACGACCCTGAAGAAAAAAATTTTCTGAAACGTTATTGAAAAGGAGAAAACTGTAGTAACCTCCATTTTGTCCTCTTTCCACATTATCTTCCATCCTGTCAAAGACAGCCACCATCATATGAGTCAAATTTGTTGCCTGAAATAGTTTTTGGAGAATTATGACAAATCTGAACTGTTGTCTTTTGGGAAAGCGTAAGGCTAATGCAGTATTTATCTCGGCAGATTTTTCCACACGAGTGCGCTACACTCGAAATGCTTTTATCGTCAGTAGTTTGGAGATTCGATATCTTTTTTAGGTATTCCAACCAGAATAAATCTGTTTTTTTTTTCTTTTCCACTTTTTGGCTTAACTCTTTACCAAACGACAAAAAATATATACTGGTCCAAATTGAAAGCATTTGCATACAACAACATAAATTTGACTGAATAATTGAAATTTGGTTTGAGAAGAGTAGAAAACATTGTTGGAAAAGGAGAAAAGCTGGTTTCCAGCATTTTTTCCTTTTTCAACAATGTTTGCAAAAGCTTCTATTTCAGGGTAGTTTAAAGTCGTGATTGTGTGGTAAAGAGTTAAATGTCTCAAATTCCTGATATTGCGATTACAGAGTTGATTTCAAGGGAAAGAAAATACTCTATCGGACAGTGCAGAATAAAGATCAGACTGCATGTTTCGTGCAGTCTGATCTTGATATACACTGTCCGCAAAGGAGCCTCGTTGTACGCCCAGTAGCCTGAGGGTTACGAATATTTTGAATGATGGTCTTAACAAAATCTGGAAGAGCCTGATTGGTCCATGCTGAAATTCTTTGAAGAAGGGTCAAGTGGTACGTCCTCTTCTACGATAAACGTCTATTGTGACGAAATAAACAGACACGTTTTCGGATTTTCCCGTAGAGAGTTGAGCAATAGTCTAAAAACAGCCAAATCAAACTTACCTCCACCAAGATTTTTTGTTCATACACATACAGCATTACAAAACCACAGCACTGTGATGATTCTCCTTTTCTTTCTTCAGCCAATGCAATATTCAACCATCCTGAAATAAAGGGATTTCCTGGCACACAACGTTGGTCGATATACGCATCAAGATATGCTGATATTTTTCCACATGAGTGCATCTTGTCCCAAATGCTTTTGTCCTCACTAAATCGGAGGATTGACGTTGAATCGCTTCAGATATTCTTACCAGAATAACTTCGTATTCTTCCATTTAAGTGTAAAGCCTGAGTGTAACTTATGAACCAGTGTAGGTTACCATCAAGCTCTAGTTTTATCGAGTCTGAGCATAATCCGAAGATGCTGCGATTGAGAAACCTTTGGCATGCTAGGAAGAACCGAATTGATGAGAGTTTGACTAAACCTTTGAAATCAGAAAACGTCTTTCCCTGGATTTTTGTTTTGAAACTTGACACTTCTTTTGATAGGGAACGAGTTTTTCAGTTGACAGTTCTGAGCGAAACCGGCTTTGACAAACCGTGAAATATTAACTTTGGGTGAGAAGCGAGCCAGATAGCCTTGTCGGTAAGGTACAGGGCAAAAGATCCAGTGTCGGGAGTTTGTTCCATATTATTAATTAAGATGTTTGATGGTAATTATTGTAACAAGGTTGAGTCCTTTACTAGTGCTGAAGATTGTTTTGGAGACGTTAATGTGTGAAAATGTCCAGTGGCTCAGGCAGAATTTAGCCAATAGATTTTTAAAACCTTTCATTCTTAGCCGACTGTGTTTTCAGGCTTCGAAAGAGGCCAAGTTTATTTGTTTGGCGGTTACAGTCTTCAAAGGTCTAAATAAAAGAAAAACTGACATTTTTTTTAAATTTGAATTTATATCAACATTACCAGTTTTTATGTTTCTCTATTCTCTGTAGACTCCCTACGATATATGATAAACATACAAGTTTTTAAACACTTTTGAAAAAATATCATATATCGAATGTCAAAATCGACGTAAAGAACATAATTTAGAGTACCAGGGAAAAAATCTGTCATAAATAATCCCTAATTCTATTAGATTGGGGTATCCGCCTCACTATAACTCAGTAGAGGGTCCAAATTGGGCAATCAAAAACAATTACGAAATATAAAAATATTTGCTATTTTTTTGTTTTATTAGCTCATTTCGAATTTCTTTTTGAAGAAATGCATTCCTCTTCGGAACCTGTATTAAAGTGTTTTTTGGCATACTTTTTAGCTCACCTGATCACGAAGTGTGCAATGTGAACTTTTGTGATCGTGCTGTGTCCGTCGCCCGTCATGTGTCGTCCGTCGTCAACTTTTATCCTGGGTACAATCTAGAGGCCACATTTTCAATCCGATACCCATGAAAGTTGGTCAAAATGTTTGTGTTGATGATATCTCGGTCGAGTTTAAAAGTGGGTCGTGTCGGGTCAAACATTAGGTCAAGGGATCAAATCTATATATAAAAAAAAACAAAAAAACTTGCGTACACTGAACACTCTGAACGACACAATTTCAGTCGTCCAATACTCTTTGAAGTTGGTCAGAATATAATTGTGATTATATCTCGGGCGACTTCGAAAATGGGTCGTGCCAGGTCAAAAACTAGGTCACAAGGTCATATCTTAAAAGAAACCTTGTGTTCACTCTAGAGGACGAGCTTCAAAACATGCCTCTTCAGGTCACTTGGTGAAATCTTATAGAGGAAACCCTTGTTCACTCTAGAGGTTACACATTCAATCAAAAGTGGGTTACATTGGATCAAAAACTAGGTCGCTAGGTCCAATACTGGAAAAACCTTATGTACATTCTAGAATCTATTTATCCATTCACAAACAGGACAGTTGCATTTTAGGTTACACTTTCCAGTTGTATGTTGTCATTTTTTTTGTGTGAGAAAAATAGCTTTGTCGTTTACCGCATTTCTTTTTTGCAATTTAACAAAACCAAAATGGGCTTAAAGATTACCTACTTGTCATTTATTTGTGTCGTTAAATTTTCCTTTCAAGACCTCTTTTGGCGGTATTTCGAAAAGTCAAATTATCAGAACTATGGATTTTGCGGAGACAAATAAAGCTTAAAAGATAGCTTCATTAACGAAGCATTTGTGGGACTCTGATGAATCGTAACCGGAAGTCATTCATCATTTGTTCACAGATGTCACTGTATGTATTAGCTCGTATATATTTCCTATTCCTTGTTCTCCAAAAGGTCACTCAAAAATAGTCCAGTGGCCTTTTTATCTTCGGTCGATTTTTATTAAGGGCCCCATTATTTTTTGCAACAAATCCAAATTTCTGTTAACACTGATAAATCCAGCAATTCCATATTTTCTGGCAACACTGAAAAATGCTCCTAGATAATAGAGAGTATATTTTGTGCAAGAATAAAAGATTCGGTTGGTCCTACTCTGTATTGAGGTAATTGGTGTGTTTAATCAAGGGATGATATCTTGTAACTCCTTAGCCCCGTCTGTTTCTATGGGACCAGGTATGACATCATGCTTATTTGTGCACGATCGTACATCACGTGTGATTGATCACGCGATCATGCGAAATTATCGGAAGCGTTCGCCTGGCTGGAGGGCTAAAGATAACTTTAGACGCGGGATGTCTGATCAGGGAAATTTTGAATTTCTTTTCGCATACTTTGATGGTTTACCACAGATTGCCTGTTGTCCAGCCATAAACCCCTTTCAAAGTTTGGTGATAATCCCCTTGAATATGTGACAACGCCTGCTTTGTGTGGAAAAATAATGTCATCTTATAACTGCCCTAGGACAATGCCAACCAGATTTCTTTGCGCACTTAACTGTTGGTGGTAGCCGTGGCAAAGCTGCGAATTTTAGTACGTACGAGGTATGGCCATAAAGTTCGTAGACAATGGCGATATATATATAAAGCCAACTTACTTCCGCAAATTCTCTTGTCTCCGTTACTTTTATGTATGCCTTAAGCTTTCCATGTATGGGCCCAAAGTCAGTATGATACCAATAATTCTTTAAACGGTGTGAGCGGGGCCCCGGGCAGCCCAAACAACGTTCATGAATTTTATTTTTCAAATCGTCGTCTGCAGTCTATAACCTGACGAAAAATGAACTGACCCCCCCCTTTCAAGATTTATTCTGTGATTAATGAAGCATGCGAAGATATTTTGTGTCAACAATGGCGGAATTTAACCTTGCGTAACAGTAGGTGGTCGTATAATTTGGCGGCAATCCCTGGAAATCACTGATAAATAGACATTTGCGAGCGGACACCGATCTGGAGATGGACAACAGAAAGCAGAGAAAACTCGGGGATTGTCTCAACACATTCATTTGTGACATGTCACGCATAAAGGAACCATCTGGGAACTGCAAAAAAATATCAACCCTCGTCAGACTACGCCGACTGCACAGTCTGACCAGGGTCAATACTTTACGCATTTGGCAGAAGTTCTATATGTGAAAAGATCATTCAACTTTACTAAACAGTTTTTAAACATATCTACCCGGATCAACCTGAACTGGCTTCAATCCCTTCCATCATTTGTTTGATTTACGGATTCAGTGATGGACCCTTTTTGCGTGACTGGTCACTTGTATCAAAATTATTATGTGTGACGGGTCACATGTATCAAAATGATCGTTAAGGCCGTATTATAAATTTTTTATTGAAATCTTTCACAATGATCATTTCTAGCTCAGTTGTCTTTGAAGAAAACGTCGAGGTATTGTCGTAGCCCTGGTGCTGTCTGCGCCATTGTCTGGGTTGTCACTGGGTAAAAACTTTGACATTATCAAAAACTGACATTTCATAATATCTCTTATCATTACGGAAGATGTTTACTTGAAACTTGGACAGGTTGTTCATTATCAAATGGGAATCGATAAAACAAGGGCAGATAACTATGAAAGTATCTGACACACTTATACCACTTGTTCGACTTTGAATTTCCACTAAAAATCAAGCGACCGTAGCCCAGCCAAGAAAACATGATAATCAAGCTAATGTCTTTATTAGAAACATTACCTTTCATAGAATCGATCCTACTGATTTACAACGATATACTTCTTTTGCAATGATTCGAAAAGTTTGCGATAGGAATGGTTTCTGACGCCGCCAATGTTAACTAATGCTCTGATAACATTTAAGTTCCGCGTTTATGTCTTCAACCTTAATCCTTTAACATGAAATATATTGCTTCAATCAACATGCATGTTGACGTTTTTCTCCCACTCTCTGATTCAAATGTGCATTGCAGAAGGTAATGACTGGAAATCTGTTTATATATATCGCATTTCATCCACGAGCAATACGCAACCAACCGGAAATGATAACTGTTGTCACATTTGTGCATTAATATGAATTGCTGGGTATCATTCTGATGACCCTTAATGCAGTTTCCGTCTACCAAACCATTTCGGTATTCTTTATGGCAACCTGGGTATAGGCCTATATGCATTCGGCATACCTCGGGTGATAGGAGCCATCAAAATAAATGTAGGTACGGAATTGGCCGAGTTGTTCCGAGTGTGCCTACATGTACAGAGGTAAAATCGATACCCCAAGTAAAACTATTTTTGACTGATTTTTAGCAGGTCTACATATTTTTTACTCGTTCCATCTATTGCATACGATCCCTAATTCATCGGCATGTCAGTATATATCGCATTTATAAGATTGATGTTTTTGTAAAGGCTATTCAGCCAATCTCGGCAACTTCCTTCTTTTGATATGCGGGCTGTAGACCTTTAACCATGATGTCTTTTTCTTTGGCCTATGTACATAATGGTATAGTTACTTTGAGAAAACCCCTTCTTGAAACCTGTATTCCGTTGTCCATCTCCATATCCATGTCCATTCATAAATGTCTAATACCATGAAAACGCTGTGTGAATTAAGCTACAAGTATGTCGGCTGTATTTCGCTTACTGGCTTAACCCTTTCCCAAACAATCCCTGGTTTTTACGACCCCGAGATATAAGCCTTTTGGAAACATTGTGGGAAAAGGAGAAAATGCTGGTAACCAGCATTTTCTCCTTTTCCCACAATGTTTTCTACCCTTCACAAAACAATTTTCAAATTTTCAGTCACTTTTATTTTGTCGTCTGCAGATGTTTTCAATTTGGACCAGTCTAAAATATTGTCGTTTGGTAATGGGTTAAGATTACTTTGGCCTTTTAGAAATTTGTTTTTTTCATGTATTTTTTATTTATAAATTCTAAACATTAATTTTGTAGACGAAGCGTTTCAGATGTGTTTACTTCCCTATTTCTTTACTTTAGAAGTGATTTTTAACTTTAAAAAAATGCATTATCAGAATACACTGTATGTACCCATGAATATTGATACAAATATCTGCTTATGTCTCAGTTTGGGTCATAATGTATTTACTATGATGTAGTAAATACTTATCTCACTGTCAATTTCAAGCACGCTGAAACATCGCGAGATTTTAACCAGAAAAAAGAGAAAGGTGGCGGAGTAAGGACGTGGGCGCAGTTAGGGCATCAGACAATATTTTATGTTTCCCACAACACACCTAATAAATAGCATAAAGGGCAATTCACATTAATTAAGAACTTAACCCTTTCCCAAACGATCCCTGTTTTTTACGGGTCTAGAAAAGTAGCCTTTTGAAAACATTATGGGAAAAGGAGAAAATGCTGGTACCCAGCATTTTCTCCTTTTCCCACAATGTTTTCTATCCTATTATAGACAGAAATCATCTTTTCATAAACAGTTGAATTATTGTCTGCAAATGCTTTCAATTTGGTCTAGTCCAAAAGTTTGTAGTTTGGGAAAGGGTTAAGAAAGGTAAAACTTTCCCTTACTCGTTCGATCTTGGTAATTATAAGTTTTTTTTACCATTAAATGTTTTAAGGTGGGAAGCTTTCAAAAACAATATGGAAAAAAGGAGATTGTCGTTTCCGCCATTTGCCACAATGTTTACTAGCCTTTCGAGGACAAATCCCAACATTTAAGCCACATCTTGTCGTCTATAAATGCTTTCAATTAAGATAAACTATTGTCTTCTCTATAAAGAGTTAAGAGCATGTCTGACATTTCGGATATTATAAGTACAGTCTTTGCAGTTATGATAGAATAAGTCGTTTCTAACAAGCAGACTGCTTATCCGCTACCTCCTTCTGTACACAAACTTCCTTGATTAAATGCAATATTACTTTGAAAGTTTTTTTTTTCCATTCATGAAACACTAGCCTTTCCAGCGCGTAGTACTTTATTAGTTGTGCGGTCAGGTGGTAGGGCTCGGGGCGACATGATTAACCACAGCCGTGAACAAGTTTCCAAGTCCCCTGCCACCTGACCGTACAACAAATTTATTATACTGCAAAGTTTTACCCTTTCAAGGCGCGTTAAGCGAAATTTTCCTGTTTTATAATTTCACAAATCCAGTATGCTGACGAATAGAAATTCCCTTCTGTGTGCCCCAATTCAATGAAAACTGACGTCACTGGAAATTGACGTCACTAAAACGTGCAGTTTGGTGTATAAATGTGCAGTCTGGTGATCGATTGACGCCGCCATTTTGGATGATGTATTGCACGTGTAGTGATGTTTACGGAGCACTCAAAAGGGAAACTGGTTTTACGTGGTTTTTGCCAGGGTACATGATATTATGTTCCCGGCATGTTAACCAATCAGATCACGAGAACTTTCTTTGCAGTATAATAAAACTCTCTGTCCGACGACAACATTTTAGATTTTTCCAAACTTAGAGCATTTAACACTTTACCCAACGTTTCTAGGAGGTTCCGTGGTTTTCAAGTAAAGTGTCGGCCTTGTAACCAAAGGTACCCAGTTTGCAATCCTGAAGGAAGTAGGTTTCATCTTTTGGAATGTTCATTGGTCCACACAAACGGTACAAGTAATTGTTTAGTTCCAAAGATGCAGAATCATGAGAAATTAGTAGTTGTAAGAACTTGTTTCTCAATCTGTGTAATATAAATATGTTCAAACTTAACCTCTGGAAAACACTTCTTTTGTTTTTCAACAGTGTTTTAGAACTACCCTTTCTTAACCCTCTACCCCATAAGGCATTCCTATGGCATCTCTGATTGACCCTAAATAACAGCAAGGATGAAGCCGTTTCTGATGTGTAAATGACACCTTTTGAAAGCATAGAAAACATTATGACAAAAGGTGAAATTGCTCGTCAAGGGCAATTTCACCTTTTGCCACAATGTTTTCCAAAGGCTCCTTCAAGCAATGTGTAGAAATGAGTATCTATGGAGTAAAGGATTAAACCCCCAGTGAAGTCAAAGAATAGGCAATTTTCACTGTTTAAAACTCGAAAATATAACGAATTAACCATCACAACACACACATTTCGGAGAAAACCAAAACGTGTCAGTTACTACATTGGTTGCCATGATATACGTGTGCAAAAATGCATGGAGAAGCCCGTCGATCTCAGAGGCGCTAGTGATAAGACAACGTTCGTGATCATTCGTGTACACATTCAAACCAGGCTTTCGAGAACGTCACGTGACTAGCCAAGAATGGTTGAATGGGGACAAAACAATTAGGCGAATGGAAGTTTTGGTTTGACGCATTGAATTATTACATGGTGTTTATGTCAATATTACATCACTGCAGAGATTTACGACGAAAAGTCGCCCAATCGTCGGCGATCATCGATGAAAACTAAAAGATAATGCGGCATATTAGCATCTGTTCTAGTTTCAAAATTCTTTTTTCTGCCATTGAATGGAACTTTTACGAAGTGCACCTTCACATATCGCTAAAGTCATAAAATTCGCCAAATTTTCACATGGTAAAAATGAAATTTATTTTATAAACATGCTTTTTTCACATTTTGACTTTACTGAGACTTTAAACTAAACGTATTATTAAGGCTAATCTTAATCTGTCTTCCGCAAATGCTAGCAAATTGAAGGAGTACAAACTGTTGTCGGCTGGTAAAGAGTTAAGAGGGTTCACTCTCGTTTCAAAAAAAGTGCTTTTACAATTCAATTAGCATTGAAAGCGAAAACCGCAATAGCCAAACCATCCTATCCGATTTTTGGTACCATATAAGGTCGGAAAAAATTGAATTTTGAAAATGTAATGGGGCTACAAATTTGTTTTACTTCAATGGATTTTTAGCATGGTGGCGTCAGTCGTTCTACCAGTGAAGTAGATCAGTGCGAATATTTTCCAGGCAAATTGGGCTTTCAAAGCTTTATCAATTTCATCTTTGTGAAATATAGCTGATAATTGCTTACAAGATCTTTTTTGCTTCTACCATTTCCACTTGATGTTCCCGAGTTTAAAGTATATTTTAGACACAACGTCTCAAACTGATTTGCCAAACTTGACAGCAGCTATTTAGCTTGCGCTTGATAGCGAGACATTGCTGGTAGTAGATTTACTATAACATAATTGTGGAGGCCCTTAACCGTAATTCTCTCTTTAGGGGGTCTTGGTCCCTTGAAATGAAAAAATCTAAAACATCAAAATCAAAATACAAAATTTGTGCAATGCAATTTTCGGCCTTGAACTAGAAGCTTCCCTCAAATGTAACACAGGTTGCTGGTATCACTTCAGTTGTATTAAATGAAAGGTCAAGTTGACACGATCCTTGATAAATCTTCATCCGCTGCAGCTCAACAGAATTCGTTGCAATAGTTGATCAGTGAAATAATTGAGCGCCAGAAATAATCTGTATAAATTTATTTTCTACTTCGATATATCTTCTATGTATAAAGTTCTCAATGCCAAGTGCATATACTTTGTCATGACATGAAAGAATTTTAGGAAACGCATTTTTTTTTTTTCGTTCAAATGCACATTCAATTATTCGAGCTTACGTTTTATTTACAAATCCTTCCCATTTGGATACGTCTAAAAAGATTTATGTGGTAAAAGGTTAATTCTACTCTCACCGCAGATCATTCTCTCCAGGATGATTGTGTTGGACAGCAGTGCTTTTTTTTTTTGGGGGGGGGGGGGGATTTTGTTCGAAAAACTGTTTAACCCTTTACCCTATAAGGCATTTCTGTGGTATCTCTAATTGACCCTAAATAACAGCAAGGATGAAGCCATTTCTTATGTGTATATGACACCTTTTGATAGTGTAGAAAACATTGTGGCAAAAGTTGAAATTGCTCGTTACGAGCAATTTCACCTTTTGCCACAATGGTTTCCAAAGGTTCCTGCAAGCAATGCGTTAAAATGAGTATCTATGGAGTAAAGGGTTAATAAAAAAATCGGGAGAACATGGATAGGTGCACTAGCTGTCCCGATATAACTGAAATGATGTTAAAAAGGCGTTGAACATCATATAAAAACATACTCACAATGATAAAAAGATAAGTTAATTCAATGTCAATGATTTATTTAATTTGTGTGGTGAATTTGCCCGCCAGCTTTCTGATAAATTGAACAAAATTGAGCAATAACAATCTTTTATTGGGGGAAACGATAAATATTCCTTAGGCCTCTGAACGTGTCTTATATATCAGACCGTATTCTCGAGATTTTTTTCCAAGATAATTTTTCTGCCTTTCTGAAAAAATGCTTTTATTACTACAAATTCTACCATAGTGTACCGTAACTGTGCTCATAGGATCTATTGTAACAAAAGAGAGAGAAAAAATAATGTTATTAAGAAGTCTTTTAGCGAGCTAAATAACATTTTTGACGACGACGTGTATCAAATTGAAATTGTGATGGTGTTTTCTGTCTTTGGTAAGGTAGACAAACTATGGGAAACGGAGAAAATGTCAGTTACAAGCACTCAAACAAATTGAAAAGATTTGCAGATGACAAATTTTATGTAGCTCTAAGATTTCTGTCTTTCATAGAGAAACAAACGCTTTCGAGATTGTATGGTATGGAGTTAAACGAAAACAACAAAAAAAAAAACAACAGAGAATATATCCAGCCAACGGTAAAAAACAAGATAAAACGTGTTTTCAGTTTTTTTGGCAGCGGTAAAAATGTCAGAGTATCGGAGCGGTATATCCACGAGTAGGGTCCGTATTCACCATCCACTCTTAACTACTTCAGCGCCAAATATCGACGGCTAAAAATACAGTCCCATAAGCCTCAGAAAGATTTTTGTCTTACATACTTGACTACACAAGCGGATGCCATAGATCTAAGATCAGACTGCACGTTCTGATCTTGATCTATGTCGTCCGTAAAAGTCCCAAATATAGCCTATGGCGCCAAAAGGGTTAATAACATTTTAAGTCTAGTTCAAAAGAAAATAATTTTCTGATTGACTATGTATTATTATGTTTAGCTAATCAAACGTTATATTACTTTCAAATTTGGAAAATTCTGGGAAAAGACTAAGAAAAAATAAAAGAATGTTTAGTGTAGACTTTCAGCAAAGTTATACATCCACTTAGACCTTTTTATACACTTTTTTAAAAATTATTTTCGATGTGTAATTTTCAAAGTTCCGGCGAAATCTTTCAAACCTGACCTTGCTTTCCGTTTGAAAAGTTCATAAAATAAGAATAAAAGACAATTTCTGTCAATCAATTTCACCCTAACAGGATGCTCTGAGCATTAAATTGCACCAAGCTGAAACACTGAACCTGCTTCGTTAATGGGGGATTTAATAGGTTTGTCGCAGGCGACATTTAATGGGTTTGATCGAGAGAGAGAGAGAGAGAGAAATAGACAAACAGAGACAGAGAGAGAAAGAGACAGAAAGAGAGGCAGAGACGGACGGAATGTGAGAGCGATAATTTTGGATAGGCCTCAACACCTTCTTTTAAAGATTTAATTTAGAAAGATGTTGAACTCTAAAGAAGACTGTTTTTTCTTACACATAAAAGAGATGCTTATTAAAGTTAAGTTTTACAATGTAGAACAAACTAAGCAGTTGAGAAAATAGGCTGTTATTAACCAAACCATTGGTGAAAAGTCTACTGGAAAATCAGTTACTGCATTGGTTGCCATGGTAGACGTGAGCGAAAATGTATGGAGAAGCCCGTCGGTGTCACGGACGCCATTGATCGAGACAACTTTCGTTATCGTTCGTGTATATTCGAACTAGGTCTTCGAGAACGTCACGTGATAAAATTGCTTTGCATTAGCGTTGTCTGCGCATGTCATATTCTTCGAAGATTCGACTGTCTTATATGACGCATCACTACTAGCCCCGAAAGCGGGCTGACTGTACGCTCTATAAAGTAGCAATGTTGAAAATAGCTTTTACGTATCAATACGTTTGAGCAGAAATGAGACCTGCATTAGCAACAGATTTCTCTAAACAGGTGATCATAGTTTATTGGGTAAACCTTGTTTTTGTTTTAAATTCAAAGTAACGGTTGTCGCGTAGGAAAGTGGTTCGGTTCTGTTCCCAGGATGCCCATATCAGATAGATGAGTATTTATAGAATGCCATCTTGCGGGAGATTGTGTTGCATTAGTGCTATAACGTGTTTACACTCTAGCGTTTACAAATATCAACCAATCAGCACCAAACTTGATCAACATCTATATGACTACAATATCTATGATGATTTCGATAAAGGGTTTGATCAGACCAGAACAAATGGAGTTATTTGCCCTTGAATTAGAAAAAAAAATGCTATATATGCATATGTTTACACTCTAGCATCTACAACTTGTAACCAGTCAACACAAAACTTGGCCAAAATATATATAACCATAAGATCTTAGATAAGATAGATTATGGGTCTAATCAGATTAGAAAGACTGGAGTTATTTGCCCTTGAGTTAGAAATATTGCTATATTTGACTTTGTTTACACTCTAGCATCTAAAATAATTAACCAATCGGCACAAACTTGGTCAAAATATATACGACAATAAGATCTCAGATGAGTTTCATTATGGGTCTAATTGGACCAGAACAACTGGAGTTATTAGCCCTTGAATTAGAAAAAAAATGCTATTTTTGAATTTGTTTACACTCTAGCATCTACAAATATCAACCAATCAGGACCAAACATGGACAAAATTTATATAACTGTAAGATCTTGGATGAATTCGATTATGGGTGTAATTGGACCTGAACGACTGGAGTTATTTGCTCTCGAATTAGAAAATTCTTTAGAATAGTTCTTAGTACGGAGTATAACTTTGTCATCTCTAGTCCGATTTACTTGAAACTTGGAATTTTTGTATCTTGCAATGATGCAGAATACAGTGTGAAAGAACTCTAGCTCAACCTCATACTGTCTGAGTTATTTCCCTTTGATCCTCATTTTTACAGCATTTTCTGCTCATCTGGAAAATAACTGTCACGTACAGCCTGAACATCTTCAAATTTGATATGCATAATTGTTAAAAATTATGGAGAGCAGTGTACAACAACCATAACTTTTCCTAGTACAATTTTTGAGTTATTTCCCCTTGAACTTCATTTTTATAGCATTTCTTGTTTGTCCAGAACAAAACTGTGTGATCTTAAGGAAGAATGACTTGATATTTGGTATGCTTATATGTTGCAATATTTGGAAGTGCAGTATACAAGAATTTACCTCGTGCTGAGTTATTTCCCTTTGAATGTCATTTTTACAGCATTTATTGCCTATCCAGAATAACTTTGTCATCTCAGTTTAGAATGACTTCAGACTTAGTATGCATGTTTGTTGCAATAATACGGAGTACAGTTGGGAAGAAACAATAACTCTACTCAGCGTGGATTTCGAGTAATTCTACTTTGATCTTCATGTTACAGTATTTCTTGCTTTTCTGCAACGGAACTTTGAAGTCTCAAGTCAAGTTTTGACAATTTGCTGCTCTTGTTTCATTATCATTTGACCTTGAACTTTGATATTTGGTATTTATCTTTATTTTAGACCTTTACTCCTTGGTACTCAGGTGAGCGATATAGGACCATCATGGTCCTCCTGTTCTTAATTTTCATTTTATTCTTTTACTATTCTTACCTAGTAAAAAAAGACAATGGAAACATTTATAAAACATTTGCAGACAGTAAAAATCCCAACATCAGCATAGCGACAGACTGCTTTGAGCCGATCTATTTCATTTCATGGGATATTGAACAGTGTAGATCAAAAATACACGGGACGTTCAGGTCCATAGAGTCCGATCATGTACAAGAGCAACTAAAGGCTAAACCTAGTGCTTAAAGGGTTAAGGAAGCACATAGCTGTCATAAACATATTGGTTTCATAACAGGTCTATGGCAGTAAGATGTTATTATCCCCGTAAATGTCTCATGAGGGTTGTGTACATCTTGTATTGTAACACATTTGTCGAAGTTATCTATCATTCTCAAGGCGGGAAAACCAAGTGTTTTAGTTCCAGGAATAGTGCAATTATCTCGTGAAGAAAAGCTGATATACCATGATGATGTTCGAATTGGTACATTTCTTACCATACTCCGGTGCTGGTGTATTTGCGGTCTATGAGAGGTTTATTTAGCTTAAATGTACCGCAGGTGGATCAATTCCCCGTTCACCGTCCGTGGAACATTACGATACAAGGAAGCGTGTTTTGCGATGGAACATTGTAAAACCAGGGCCAGTATTCATCTACGATTTTTACAGTCACAATGAATCCAAAGTGTAAAAAAGGCCTATTTGTAAAAGAAAATACTTTTCTATCACCATGTAAAATATGGCTATTATTATGACAAAAACGATATGGAAAAGTACAGTTTGTAACTGTTCCATTCAATGGCAGAAAAAGAATTCTGAAACTAGAACAGATCCTACCATGTCGAATTATCTGTATGTTTACATCGATGATCGCCGACGTTTAGCCGACTTTTTTAGCCACTTGGACTTCATTGTGACTGTAAGAATCGTTTTATAAAGTTCAATCGCAAAATTGTTCGCAGTGACGTAAACACAACGTGATAATTCAGCCCGTCGAAACAAACCCTTCATTCACTTGATCGTTTTGTCCCCATTCTAGGCTTAAAAAACTAAGTGTATCGACATTGTAAACAGAAACGGTGACACAGACTGAACGTCGGTTATTCGTTTGTCATCAATACACGAAGAGTTTACTACATCGAAAGAAGAAAACAGATTCAGAATGAGCAACCTTTCTCTCTGATGACATAATACTGGAAGTGTAAACAATAGACCAGTGTACTACGTCATAGCACAAATGAGATGCAATGTTATCATGTAACGTTTTCGAAAACCTAGTTTTAATATACACGAACCATAACGAAGGTTGTATCGATCAATAGCGTCCCTGAAAACGACAGACTTCTCCATGCATTTTCGAACACGTATATGACCATAAAGTATTCTCATCAGGCATGCCAAATGGTCATTGATCAATATGTCAGTGACCAGGGCCTGTATGCACCAACCATTCTTAAGAACGTTCTTTGTCTTATTCTCCAGAATTTTCTACATTTGTATGTAACACAACTTCTGATTGGCTAAACCATTCGGGTTAGTCAATCAGAAGTTGTGTTACTTACAAATTTAGAAAATCTTGGAGAATAAGACTAAGAATATTCTCAAGAATGGTAGGTGAATACGGGCCCAGGTCTCGGACAAAGGTAGATTGTTCATCATTCAAGGTCTCGTAAGGTTTATGAATATCATGCATATCCAGTAATTAATGTCGTTTGCAGTCAAAAACTCGAACTGCATCGATTTGACTGGAATTATTATTTGAGTATAACTGTTTCTTAACGTTATGCCCTATAGCGTTAGAATAGCCCGGACCATTCTGAACCAAATCTCTTACAACGGACAAGTTTCTTACCAGGACCTGTCCAGTGTGACCTAAAGTTCAACCGGAATTCTTATCCGCTTAATGACACTTGCCCCTGTGAGTCGAAGTATATACATGTACTGCCATTTTTGAGCAGCCGGTGCTTTTCCGCCAGTATTCTCTCTCTCTCTCTCTCCCCCCCCCTCTCACGGAGCATGCGTTTTTTCCATCAAATATATTCTGCAAAAATATAAATCAACTCGTCAGAGATATTTTGTTTTGTCCCTAACTAAAAAAGTTGTTGCTGTCAAATTTCAACTTTTGTAACATCTTTTACTTTACACAGTTTGTGTTTTTCTAAGTAGCGGGACAGTTTAAAGGTCTGGATTTTTTGAAATCGCAATACCGAGAGCTAAAAGTGAGTATTTCACCTTAAACATTCCAATTCCTTTTAAATCATAGGCCAGAGGTGATAAGCAATCTCGTCCCTTGGTCAAATGGTATACTCAAAAGCGACAACATAAACCTTGAAATCTCTCTTGTTTAATATTATTAGCCTTATATAATGTGAAGTGGACATGGACATGTTCTGTCGGCAAATCATACGTTGGACTTTATAAACATTATCAAAATTTTGGATCACGGTCAGCGCTCTCATATTTCAGTGGGTAAGATTTCGCACCAGAGTTTTAAAATGTTGTTGAATATCAGGATTCAAGATCTCGGGTTAGTGATCATAGGTCAAGCACGGTCCTCTTGTTATTATATCGATTTCTCCAGAATAGGTGGGAAACAACGATCAGTGGCTTTGTCACGCTATCGGACCATCTACCATAGTCATCACTCATGGTAGGGCAAACCGGATGAGGAAGTTGCATCACACTATACTTTTTAGACATGTTGTCGTCGCTTGCATTTGTGGGCTTTTTTATTCTGAATCTCCGTGTTTTCTTTGCCCTATTTGGTCGGAAAAATACTACAGACTGGAAAAAAAAAAGACTAAATAATTTGTATGCTTTCACGATTTGCATATTTTAATTTGTATTTTGTATAAAAAGAGAGCTGGCGCTACGAAATAACTGGTTTGCTGTGAGGAATGTGTCATTTTTTTTTTATCTAACGATGCTTTGACCATTTTCAGCGAAATCACGGGCTTTTGAGGATGATATAGATCAAGAGTAGACTGCAAAGATCTTGCATTCTGATCGTGGATCTACACCGTCCTTTCGTTTAGGCAAGCCCCATGTTGTATAAGATTGAAATTTAAGTGAAATTTTAACTTCATTTGATAGCATTTTCAGTCATCGAAAAGGTAGGGTCTATATAATCGAAGCTTAAGATTTAACAATAATGCGTTAACTCTTTACCATACGAGAAAATTTTAGACTGGTCCAAATTGAAAGCATTTGCAGATGACAAAATAAAGGTGACTAAAAAAATTGAAATTTGTTCTGGGAAGGGTAGAAAACAATAATGGAAAAGGAGAAAATGCTGGTTACCAGCATTTTCTCCTTTCCCCACAGCGTTTTCAAAAGCCTTCTTTCTCATGGGCGTTAAAAGTAGGGATTGTGTGGTAATGGGTTAATCAAGCGTTTGACCGTATCAATAGACCAATCAATCTCAATCTTAGTGTCTGTCACCTAACCTCCCTCGTTTTGAGTGTAACAGAGTAAAGGCGATTTTTCTTATCTTTCACACAGCAGTTAAGGATCGCGTGACGTCATGTGTTCTGTCCTTTTATACCACTTTCAGAAGAGTATGGTTTTGTTTATGGAAATTCCAACATGTGCATAAATGGTACTGCATATGTTGATCTATAATTTGCAGGATATAATAATTTGTCCGCAAGACGCGAAAAGGAACATTCGGACATTTACGTAAAATGTCGTTTCGGATTAGCCTCCTCAGTCTGTGCAGACTAATACTTTACGACTACATTAGATTTCGTCCTCCAGCAGACTTGCGCAAAACAGAAAAAAAACACTAAAAATGGAAAGTCTCGTCTCGGATCAGCCTGCGCGGACTGCTTAGGCTGATTCAAGACGACGCCTTAAGCAAAGGTCCAAAAGCCCCTTTTCGCTAATTGAAAGCCATATAATGGAAGTCTAGCATCTGTTGACTTTTGAGATTCGCCATGTTCTCACTTCATAAATGTTCATATTTCATAGTTCTTTTACTTTTACTCTTTAAACTTCTGCCAAATACTTTTTTACATGTGTCACATAAACTACCTTATTTTTAGTGTAATATACCCACCAAGGCTTTGTTTGTTCGTTTGTTTTTATCCTAAAAACTGCTTTTATATCCTATCTTTACACACGTAAATTCTTAAAATCCAGTCCTGTAATTTAAAGACATTCAATGACAATTGAGATAAACTTTTTCTATATCGTCTAGAAAAATGTTATTAGGCACAAAAGAGGCTCGCAAAATTAACATTTTTTTTCTAGATTCGTTTGATGCAATATCATCTTGAGAATAAGGTCGTTGTATTATCAAATAATGCTGTTTGTAACTTTCGACAATCTTATTATGAGGAGACCGCTCCAAATTACACGAATTCAGGGTTTCACCAGTACCAGACCAGAGCGTTGATGATTCGTGCCTGAAAACGAATCCTTGAAACTCATAGTGCAATGGGAGAGATTCAAACTCTTTGACGGCCGGAGTGCAAATGACAGGCAGGTCAACCTAGAGAAATTAGGATGGCTGGCGAATGAAGTCGATGATTAATGTTTCTATTTACTGTATATCAGAGATACAAGGCCAAAGACCGGCCAGAGTCTCTCGGATGATATAGTAGTCAATGCTTTCTCACTTCAGTCTCAGTTCAACCGTAATTAATTCTATTTAGAACTCATCCATGCACGTCACTGATAGTGCTTACGGATTATTGGTTTTGTCATCATCTCGCAGCATTACTTTAACGTAGTTTATGATTTAATCTGAATCTTCTTTTAGGATTTACGCGACCCTGATTGTGCGCAATTGAATAGAATTCTGATAATTCATCATTGTGATTTAGATAATTTCTATTAAATAAAAATCTATTTTAACTATATGAATGTGAATGAGACCGGACTTTCCGTGATGGTACCGTTTCCGATACTGGATAGTGCAGACTGAAAAACAAACGTGTTCGACTTGTGAAGTCTAACATTTCGAATGCACGTGACACCTTTTGAATGCTTGTAGAAATGAAAGATCCATCGTGTCTCTCGTCGAAATAAGCTTTGCCATTGTTCTGCACCGACATCTTTACGAGCCAAGGTTACGATCACTACGTGGATCTTACCTTGGCTGATTGAGCCCGATTTCAAGATTCCTGCCATGCGACCTCTATTGCATGCTGGTAATTAAAACCCCCCCCCCCTCTTTACATCATATTGCTGAAAGCCAATGAAATATCGTTTTACAAACCGCTTACGAATACAATTATTCAACATGAAGCGATAAGCAGACATCCACATGGGTTTCCATGTTTACCTTTTATTCGAAAGGTCGCGACCTTATTCTATTTTTATCAAAGATGAAACTCTACGAGCGATTTCATTCGTTGCAGTTAGAGCTGGCTGCATTCAATGAAAAAGCGTATCGGGGGAATGAAAAAATCAATCTCGATCCTCCAAGGGTAGAGTAGCGAAGTGTATCGTCAGCCCAACGCCCATCGACATTCAACGTATACCTCTAACAGACCCATCTAACTAACTTTTATCCTGCGTAAAAAAGTTACCTGAAACTTTCATGTTATATTTCAAATTAGTTTTAAAGGTAGGTATTTAGAATTTTCACATCACACCAAATTAAAAAATATATATGTCAATGAAATTTGTATGAAAAAAACAATACAAATCATCAGTAATTAAGAATCATAAAATTACAAAAGAAATTGTTTTTGGTGATATTCCCTTAAAAGGCTACGTAGCCTCTTAAGCTATTTTTAGATTTCCCACCAAAATCGAAAAGGCATTGTGGGAATGTTAAGTGACTCGCACGTGACTAACGACTATTAAATTCCATAGCATAACAAACATGTAATTATTTTCCATAATGTCTAGAACTTCGGACGGTATGTTTGAAGCTTCGTCTGTATATTTCCGGTATGTAAATGAACGAGTTGCTCATGTAAAAATAGACGGTGTTTCCCTTCAGTGTCGACCTTGGCTGTCGTAAATCTGTAATTTATCTAGTTGTCGAATGGTTTTCGGCTGCTTGGGTTTAATGAATGAAAATTATAAGGCTTTGGGAGTATAAGGATATTTTTTTTGTATTTTTGTAAAATTTTCGTCCCAATATCTGAAGGGCCACCTTTAATGAAAACAAACACCCTTTATCAGACAGTGAAGATCAAAGTTCAGACTGCACGTTTTGTTTAATCTGATCTTGAGCTACACTGTCCTCGGAAAGTCAGTGAGTCATGCTTACCGGCTTAATGGTTGAATGTTATGTACGGTATTCCTTTAACCCTTTACTCCATGGATACTCATTTCTACACATTGTTTGCAGGAGCCTTTGGAAAACATTGCGGCATAAGGTGAAATTGCTCGTGACGAGCAATTTCACCTTTTGTCACAATGTTTTCTATGCTATCAAAAGGTGTCATTTACACATAAGAAACGCCTTCATCCTTGCTGTTATTTTGGGTCAATTAGAGATGCCATAGGAATGCCTGTTGGGGTAAAGGGTTAAAGCTCCTCATACGCATAGGAATTAGCAAAGAAATCAAAGTGTTATAGTTCATACGAATCTGCACGCTTGCAAATAATCATAATTCATGCGCATCTGCACGCTTGCAAATAAATACTTCATTTACAGTAAGAGGTGACATATCTTTGTTTAAGGTCTACCGCCCCAAACTCATCAGTAAACGTCGACAATCGAACAGTCTCGGTAGCTCACATCCCGTAAACTCATCAGTAAACGTCGACAATCGAACAGTCTCGGTAGCTCCCGTCCCGTAGACTCGCTAACTCATCGGTAAATATCGTGTAACATCGACGTTTTCATAAATGCTATTCGGCCAATTTCGGCAGCCTCCGTCTTTTTATATGCGAGTTAGGGCGTGTGCACCTTGATTTCATACATTTAGCGAAAACTAAACAGTAAAAAATTGTTTAGAGAAAATTCAGGAAAATATAATAAGAGAAGGAAAAATTCGTGGTAAAAAGGCAAAAAGCAAAAAGCAAGGAAAAAGTAACGATCTAGAATATCGCTATTCAAAGTTAAGGCCAAAATGCTAATATACGTATGCTGTGTTTCCTTTAAATTGCCAAAAAGCAAAAATTTCTATTTGTCATGTGACAAAGCAAATTGACACAACCAGACACGGTGTTCAACTTAGGGACATCGATCCATTTAATCCTATATCAAACAGTCCCTTTCTTTTAAGTCAATGTACGAAAAGTAAATTTAAAAACAGAGGCAGAAAAGGAAAAAAATGTTGTGTACCAACATTTTCTCCGTTTATCCTCAGTGTTTCTTAACCTCTCAAAGGAAAGTACTGAATATTTGGAGTATATTCAACGTGTCATCTGCCAGTGTTTTCAATATTGAATTTCTAGAAGTCTTCTCGCCTGGTAAAGAGTTAATGCGAGGCAAGGTTGTGTATCTGCCCGCCGTTAATCTAATAAATCGAGTGAAATTGGTCTATAACAAACAATTATGAGAACGAGATAAATATCACTGTCATTTCACATACGGTATATATTCAGAGCTCCCCAAGAAGCAGAGAGAGTCATGCAATATTGTCCTTAATATAGTTGCACAGAGATCGTTGGTACAAGACAGTTCGAGCAACTGGTGGTGTTGATGGCAAAGTAACTTGCCTCTGTGAATGGCGTAAATCAAGATTGGAATGCACAGAACATGGCGCAAACAGGACGCCGAGAGACAACGCAAACGCTGTCCTTAGTAGATAATATTTAGAACGTTCGCCCAAAAGACAGTTTAAATATTCGTCCATCAGTCCCTAGCACCAATGGATCCCACGTAGAAAAAACTTCCATTTTTGGACAATTAAAGCAAAGATCATAAGAATGTGTAGTGCCTGAAGCTCCTAAAATGATAAGAAAGAGCAACAAGATTTTGTTTATTACTTAGTATTATTTATTTGTGTGCAGTGTTTTTGACCATTAGTCTCAGACATTTTGACCAGCTCTTGTCTCATTTGACTTATGGTGTAACCGTGTCAGTATTTGTGGCCTTTCCTGACGGTGTGGAGTAAGACTGCACTGAACATGATGGCCTCACTAAGAAGCAAAGAGGTTTATACAACTAATAGTGCCCCTTTGTAAGACTTAAAGGATCAGATCGTTGATCAGAGAAATTTTGAACGACAGGCCCTAAACACCACTTGTTCCAACTGTAAAGTGAAATGTTTGTAGACGGTTTAGACCTTAGCAGAGAAATTTCATCTTGCATCTTCACTGTCGGATAATTCATAACAGTATCTTGTCTTGGAATTGGATTTTTTTCCGGACACTATTATTACCTGAGCATTTGCTTATAGCTGTACAGCCCTCTTAACATATGACTTACTTGCTCGGCTGATTCTTAATACCATGTGTTCTTATCTTTGTAAATTTAGCTCGGCCGGGAAATCAGTGGTTCTATTATTAGTCGCCGCGCAGAAGCGCGCGACTATATTTTTAATAGTTTTTCGAGTTAGGACATGGATAGTG
Source organism: Tridacna crocea (assembly GCA_943736015.1). NCBI lineage: Eukaryota > Metazoa > Mollusca > Bivalvia > Cardiida > Cardiidae > Tridacna > Tridacna crocea. The sequence continues at coordinate 38,005,373 of OX031064.1, read as the reverse complement.
GGAATTTCGTTTTTATAGGGGTGTTAGGTTAACAAGGAATCTTTCTAACGTTACTTCGTCTTAAACTGGCTTTTTAATTCATTCTTAAACTACGAAATTGCAATACGATACTATTTTTGTTCTATTAATACTTACAACATCAAAAAACCGCCTAATTCTTTCTTTTATTGTCGCTATTCGTGAGAAATGGACTCGTCCACATAAATGCCTTGTTTCCATTGGTCAAGGCTGTACAGGTTTCCAGTCATTTCGTACCTTGTTAATTTCGTACCTAGGTCATTTCGTACGATTTTGGTCATTTCGTACCTACTTATACTTTCAATTTTGGTAATTTCGTACCCAGTTGGTCGTTTCGTACAACCTTCGTACACAGGTTTAATAATCATTTTGATTATTTTGTAGATAGTTTTTCCTACTATTTGTGTGTTTTTTGTTGAATGACCACTGCTAAAATTGTGCATTGCTGAAATTGTGCTAAATTCCGCCAAAGAACGGGTATGATGGTTATGATTGTATCTGACCATTATTGGTTACTTATTTCTAAGTTTAGTTTTTACAACAAAGATAGTTTAGAACTCCTTTGTTTATTTCTCAACGAGCTCTGCATAAATTTAATTTGTGGAAAAAATCTGGAGAGAGGCCACTTTTTCGCTGTGTTGTTCATAATGATAAAGCGCGATGCAAAACCATGATTCTTTATGAACACTGTTCACCAAACACTATAGTCTTAGACTTGTTTAAATTGAAAGCATGCCTTGCAAACTTACGTCCTCTTGAATCATACTTTCCTAGGAGAGCAACATTTTAGCAACTTAGCCCTGCTTTCACCACTTTCCCAAACAAACACGGTTTATCACATGTGTGCTATCAAATTATTTTGTCAAAACATGTTGGATAAGGAGAAATTGCTCGTTATAAGCAATTTCTTCTTTATTAAATACTTTTTCCCCACTACTAGCGAATTTTCCACCATTTTTGCAGCTTTTTAAATTTTCATCTGCCAACTCTTTGAATTTGGAAGAGTCTGATATTTGTCGTTTGGAAAAGAGCTAAGAGAGCGCTGTGCTAGGGTATAAGATACTGTAACAGAAGACAAGTTTTGATATAGGTTACTATTCGCATAATTTCATAATGTCACAGTGTTAAAAAATCTGCTGATGAAAACTGACATTTACTTACTTGCCCTGGCTTTCTTGAAGCATTAAACAAATTTTTTTGCGGCGACTTTGATGCTTTGCATCAACTTTTTCTTGTTATATATTCAATTCTAATTTCCAATTCCTATCTCCAATGTAAATAGCTTGTTCATGTAAAGTCTGAAGTCTTGTTCAACGAGTTATTTTAATGCTGCTGTATCAACGAATCTAAGTATCTAGTACACAGGTATGTATATAGATATACGTACATGTACGTATTGGATATTAAAGCAGCATACAATTACATCACTTGAAACGACAAATGGAAATGATAATCGTGATCTGGTGGATGCGGATTCGATATCCGGTTGAGGCGTGTTGAGGAAAACATTCTTCCCGGCGTCTTCAACCGAGCAGATGTATGTGAGAAAAGCCAGTTACTTTGAAAGAAAGTTGTATCATTCTTGATGTAAAACGTCGTTAAACATCCAATATAAACAATCTTTGTGAATCAATTTAAAAGTTACCGTACTTCTAAATCTGAACTTTGTCATTCTAAGAGGGGTTTACTAAGTAATAGAGCTAGTTCAGAGATATCAGGTCGTGATTATAACTCATTGTTCGACTGCTTGCTATCTCATTGCCTGAGACGTTCTGGCCGAGACTTACTGTAACCTTGGAGAGGACTAGTCGTGGAAGTTAGAACTGAATCAAAATATGTGTTGAGTACCGGGCTCATGGTTAGCATATACGACTTGTGACCTGGTGGTTTTGAATTTGATTCTTAGTTGATGCAAAGTTTCTCTTCAGAGATTTTTCGCCTCACAGTCTTATGCGTGTTAGAAAAGTGGTCAGTAACTTGGAACGAAGGTTTTATCAGTAATGGTGTGAGAGAGCCAGGAAATACATGATCGCCATGTTTTGACTTAAGCTGTTAACCCATTACCACACAAGCCCCTGAGAGAGAAGCCTTAAGAAAACATTGTGGGAAAAAAAGAAAATGCTGGTAACCAGCATTTTCTCCTTTTTCCAAAATGTTTTCTACCCTTCAGAAAACAAATTTCAAATTTTCAGTCACTTTTATTTGTCGTCTGCAAATGCTTTCGATTCGGACAAACCTACAATTTTGTCGTTTGGTAATGATTAAATGACTTTAAACTCCGATCTAATCAATCGACATGGGCTTAGAATTGTTTGAAATCCATAATCATTTTCGCCGTACTTTTGTACCATTTATTGGAGGATCTTGTATCAGCTGTATGTGTATCAAAATGTAGCGCGTTTCAATAAGAATGTGTTTTTAACCAAATAATAAGTAATGCTCTGACAAGGGAGGGTTTAATACATCTCCGTGATACATGATAACAAATGAATTATCGCAGTGTTGTGGGTCTATGATATCCATTTTGTTTAACAACCGACAGAATCATGAATTAAATAATATTATTATTTGTAACTTATACGGTCAGGTGGCAGGGGACTTGGAAACTTGTTCACGGCTGTGGTTAATCATGTCGCCCCGAGCCCCGAGACGACACTTTACGCAAATGTCCGAATGATCTTTTTCGTGTGTTGCACGTTACTCTTGTTATGTATGCTTTGTTGCATAAGGAGGTATTGTGTGCCCTCGACGAGCCCCTTTCATGAAACTGTATAAAATGATAAAAGAAAGAAGTGACAAACACTAGACAAAGAGTAAAAGATATTTGGGTGCAAAAACATGTTTAAGCAATATCATGCCATACCAAGAACCTCATGTGACCATTGTATCAGGTTTAGATCGTTGTCTACGCATGTAAAATTCTTTGAGGATTCGACCTGTCTGCAATGACGCATCAGCGATCCCATATACCAGGGAAAAGTAAGCCTTATACCGAAGCTAGATTTATTGCCCAAGCCTGTAGTGGCTGTTTTAATAAATGGTCGGTGTGTACATAGGTTGCATGCAAGCTGAATGAAGCGGACCAGGTGGCGTTTTATTGAGAATACGTTTATTTCATTTTTGGAATTCAAAGTAACGGTTGTCGTTTTGAAAAGTAGTCCGGTTTTCTACCCAGAAAGCCCAAATTAGATAGATGTGTATTTGTAGAATTCCATGTAGCAGGAGATAATGCAGGTTTAGATCGGCTCATTTCCCTTGACAGTTGTCCAATGTTACCCTTTAGTGTCATTATCAACAAATTCCTTTTTCTTGACGGTGTAAATCAAGGTCAGACTGCACAGAACGGTACCGCATAAATTAGGAAATGAGAAATCGTATCACCTTCTAAATCAGGAATAAGACTAGGAAAGAAATTAAGAGTAGTTGGCGAATGCGGACCCTTACAATTACAACGTTCTTGTAGTGGTAAAACAGCTGTATTTGCAGCGAACGTTTACAAGTCTTTTGTCACCCATATCGACTGAAGGGAATTCAGTGGTGTTACCAACAGCTATTTCAAACTCTCAAAAGACAAACAGTTGAAAGAAAGCGAAGTATCGATTTAGAATAATGGAGAATATATAATGAACGGAAACCGAGCCGTTTCTTAAACTTTATCCTGTTAAAAAATTAACCTAAAACTTTCACATAGATTGTAAAAACCGAAATATTGCTTTTTTTAAAATTCATCTTTTGGGGAAAAGTGAAATTATCTATATCGGACAATCAAAGAGTCAGTGAGTCGCGCTAAGCAACTTAACTTATTACCAAACAAAAATTTTAGGTTTGTCCAAATTGAAAGCATTTGTACACGACAAAATAAAAGTGACTGAAAATTTGAAATTTCTTTTTGTGAAGGGTAGAAAACATTGTGGGAAAAAGAGAAAATGCTGGATACCAGCATTTTCTCGTTTTCCCACAATGTTTTCATAAGGGTTCTATCTCAGGGTCGTCAAAAGTAGGGATTGTGTGGTAATGTGTTAAACACTCGTACATGTATATTACGATGACACTGCTTTTACCAGATCAGTTCTTTAACCACACGACTCCACGTTTTAACGACTCTAGATAGGAAATATTTTGAAAACATTGTGGGAATAGGCGAAAATGCCTATAATCGGCATTTTCTCCTCTTTCCTCTATGTTTTATACCCTGTGAATGACAGAAATCCTAATTTGAACAGCATTAATTTCTATCGTTTTCAAATGCTTGAGATATGATAGTGTTCGAGTCCAAAGTTTTTTCGTTTAATAAAGAAATAAACGATTCATCACTTCCCATTTGCTACTCCATTACGTATGTAACAGCTTCTTCAGAAACAGAGCATCGGCTTCGGTTGCCAAAAATCGGCCGCAGTTAATCCAGCGAACTATTTAAGACAGCAGAGAAGCAACTTTAAGTGATCCTTACCATTCTTCCCTTGATCAATAACTACTCCTATTACATGCAAATTTCTTTAGAAATGACAGATATCAGAAAATGTCAAAGTTTTTCCATGACGACGATCATGAAGGTGCTAACAAGTCTATTACAATACGTGGACACTATAACAGTAACAGGTAAGGCAAAACAGCAAAACTACGAGGTTGAAACCGGAGGTTTTATCTAAATCGTAAGAAGACTAGAATTCCACAACTTTGCGACAAAACTATAAAAGACATGGCTCGATTTGATGGTAGAAAAGGAGAGAAATCTAATTTTCTGCCTCAGTGGTTTTGTTTTCTTGGTTAAATCGAAGGGCTTTAGCTGGTAGTTTAATGCATTTTGTGTTCTAAATTGCCTGCAGTTCTGAATTTTTGGGGGACCGGGAGGAGTAAGATATTGGTAAACTGCAGTTCTCCTTGTTTCCCGGGATGCAATCAACTGTTTCAAAAACAAACACCAACATTTGATCTGCTTTGGAATTTTCGTCTGCAAATGGATTTAAGATAAGTATTTTTTCCGCCTGGAAAAGAAGCTAACTTTTTCCTAACTAATTTCATAGCTCGATTAATTTCGATTTCCTAATGTTGTCTGTTCCATTTGATATGGTAATTGGTCTTCAAGAGAAAGGTCCTTCAGCCAAAATATTTACTTTAGAATCCTTATTTCAAATCGACAACAACCTTAGACCAGATTTTCTTTGCTTGAAACAAGCTGTAATTACGAGGTTTTTGAAGTAAAGCGACGATATTTCTATCGACTGATGTCGCAGACTGATCAGTCCAAATTTTGGTTTTACTCATTTCCTTCTCTACTTTGCACATTACACGAATTTGAGACGCTTACCGCTATCAGTACCAATTATATGACCTATTTTTTCCACGGCTGAACATACTATCTACCAAAGTCAAATAGGGATTTCATCTTTTAAGCCGGAAAAGAGAGTTGAATATGCATACATATATTTGGCGTTAAAGGAGTCGATACATTTATTGGACACTAAAACCTCCCCAGAATCAAAGGGTTGAGAACGCTGAAGTGGTCTTTGTCAAGGAAACCCACTGTGTGAAATTAATAGTTTGCAAGAAATAGTGACATGTTGTTCAAATATTGGCTTAAAAGTCAAACCACTAAGCAAATGAATATCTTATCGGTTGAAGAGAGGGTACTCATGTACCTTAAAACTATAATTTTGAAATATCTTTAGCTTTTTACATTTAATTTCCAACATTACAATCAATTACTTCGATCTATATATATTCATGAGCAATAAAATGGAGTAGTGCGCAATCATAGGACGAACAAGCCATGGAACGAATTGGTTTTGGAACGAAAAAGTCCAGGGTCAGTTGGCAAATTTGTATCATTGCACCAATAAAAGGCTATGAGCGAGAGAAGCTATTTTCAATCAAAAACAAGTATCTCAACGATCTATGGCTTAGCCCCCATGTATTTTAATATGCCATTTCAAATTACATATCTTAGTGCCACCGAAAAACTCATTTGCCTGAGAAAAAATGAGTTTAACTAGGTTTATTTCCTTTGGTTTTGCACAAAATAAGATACATGGTGATCAAAATTCAATCTTGAAATCATAGTGGTATTGTCTTCGACAAATACCACAAAAACGCAATACACATCAATGAAGCACTTGACATGTAGATTAAACAGTTAAATAGCTACGTTAGTATATATATATATATATACTCAGAATAAATATAAGTATACGCAATTTTTGTCTGTCTCGACAATTGAAAAAATAACTGTTTTCCGACACAAAGTTTAGCTAGAAAAGTCGAAATGTGCGAGATATAAAGTCCTACAAATTTTTTTTTTCAGAAAGGTTTATATAATACAGTTGTTCTGCAAGATCGAGACAGTTCGGTCATGATTTAGAATATAGCAGTATAGAGTGTAGACCAGATATTAGACATTCTCTGCGGTCTAGTATTGATCTGCACTATCCACAACAGCTTCAGGTGTCGTCTATGGTAGGAAAAGCAGTTAAATTCATTTACTGTATCAAAAAAAAAAGTTCCGGACAACTTCGAAACAATCGTTGTTTATACATGTGTGTACTGAAAGACTATGAAGTGATGTTAAAATCTTTAAAGACTACAGAACTGTACTTTTGCTCAAATTAGAATCTGGTGATTTGTATGTGTATAGGTAAACAGGTGTCATAGGGAAAATACAGGTTTCAAGAATTTCGTCCTTTTCCAAAATGTTTGAACCGATTTCCCAGGGTTTTTAGAGAGAGAATCGTTTGATAAAGGGTCTATCCATCCGTACGTGTAAAAATATTGTAACTAAAGACCAGGTCGCCTATTCTAACTAAAGCAAGTCGTCCACAGAAGGTTATAATTTGATTAATGAAATGCATTTAAAAGATCAGAAAACTAATGCATATTTATTAGAGTGTTTGTCATTTGTTGATGAAAGAATAGGATCTGTCTAAAATTTTTATCCTGTTTATTAGATTTCTGTTTGAATTTTCAGAGCTGAATGAATTAGGCAACTTGTCATCTTTTTTCATGATTTAAAAAAGTGAGCCACGCTCTATGGAAAGCGGATAAATGTATCTGCCAGACTAGTGATCCATGCCAGCCTGTGCAGACCGTGCAAGCTGCACTGTGTCGATTTTTTTACCTGATGTAAATTTTTTTGCATGTCCAAAGATCATTGTAACCAATAGGCTATTACAGCCAGTTGTTTGAAGAGATGGATTTAATGGGTCCACAATTACGGATTGACCATGGTACAATGCTAAGAGGGATGCACAGTTGCCTTCCTTCGTCAGAGAGTGATCTAGGGTCTACCTAGTCCGATAATGAAATATATTTGCCCCCAATATATCTTTGACATAGCAACATTTGTGTTTCAACGACCGCCTTGAAAGTTTAACTTTGCAGGTTAAGGGTTAATGTGAGAAACTATCATGTATACATATCTAATATATTCAGTCCATTTCAAAGCACCATTACGCATAGGTATCATGTACATATTCATTTACATTTTGGGGATTATGATTTATAACGTTACCAATAATTTATGGTAAATATATTTAAAACCTTTGCCTTTCCGAAGCACGATTAAGATGACGTATATTTTATTTATCCATTGACCATATTTAGTGTGATGAATTTAACAAACAATTTGTTGTAAATGCATATGAAAAGTTCTTGCCTTTCCAAAGCACTATTACGAACACTTTTCTTATCTGATGCCTTTCACAGTTGTTTGTATGATGCCTTTCCGAAGCATCCTTGCGACCACGCACTTTTTAGTTATGCCTTTTCAGCGTGTTCGGCGTGATAAATTGGACCAATCATTAACGGTATATGCATATTTATAACTCCTATATCTCCGAATGTTCAGCTTGAATCCTGTATTGATTATGAATGCGAGAAATTAATCAATCTTGACAGAATAGGAAGCACTCGCTCCGTTCTCCTTCGGTTCACAGAATCGCAAGTGGTACGGCCGTACCTTACTCTTTTGTAATGTAAATACTATTTCTGTATCTTATATTCTTTCTTTAGTGCCTGACTGTCAGGCTAGCAAATGGAGACTCGTTGACATGTAAATCAGAAAAGGGCTTACTATACGATCTGCTATTTTGATGATTCTGACGAGGAAAGTTTTTCGAAATCATTGTTGAATTAGGAGAAAATGCTTGAATTTCCTTTGTTCCACGGTTAACCGGTCTGAAAATTGTAAGGCTACTCTTACTAAAAAAAAAACTCGAGTTCCAATTTTCTATCAAAATCTATAATTGCGATAGCCAATCAGAGGGCTTTTCAAGGCTAAAAGCGTAATAGGCTGAACACACAAACTATATACTCTGAGGTTAACCTCGATATTTTGTTATATACATGTATATCCCTTTCTGAGATTCATAATCAGATGTAATCATGTAGATATTAGTTGTTGACGTGTTTTATGAAGATTTGTAATATATGATTGAAACTGAGTCCAACTGTCTTCATTCTCACACTCTCAAGACCGTCTGGGTAAATATTTTGTTTCCAACGGCAATAATGTAACAGCACAAAGTATTGTCGATTAGGCCTTCACCAATCATTTACGTCTGTTAGAGATGTTTCATTTTCTTTTCAAATGCTCCTAAAGTCTCCACTTGTCACAAACATTCAGATTTCGCTATTTTCTGCAAAGGATAGCGTCAGTCTTATCTGGTTCCTTTTGTCTCCGGACCTTTTATAGCATTTAAAATTTAGAACCAATGAAGTTGTACAATTTCTTGCTACTTCTATATAACTATAAGTTTTTGACGGCTCGACATTCTGAAATTTGTATCTCTAATATCACCTTGGAAACTCCGGTGTCTTAAGTAGCATGCGGTTACATTGCCAATTATTTTGAGATTGGAAGCCATCCTTAGTAACGCTGTTATTTTTATCGATAGTCTGATACTGTGACTCTAACCAAAATTAGTAAACACCAAAGTAAGGACGTTTGCATGAGTATAGGAACCTATTTTTGATGTTGTTGTTATTAAATTAAAAAAAGATCACGGGCCGGTCTCCCTTTCGATAACCAGTATTTGCCACACGATCGAATAAATATCGTTACCATGTCAGTCATGAAACCAAACCAAAACAACGTACCAACGATTATCATTTCCGTTTGTCGTTTCAAGTGATGTAACTGTATGCTGCTTTAATATCCAATACGTACGTAGATCTACATACCTGTGTACTGGATATTTAGATTCGTTGAAACAGCAGCATTTAAATAACTCGTCAAACAAGACTTCAGACTTTACATGAACAAGCTATTTACATTGGAGACAGGAATTGGAAATTAGAATTTATTACAGCCATTTCTCGCCCCCCCCCCCTATTTTTCTTAAAAGTACTGACTAAAAATGGGCTTTTATTCAGCTATCTCCATGCGGCATAGTGGCCAGTTGTCAATAATATTGATATCTAAAGCACTTTCAGATCAACTCTAAATCTAACTTCCTTCTTAGTCTAGACCTTCTCCTATACTGAGGTAAAATTGCGGCCGAGCTAATCTTGATTGAATGCCTTTTGATGGTCACAATATCAATTTCCCTACGACCTAGAATATAAAACACCAGACAGCAAAAAGCGAGATTGTTTCAACTGTCTGTGCAGAATAAGTTGTCTGCTTGCTTAAAAAGGGTGTTTATGCGGCTTTCAACAGTATTTGTTTATCTCACGGCGGCATGTACTGATGCTCCTGCTGCTGAGGATATATTAGTGAGTCACCTTCGTTAAAAAGATTCTATAATCGTAAAGAAGCAAATGTATTCATATTTCTTAACCCTTTACCACACAATGACTTTTAACACCCCTGACAGAGAAGGCTTTTAAAAGCATTGTGGGAAAAGGAGAAAATGCTGGTGATCAGCATTTTCTCCTTTTTCCACAATGTTTTTATCCTATCAAAGAACAACCATTTCATATGAGACACATTCAAATTGACATCTCCAAATGCTTTCAATTTCGACAGGCCTAAAATTTAGTTGTGTGATAAAGGGTTAATTTTTTCCCACTTAATCCAGAGCTTTAACGACCCGACGGAGAGGCCTATTAGAAACATCGTATTAAAGGGATAAATGTTGTTAACCAGCATTTTGGCCTTTTTCCCAAGTTTTTTCCCTTCTATCAAAGACAGGTATTATCATATGAAATATACTACTCAAACTTTGATAGGGATCACTTACATATTTCTGTATGATTTATAAGTTACAATATCATATGAAATATACTACTCAAACTTTGATAGGGATCACTTACATATTTCTGTATGATTTATAAGTTACAACAGTTTTGCATAAACTCTTTTACCATACTGTAAAATTCTAGATTTGTCCAAGTTGAAAGCATTTGCTGACCAAAAACTAAATGCAACGAGCACTATGCTGTCTGTAATAGGGTAGAAAACATTGTTGAAAAAAGAGAAAATGCTGGTATCCAGCATTTTCTCCTTTTCCAACAATGTTTTCCAAAGGCTTGTTTCTCAGTGTCTTTAACAGTCGTCATTGTGAGGTAAAGGCTTAAAGATCCATTTTCACCGGTCATTTTATTTCTCAGTGTGGCAATGTAACTTACTGTAAAATCATACTTGATACATACCACATATATATATGTAGAGTGAATCTTTAAGGGTGATCCATAGCAAATTTTGAGTAGTATATATTTGATGTGTCATCTGCAAATACTTTTAATTTGAATGAGTCTAAAACTTGGTTCTTGGGATAAGAATTTACTTGCAATGTTGTTATGTACATACCCAGTTATTCCTATCTTTGTTCATGTGTGTATCTATTTTTGAATGGTTTTCCCCTGTTGCTATTTTTAGAACTGGATTACTGGATTGTGGAATACTGTTCTGGAAGTTTCCAGGCCTTTATACAATCTGATTACTAAGAATTATGCAACTGATTTTAACATGAATTTTCTGGAAGTTTCCCTGTTATTATAAAAGGAAAAGCTTTTTACATCTCAGTGTTCACTAGTTAATACATGATTGCCAGACTACAGTGGGGATTATCTTGTGTTTGTGTCATAATTAGTGCCTGGATTACATTCAGTTTGGATTTGGATCAGACTAGACTAAAGTGAGGATTACTTTGTGTGCTTGGATTACATTCAGTTTGGATCAGGATCAGATTGGAATTAAGACTGGAATAATTTGTCTTCTGAATTTAACGTCTAAGGTATTGTTTTGTACTATTGTAATATTGTCACTGTTTATTTGATATTTTTGTTAATAAATTCTGTTAATTGTTATCGTTTGTTGCTGGCTTCTTCTTTCTAGTTACGCCTGACTCGTAACAGAAATTGGGGGCTCGTCCGGGATTGGAAAATAGACTAACTTATTTGTTTTCCATTTTGGACTATCCATCGATTGAAAAAATAGACTAACGCATTCGTCTACTAATCAATAATTATAATACAATTTTGTACTTGAATCCAGCAACAAACAAACATGTCTTTTGACTTAGATAAATTTACGGCTGAACCGTCTGTGGAGTTATTGAATTTGGGTAAAAAGACTGATTTGCTTAATCTTGCGAAGCACTATAAATTGTCTGAAATAAAATCTTCAATGCGTAAACATGAAATTAAGAACATTTTGGTACAATATTTTGTTGATGAGGAGATTTTTAATGAAAATGCTCTTTCCCTGATAGTTGACGTTCAGTCAGTTTCAAGTTCGAAAGAACTTGAATTAAAACTTCAGATCAGACAGTTAGAAATAGAAAGAGAAAGGGAAAGACAGAGAGAAGAAAGAGTAGAGAGAGAGAAGGAAAGAGAAAGAGAAAGGGAGAGAGAAGAAAGAGAAAGGGAAGAGAGGGAGAAGGAGAGAGAATTTCAATTAAGAATGAGGGAAATAGAAATGCAAGAAAGAGCAAATCAGCCCAAGCAAAAGATTGAATACAATTTCGATGTTACAAAACATATTAGGCTTGTTCCTCCATTTCAAGAAAAAGAAGTTGATAAATACTTCCTACACTTTGAAAAAGTTGCAGAAAACTTAAATTGGCCAAGAGAGCACTGGACTTTGCTTCTGCAAAGTGTTTTGATAGGCAAAGCTCGTGAAATTTATACACAACTAGGTGTTGAACAATGTCATCATTATGAGACTGTTAAAGAACTTATTCTCAAAGGTTATGAGCTGGTCCCAGAAGCATATAGACAAAAATTTAGAAATTGTAAAAAAGATTCTAACCAGACTCATGTTGAATTTGCTAGAAACAAAGAACAGTTATTTGATAGATGGTGCTGTTCTAAGAAAATAGACCAAAATTTTGATAAACTCAGACAACTTATGTTAGTTGAAGAATTCAAACATTGTATTCAATTTGATGTTAAGACATTCTTAGACGAAAAACAAGTTGAAACTTTAGAAGAAGCAGCTCGTCTGGCTGATAATTACTATCTTACACATAAAGTTTCTTTTATTGCTAATGCAAAACCTACTTCCTCACATCCCCAAAATAAATTTACGTCTGGTAATTCATCTGGCATGCCCAGTCAATCCAATACACCCAAACCCAATTCTACTAGTGAAACCAAAAGTCAATATCCCTTATCTCGACCCACTTGTAACTATTGTAAGAAACCTGGTCACCTTGTTTCTGAATGTTTGAAATTAAAAAGGAAGTTAGAACGTGATGAAGCCAAACCAACAGGGCTCACCACTCTTAGGCCAAGGCCACAGTCTTCTATTAAAACCAATACAATTGACATAGTCACAAAACCCAAGTCTGATTCTACTATGGAGATTTTTGAACCATTTATGTTGAATGGTTTTGTTTCACTTTCAGGTGATAATTGCCCACCTACCCCTATTAAAATTTTAAGAGACACAGGAGCTTCTCAATCTCTTATTTTAGCAGATATACTGCCTTTTTCTGAGAAGACTTCTTCCGGTACTAGTGTCCTTATTCAGGGTGTAGAGTGTGGAACTGTTAATATCCCTCTCCATCATGTTAATTTGTCATCAGATTTGGTTACTGGGCCTGTGGTTATTGGTATTAAACCTTCCTTACCATTTAAAGGTGTCCATTTACTGCTAGGCAATGACTTAGCTGGAGATAAGGTTGTGGTTAATCCACTTGTAACTGACACACCAAATATAGGTCAAACAGATGACCCTATCGAGCAGGAAATTCCTGACTTGTATCCTTCTTGTGCAGTTACCCGAGCTATGGCTAAAAAGGCCATTTTGAAAAACTCAAACTCTGACATTGACTTGACGGATACTTTTATCGGTCAATATTTTAATAATGAGATTAAAAAGTCTCTTGATCCCAGTTTGTCTGATACTCAGACAGACTCGTCAATGTCTTGTCATTTACCACCACGGTCTATTGACCAAGGTCATGACACGCTGTCAAAGTCACAGCTTATCCAGGAACAGCAGACTGATCCTGAGATTTCAAAATTAATTTTTAGGGCTTTACCTGAAGATGAAATTTCACAAGTCCCAATGTGTTACTATATAAAGAATGGGATTCTTATGAGAAAATGGCGACCATTTGATGTCCCAGCTGATGATGAATGGGCTGTTTACCACCAAATTGTGGTTCCAAAGTCATATCGTCATGAAATACTAAGTATAGCCCATGAAAGTCCTATGTCAGGTCATCTAGGTATAAACAAGACCTATCACAAAATTATTAATCATTTTTATTGGCCTGGTCTCAAATCAGATGTCTCTAAATATTGTAAAACTTGCCATACATGTCAAATGGTAGGTAAACCCAACCAAACCATTCCAAAAGCTCAATTACAACCTATTCCTGCTTTTGATGAACCTTTCAGTAGGATACTTATAGATTGTGTTGGTCCTTTACCTCGAACCAAGTCAGGAAATGAGTATCTCCTAACAATTATGTGTACTTCTACACGTTTTCCTGAAGCTATTCCTTTAAGAAACATCAAAACAAAGTCAATAGTCAAAGCTCTTATAAAATTTTTCACATTTGTTGGTCTTCCAAAATCAGTTCAGTCTGATCAAGGGTCAAATTTTATGTCTGGTATATTCCAACAGGTTATGCATGAATTAGGGATCAAGCAATATAGGTCATCCGCTTATCACCCTGAAAGTCAAGGTGCTTTAGAAAGATTTCACCAGACATTAAAAAATATGATAAGGTCATATTGCTTTGACACTGAAAAAGATTGGGATGAGGGCATCCATTTGTTACTATTTGCAGCCAGAGAATCTGTACAAGAATCTCTTGGTTTCAGCCCTTTTGAATTAGTTTTTGGCCATTCTGTTCGTGGACCTTTAAAACTTTTGAAAGAGAAATTTCTCTCAAATGATGAAACATCTTTGAATTTACTGCAGTATGTTTCTGACTTCAAAAATAGACTGTCTAGGGCATGTGAGGTTGCTAGGTCTAATCTTAAAATGTCTCAGGGCAAAATGAAAGCAAGATATGACAACCATGTTATAGATAGAAAATTTAAACCAGGTGACAAAGTCCTTGCTCTTTTGCCAATACCTGGCAGACCTTTACAGGCAAGATATTTTGGACCCTACACTATTGACAAGAAAACAAGTGATTTGAACTATATAATTAATACTCCAGGAAGGCGTAAAAACAAACAAATGTGTCATATAAATATGTTAAAGGAATACTTTGACAGAGATAGCTCTATTTCAAAACCAATTACAGTTGTAAACACTGTCCCACAAGAATCAAGTGTATTTGAAATTAAAGTAAATTCTGACTTTAATGATAAATCTGATCCTGGTCCATCAAAACTTGAGAATTCGGATATTTTGAGAAACCTTAACAACAAACTTTCTCACTTGGAACCATCGCAGCAGGAAGAGCTGAAACAGTTGATACATGAATATGAACATTTATTTCCTGATATCCCCACAAGAACAGATAAAATCTATCATGATGTCATTGTGGAAGATTCTAAACCAATAAAGCAACATCCATATAGGATGAATCCTTTGAAACAGAAATACCTCCAGGATGAAGTAAAATACTTACTGGAAAATGACTTTATTGAACCTAGCCAGAGTAATTACAGTTCACCATGTATATTAGTACCGAAATCAAATGGAACTCTTAGAATGTGTACTGACTATCGTAAAGTGAACTCTGTGACAAAAACAGACTCTTTT
The DNA here is from genome assembly GCA_943736015.1 of Tridacna crocea. Classification (NCBI taxonomy): domain Eukaryota; kingdom Metazoa; phylum Mollusca; class Bivalvia; order Cardiida; family Cardiidae; genus Tridacna; species Tridacna crocea. The sequence goes on along the minus strand of OX031064.1, from coordinate 37,990,246 downwards.
CCAATACCAAGAATTGATGACTGTATTGACAAAGTTGGAAATTCTAAATATGTCACCAAATTTGACCTGCTAAAAGGATTCTGGCAAGTTCCACTGACTGATAGAGCAAAAGAAGTATCAGCCTTTGCTACTCCAAACGGTCTGTACCAGTACAAAGTTATGCCGTTTGGGATGAAAAATTCTCCTGCAACGTTTCCGCGACTTGTAAACAACGTTATATGTGGATTAGATGGCTGTGATGCATATATTGACGACGTCATCATCTACTCAGACAGTTGGAGTGACCACCTTCAAAGAATCAGGAAATTCTTCGACAGACTCAGTAAAGCGAAACTGACTGTGAATCTTGCAAAAACTGAATTTTGTCATGCTACTGTAACATTTCTAGGACATCTTGTGGGACAAGGTCAAGTTAAACCTTTAGAAGCTAAGGTCAATGCTATCTCTGAGTTTCCTGTGCCTAAATGTAAAAGACAGCTGATGCGATTTCTTGGTATGGCTGGCTACTATAGGAAATTCTGTAAAAATTTCTCGGGTATTGCTGAACCTTTAACAAATTTACTTAAGAAAAGTGCAAAGTTCAAATGGAATGACAAATGTCAAGATGCATTTGATCGTCTAAAAGCCATACTAAAGAGCGCACCAGTTCTCTTGGCACCTGATTTTGACAAATGTTTCAAATTAGCTGTTGATGCAAGTGATGTTGGTATTGGTGCTGTTCTTTTACAAGAAGATAATAATGGTATTGATCACCCAGTTTGTTACTTTTCTAAGAAATTTAACAAACATCAGAAAAATTACTCTACCATAGAAAAAGAGTGTCTTGCCTTAATTCTGGCAATCCAGCAGTTTGAAGTTTATTTAACCTCTTCAACTTCACCAATTGTTGTATTCAGTGATCATAACCCTTTAAGTTATCTGCACGAACTTAAGAATAAGAATCAAAGATTACTGAGGTGGAGTTTATTGCTTCAAGAGTTTAATCTTGACATAAGACACATAAAAGGGAAAGATAACATTATACCAGATGCTCTTTCAAGAGTTTGAAATTCAAATAGTCATTTTCCCTAAATCATGTTCAAACTGAATTTTTAAATTGTACTTTCATTACCTTGATTATTTTCATTAGTCTGAAATAATTAATATTTGAGTTTGTCATTTCCTATGTATACTTCAGATAAAGTATCATATACATGTATATAAATAATATTGCAAAAAAGAAAGATTTATTTCATAAACCTTTCTTTTTCTTTTAAAGGGGGGAAGTGTTATGTACATACCCAGTTATTCCTAGCTTTGTTCATGTGTGTATCTATTTTTGAATGGTTTTCCCCTGTTGCTATTTTTAGAACTGGATTACTGGATTGTGGAATACTGTTCTGGAAGTTTCCAGGCCTTTATACAATCTGATTACTAAGAATTATGCAACTGATTTTAACATGAATTTTCTGGAAGTTTCCCTGTTATTATAAAAGGAAAAGCTTTTTACATCTCAGTGTTCACTAGTTAATACATGATTGCCAGACTACAGTGGGGATTATCTTGTGTTTGTGTCATAATTAGTGCCTGGATTACATTCAGTTTGGATTTGGATCAGACTAGACTAAAGTGAGGATTACTTTGTGTGCTTGGATTACATTCAGTTTGGATCAGGATCAGATTGGAATTAAGACTGGAATAATTTGTCTTCTGAATTTAACGTCTAAGGTATTGTTTTGTACTATTGTAATATTGTCACTGTTTATTTGATATTTTTGTTAATAAATTCTGTTAATTGTTATCGTTTGTTGCTGGCTTCTTCTTTCTAGTTACGCCTGACTCGTAACAATGTCCTTAGCAGAAGCATTGTCACCATTTTGCAGGGTGTTTAAACTTGGTTTCTTCTATAAAAGACACAGCACCGCTTTGCCTTAACGTGGTTAGGGAGGAGCGACAACTATAGACAAATGCATCGGTACTGATGTTAAATGAAAATCTCCAGTATAATTATTTCCACGGTGTTGTCCCTTTTTTCTTTTCCGTTGTCCCATTTTAACAGTGTCTGAAAATGTCCTTCAGCGAGAGGCTACCAGACGACTCCTTCGATTAGGTACCATTGATCTATTTCTATTACAATGGAACATCTGTCAGACAATAATCCAATATCACAGTGGGGCTGTTATGAGCTTCCCTGGAATCGGGATTGATGACCGTATGTTTTTGCATGTATTGGTCATGGAAATCTTGAGGACATTTGCCAGATAAATCGAACCTACTTTACCTCATTACATATTTCGTCTCGAGAATCTTCAGTATATACCTGCGAGGTATGTCTAGCATAACATTACGCAGTGTAAAATTTTGTCTTGGTATCCAGGCTACAGCATTTGGTCAAGAAAATCTCTAGGACATTTAAAATAACAACAGACTTAGCTCACGTTACTTCACATAAACGTGATCTTGGAAATCTTGGGTATATCCGATAAGTTTATATCTTTAACGTATATTACCCCAATTCGCGCGTTTGGTTAAGTAGTATCATGCATAGTTCGATCATACATATTTCGAGGGTATAAGGTTACAAACAAAAAAAATTGTATTATATGTTACTCAATATATATATATTATACCGGTATGAAATTTTCAGACTGTGAGATTAGTAAGCCTGTCACTCCTTATAAATTTGGTGATGAAAACCTCGAGAAAAACTATGAATAAATTAAACGTATGTTAATCCATATCAATTTTTTCATGAAAGTCTCGTCGAAAGACTACCTCCGAGGGAAAAAACTTTCAGAATTGTGTTGTTTGATCTAAATTTGATCACGAAATTTCGAGCTCATAAAATAAGCAGATGCGGTATGTTGCCCGTGTTTGAATATACAGTACCTTACATACAACGTGATTGCAAATATCTAAAAAGAAAAATAGATTAAAAAAGAAAACGTAACGTGCATTATCTCATGTATTCACGGAGCATCAACAAAATGTTGCATGAGTTAGCTCGACCTTGGAAAGCGGTTGACCTTGTTTGAATGAACATGCTTTTTTTTCTTTATCAAGAATTCGTTCTTAATACTCACTTAGCTCTTGAAACCTTTAACATCAGTAACTGTTATAATCGATGTTTTGTCGAAACTGTAAGATAGTCTTAAAAAACACCGGGACGACAACTTTTGCACGTTCTAGGTAAATAATGGCATGCCTCAAAATACATCATCTGAACTTTACCAGACAACAAAATATTGATACCACCAAAATGAAAGAATTAATTACACTAAAAGCTGTAACAGAAAAGTTCAAAGCTGTCTTAAACACGAGTGAAAACATTGGGAAAGGTAAAATGGGGCTTACCAGCATTTTCTCCTTTTCTCACACTGTTTTCCAAAACTTTCTTTCTCAGGGTAATTAATACATGGAAACGTTCGGTAAAAGAGTTAACGTTTGAACACATCACCACGTGCGTCAAATCACGCAGTCTGAAAGTGCCTAATATTATTTGCATGTCAGAGTGTGTGATTGTTCTATCAGATTTCTTGTACCAATCTTCAATTTCAAAAGAGCTTAAGAGCATTACGACGCGTCTCTTGACAGGTTTACAATTTTTCCCTGTCAGTAGTTCAATTCTTCCACCCTTAGAACCGTACCGAATATGCTTTTGGTTGTTTCAAAAAGATACACGACAGTTTCCATTTGTTTTTTGGTTTTTTTTTTTGTGGTGGCCCGTATTCACCAACTATTCTTCAGAACGTCCTTTGGCTTTAATCTTCAAGATTTCTTTACTTGGAAAGTAACATACCTTCTGATTGGCTAAATCAAATGGTTTAGCCAATCAGAAGTTCTGTTACTTTCTTATTGACAAAATTCTGAAGAATAAGCCTAAGAATTTTCGTATTCCCTTAACCCTCAGACCTTCTAATAGCACAACACAAAAAAGTCAACATAAATATAGCATTTTTATTTCAAATGGTAACGTGGTAAGAGCACTTGAGAGAGCAAGCTGAATAAGTTCTTAATCCCAGGCTGCGTAGTCTTACTCTGATCAACAATGCTCTCGACATCAAGTTAATTTACCCTATGATCCAGGGCTTTAGTGAACAGAGGATTGAAATATTAAATTTGCTCAGCAAATAAAAGATCTTTTACCAATTTTATAAAGCACGGATTTGAAAAGGATCATAATCTACAGAGTGGTACAACAGGCTTAGACTATAAGAGACAATTTTATTGATTGAAGAGTTTACTGTCAGCGCCAAATATGTAAAATCGACCTCTCGACGGTTAAAAAAAAAAAAACAATTCTCTGAAAATCAGAAAGACTTTTAGTCTGATAGGCTTGAATGATTAAGTGAACAACATACATCTAAGATCAGAGACTGCGAGTCTTGTGCAGTCTGATCTTGATCTATACCGTCTGCAAAGAAAAGTGGGCCTTTAATACAGGTAAAGGACGCGGTGATTTGTTCCACTTCCAGTTATTTGTCTCAACTTTCCCCCCAGTTTGCCAATGTTTCCTTACACTCTTTTATATATGATATCGAAAGGTACATAAGTCAACAGCAATTTCTGCATGGCCTTGATTGCACTTGCGATTTTCCTTTCGCAGCTCATCAAACGTCGCTTCAGGACCAAACAATACGGCCTAGAACTCTGGTGTTGAGTTGTATGTAGTAACATAATGTATCTTTCGAGTTTTACTGATTCTTTCGGGTTTGTATATACATGTATGCAGGAAACAGTTAATGTAAGACCTGTGTGTAGCACTTCCGGTGAAAATTCTAATTGGTTGATAAATAAGGATTTATGCAGAAATGATATTTTTGCTCATTACGGATCAGAAATTCCGTTTATGTCTGTCTTGAAATTATTTTTTGATACTTTTGTTAGTTTTCTGAAAAGGGAGGTTATTATTATCTTTTTTTGAATTGAGAATATAGTGGTTTTAGATTTATAATGTAGATTCTAAATTACAAAAAAAAAAGCCTATGCATCAGCTCTTTGACTTTGTCGCAATCCATTTTCTGTTTGAATCGGAAATGATATTGGCTGACAATCGCATTGCATGGATGCTACTCTTATTTATGAGTCGGAAACCAGTTAGGATGTGGACAACCACACCTCCATAATCGACCAATCAGCAAAGACTGATCATGTACAGCTCTGTCATATCATGTCCAACCTGATGCTTCGCTTTATTTAACTGCCTGCTGTAAACAATCGAGAGAGACTCGGTAAAAATCAAACATGGTATTTTGTTACCAAAACCTCACGGCATATGTTTATAGCGTATTGTTTGGCCCCAAAGCAATATTTGATGAGCGGCAAGAGGAAAATTGCTAGTGGTACCTTGTCAGCGTAAAATTTGCTATTTAACATAAATACCGATCTGTAAGATACCTTGATCTACGTCCTCCTTAAAAGCCTGTGTCTAATTATGTATATGCTATACACAAAATATACTGTTGTATTTAAAAGTGACTCTAAATATATGTCTTTTCAGATTTTTTTTTTTGTATTTTGGGCCGGTGGCCTTATATATGCTGAATAAACTATTTGTAATTTGTAATAATTTTGTAATCAATATAGATGGGTCTTCAAGGATTTCAAACAATTTTGTTTAATTGCAACCTTTATAATAGAAATATTCTTAGTTGCAATAAAACTATTTACAGTGAAAAATGTAAAGAAACAAAATTAAAATGAAACATTTGTCACATTTTGATTTACTTACAGCTTTCAATGATAGTTCATGGCTTTTAAGAGACAATTAAGCCATAGTGGGAGAAATCAACGCGTCTTTTACTTATGGCCTATGAGACAGACAAAGCATTCGTCACAACGTCGATTCCATACCTTATCCTAACCTCGCCTGTATCAAAGGGGGGCAGGGGGGTCCCAGTCGGCATATCTTGGGTGATCCGGTCATCAAGCCCTTCGACTGTATCAAGTAGCTTGATATGCATCTGAACGGTACATTTCGTCGCTAGAAGTACGCCGTTTCTTTCTTAAAATCGTAACCACTCTACTTACAAAGCAAACATAATTCATAGTTTTCAGTGAGAATCTTTTTAAATATATTTCTAATCACAAACAACTTGAAATTTATTTTTCTCACTCTGTCTATAAATTACGTTTACATTTTTCAGCGAAAGGTTGTTTCTCACTGCAAATGGCAGTTGCTAATCGATTTTAAGGGAACCACCTTGTTTAAGATTTTGTTACTGGCGGTATTCCAAAATGGAAACCCCCTTGGTACAAACGAGGTTAGATGTAGGTACGAAATCGGCCGAGTGTTGACGAGTGGGGTTCTTTTGTGAATTACTGTTAGTTAGGTGGTCTTAGACATGGCGGCGCCCTGTACATCGATTAACAACAGCAACAAAAGCCACGATGATAAAGAATCTGTTGTTGAAAATACCAATGTAGTCAATAGACTAAATTAGGAAATAAAATGTGAAAACTGTTGGTCATCGGAAATGTTTTTAAGATTTACACTAGACTTATCACTTGGGTTTGCTTTCTAGAACGATTGTTACCACTTTAAGAACGGCGAAACGGTGTATATCCGTCGAAGAAATATACCGTGTAGGTGCATATCAAGCTACGTGATACGGGTGGGGAATCGATCAGCGGATCACCGTGGTTAGCAGATGACAGACATGTGAGACAGACATGAATTCACGTTGCGACAGTGGAACGATACTTCTCGCGTCAAATATTTATATCGCTTCCAAAACCGTGGGTGTGCATGGGGTGTTTTTGAACTAACATAATGCATTCTTGTTTTGTTTATTTTTCATACTTCCATTTTCATTTTTGTTCCCGCATACGTCACATTTGGCAACTAGACGGGCCTAAAATTGTCCATCTATTTAACATAAATTCACTCGTGAGACCGTTTAATTGATCTTACCTTTTTGGACTCGTAACTTCCTACACAAACAGTTTATTTTCGTAGCTGATTAATGCTAGATCTACTTGAAGATACTCCAAGCTGTTTTATGGACAGTCTAGACCTATTTGTTATTCAAATAGATCTGTGACAGAACCTTTCTAGAGTCATTGTATCATTTACTTTAGATACTTAACACTTGGGTTTTCTAAATATTACAAAGTGTGACTTTCGTCTAGCTTCCAGACAGTAGTTAGCGTGGTTATATATTATTAAAATTGATATTCAACAACTGCATATCGACTATCATGTTCTTTATATACAAGGAAAAAACAATATAGCTCAATACCCTGATAATATTGCCCGAGCGACGCTATTTTCAAGTAGGAAATTCTCAAACTAAAATACAGCAGGGTAATTTCATGCTTACCTTCACAGTGAAATCCGTAATGGATTGTCAAAAGAAGACAACTATTTAGAATTTAATATAACCAGATTCTGTTTATCACCAATTTCTGCAAGATGGCTAAGATAAACAAACGTTATGTATCTCAAGAATTGCATGTGCGAGTATAGCGTTAGATCTTGTCAGCACCCTTGATCTACATGCGAAACTTGATATAAAGAATGAGACCCAGTCATCGATTTGACGTTCACGAGTGTAGTTCTGCTTTCGGGATAAATAGATGTGGTTTAAAATCTGGCGAATAGATATCGTCACTTGATTTGTAAATTTACTCTAGATATAATAGATCTGTAATCCTTTGCTTCAGAAGAGTGTCAATTTCTACATTTGAAAAGATGGTGAAATATAATATATGACGGACATGTTTCGGTGTAATGCAGAGAAAGGACCCTCTCCTACAAAATGACCTGGATATGACCCCAGAACTCATTTCATTACGTAGAGGAATGACCCATGGGTCATTTTGTAGGGGAGGGTCATTTCTCTGCGTTATACCAGCTCCGGTGCATAACTTTATGACGATACCCTGCTCCAAACGATCAAATGATCGTTCATAGCAATGAAAGAACTTCTGAACGGTCAAACGTCAACGTCAAATTACGTTGACGTTTGACCGTTCAGAAGTTCTTTCATTGCTATGAAAAAAATTCTCTTCAAATTGAGGATAGCGTCACTATTTAGGCTTCTATTTTGAACGGATTTTATATACGAAAGTTTACACACATAGAGCAAATAGGATAGGTTAACTGATTAACTTTTATTATGTTATTATGTAATATCAAGATATTATTATTGAGATATTGCTTTTTAATAGGCCAGAGATGACAGAAAACATACAACCTTTTGCAATTATCAAGAGCTTGTCAGCCTTGCTTAAGCACACATTTCAAATTGCATTTGTAATCTAAAACTAGATTTAGAAGATAAAAGAAATTCCTTACTGGTTAGACTAATTGGTTTAAAGCCTGTCACAAATTACACATGTAAGTCACTTTAGAATTAAGACATTCTTCAGAATAAAATAATACAATGTAGAATAGTTAGATTAGTGAACACAAGATCTGTTAAAATAGTTTTCTAACCACTTCCTATTGCGCTCTCCTTATCGTGGTCTGTAAAAGATAGACCTTTGGCCACTATCTATGAGACCCTTTGAGATATCGTCAAGTTTGAGAGAAAGTAACGTTGGAATGTGTAAAAGTGGATGAAAAAATCAGACCAGATGTCAGAGATTGGCTGAAAACGGCTGATGCGAAAATATGACGTCATATTTTGATATCTTCAACAAAATATGGGGATGAAAATGTCAATACTTTGCTATCAACAACAGTTAAATCCGGAAACCATTAAATTGAGATAAATTCTATTACAGAATCCGTCAAAGCGTCTCTAGGTGAACATTTTTACGCATTATTATCTGGTCTCGTAAATCATTTTTCTGCACGAAATATTTGGATGTCCTTATCTTAATGGGATTATAACGACCGAATTTTTTCCGAAATTAAACGGATTTTCTAGTGGGACGACGAGGAAATCGATAGATAACTGAATTTGCTGCCAGTTTCACCCTTACCCAGATAACAAAACCCATGGAAAAAATCTGGGGAAGACAACATAAATTTATCAATATGATGGCATCGCCTGTAACAGTTATACAACAATGACTGAAAAGGAAAAAGTTGATCTTTCGAGAGAAAACATAGACCAGAGGTAACCGCATTCGATTCTTAAGTGGTATTGCATCTTTTTTTCAAGATTTTCCATATGGGAAACATATGCAGGCGACATAATGAGCGTTGTTATAACGACCAGTTTTTTCTTCCTGCTAAAATAAGCTGAAAGTATTGTAAAAAGGGGAAAATGCCAGTTTACAGTCACTGTCTCCTTTTCCCTCATTTTTCCAAAGTCTTTCTTGAGGGTTTAAAAATAACAGAACTGTGTGGTAAAGGATTAACCGTTATACCCAGATGGTTCCATCCGTGGACAATGTACTTTAAGTTTTAGATTTGACTCTATGATCAGACTGCAAAACGTCTTGTTTGTTTTGTCTGTGTCATAGATATGTATCTACATTAAATCTACTGAATGAAAATCGCTCTTTCAATAAAAACACAGTGAATGTAAAAATAGTTATCTTCTCAAGTCTCAAACAGATGGCCACTGTTGTTTAAAAGAAAAACAAGTAACTCGTTACCACACGACAAAATTTGAGACTGGTTCAAATTGAAAGCATTTTCAGACGACAAAATAAAGGTGACTGAAACATTGAAATTTGATCTGGGAAGGGTAGAAAACACTGTGGGAAAAGGAGGAAATGCTGGTTACTAGCATTTTCTCTTTTTCCTACAGTGTTTTCAAAAGGCTTCTTTCTCAGGGGCGTCAAAAGTAGGGATTGTGTGGTAATGGGTTAAACACAGGATCATTAAACTGTTTCGATAAATTCTACATACCGATATTGATTTGAATTAAGATTACTTTTCAAACAAGTGTGACCGTATATTTTTTTACCCGAGTAGGCGATAGTATATGTTACCATTTTTCACTTGAACGGATCCAACAAAGAAGCAATCAAAGAAAAAACGGAAAGCCACTCTCTCCCTCACTCGCTTCCTCACGCTCTTCCTCGCTCGCTCACTCATCCTACACAAACTCCTCTTTCACATTCTCCCCCACTCCTATACTCCCTTATCCAGACCCTACTCACTCATCCACCTACACATCCTCGGTGACCCATTTTCGATTGATAATGTATTCAGCCCTTCGTTATTTCGGTGGCGTTTGTTATTCTAACAGGCGTTTCCTCATAAATTTCTCATGAAACATTTTGATTGGTGGTATCTAAAAGAAAACACTCTAAAAGTTCGTCACGTCGATTGAAAAACTTCGTCATAATGTCAAATCTTTGAAAAACCTTGTGTACCTTTTTAAGGGCTTGAACGTCTTGAAAATGGATTTTATCAGGTCAAAAAATAGGTCATCAGGTCAAACAACTTGTTTCTCTCTAGAGTCAACATTTTCTGTCCAATATTTATGTAATTTTATCAGAACGGTTTCGTTGCTGACCAATAAGATGAAATTGAAAATGAGTTGAATTTAAAAAAAAAAAAACTTAGGTTACCATGTCAAATCTTGTTGAAACCTTGTGTACCCTTTACAGGCCACGTTATCTGACCAGTATTCATGAGAGGTGGTCGGAATCTTTCTTTGATAATATTTACAGTGGGAAAATGGGCCATGTACGGCTAAAAAGTATGTCACTTGGAGAAATTCTGGAAAAAGCTTGTGTACAAGCTAGAAGCCTAATTTTAAGTCCATGTATTATGAAAGCTTGTGAGAATGTATACTAATATGTTTGACACAATGTCTCGAAAGAGATCTGAAATGGGTCACATTTGTTCAAAAGGCTCAAGAGAGCGACTTCAGGTTCATCGTTGCCCTCTTGTTTGTTCCGTTAAATACTTGCGCATTCAAAATAAATGGAATATCATAGTCATAACCGTTTTGAAATGGGTAATATATAAATGAAAGTTCACTTCATTTATACAATAGAATTTTTGTGTGTACACGAATATAGTGAAACATGCTTCGTATTTAGCAGGCATTAAAATCTAAATCCTTACTCTGAAGAAGTAATCGATAGCTTGAAAATTTTAAAAAGTAGCTAAAAGGAATACTAGGAAAACATGATTATATGCACTGGCCGTAGCAATACAACAGATATAATATTGAAAATGGTATTTTATGTTATCAATTAACTATTAAACAAACTCCTCAAACACTTGAATTACCATATTTCTTTGATATCTTTACGGGTCCCTTGCAGACTCTCTGAGCCGATAATTACATTTTGCCTTAGATATCATGATCATACGATATCATCGGGAGAGATGGCAAATTCGATTATGAAAACACACATTACATTCATAAACATGGTGGTTTTCGCTGTGTTTTTTACGACATTGCCATGTTATTATCTAGGCAAACATTTGTCCCTTGGGGGTGATCGTTTGTTTTATGCCGCGTCTATGGTATTTATTTGTCATTTCTGATGCTCGAACACTCTGGCCTGAAACATGTAATTGTGTGTTTCAGAACTTTGCGTGTCTTTTATCATTAGATATTTTTCCGCCTGTAACTTTCTGATTTATTTCTTCCTTTTGTATTTTAAGTCTGAAGGTTAATTTGTGTTAACCCTTTATCAAACAAACGTGTTTGTTTAACCCATTACCACACATTACTTTTGACGCCCCTGAGAAAGAAGCCTTTTGAAAACACTATGGGAAAAGGAGAAAATGCTGGTAACCAGCATTTTCTCCTTTTCCCACAGTGTTTTCTACCCTTCCCACAACAAATTTCTATTTTTTAGTCACCTTTATTTTGTCGTCTGAAAATGCTTTCAATTTGGACCAGTCTAAATTTTCTCGTGTGGTAATGGATTAATAAATCTGAGCAATACGTTTAAAAATCATGTAAAAGGAGAAAATACTTAACTAGTTTATTTTTCCTCTTACCAATGTGTTACATTTTCTCCATAACTGATTCTAGTTATCCGATAAATTCAATAGTTTTATCTAAAATATATTATGAATATGTTAAAAGTGTTTCAGACAGTTAACGATTTGAAATGTTTGAATCATGCTCTGGCAAACAGAGGTTTTATTAATGCATTTTTTTGTGTTACCTGATACAAAGCAAGTCATCCCAAAATCATGGATCCATGAACTCCATAATAATTTGCTCGTAACACACGAAAAGGGGCATTCGGACATTTGCGTAAAATGTCGTCTCGGATCTGCCTGCGCAGTCCGCGCAGGCTAATCTGAGACGCCACTTTACGACTATAATAGATATTCTGCAACAGTTCACTTGCGCGAAGCAGAAAATTACATAAAAAACGGAAAGTGTTGTATCGGATTAGTCTATGCGGACTGTGCAGCCTGATCCGAGACGGCGCTTTACGCAAATGTCCGAATGGCCCTTTTCGCGTGTTGCAATCCATATAGACTACCATCTGACTAATCATCAGAATGTTCCTTAGGCACGCAGATAAAATTTACCAATAGGCTCTTGTCAACCTGTGCGGACAGTGTAAGCTAACAAAGGTCGATAAGGTTTTGCAGATGTATCAAACCCCGTTTTCAAATGGCATGGCTCTTATATTTATCTAGACAATACAGGAATTTTCTCCTCTCCTCTGACAACAGCTCAGCATGATGATTAGAAACTTGTAAAACTCTTACATCTTTATGAGCAATATTTTTGTCTTTACCATGCCAGGTTTTCCAGTCAGCCATTTGTCAAAGTTGTCAGAGATGAATAATACCAAAGTTTCTTCAGGTTAGACGTCAAAAAAAAGATCGCTATGGGACAGTGAAAATTTATGGGATGCATTAAGATTTCGCAAAGGAAAAGAACGGGAAGAGAAACCGAGTTTTGTAAAGTATGTTAAATGTTTGCTTTTTGGGCTGGGAGCCAATGGTGCATAGCCTTAGTAACCACGTTTCAGACTTCTGCATGAAAGCTACAACCATAATGCGGAAACCATAAATCAGCGGCAGGTAAACATTTAATATTTTTGACACAATAATGCCCGGCTTTTCGACTTAGAATTTTCATTTAATGCATATGTAGGCAACATTGGCATCCACAAATTTTCTTTTACTTTTTAACCAGACAGTTCATAACTGAATGCAATTTGCTTTACATATATGATTATCCACTTTCCACTTGCCCTAGCCATCAGTACTTTCAGCGCTTTGATTTATATTAGAGATGTGTAATCAGCAGTTCATCTTCGCAAGCCAAGGGTGACGATTCACTACGCTACTCTATCCTTGGCGGATCGAGCTTGATTTTTACATTCCCCCGATACGCTTTTAGCATTTCATCTTTGATAAAAATAGAACAAGGTCGCAACCTTTCGAATAGAAGGTAAACATGGAAACCCTCGTGGATGTCTGCCTATCGCTTCATGTGTATTCGTAAGCAGTTTGTAAAACGATATTTCATTGGCTTTTAGAAATATGATGTAAAGGGGGGTAATAACCAGCATCCAATAGAGGGCGCATCGCAGGAATCTCGAAATCGGGCTCAATTAGCCAAGGTAAGATCCACGTATTGATCGTAACCTTGGCTCGCAAAGATATCAGCAGTTAAGCCGATGTCGACTTGAAAAGCTATTCTGCCTGGCGTTAAAGAGCAAGTACAGACTGCACATGACACGCAGTCTCTTCTTGAATCTGAAGAGTCCACTACCTGATGCTAAACTTTGAATATAATCATCTTGAAATGTAAAGGAAATCTAGATTTAGATCTCCAGACAAGTCGAAGTTATTTTAGTAGGAGCGAAAGGGTTCAACCCTTAACCCTTTACCAAACGGCAATATTTCAGGTTTGTCCAGATCGAAAGTATTTGCAGTCGACAAAATAAAAGTGACTGAAGATATGAAATTTGTTTTGTGAAGGGTAGAAAACATTATGGGAAAAGGAGAAAATGCTGGTTACCAGCATTTTCTCCTTTTCCCACTATGTTTTCTAAAGGCTTCTTTCTCAGGGTCGTCAAAAGTAGGGATTGTGTGGTAATGGGTTAATAGACAAGAGCGGTGCCCTGTAGCACAGTCGGTAGGGCACAGGACTCAAGAACAGTGGGTTGTTTGTTCGATCCAATGTCTTTCCGAGGATTGGTGAGTCATACCGACATGATTCATTCCTCACTCACTGCTGATTATTTTTTCGACGATGATTATGTGGAAAAGCAGCCACTGTCATGGAAAGAATATTTTGCGGAGGACTTGTGAAAGGAAAGTCCAAAAAAGCATGGATGGGTGCACTCGGGCTGTCGCGATATAACTTAAATAGTGTTGAAAATGGCGTTAAAGGTGGCCCTTCAGATTTGGGGACAAACTTTTACAAAAAATACAAAAAAATCGTTCTTGTACTGCCAAATAATTTTCGTTCATTAAACCCCAGTAGTCGAAAACCATCCGACTGCTAGATAAATTAGAGATTTACTACAGCCCATGTCGACACTGAAGGGAAACACGGTCTGTTTTTACATGAGCAACTCGCTCATTTACATACCGGAAATATACAAACGAAGTTCTAGACATCATGGAAAATAATTAAATATTTGTTATGTTATGGAATTTAATAGTCATAAGTCACGTGCAAGTCACTTAACATTCCCACACTGTTTTTTTTTTATTTCGGCGGGAAATCTAAAAATAGCTTAAGAGGCTACGTAGCCTTTCAAGGGAATACGACCAAAAAAAAATTTTTTTTGTAATTTAATGATTCTTAATTACTGATGATATGTAATGTTTTTTCAGATAAATTTCAGTGACATATATATTTTTTAATTTGGTGTGATGTGAAAATTCTAAATACCCACCTTTAAACACCATGTAATCAATGCAAAGGGTTGACGAGCATTATATATCTATCAGGCAAAACTGCGATACGGCTGTACAAAGAGGTGCCAGAAGCTCTGTCTCTAAATCACGTCCACTTATTTTACGGCGTTTACGGACGTCTAGCGTATATGATTGTACCCAATCAATTCTTCCTAATTTATATATGCAAATAAAGTTATCGCTTGGAGACATCCCGAGGAATCGACACAAACTGTATAATTGCGAATAATCTAACCGCCTTATGTAGAAGCTCGTTTGAAGCTTTTTTATTCTGACAAACAGTTCTTAAGTAGGATTTACGGTTACTACTGTTGAGCCTTAAAAAATCCTTGTTTTATGTTTTCTAATTTCACACCTTAAATCCCAGCCATGTTTTCCATAATGTCTTTTTCTTTTAAACGCAGAAAACGGGATTTTTTTTTTAATCCGAAATTTTCCACAATCATACAGAATGGGACATTTAACCCTTATTCTGCTATAGATATATAACTTAATCCTTTACCCAACGACAATATTTTAGACTGGTCCAAATTGAAAAAGCATTTGCAGACAACAAAATGAAAGTGACTGAAAATTTGAAATTTGTTTTGTGAAGGGTAGAAAACATTGTGGGAAAAGGAGAAAATGCTGGTTACCAGCATTTTCTCCTTTTCACACAATGTTTTCTAAAGATTTCTTTCTCAGGGGCGTCAAAAGTATGGATTGTGTGGTAATGGGTTAAATAAAATTTCCTACTCGATTACCCAAATGTTATTATAATTTAGGGAATAGTATATTTTTATCGGACAGTGCAGATCCAAGATCAGACTGCACTTTCTGTGTAGTATGATCATGATCTACACAGTCCGCAAAAGGTCAGTAAGTCGTGCGTAGCAGCCTAAGCGTAAGGAACGTTCTGAGTCTAATTCTCAGAATTTTTTCTAAATTTGAATTCAACACAGCTTCTGATCGGCTGAAGCATTTGATTTAGACTATCAGAAGTTGCGTTACTTTATGAATCAATAATTAGACCAAGAATGACTAAAAGAATAATTGGTGAATGTGAACCCAGAACCATTTCTCGAATAAAAATGTGACATTACAAATTTATCAAACAATATCTGGCTGTATTTCCCCTGTTTGCATAAATATTCCACCAAACAGACTGCTCCAGAATATTCAGAAAAAGTTTAAACCTTGGCATACTAAATAAACTTAAAGGTGGCCCTTCAAATGTTGGGACGAAAATTTTACAAAATTACAAAAAAATCATCCTTATACTCCCAAAGCCTTATAATTTTCATTCATTAAACCCCAGTAGTCGAAAACCATCCGACAACTAGATAAATTAGAGATTTACTACAGCCAGGTCGACACTGAAGGTCTATTTTTACATGAGCAACGCGGTCATCTACATACCGGAAATAAACAGACGAAGCTTCAAAT
Organism: Tridacna crocea; assembly: GCA_943736015.1. Taxonomy (NCBI): domain Eukaryota; kingdom Metazoa; phylum Mollusca; class Bivalvia; order Cardiida; family Cardiidae; genus Tridacna; species Tridacna crocea. The sequence continues at coordinate 37,974,072 of OX031064.1, read as the reverse complement.
ATAGCATTCGAAGTTCTAGACATTTTGGAAAATAATTACATGTTTGTTATGTTATAGAATTTAATAGACATTAGTCACGTGCAAGTCACTAAATATTCCCACAATGCTTTTTTGATTTTGGTGGGAAATCTAAAAATAGCTTAAGAGGCTACGTAGCCTTTTAAGGGAATACCACCCAAAAAACTTTTTTTTGTAATTTTATGATTCTTAATTACTGATGATTTGTATTGTTTTTTTCATATAAATTTCTGTGACATATATATTTTTTAATTTGGTGTGATGTGAAAATTCTAAATACCCACATTTTAAGGGCAAATCCTAAAATATTTTGACCATACTGTTTTCTTGATCCAATCAGCCGCAAATGATGTTAGTAAGCACGTGTCCATCAGTTTTCCAGTCAATAGGAGAAAACCCAAATATTGCTATCTTAAAGTTATTTCAGGAGTAAAATATCTCTGTATCAGGCAGTGTGGATCAAGATCAGACTGCTGTGCAGCAGTCTGATCTTTACCTACAGTAGCTGCAAAATACTCATCAGCGTAAGGGTTGTTAAAAAAAATCATTGTTTGCGTGGAGTTAAAATACTTTTTCAATGAAATTTCAGTTAAAATGCTGCAGTCAGGGCTCTCATTCAAACTTAGTAGGAAAGTAGAACTTGAATAGTAAAACATTACTGAGCGAGCTGAGCAGAAAGATGAAACCAAATTCAGAGAAAAATGAATAATTCAGTGAATATGACTTCACTAATTATTTTTCAGACATTGCTCAAATTGATTTCAATCCCACAACCCCTGGATCGCTAGACCTGTACGTTACCACAGGCAACTGGACTAAGCCTAGGAATATAGACGCATAGTTTGTTGCCTCCTTAACTCTTTACCACAAATCCCGACTTTTCACGACCCTGAGAAAGAATACTTTTGGAAACATTGTAGAAATAGGTCATGGTCCAATTTGATGAGACATTCCGGCCAAAGGCAGCGCCAAAACTCCAACCATTAAGCTTTCTTTTAAAGACTGGAAATATACATGAATCTGTCCAGTTTACTTTATGTTCTAATTCACATAATCAACTGAACAAGACTTGTGTTTTTAGGTACTGGTTATAGATTTCAAATTGGTCAAGTAAAGTTTAACAGAACTTATAGAAAAGAAGTACAGGCAATCGAAGGGTGCAGATAAGAGGTGAATTTTGGCATTTAGGTTGATCTTGGTGGATATATACGTTTGGCAAATGCTTTCGATTTGGACGAGTTTTGATTTTTGTTGTAGGGTCAAGACTGAAACAAGAGTTTTCGTCAAAATAAGGCTGCTAAGAACGACAACTCTTCTATATACTTTGGCAGGCATCGAGACAAGATTTGTTACCTTTAGAACTCTCCTACGTTTCTGATAAATATAGCTGAAAAACAGGAGCGTTTTAACTCTTAGACTGCCAAGAGTGACGAAAGGAACTTTTGCGGACAGTGTAGATCAAGATCAGACTACACAGAACGTGCAGTCTGATCTTGAATCTACACTGTCCGAAACAGAGATATTTGAAAAATAAGATACCTTTAAAATAGTAACATTCGCGCTTTTGCTATCGACTAGAAAGTTTCATTTCATTTATTTAGTAGGTAAAGGGTTAATTTCATATGTAATTCTCATTCTTTATTCTAATACTCGGCTTACGATTCGCTGATACATGTACGTTCTTTCTCAGTCAATCATCTGGCTTGGTTTGGAGTAGAATCGTCATTTAGAACGAGCTTCTACATAAGTAACTTTTGTTTGTAGACAATACAGCGCAGGACTTGCTGCCTGACTTTAGCTCTGCAGTTTATGCTGCTTTGTATAGTCTCATGACTAAAAGAAACCTTTACTTGCCTTAACGTCTTCTCCCCGAACTCATTACGTTTTCGCAAAGCCTGTTCGGCCAGTCTCGACAGATTCCGTCTTTTGATATGAAAGTTAGGGGCCGTAGACTCACCTACCCATTGGTAAAGGTCGTGTAACGTCGACGTGTTCGTAAATGCTATCCGGCCAATCTCGACAGCTTCGGTCTTTTAATACGAGATTTAAGGGTCGTAGACCATAAAAACAATTATTCAGCAGAGTAAAACGGCGTAACGAAATACTTGTAGTAAGATGGTGCTTGACTCTGTGCGATATTGAGACCATTATCGCAAACTTGTATTACAATATTTCGTTTTGTTTCTTTACCAATTTCTAGCACTCGGTTTGTTTTCCTAAGCAAGTGACTGCTTTTTCAGACATATTCAAAAGAATGCTTAGCCGCGAGACAGGAAAAAAAATCCCATTGTATTAACCCTTTCCCAAACGACAAACTTTTGGATTTGACTAAATTGAAAGCATTTGAAGACGACAATTCAACTCTTGCTGAAAAGATGATGTCTGTTCATGAAAGGGTAGATAACGTTGTGGGACAAGGAGGAAATGCTGGTTACCAGCATTTTCTCCTTTTCCCACAATGTTTTCAAAAGGCTACTATTCCAGATCCGTAAAAAAACCAGGGATTGTTTTGGAAAGGGTTAACTAACTTTGATACTCGAAAAAAAAAACTGAGCGAGAAGTTGTTAAACCCTAGGCTGCCAAGCGCGACTCGCTGACGTTTTGCGGACAGTGTAGATCAAAGATCAGACTGCACAGAACGTGCAGTCTGATCTTTGATCTACACTGTCCGATAAGGATATGTTATTCCCCAAAACAATAGCTTTCAATTAGCATTATTCAGTTCTTTACCATCGACTTAAAAATATCATTGTTGTTATTTAGCAGGATAGTGGTTTAAGGCTTGCAACTCCAGCGCCACTTACCCAACCACACCCTTAAAGGTAGGTATTTAGAATTTTCACATCGCACAAAATTAAAAAATATATATATATCATTGAAATTCATATGAAAAAACAATAAAAATCATTAATAATTAAGAATCATAAAATTACATTTTTTTTTATGGTATTCCCCTTAAAGGCTACGTAGCTTCTTAAGCTATTTTTAGATGTCGGGCCAAAAATAAAAAGAATTGTGGGAATAATGGCACGTGACTAATGACGCTTAAATTCAATAACATAACAGACATGTAATAATTTTTCATTATAACTTCTTCGAATGCTATGTTTGAAGCTTCGTCGGTGTTTTTCTGGTGTGTAAATGAGCGAGTTGCTCATGTAAAAATAGACCGTGTTTCCCGTCGGTGTCGAACTGGGCTGTAGAAAATCTCTAATTTCTCTTGTTGTCGGATGGTTTTCGACAACTGCGGTTTTATGAATGAAAATTGTAAGACTTTGGGAGTATAAGGATGCTTTTTTTGTACTTTTGTGGAATTTTAGTCTCAAAATCTAAAGGGCCACCTTTAATTCATTATAGAAAGTAAATTATGATCTTCAATTTACAGTTAATAGAAGGTATTAGTGCGAATCCAGTGCTCTTGCGTTTGCAGATAAATATGAGATGCGTTAAATCCGAATTTAATTAAAGAAATGAGCGCATGTCAGCGTGTTTCCGACTGACTTGTTTATTGCACTACTATTGCCTTCTATTTCGGATAACTGATGCAAAAATGCATGAACAAATATAAATCAAATTAACCCACACAATCAACCCTTCAAGATTAAGCATTTATTACAAAACGGGTTGTAACAAAGCATAACATAATATAGATTCTCTTTAGCACACTGAAGTATTATACAATACAATATGGGGAAATAATACAAATCGGGTCGAGATATGAAACTAAAGGAGTGCCGGGAAAAAGTCATCGACAGGGAGTAACAGTAAAGGAACAGACAGGTAAAAATTTGTTTTCAGAGCACACAGTTTAAAAGGGGTTGGTCTGTCAGAGCATAGCATTGTAGGGGGCAAAGTTGCAATAATGGTCATACTATAGGATGGTGGGTGACGGAAATATAGTCAGATATAAGTTAAGCATCATCCGAACAACATTTATCATTAACTTTATGAGCCAAAATGAAAGGATGGCTTCCAGAACACTTTTCGAAGTCCAGAAATGGCAAACTATGGGCATGAGTAATGCTGGGCCCTTATTCACCAACCATTCTTAAGAACGTTCTTTGTCTTGTTCTCCATTCGGTTTAGCCAATCAGAAATTGTGGCACTTACAAATGTAGAAAACCTTGGAGAGTATTAGTGTGATGTGAAAAATCTAATTACCCACCTTTAATGTAGAAGACCCGTGACACTTCCAGTATAACATGGAATAAAATTTCTTGATAGTTGGTAAAAACAGATTTATACACATACAACACATGTACTTTTGCACATTTTTAACTGACCAGAAATTCCTTTAATATCTATCTTTAAATTATTTGTCGATACTTTTGTTAGTTTCTAGAAAAGAGACGTAATTATCATCTCCATTTGTAATGAGAATATAGTAGTTTGAGATTTATAAATGGTAGTTTTTAGAAGGAAAAAAAAAGGAAAATGTGGCTCGGCTAAAGTAGTACAATAATCCTCATTTTTAATAATAGCAAATTTTGTAGAATAATATTACAGTGGAAATAGCTGTTTTCTATTAGGAGTCCACTACCTTTAACACCCTTTGGATTGAAACCATAGCCAGACATCTCGTTATACAAGTGAATTCCATCTTTTTAACAATAACCTTAAACTTCGACCTCTGGGGAGCTTTCGGATGTTGTATATGAACTGTAATAGCTGAACCGATCTCTCTTTTGAAGTGTGAATGCATTTTTCAATATCGTCTGGTACTTCAAACAGCTGCTCCGTGTGCCACCAAAAGTAACTGAAAGCCATTTCCTGACTGTGCGCTTACCATTTTATTAATCTTTATTCAATTTGTACATTTCTGCGTAGTGGGCGTTATCTATTCCTAACGCTTTATCACACGGTACAAATGTGGACTTGTCCAAATTTAAAGCATTTGCAGACCACAATTTCAACGTGGTTGAATTCGTTTTTGATTGAGTAGAAAACCATTGTGGAAAGAAAAGAGAAAATGCTGATTATAAGCATTTTCTCCTTTTCCTACATTTCTTTTTCAAAAAGCGTCTTCGTTGGGGATCGTTAAAACTCGGCGTGGTGTGGTTAAGGGTGTAGAAGATTTAAAGACAACTGCGCCTGGGATATAAACCTTATAGCACTTTTAGTACCGTTTATGCACAACTAGGGAATCCTGGGTTTCGACGGGGCCATTTTGATTTTTCGTCTGATTACAATTATGAACACTGAGTATCAAACTAGGGCCCATGGGCTAGCCAATATCCCCGTTCTCGAGTCATTTAGTCTTTCACATAAAGCTTTGTTGTTGGTACCTAACTGAAATATCGCGATGGAAAAACTCGTATTTAGTTCTGGGGTGCCTATCTTAGAAGTGTTTCGGCAAGTCTTTAGGTGCATACGTATTAAGGAATTCGACTTCTTGTCCCAGTGTTATAGAAAAAGTCCACTGTAGGTGAAGGTAATGAAGAGTCCGGTAACCGCTTACTTCATTATCTCCCGCTAGATGGCATTCTATAAATACTCATCTATCTAATTTGGGCATCCTGGGTACAGAGCCGAACCACTTTCCTACGCGACAACCGTTAATTTGAATTTCAAACTAAAATAAACGTTTACTCAATAAAACGCTACTTCGTGCGATTCTCTCCGCTTTGATCAGCAGTTTAGAGAAATCTGGAGCTAACGCAGGTCTCATTTCTCCTTGAAAATATTGATGAAAGCTATTTTCTACATTGCTACTTGATAGAGCGTAATATTACAGTCAGCCCGCTTTCGGGGCTAGTGATGTGTCATATAAGACAGTCGAATCTTCGAAGAATATGACATGCGCAGACAACGCCCCATCTTTGTCTGTCGAAGATGAGACCGCAAGTTTTGTGCAGTCTGATTGGACTACGTCTGCTTAAGCTATCCAAGTTAGCTAAACTGCTTTATCTAGATTCTCCTAAAACCTAACTTTAATTGCCCATCACATGGTTAATTATTATACTGCAAAGAAATTTCTCGCGATCTGATTGCTTAACATGCAAAAACCACGTAAAGCCACTTTCCCTTTTGAGTGCCCCGTAAACATCACTACACATGCAACACAACGTCCAAAATGGCGGCGTCGATCGATCACCAGGCTGCACATTTATGCACCAAACTGCACGTTTTACTGACGTCAGTTTCCAGTGTCGTCAGTTTTCATTGAATCGGGGCACTCAGAGGGGAATTTCTATTTCGTCAGCATACTCGATTCGTGAGATTATAATACAGGAAAATTTCGCTTAACGCGCTTTGAAAGGGTATTTAACTTTGTATTATAATAAATTCGATGTACAATCAGGTGGCAGGGGACTTGGAAACTTATTCACACCTGTGGTATACCTCGCCTTCGGCTCGGGGCGACATGATTAACCACAGCCATGAACAAGTTTCCAAGTCCCCTGCCACCTGACCGTACAACTAATACTGTTTCTGACACCTATGCAGATCAAGATCAGACTGTTCGAAACACTGTCAACTATGACAGTCTTACAAGTAAGAGGTCCTGTTTATGTATCTTATCCTGTAATAATTCAGCTTCTAAAAAAATGTAATACGGATTCTCTTTCATAGACACAAAGATCTTGTAAACATGAGAACTCGGGAAAGTTTTGTTTTTGTTCCCGAAAGTGTATTCGTGCTATCCCATGTATCAAAGTTGCGAATATTAATGTTAAGATTGTAGAGGTTTTGAAATACGAGACAGTATACTCAACATGCAATGTTCGGACATTCTTAGATACACGTGGATTGAACAGAATTAAATAAGAATTAGCATTGAAGCTTAAAAAAGAAAATAAAAAAGTTTCTTTTTCTAAGGAAAAAGTTGCACTATTTTTCTCCCAAGTAAGCCACATATCAAGTTTGATAAAGGAGGGCGGAAATTAATGTGCGTTTAATTTATGTAAGCGTTGCATGCCTCATTTGTTCTTTTGTTAGTGCGATTCATGATCCTAAATCCCAAGAGCACAAACTTTACCAGCTTTCCAGGATGATATGGAAGAAAATTAACATTCACAGAATATGCAGTCTGATCTTGGATCTATATCGTCAGCAAAATCGTGTTATGTTTTTGCAAAAACACCCTTCAAGATTTTACAGATTCATTTTCCCTATCCATTTCATTTACCGAGCGCCCAAAGGATCGACACAAACTATCCCACAGTCTTATTGTATTGGTAACAATTCGACATTAGAAATACCCTGTCACAGCTGTGTGATGGATTAGGCTGGGCTTCTATTATTTGTAGACAAAAAACATTGCTCTTGGGGATAGAAATTGAAAGTCTAAGTGACGATTACGTGATACAGAGGAGGGATATTGAACGACTCTCTGGTCGAAAATTGCCACCTACTTCAGTAATAACTTACACTGCAAACGTATTTTTAACCCTTTACCAAACAGTCCCTGGTTTTTACGGCCCTGAAAAAAGAAGATTTTTGAAAACACTGTGGGAAAGAATAAAATGCTGGTAACCAGCATTTTCTCCTTTTCCCACAATGTTTTCTACCCTACTTGAAACAAATTTTAATTTTTCACTTGCGTTTATTTTGTCAAATGCAACTGCTTTGACTTTGGACCAGTCTAAAATTTTGTTGTTTGGAAAAGGGTTAATGGCCCCTTTGTGCATTTTCAGAATAACGTTCGAGTGACCCGTTCACTGAAAGAGAACTCATCTGCACCCTCCTTTTCTGTACCCTCCTTAATGAACATACATGTGTTTCAATATACGGATGGTCTAGACGTGTAGTTTTCCTCGATTGTATTCACCAACTATTCACATTATGCCCATTTAATTAACGCAATTAGAAATTCTGTTTCTTTGAAACCCTCGACAATTAGCTTTAAAGGGTTTTAAAAGTAGTAGATGAATATGGGCTCGGACTAAATCATTGCAAACGTATTTTTAAGGCCCTTTGTGCCTTTTCAGTATAATGTTCGAGTGACCCGTTTATTGAAAGAGAACTCACTTGTACCCTTCTTTTCTGTACCCTCCTTAATGAACATACATGTATTTCAATTTAAGGATGGTCTAGACGTGTATTTTTCCTTGGTTATATTTACCAACCATAAAATTAAGCCCATTTAGTTAACCCACATGTTTTAAAAGTTATCGATGAATATGGGCTTTGGCTGAAGCACTGCAAACGTATTCTTAAAAGGCCATAAAGTTGTGCGTTTTCAGAATAACGTTCGAGTGATCCGTTCATTGAAAGAGACCTCATCTGTACCCTCCTTATTTGTTCCCTCCTCATTTGAACATGTATTTCAATTTAAGGATGATCTAGATGTGTATTTTTCCCCGGTTGTATTCGCAAACCATTCAAATTAAGCCCATTTAGTTAAACCAATTAGAAATTCCGTTTCTTTTAAACCCTTGACAGTTAGCTTTAAACTGTTTTAAAAGCGGTCGGTGAATATGGGCTTGGACTAAAGGAGCGTCGAAAGGAGCGAGGCCGTTACCAATTTTCGAATATCTTTCGAATGATCCTTCTGTTAAAAAGAACCCATTGGTACTTTCACCATTGAACAACACTAATTCAAGTAACCTCATGAGGAGGGTCTACACGTGTATGTGTCCAACGCCCCGTTTTCACTAATCATTCAGCCGGACCCATGTAGCTCAGTCGGTAGCGTGAAGAACCTGAGAACAGGGGATCGTGTTCTAGATCCCTGGCTCGGTCAATTTCTTTCCGCGTATTGATGATAGTCATTGCGACAGGATTCATTCCTCTCCCCCCACTTATCATTATCTTTACGGTGGTTATGTGGTAAAGCAGTCTGTTGCTTGGAAAGAAATTTGTGCGAAGTGCTGGTAAAAAAAAAAAAGATCCAGGAAAGCATTGTAGCAACCAGTTTGCATTGGGCGCCGCGATAGATCTGAAATAGTGTCGAAAAAGGCGTTATACATCAATCAATGAACCAATCAATTCGATTGATTGCTTGATCACTAACCATTCAAAAATGCATTCCTATACTTTTTATGATCCAATGAAACTGATTGTTTCAATTGTGCAAATTTCAGCTCTGTTTATATTGTTAACAAGCCGTCACACTGAGCGTTAGATGACATAGAATATCTGCATTTTCAAGTCATTTGTTATTTGACCGAAATATTCGAGTACGCTGTGGTTACCGGTGTGTTCTTGTTTGTGAATGTGTGTCACAGTAAAGAATAATGTTATTATCATTACCATTGTGGCGGCCTTATTTTGTATCACTGATTTGAAAATTTTGATACCAAAGGCCTCTGTTAGTTACTGTTGAACTTAAAAGACACTTTTTATGTCTGAAACCTGCATATCTTCATTATGAGTTGGGGAAAGTGTCAGTTTTCGTAATTAGGATGGAGTAAATCAGGCTTAACATTTAAGAAAAAAAATGGTCCTCCTAGGGATGAAAAAATAGCAATTTACGTTTCCCACTCACGGAAATTTAGCATCAACTAAATGACAAGAAGCATTTTGTTATATATGCTGCTTGTTTTTATTTTATGACAAAGTATCGTTTGTCAACTAATGAAAAATCGCGCATCTCCGATAGTTGTACGGTCTGTGAGCATACATTGCCTTGTCGACTGTAAATTAGCCAAGCGCTTCTATGAGATACGTTCTCCGCCGACTTTGATTTAACCCTTAAATTTCTTAATGAGTTAAATGAAAGTCTCCAGCAAATAGCACTGCGATTTTAAAATTGTTACTTTTGGAAAACTATCTCCTTAGCGGACAGTGTAAAATGTTTTGTGCAGTCTGATCTTGATCAACACTGTCCGTATTTTTTTCTTGAGTTGCGCTTGGCAACCTAAGGGTTAATGTTGGGACCTTACTGAGTATATAAATGTTTACTTGTTTACGGTCCTGAAAGGTGGCCCTTCAGATTTTGGGACGAAAGTTTTACCAAAAAATCAGCCTTATACTTCCAAGGCCTTTTAATTTTCATTCATTAAACAACAGTAGTCGAATACCATCCGACAACAAGAGAAATTAGAGATTTACTACGACCCAGATCGATACCGACGGTAACCATGATGTATTTTTAGATGAGCAATTTGCTCCTTTACATACCAGAAATACACAAATGATCCTTCAAACACTTTACATTCCCACAATGCATTTTTCTATTTTTGGCGCGAAATCTAAAAATACCTTTAGAGGCTACGTAGCCTTTTAAGGGAATACCGTCATTTTTTTTTTCTCGTAACTTCATGATTCTTAATTATTGATGATTTGTATTTTTTTTTTTTTCATATAAATTTCAGTGATATATATATTTTTTTTTAATTTTATGAGATGTGAAAAATCTAAATACCCACCTTTAAAGGGCCAGTGGAGGCCAAAGGTAAACAACACAGATCTTTAAAATGCAAGTAGATTGAAATCGTACCATTTAAAATTTAGTAGGGAAATCTAATTGTGAAGATGACAATCCGCTAGGTCTATCCAAGTGCCAGTCATGGGCAGAAAAATAAAACTTTGTACAAAATATTGCCAAGTCGCTCCATCTACTGTTTACTTACTTGACTGAATATATCGTTATCTCTGCCAAAGGCAGTTTTTTTTTTTTTTAAACTGTGCGTACGAACATAGCGACTCTAAATACAGTTAATCAATTTTCACGGTGGTTTGTATAGTTTGAACTTAATAAAACACAAGACTATTGAAGATCATCAATAATGACTGCTTAACCTGTTTTTAGCTCACCTGAGCATAACGTGCTCAAGGGGAACTTTAGGATCACCCGGTGTCCGTCGTGCGTCGTCCGTCGTGCGTCGTGCGTCGTGCGTCGTCAACAATTCTTTAAACAAAAACTCCTAAACCGCTGGGCCAATTTGGACCAAATTTGGCAGGATTGTTCCTTGGGAGGTCCTCTTTAAAAAGTGGTCACAGAATTTGATTCCATCAAAAACTCTGGTTGCCATGGCAACCAAGTGGAACGTTTTAGCAATTTTTTAAAAAAAAATCTTCTCCTCTGAAACCTCTGGTTGGATTTTGAAATAATTTCACAGACATGTTCCTTGGGTGACCCTTTTCAAAAATTGTGTGTGAAATTTTGATCCGTCAAAAAATGTGGCTCTGGTGAATGGGGGCTACTTGCACTATACAGAAACGAAGGAATTCTTTAAAATTCTTCTCCTCTGAAACCGCTGGTCAGATTTTGAAATAATTTCACAGAGATGTTCTTTTGTGACCTTTTTCAAAAATTGTTTGTGAATTTTTGATCCGTCAAAAAATGTGGCTCTGGTGAATGGGGGCTACTTGCACTATACAGAAATGAATAAACTCTTAAAAAAATCTTCTTCTCTGAAAACGCTGTTCAGATTTTGAAATAATTTCTCAGAGTTGTTCTTTTGATGACCCTTTTCAAAATTTGTTCTTGAAATTTTGATCCGTCAAAAAATGTGGCTCTGGTGAATGGGGGCTACATGCACTATACAGAAATAAAGGAATTCTTAAAAAATCTTATTCTCTGAAACCGCTGGTCAAATTTTGAAATAATTTCTCAGGGATGTTCTTTGGGTGACCCTTTTCAAAATTGTTTGCTAAATTTTGATTGGTCAAGAAACATGGCTTTGGTGAATGGGGGCTACTTGCACTACATGTATATGGAAATGAAGAAATTCTTAAAAATTCTTCTTCTCTGAAATCCTCAGTCAGATTTTAAAATAATTTGACAGAGATGTTCCTTGGGTGACCCTTTTCAAAAACTGTACATATAATTTTGATCCGTCATGAAACATGGCTTTGGTGAATGGGGGGTACTTGCACTATAGGGACATGATGAAAATTCTCTTTCTCTGAATTCCCTGGTCAGATTTTCCGAAATGTCAGATTTTTCGAAATTTTCCGAAATGTTCCTTGGGTGACCCTTTTCGAAACTTGTTCGTAAATTTTGATCCATCAAGAAACATGGCTCTCGTGGATGGGGGCTACTTGCTCGTATACAGAAATGAAGAATTCTTAAAATTCTTCTTTTTGAAACTGATGGTCGATTTCAAAATGACTTTTACAGGTGACCTTTTGAAAATTGCTTGGCAAAATTATAAATTTGGTTCCAATGTTTCAATACCTCAAGAAAAAAATAGGCTATGGTCATCTAAAAAATTCAGGTGAGCAATCCAGGGCCATATTTGCCCTCTTGATCCTTTTTTTCAGACGCACAGTACCATACAAGTTTTTTGTTTGTTCAAAGGCACAGTTCTAGGCCTTCTATTCACGGGGCATCCGAAGTTAATTTGCCAAAATGTAACTTGATCTATTTACGAGGTCCGCTTATTTGTACTGCGAAATGTTACTTGATATTTAAATACGGTATCTTTTTTTGAAGTGTCAAAAATTTTCGAAGCATTGTCACATCTAAAAATAAAAATAGTAGTTTACAATTTCATACTAAATTGAAATTACGCAGAACTAAAAGCTATAATAACTAACCATTATCGCATCGGGTATCATTTCTATTACATATTCAAACTGGAACGCCTTGGTTTGTTTTAGTTTTAATGATTTGTACAGTAGAAATTAAACACCTATCTCCAACTGAAACGATTTGCGATTTCATATCAAATTCTGTTTTTCATTCCAGAGTTTGACTTCCCACCGAATGAACGGACACCATACCTCTCTATTAATCGACATGAAGACGTGAACTATACGTCGGTCGCAAATTGTCTGAAAATTGTATTATGTTTCTGAATACATACTATGCCTTATCAAATTGATCTGTGATTGGTCGAATGATCTCAGCATAGATGTGCTACTATATACAGGCCGTATGCACATTCGCATGGTCTTTTTGGTGAAAAATATATATTTTGCTGACTTAAACAAGTACATGTATTTCGTCATATACAGTATATATTCATGATACACAACCGAGAGTAAAACTAGGGCAATAAATGTTACATTGAAAGCGGCCAGTTTTGTATGATCCAGTTTCAATATACATGTTACACTTCTGTCTCCATCTTTTTAATGCAACTTCTATAGATATGTTTTACTTGTCTTTTTTCGTATCTTTGAAATCCAACTTTAGGGAATGAATATGACTATTGCTATTGATTCCTAAACTGCTAATAAGAAAAAGAGTAAGAAAATGAGTCAGTTTTCAATCATTTTCAGCCAATAGTATAAAACAAATGCTGCAGTTTCATTTTCCTTATCAACTCGAAAATTTCATTTCATTCCATTTCACTGTTTTGGCCATAGATTCGATCGTACTCCATGTCTATTATGATCTCGATCCATGCTGTCCGGAAAGTCCATGGAGCCGGGCAGAGTAATACAAAAGTTTATGATAAGTCATTTAAATCTACAAATTATTAAATATGTTACAACATTATTTTATGTGCAAAATATACCCGTTACTCTCAAGGAACAAATATTAACAAGAATGAAAAGAATATTACAAATCACATTAATACTGGTGGTATGTGCATAAAGAATGAAGAAAAATTACACAATACCATTTTTAACCCTTATTCTGCTAAATAACTAAAATCAAATTATCAGTTCGATAGTGACAGATTAAATATTGATGTTTCAAATAATGTTTTGGAGAATAGTATCGCCTTATCTCCTTATCCGATATTGTAGATCCAAGATCAGACTGCACTTTCTGTACAGTCTGATCTTGATCTATACTGTCCGCAAAAGGTCAGCTAGTCGCGCTTATCAGCCAAAGGGGTTAAAGGCGCACATGAAAAACGTTCGCGCGCATCCTACTACGCATTTATTTTTGTCCAGGGCCCGTATTCACCAACCATTCTTAAGAACGTTCTTGGTCTAATTCTCCAGAGTGTTCTACATTTGTAAGTAACGCAACTTCTGATTGGCTAAACCATTCGGTTTAGCCAATCAGAAGTTGTGTTACAAATTTGGAAAACCTTGAAGAATAAGACAAAGAATATTCTCAAGAATGGTTTTGTGAATAAGGGCCCTGGATATTGAATCAAAAGAGCCCTGTATTTTTTTGCACATAATGGCAATACTACGCGTGCACTGAAACAAGTCGGTCTTTTTTCGGGTAGTACTAGTGAAGAGAGAGAGAGAGAGAGAGAGAGAGAAAGAATCAAGAGGGCCAAGATGAACCTGGATCGCTCACCTAAATTTTTGAGAGGACAATAGCCATTTTTTTTTTTTTTTAGGTTTCGAAACTTTGGAAACAAAATGTTTATTTTGCTAAGCAATTTTGAAAATATCACCTGTAAAACGGTCACCCTATATAGGGACATATCTGTGAAATAATTTCAAAATCTGACCAGCCGTTTCAGAGAAGAAGAATTGAGAGATGCCGCTTCATGTTCCAATAGTGCAAATAGCCCCCCCCCCCTCCCAAATTAGACCCAATTAGAGCCATGTTTCTAGACATATCACAATTTTTTAAACAGTTTTTGCAAAGGTCACACAAGGAACATTTCTGTGACATTATTTCAAAATAAGACCAGCCGTTCCAGAGAAGAAGAATTTTTAAGAATTTCTTCATGTGCGGATAGTGCAAGTAGCCCCCAGTAACCAGGGCTATATTTCTCGACGTATCAAAATTTCACGAACAGTTTTTGAATGGGGTCGCTCTAGGAACATCTGTGAAATTATTTCAAAATCTGACTAGCAGATCCAGAGAAGAACAATTTTTAGGACTTTCTTCATATCCGTAGCCCCAAATCACCAGAGTCATGTTTTTTGACAGATCAAAATTTCGCGAACAAATTTTTGAAAGAGCCACCCATGGAACAACTCTTTGAAATTATTTCAAAATCTGACCAGCAGTTTCAGAGGAGAAGATTTAAAAAATACTTCGAAAATTCAATTTGGTTGCCATGGCAATCAGTGTTTTTGATGGAATCAAATTTTGTGAACACTTTTCAAAAAGGAACATTCTACTAAAGTTTGGTCTTAATCCACCCGGTGGCTTAGGAGGAGGAGGTGTTTAATGAATTGTTGACCACGGACGTCGCACGACGGACACAGCTTGATCCTAAAAGCTCCCCTTGTGCACGTTGTGCTCAGACGAACTAAAGAATTAAGGATTTTTTAACTGTCACCGTGAAATGCTTAAAATGCTGCTGACTGGTGTTGCACATCAAACAACGAAGCAAGGCCAGGAGATTTAAAGCTGTGGAAGTATAGCTGTTTCCACTTTTAAAATTATTGTTTGAGGAGATAAGCAATAGAAATAATTGGATAGGTACCATTTTTTTTATTTATTTATTTTTTTTTTTTATTATTGTTCAGAATTCTAAATTCTATATTATAATTATGTGCGGATAGTTTACGAAAAATCTGTCCCGTTTCAAAGTATGTATTTCTTTCTTTTTTAAGATTAACGCTTAATTCGATCAAATTATTTCCCTTTTTATATACCTGGACGGTCTATAAATTATATTACATGCATATGTGTAAATTTACCATGCTCAAAGCTTGTTTTCTTTATATACTTTTTTTTTTGTGCAAAAATATATTAATTTTCATTATAACGATGTATATTTGCATGTTTTTCCTGTAATTTTCCTGTTTAACTAACTTTTAACCCATTACCACACAATCCCTACTTTTGAAGCCGCTTAGAGAGAAGCCTTTAGAAAACATTGTGGGAAAAGGAGAAAATGCTGGTAACCAGCATTTTCTCCTTTTCCCACAATGTTTTCCACCCTTCACAAAACAAATTTCAAATTTTCAGTCACTTTTATTTTGTCGTCTGCAAATGCTTTCAATTTGGACCAGTTTTGAATATTGTCGTTTGGTAAAGAAAGGCGCCTTAAATCTATTATAAGCCGAGTTTTTGACCAGTATATACATTTTTCTAAGGCAAATTTCTTAGAAACGAGCATGGTGCCCCACATCATATTTTACTGTCCCAGAGATATGAAGAGCTTTGTATGTGCATAGTTTCAAAAAATAAAAAAGTCCTAGACATGCATGCACCACTAGATTACGACAAACGTTTGTACAAGCCTCAAATCAAAATCACTCATCCTACAAATCAAAACCACCACATCCATAATTTGTCTTTTTGACCTATAGGCAGATCATAAAAGAATTGATTGTATTTTCTTTTATAGTGTTCATCCGAGGAAAATAACCCTAGCTGTCGAAATGTGATAATAGTAGATATGTTTATGATTTGTCAGCCGTAATTAACCTTTTCAACAACATTTTTGGGTAAAATCAATTGTGCAGCTGACTTGTCAGCTTCACCGAAACTATCCCGGGGCTAATTAATGCGTACGAAGAAAAATATGTACATGAACCAAATATACGAATATTGCTTCAAGAAACTGTTTTCACCTTTTTGGCTTGGCGACTCAATACGCTTGGGCGCCAATGTAGATCAAGATCAGTTTGCACGGACCGTGCAAAGAACATGCAGTATAATCTTTGATTTACACCGTCTGAAATATTTTTTCCCGTTAAATAGCTTTTATCTTTAAGACAGTTAGGGTTTTTTTTTACAGTGGGCTGGAAAGTTTCGTAAACTTATATAGCAAGTTGAGGATTGAAATGTTATTGTATACGGAAGAACATTGAGCAGCTTTTTGCCGGAGAATGTCTCATATATATTTTTTGTATGTATTTATAAGAAAATGTTTTTTCTTTCTTCTTGAAGTTATTGTAGATATGTTCAAATGTTGGTAAATATGTTTAGATGTTTAAAAATAAAACTAACACTCTATACTAACAGCTTATGTAAGGTATGATGGGGAATGACCACGACCCCTTCATACCTATTGACGTGGTAAATAAAGCTTAAAAAAAAGAAATGTTATTGTAAAATTCTATTGTTAGTTTCAACTTGGCAGGATTTAAATTTAATGTCTTGCTCGACATTTTTCTCCGCAGCCGAATTGTACCTACTTTTTGGTACTGATAGAAATGAATAAATAAAAAATATGTAATCGCTCGAAAATGTTAACATGTTTAATCTAAGGGCACGTGACTACTTACTGACAAATTTTCGCCGTCTATTTTTTTAATTCTTTTCCAAACGACAAAATTTTGGGCTAATCAAAATTGAAAGCACTTACAGACGACAAAATAAATGTGACTCAAAAATTGAAATTTGATTTTGGAAGGGTTGAAAACATTGTGGTAATAGGAGAAAATGCGGGTTTCCAGCATTTTCTCCTTTTCCCACAATTTTTCAAAAGCTTTCCTTCTCAAGGTCGTTAAAAAGAGGGATTGTGTGGTAAAGAGTTAATCTTATTTGATTGTTGTTAATGACGAATATCTGAAGGGTATTACTGGTATTACCTTAACCGTTCAAAAATTTTACGTAGCATGTACTTTTTGACAAATTAAGAGATACTATAAATCTTGCAAGGATGTAAATCTCCTGTCGTAAATATGAATTCGAGCAGATGTTACGGATGCCCCACTGAGAACTTGTGATTAAAGCCATAAATAACGTTTGTTTCGTCTGAAATCCCGTTGTTCTTGTCAAGAGATAACTAAGCATGTCGATATACTGTCTATCGCTCTGCTTTTTGCATCAACACCATTCAATGCACATGTTTTTTATTTTCAGACTATTGTCTAGACATAAGACACTGAAAAAAAAACTTTACATGGTGTTTCAAAGTAAAAGGCACGGCTTCAAATACGCCTATTGGACGGCATAGTGTTTGAGAATAAAATGTTAACCGTTCCATTCTTGTTTATAAACAAATTAATTCTACTGTGCTTCGTGGAGTTTGCACCTGCAAGATCAACCATTCGAAGGTAAAATGTCGAATCGTAATCAAGAAATGGCCATAGTTTTTTTTTTCATTCAGCTGCCAATTTCATGAAGTACTGTCTGCTACATGAAATAATTTCGGACTTGTGCATAGAATTAGCTATCAGTATTTTTCTCTTCCTCCAAAAAATGCTTTCACAAGTTTTGGCCCCGGCCGCTGGGTCTTAAAAATTGTCTCGTTTGATAAAGCGTCGACTTAATTACACGAGAAGAAGGGTTTCTCCATTCTGTAGGCGGGATGGGTTTAATGGCTCTAGTATACTCACCATATTATTGGATGATAAAGTATTTACACGTGCGATAGCAGCGTCAAGTAGCCATTCGTTACTGTCATTTATTGTCATCTATTTGGGCTCGTTATTTGATTATTTCACTAACTTGTCAAGACATAATGGCCCATACATCAGTTAAATTGAAGAATGATTAAAAAAGGAAGGCTTTGTTACATTAGAATTAAATATGCGAAAATCTATTGTATGACAAGGAGAAAAGTGTTATTACAGAAAGTTACAGATTTTAAAATATTTGCAGGAACTGTCTAGTGTTGACAGATTGAACTTACATAACGTTAGTCTTGAATACTTATAACAGAAAGAAACTTAACCTCCCCCCCCCCTCCCTCACGCGCGAAAAAAAATAATGACATCATCCAGAAACATCTCAACAAGTCGGGTAGGTGTACATTCAGGATCAGATCGCGGGTGCTATTTCAATATAATATGTATATACTTGGTCCCGAAAGTTAGACAGACATTAAAGGACAATTTAGGTAAACTTGTTCACAATTCTATAGATGTTGTTTGTAAAATAGTTTTCGGCATTAACGATTCCTCGAATGTACTGAAAGAGGTGAAATCTGTCACAGCACAGCCATAGGAATACTTCAATTAGTGGAACAAAAGCACATTTATAATTCCTACGGAAACAAAGCCTAAATACTTCCTAGAATCTGCGATAGGTGAAATTGCTGAGTGGGGTAATTTTAACTGCGATGCAGTGTTTAATCATCCTCGGATACCCCAGGGTCTCCCTATTTGCTACGCTACATCGACCCTGGGACAATTGACTAATAAAACTTTGAATCAGCCGCCGAAAATCGATACGAAACGTCATACCGTACAGTCCACTCGCCCATCACAAAATGATGATAGAACCAATGAAAAGCCAGCATTCGGCCAGCGGTAAAGCGAGCCGCCGAAAATCGATACGAAACGTCATAGCGTACAGTACACTCGCCCATCACAAAATGATGATGGAACCAATGAAAAGCCAGCATTCGGCCAGCGGTAAAGCGAAGGAAATTCAACTAATTGTCCCAGGGGTCGATGTAGCGTAGCAAATAGGGAGACCCCGGGGTATCCGAGGATGGTGTTTAATGGTAATGGCCGGACCTTACATTCGTCTTTGATTTGTTTTACTGAGGATGTCCCGAAAGGCTTACGATGTCTCGTGAGAAATATCGTTTTCTCACCAAGTATGTACAGCTCTAGGAGCGGTAACTCCTTTGGACTGGCTGTACGATATTCAGTGCAGCTTGACCCAACTGTTGACATAATTAGTTGTACGGCCAGGTGGCAGGGGACTTAGAAACTTGTTCACGGCTGTGGTGAATCATGTCGCCACCTCCCGCGGGGCGACATGATTCACCACAGCCGTGAACAAGTTTCCAAGTCCCCTGCCACCTGACTGTACAACGAATTTATTATACTGCAAAGTTATACCCTTTCAAAGCGTATTAAGCGAATTTTTGCTGTTTTATAATCTCACGAATCGAGTATGCTGGCAAAATAGAAATTCCCTTCTGAGAACCCCAATTAAATGAAAACTGTGACGTCACTGGGGACTGACGTCACAAAAACGTTTAGTTTGGTGCGTAAATGTACACTCTGGTGATCGATCGACGCCGCTATATGGATGTTGTTTTGCACGTGTAGTGATGTCTACTGGTCACTCAAAAAGGGAAACTGGCTTTTCGTGTTTTTTGCCAGGGAACATGATATATAAGTTTCCGGCATGTTATCGAAACAGATCACGAGAAATTTCTTTGCAGTATAATAAATTCGTTTTCTCAGCAAGTACGTTCACCTCCAGGGGCGGTTACTCCATTAGACTGGCTATAACGATATTCAGTGCAGCTTGACCTAACTGTTGACATAATAGTAAACCGTTGTAACGTAAACAGGCTTTTTTGTCTCGATAGGACATTTATAAGGGACATCAGAACTTGCGAGAGTCATGTAGGATCAAAGCATGCACTTGATTACATGTGTTGTTCTCCATTGTCTGAAAAGGTGCTCGTTTGATTAAAGTATCGACAGCTTTCAAGTTATTGGACTGATTTTGCACACCATCGAACACGACATGGTCATTTTGATTAAAAAATCAACAGGATATGTCTGGTTAATACAATGCACCTAGGGCTCGACCATAGTTCCTTCTCTTTTATCTGTATAACCGTGTATTATTTTCTCCCCATGCGTATAATAATTGGCTTGCAACATGTGAAAAGGGGTATTCGGATATCTGCGTAAACTACATGTATCGTCTCGAATCAGCCTGTGGTCTTCGTGCAGGCCGATCCAAGACGACACTTCCCGTTTTTCTGTCATTTTCTGTTTTGTGCATGTCTACTGTAGTACAAAATCTATTACAGTCGTAAAGTGCTATCTCGGATTAGCCTGCCCTGACTGCGCAGGCTGATCCGAGACGACACTTTACGCAATTGTCCGAATGCCCCTTTTAGCGTGTTGCAAGCTATATACCATTCGTGCTTAATTTAGTCTTTGTAGGTTTAATTGCTATAACACTTCTTTCTTTCTGAAAGCCCCTGTCTTTCATCCTCCAGTTTAACTCTTTACCAAAGGACAAAATTTTAGACTCATCCAAATTGAAAGCATTTGCAGACAACAAAATGCGACTCAGAAATTGAAGTTTGCTTTGGGAAAGCTATAAAACATTGTGAGAAAAGGAGAAAATGCTGGTTACCAGCATTTTCTCCTTTTCCCAGAATGTTTTGAAAAGTCCTCTTCCTCAGGATAGTGAAAAATCTGGGATTTTTTGGCCAAGGATAAACGTCAGTGGGAAATAAATGCATGGAAAAATACGGCAATGCCGTTATCGGTATTTGGACAGGGGATTTGACTTAATACCGGACAGTGTAGATCCAAGAATAAACACTGGTATTGTGCAGTCTGATCTTAATTTACACTGTGTGCAAAATGACCCACTCTTTGTGAAAGAAAGGGGGGGGGGTATAATGCGTTCCCTTGATAGATGATACTAAACATACTAAACAAGTCATCACATAATAGTTGTGTATCCGTAAAATGCTTTTTTATTACATAACATCCGCCATACTGAATCATGCAGCAGAATGGTTGTTTGACACGCAGAAATTCGAACTAAAGCAAAATGTATCGAGTCAGGTCAGACTGCGCGGATTGCGCAGTCTGACCTGACTCAATAGTTTTTGCAAATGCATTGTGGTCCATTTTCACAGAGCATAGCTAAAATGTTTTATGACATCATAAGGATTGTTTAACATCTGAAACATTACTTGTTATTAGATGGCAGATAGTTTGTCACCGCCGAACATACACTGAAATATACAGGGCGAAATGTGAGGAGCGCTATACTCATTTTATTCTCAATTAACAAATTATCGGTCCCTTCTGGGAGATGATGCTGTTATTACCGGGTTAGGAATATGTCAATTTACTTTTCTATCTGTCCGTTTCATAGATCACCTAAACACCTCGTAACTTAGTAAATGTAATTGTATTCCTCTTAGTAACGCTGGGAGATCCATTTCCGAAAGCTGTGGTTGATATTTCGAATATCGCGACAAATTGTCTTTATATCTGTTTTCTTCTTTATATGAGTCTCGAGTTCCTAACAACTATAAGACAAGTGAAAGAAATGGACCTGTCCAAATCCACAGTATTTCAGGTCACAAACACGGCTAAAATAATTGAACTTGTCTTGAAAAGGGTAAAGAAATCATGTTGGGAAAGGAGAAAACAGTGTTTCCAGTATATTGTTCTTTTTTTATCAAAAGTTGTTTCAGTAACCTTTTCTTCTTGTATCGTTAATTTTCACAATTGTGTAGTTAAGGGTTGATAGCGTTTACACCTACTATGCCATGAAGATATTAGGTTTTCCTGTAAGCAATGTAAATAAAACTGCAAGACAGAGAGCTTGTTGTATTTACTAGGGGACCAGATAGATTTGAAATAGGGGACAGACTCTAGACTTACAAGTATACTATTACGTTAAGGTTTTTAAAGAAAAAAAAATCAAAGTACTGAAAGTACTAAAAAGATTGAAAGACTAGCGAATGTGTATTAAGGATGTTTTCGGTAGTAATTTCTGCAAATCACTTTGGCAATTTCAAGGGAGACAATAACAGACAGTAACTCTTCTCAAAGAAGGTACCTGAATATCGTTCGGACAATACCTTGAATTTCGGATAAGCGAAGAATGAGTGTACAATATCGACTTAACGGACATTTTGCAAAAAAGATCTAAAGGGAAAAAGATCAGAGGAATACAGGAAAGTTTTCGGCGGTATAGAGTCTACTGAAAATGACAGTGCCGATTGGTCTGAGCGCCTAAACGGTTACTATAGAAACGGCCATTTTACAAAAAATCTAACAAGACAGCTAAGACTAGTACTGTCTTTTATGAAGATATAGTCATTTTAGGTGTTTTGATACAAACGGTTACCATAGAAACAGCCATTTTGCGGAAAATCTAACTCGGCAACATACCTTTTTCTTTTTATTTTTGAGTTTGCCATTGAATTTTACCCAACATATAAAAGAATTAGAACATTCTATAAAGGATTAAATTTTCACAAAACCGTAGAAAACGTATTTAAGTGGCCTTGGTAAAAATAATTTTTAATTGGTCCATACAAAATTAGAGAAAATTATACGATTTTTAAGTCCAATCCGATGATTTAGTCTGAAGAATTTGGGCCCAGCCATATACTACCTATTCAATTTGTGATTTGACCAATCGCCCATAGCCATGTACTCGTTACAATTTAAAATGGCACAAAAAAGCAGTTTGGTGATCTTTAATTGAAAAAAAGTCAAATGAAAAAACATTATCAGCGTGATGATTTGACATAAAAATACTACACTTCACGTTTATAAGAACTTTTCATTTTTTTACCCTTTTTGATCGGCTGTACGAACTCGCAGTTAGACAACCGCTAATGACACGAGAATGAAAAAGGTTGCATTTTGATAAGTAAAAATTTAGCCTGATAACCAAAGGTAATCAATTTAATTTTGATACAAGATTACATTGATGCATAACATCAATGGCGCCGCAAATAAGTTGTTCCTGAAATATGGCACACTATAGCGGATTAATTTTTTACACCAAGGTCATCAGTTGAATAAACTTCGTAGAGGTCCACGCGGTGATACATGACATATTTAAACTCTGGGTCATCTGGGATACGACCTTGATTTTATCGGTCTGGCAATGAAAGTAAAACGGACAACTGCTGATCCGTATTCAACAACCATTCTTAAGAACATTCTTTGTCTTATTCTCCAGACTTTGATAGAGTAATCGAGTGCAGCCCCGTCCGGACATCTAAATTGTGCCTGCAGTCCTAATCGGCATTTAAAGAGACATTAATAGGAGGTATTTACTGAAATTTTGCTCGTGACTATATAAACACGATATGCAATTGATGCTGTGAAATTTCACTTTCGAAATATTAAAGTTTTTGACTTTGATGAACATCTGTATCTCAGTAGAGTCAGATAGCGATATTATTAACAGCCATACTAACATTGCCCCGGGGCCTTGTAAACAATAGCGACTAACTCAAAGTGTGAGAAGAGCTCACGCGCAACCCATCTAGAGAGGTGTGTTACGAGGTGACGCGGCCAACGGATTAAGTGTCTGCTTGTTTATAAACAATACTGGAAGTCCTTATTATTTGTGAATAATTGTTCTTAATCGAATATTCAATAGCCAAGATGAACAGACTAAACAATTCTGATATTGACACAGATACAAATATAGACCTCGATACTATAGAGTTAACATATACAGAATCTACGGCAGATGACGAAATTATGTCCCAACCACTACTGCCACAGCAATTTTACCAAGACTTGGATCACACATTAGATAACCTACCAAAAGAGACATACATTCAAACTCTTATGGATTTTTGCCAAAATGATCCTGATCGCATAGCAGATTACAGAGAACGCTTAGCCGATAGGGTTAGAGTCAAATCCAGCCTTAAAAATGCAAAACTTGTAAACAGAAGAAATTCAAATGGATCTTCGAAAGCACGAAAATATGCCCATGACTGCCACGTTCTATACATGTTTCTCGGTGGAACCAAATCTCGAGAAATTCTAGACGTATTCATTAATGGTCCGGATACGGATGATATTAATCGAATCATAGGATCTACAAGCAGTCAAAAAGAAAACTACGAAAATCAAACAACTTCGTCACAACAAATGTCTCAAGCAGTTAAAGTAGATCTTCCTGAAATCATTACAATGTTACTAAACTTACAGTCAGACCTAGCAGCCACAAAAAACACCACAGAACGTAATAACTGTATTCTTAAAAGCCTCTCTGAAGACTTTAAGCAAGTTTCAATGAATGTCAGAACTATGTACGCCTCGGTTAATGGTCTCCGATCCCGTGCTCCAGATAGCCTCGCTCTCGACAAGCTACAATCTGAAATGTCTGATATGAGCGCAAATATTGCCTCTGCAACACAAAAGATGAACGATATGATTGAAAATATTCATGGCAACACTAAAAATAAAAGCATAACATCATATGCAGAAGTTGTTAAAAATCGAGCAGAAAACAAGTGCGACAGAAGAAAACCAAGTCAGATACAAAACCTGAGAACACAAGAGCCGTGTACAATTTTGATCGAAAACGACACAGAGCCCGACGAAAGAAGTAAAACCAGTCCGTCAAGCGATAAACCAGCAGAACATGACCATCGACAAAATACAAATATCACCAACGCAGTGGTTGAGAGACGCAATCACAAAAATCAAACAGAACATCAAAACGAAACAAAACAGTCAGAAAAACTAACGGAAAGTACAAATAGCTGTGCAGCATCAGCTGACCGTTTTGTTGCTGTTCGGAGGAAAAACATTAACTCGTATTATATAGGTAACATCGATCCAGAGACATCTGATTCCGATATCTACAAATATATCACTGATAGAAAGGTAAAGTGCACAAATATTACAATGTTCTACGGCCACAATGGGTCTGCAGCTAAAGTAAATATACCCATTAGCTTCGCAAACCAAGTAGAATCCGGGACGTTCTGGCCGCCGGACATCGTATTCAGGAAATGGAAAACCAAGCAAGAATGGAATAACAGCACGCGGAAATCGACAAAGATAGAGAATGAACGTTACGAACAATACCGGAACAATAGACGACGTAACACACGACACATCAGACGTTTCAGCCAAAGGAACAGAGAAAACAGATATGGTGATGTCCCTCACCACATGGATTACATAACTGACTATAACACAAAACACTGGGAAACTGATGAAGATGACTGGAATACAAACTGTGAAAGCTGGCACGAATCGATCCCAGAACAGTATTAAGTTAAGCTTCGTTTATATAAAACTGAACTATGGTTAAAGTACACCAAATTTACTGTACAATGGTTATGCTTAACTTAATGAGTTGGAATGTAAGAGGAATAATGTCCTCGGCATACGCGCTCTCTGACATCTTGGATAAAAACGATATTGATGTTTGTGTTATAGCTGAGCATAAGTTGTTTAAACACTCCGTATCATTCTTAGACACTATAAACCCAAATTTTAAGGCTATACCAATCTGTGACACATCAATATATCAATACGGACCAGCGAAATGCGGAAAAGGCGGGGTTGCTATTATGTTTAAGAAAAAACTACAAAACTCAGTTATACGAGTGGACAGTTTAGGAAGTGAAAGGATACTGTGTATAGAAGTCAAACTTAAGAATACAGAGAGTCTTTTTGTGATTGGGGTGTACATGCCTCCAGACAGCTACATAGACAATTATCGCGAAGCGATAAGTGAGCTTGAGTCTATAAACAAAACGTGTACCGAAAATGGAACAGTGATATTACTTGGCGATTTTAACGCTGATACATATTGTTCAGAGACTAAAAGTAGGATGAACCAGAAATCTAAAGTTTTGCATCAGTTCTTAAATGATAACGGCTTGGTTTCTCTCCAAAACGATCGGCGCGAATACACATTTGTTAAAAACAGGTCAAAATTAGATCACATTCTGGTCGAAAAATCTCAAGAATACAAAGTTCATCGTTTCCATATCATACCAGAAACTGATATTTTCACATCAGACCACTTACCTGTTATAGTATCGGTTAATGGAAGAACGCGAGATCAAATATCTGAACAAAAAGGCGAACGCATTGCATGGAATAAGTGTTCTAATAACCATATAGAAGCATTTCAAACGCGTTTATCGCAATATCTATCGGCGTCTGGTCCTATGACTAATAAATGCCCAAATAGCATATCGGACTACATGGTCAATGCGATCCATAAGTGTGCAGATGAATGTTTACCAAAGCATAAAATTAACCGACATACGAAACCATATTGGTCACCGGATTTAAAATCCGCGCACGCAGAATCACGGAAACTACGACGAATCTGGATCAGTCATGGCCGGCCTAGAGGCAACGGAAATAAATCTTACCGTGATTACAAAACAGCAAAATGTACTTTTAGACGTAAACAACGTATTGCGTATAACAGATACTTCAACGCAATGTTTGAGGAGTTGAATACTGCTGCAGATATTGACTTGAATTTATTTTGGAAACTGATAAAAAGAAATAAGAGAAAAACGTCATTTATTTGCTCGGATATCATCTATAAAAATATCTTGTACTCGGCGGAACATGTTTCGGACGGGTTTTCCGAGTTCTTCACAGACGTTTTCAAATGCGAAAAAAGCCAAATACTTTCGCAGAACAACTTTTTTACATCGGTAGAGGAGTTTGTTGCCCGTAGTAAACATCGTGATGCATCAATAAACGACAATAAATATGAAGATTTGATATTGCCATTTAGCAAAGAAGACGTTAGAAAAGTTGTTACCCAATTAAAACCAAGAAAAAGCCCATCCCACGATTTGATATTGAACGAACATGTTGTGTACGGGGGAGAATATCTATATGAAAGCCTCGCAAACCTATACAACTGTGTCCTCGAACAGGAATGCGTCCCAGATAGTTGGAGAGAAAGTCTCCTTATACCAATATATAAAGGTCAGGGAAAAGACAAGAGTGATCCGAGTAGCTACCGACCTATCTCCCTTATTCCCTGTTTTTGCAAAATATTTGAAAAACTTTTGGTCAATAGAATCTACAAATTCCTTTCATTGCAAAATGTCTTATTCCCGAGTATACAACAACAAGGATTTCAAACACAGTTAAGTTGCATAACAGCAGCATTTAACTTACAAGAAGCAGTTTCTGAACTAGCTGATAAGCAGAGTCGGGCTTACGTAGCCTTCCTTGATTTTAAAGCTGCCTTCGACTCCGTTTGGCATGGAGCGCTTTTCCTCAAACTCTCAAAACTTGGTTTGAATGGAAAGATACTGAGAGTAATCATCAACTCGTACACAAATTTAACATGTCGCGTTAATATTAACGGAGCGACGTCACTTCCGTTCAGTATAGAAAGAGGCGTCCGACAAGGAGGGGTAGCTTCGACATTTTACTATTTAGTATACATAAATGAACTACTCTATCAGTTAGAGGAATCCAAATTCAGTCTTAATCTCGGTTACGATCTAAAGTGTGGTAACCCTGCATTTGCAGATGACTTATCCTTAATAGCTCTGTCCCCAGATTATTTGCAAAAATTAATAGATATAGTCCACCGGTATGCAATTAAATGGAAACTAGAAATTAGCGCAAAGAAATCTACTGTCGTAGTATTCAACAAGTCAAAAAGCGATCTACCGATATCATTGACT
Organism: Tridacna crocea; assembly: GCA_943736015.1. NCBI lineage: Eukaryota > Metazoa > Mollusca > Bivalvia > Cardiida > Cardiidae > Tridacna > Tridacna crocea. Next base: position 37,946,287 of record OX031064.1, on the reverse strand, counting down.
ATAGGTAATAACTTGATACAAGAGAACGATTACGCGGATCATTTAGGTATAAGACAGAGTTGCTCCCTTAAATACCGTCATAGAATAGAAGAGCGGTGCCAGAAAGCTAAAAACGCATTTCACGCGCTTGCCGATTCAGGTATGAGGTGTGATGCGCTCAATCCAGTCACGTCAATCGAACTTTACAATAAAGTTGTTTTGCCAACAGTCTTATACGGATGCGAACTCTGGAATGGTATGTCTGAAAGCGATGGTAAATTGGTAAACAAATTTCAACATTATGTTGTGAAAACCATACAAGATTTCAACATCAGGACTAGATCTGATATGTGTGAGGCTATGGTCGGCCTCCATCCAATCCTATCGGTAATAGAGAAGAGAAAATTAATGTTTCTATATAAATTACTCAGCTTAAAAAACGGCTCTCTCAGTAAAAACCTTTTTCTCAAACGATATTTAACTTTCGTTGAAAACAGTGCCAAAGTTACTCGGGGTTTCATCCCAGACATTTACAACCTTCTTAACAAGTATGGTTTACTTGATTTAATTAATATGTACATCAGAAATTCAGGATGCCTACCATCCAAACGTGCTTGGAAACAGAAAGTCAACTCTGTTGTTAACAAATATGAAACTGAGCAATGGAGGTATAGGATGAGGGCTGATCCGGACTTTTCTCGATTTAGATTACTACATACTGGCGTTACGCCATGTATCTTGTATAGTCTATATCGAAGAAATATCCACCCCCGTATAGTTAGATTATTGGCCAAAGTGTGGGTAGCTTTACCTCATCCGTTACCATCTATATGTCCTTTATGTTGTCTGATCATTGACGATGAAATCACTCATGTAATCAGTGACTGTCAAATGCTGAATACGTCCAGGAACTCGCTTATATATAACATACAGATTTATACAGATTGTTCGGTTGCAGACGAATTCAGATACAGTACGTCAGAAACCTTTCTACTTAAAGTACTGGGAGCACCACTTTCTAGTGCCTTAACGGAGGAAACTAGAGTCCTTTTGCTGCAATATACAGTGTCATATGCATATGACTGTCTTAGAAACCTACTGTGAACTCTCAGAAGAGAATTCTCACTCCGTTTCTAAGAAAATGTATTCTACATTTAAGACAAGAATATCCCGATGGAACAGGGAATCTTGCAAGTACATGTATATAGTAAACTGTCTTGGCGTATACGCTATTTTTTTTTTTTATTTTCAGCTTGACTTGTCTGCTTTCATTCTTTTTTTTTTTTTTTTTTTCATTTGATTCCATGTTTAATTGTTAGATTAACGTACGGTAATGAACTATTATTTATTAATCTCCATCAGGGGGAAATAAACTGAATAAATAAATAAATAAATAAATAAACCATTTGGTTTAGCTAATCAAAGGTTGTGTTACTTTCAAATTTCGAAAATGTTCGAGAATAAGACAAAGAATGTTCTTTTAAAAGCATAGTTGGTGAACACGGACCCTGAGCACACAGTTTCTGTTGTTTAGGTTCGATAATTCTACTTTTTGACTACTTTTGCATTGGATATGTGGAAGTCGGAAAGCCACAAGTTGCACTAGAGGCGTAGAAGTAGGATTTCAAGTAAAGAAAAACGAGGAAACTGTGAAGGTTGAACTTACAGAAATGCTCCAGAAAACACTTTTTATTACTTCGACAGATGACCCATACGTATCAAAGCATTCCATGCAACAATTGAAATATGCCTCAAAAGCTGGAATTTGAAAATGTGTTAATAAGGAGAATAAGCTGGTTATCAGCATTTTTTTTCCTCTTTTGCACATGGTGTGCAGATAAGAAGCCAACTTCGTCATTGCCTTAAATCACGCAGAACTATTGAATATAGGGTAAACACAAAATTAACGTCCTTATCATCCAATCAACACATTTTATCATAAAGCAGAATTAAAAACCTGTCCCTATGTTATCAGCGTAATTTAGATGTTGCGGTTTCAATTAAATAACCATAAAACATAGCATTATGATTCCCACAAAATAATAAACGAGCATCAAAATGATAACAGCGTCAAGTATGCGTTTATTATTGCCTTTTTATGCACGCTGTAAAGTTCTACACTCACCCCATTGTCATAGTAGTATATGTCATTATGTGTGTACCCAGTCTTTCAAATTCTTTTGGTTACTTAGATCACAGCTTCAGAAAGTGTTCGGTGAGAATAATCTGCTGACAGTTCTGACGTACATGTCGATCTCTCCATTTGCACCCGAATCTTAGAAAAAACGAGTAAATTGTCATTTCATTGGTCGAAAGTTCCGTAAAGTTTCACGATGGAACCAATACAATGAATTATAGACTACTCATGAGAACGAGATATTTTGGCAAATAAATATCCGATGGTATATAGATCAAGCGTAACGTAATCAATGACTGATAGGTAACGGAAGATAAGTAGTGCTGAAGACGAAAATGTGGGCTTTCGAGTAAGCATACATCAACAGTTTAAGTTGTACAGGCTGATCTCTGATAAATATCGTCTGCGCGTTCGGGCAAGCATATCAGATTAAAAAATATATATATATTATTGATAGTTTCGATGGATTGTGTTTTTAGCCGTCGAAACATTAATATTAAACATTTAACGCTAACAGCGTTAAAATTGTTTGAACATTGAAATACTTTAGCAGACATGTCAGGCTAATCTTGAAACCATTCACGTAACGTGCATTACATGGCTTGCAAAACGCAAAAAGGAAATTCGGACATTTTCCTAAAGTGTCGTCTCGGATCAGCCTAATCCCCACGCCTTAACAATCACAGAATGAGCACATTTATCGATGTAAAATTGTACTTATTGCCTGATGTTTAGAAATATACAAAAAATCTTACAAAAACTATAAATAAAATGGGCTATCCTTGTAACTTACTCAATATAAGAGTGTTGTACACGTATTCATTTTGCATAAAAATTGTAAACGAAGAGCAAAAGCAAGCTAGCACTTCCCTGTTTTCTATTAGCAAAGGTGTTCTACAACTACTTATTCCGTTTTCAGGCCACAATGCAGAAAGAAAATTTGACTGGTTATATTTTTTGGCAACATCAGTATTTATGTCAGCCCAGCTGGACGATCCGTTCAACTTCCATGTTATCGAAGATACGGGTCCCTATAAAGTAAGAAACGGAACCGAAACGAAACGCAACGAAACGGAACGAAACGTTACGAAACGGAACGAAACGTTACGAAACGGAACGAAACGGAACGAAACGAAACGAAACGCAACGAAACGGAACGAAACGAAACGAAATAGAACGAAACGGAATATAACGAGAACGAAACGAAACGAAACGAAATGAAATCTAGCAGCGTTTTTTTTTTTAACTTATCTTTTTGTCTCAATTTATCGTTTTTCTGTTGTACTGTTTCCAATTGTTTTATACCACAGTGTATGTAAGGCACAAAAGGATTATGTCGCCGATTTTTTGCGATTATTTTGCATTGAAAATCCGGTCAAAGTCAAGATTAAGCACTTAAAACGATAATCCTCTACAAGGGAGTGTGGTTTTAAGGTTGCACAAAAAACATATAAGGTGCAATTTTAAATATTTGACGTGTAGAGAAAATTTAATTTTGTTCTGTCACTATGGTATCAGAGTATTATCACAGGGCGCCGGAATATGGCGAGCCTGGGTAGCACAGTTGGTAGCGTACAGGACTTCAAAACATGGGTCGCCAGTTCAAATATCCATTCGACAAATTTCTTTCCAAAGATTGATGATAGTCATTGCGACAGGATTCATTCCTCTCTTTTTCCAGTGATCACCGATAGTAAGCAATTAAAAGCAGCCAGTGGCTTGGGAAGAATATTACTCTCGAAGTACTCGTAAAAAGAACTGCAGGAAAACACAGATGGGTGCAATGCAGCGATTTTGTTTGGTTTGAATTAGAGTTTAATGCCTTTTTAACAGCGTAGGTCATATCATGGCGGTCAGTGTCGCACTAATGTGTTTCCTGGCTTTTTCACACTAGTACTGACCAGGTCCAGGTCACGAATCTGATGCGCTAACCACTGAGCTATCCGGCCGGGCCCAATGTAGCGATGCATGCAACGATACAACTCATGTTGTAAAGGGCTTTAAATCTTAAGACATTGAAGTAAAGAGAGAAAATGCTGGTAACGAACATTTTATCCTTTTCTTAAAACATTTTCAAAAGTACTAGTATTCTCCTTTAGGGGCGGTGAAACTCATGATTTTGTAACAAGGGGTTTGTTTCTTTCATGTTTAAATCGAAAACTGAGGTCATATCTGTTCTGCAATGAGAGCTGTGATCGTATGGTGGTTAGTGCTTTGCGAAGTAGCCGACATTTCCGGTTCGAATCCTGGTCACGGCAGGTCTGTGACCGTCGCTATCTCGGCACAGCTTAACAATGTTTGGCTGGCCTTTGGGTTGTAAGGCGTCTTACACCACTTTTCATACAATTTCAATTCTATGACTGCATCGGTTGACTCTGCTGACGTTTTTTATTGTTTTTACCACCCAAGCAATTTCATCTCTTTCCTCTTTGTTGTGCATATTGTTGAAAATGTAACACTACGATTAGATACGAGCCTTGCTTTTGGCAAAAGGGGGTTTAATGCCTCGCAGTTATGCATGATACCAAGTAGGTCATCATATTATTATGGATACATAATTTCCCTCTTTGTTTAAAAGCCGCCTGAATCACGAGGTACACTGGTCCTTTGACAGGTAGAATATTGACTAACTAGCAAACATTTTCAACTAAGATCAGCCTGAACAGATTGCGACATGCAGATATACAACTGATATAATGTTTAGTTTAAACATTTTTATCTTACATCGATTGAAAAACAAGTTCTTACAACTTGTACTTATCTCTCGCTATTCTGCTTCCTCGGAACTAAACCAGTACTCGCGCCAAATGTGTGGGCTAATGAAAAATCCCAAAGCTGACACCTGCTCCCGTGTATCGAACTCGGGACCTGATGATTATGAGGCCGACGCTCAACCCTACGACCACGGACACCACACAATAATGTTGAAAAGGGTGTTAGACACTATACAGTCAATAAAATCAAGCGTTGGAATATTTCAAGTATGTTTTTTCCCAGGGTTTTAATTCTTAATTTGAACTATATTCTGTAAAAGAGAGCTTAACGAATCCGTAAACAGTATCCACCCAGGTCAGCCTGCGCAGTCCCCGCAGGGTGACGTGAACCGAAACCTTTCCCTATTGGTCACTTTTCTGCATGTCAAAGGACCAGAGTACTTCATGTTACAGTGTAAAGTTACACACAAAAAAGACTTCATGGATCTAAAATTGTTTGAGGACCTACTTGGTATTGTGCATCACGGAGATCTATTAAGCCCCCTTTTGCCGGAGCATGGTTCATTGTATATTTTGTGAACTGTAAGTTAGTATTAACTTATTTTAAAGTCGTCTTTTGGGGCTACTGTTAGTTAAAATTTCTTTATATAGTTTTTAAGAAACCTCTATTTCTATTTAAAATGAACTAGGACAGAGCAAACTGGAAGGTTTCAAATAGTGACTGAAAAGGAAAAATAGTGCATAAAACTTTTGATGTATCCAGATACCTTAAAATGAATTGGTACATATGCCGCAGACATAATTTCTCTTAGAAAAATAATTTCAAACCTAACATTTTCCAGGGTCTTGAGTGGCTCAGTAGTAAAGTGAAGGACTTGTGACCTGGAGGCTTTGGGCTCAATCCTCACTGGATCCACTGGCTTTTTTTGTGGCAAGATCATTCAGAACCCTAGCCAAGTACTGGAGGAACTCACAATACATAAATCTGTGAGCTGTTGCCTTGATATAACTGAAAAATTGTTGAAAGCGGTGTTTAATCTAGAATCAGTGAATCAATCAAAATCGTCTGTCCCGGTCTCGACGATTTTTTATGTATGTCTGTTTCATGCAAAAAAAAAAGACGTTCAATATATTTAGCCATGTTCAGTGACATAAGGTCTTCGAGGCTTCTATTTGGGATAGAAATCAAAGTGATTGAAAAACAGACAGTACATGAAGAAAGGTGATATCTGCACAAATGTACAAAATTTAAATAAAGACTCAAAACCGGCATTCTAATTCGCCCGATATAAATGGATTATTTTTCTAAAGCATCTTGTAAGAATCCAAACCGGTTTCATTACCGGCAGTAGGTGTTATCAAAAGGTCTCGGTAGCTCAGTCAGCACTGTACAGGACTTGAGAACAGATAGTCGCTGGTTCGATTCCCTACTCTGCCAATTTCTTTTCGACGACTGATGATAGTCATTGCAGTAAGATTCATTCCTCTTTCGTCGAAGGCCGTTGTGTCGGCGAGGGTTATGTAGAAAAGCAGAAAAATGGCATGTAAACAACGTTATGTTGAAAACTTTTGTAAGAAATTCCAGGAAAGCACCGATAGACCTGCACTGGCAGCTGCTTTGTAATTGAAATTATGTTGAAATCTGCGTTTAACGCCATACAAAATCAATCATTCATAATCGGATATCAGTGCATTCAACCTTGCTGTATTTGGACATGAATTTTTAATCACAGTATTTATGGAAACAATAAACAAAATATCAACAGGACTGCGACGTATTTGCAGTACTGATGGCTGCCAAAAACCATCTTTGCCAGTCAAGGCTGACGATTCACTACGCCACTCTATCCTTGGCTGGATGTTTACATTTCCCCCAATACGCTTTTTCATTGGATGCAGCCAGCCCTAACTGCAACGGATGAAATCGCGCGTAGCATTTCATCTTTGATAAAAATAGATCAAGATCACTACCTTTCGAATAGAAGGCAAACATGGAAACCCACGTGGATGTCTGCTTATGGCTTTCATGTGTATTCGTAAGCGGTTTGTAAACCGATATTTCATTGGCTTTTAGAAATATGATGTAAAGGGTGTAATAGAGGGCGCATCGCAGGAATCTCGAAATCGGGCTCAATCAGCCAAGGTAAGATCCACGTAGTGATCGTAACCTTGGCTCCCGGAGATGGCCAGAAACATGAAGAACATTTTATTGGAGATTTATGTCATAACAAAGTAAACAATAGTCTAAGTTCACACAAACCAAAATTAAAATAAAATGTCTTCATTTAAATTGTCAAAATTCACCAAAGTATCACGATCATAGTGCGCCGTCAAAATTTTAAGTCTTACTTCGTAACAATTTCGACAATCAAAAGGAGGGTTATTTACAAAAACAAATTATGTTTTCCTTCTGCTTGATTTTGTACCAAAAATAGCACTCCGTTTCGTTTCGTTCCGTTTCGTTCTCGTTCCATTCCGTTTCGTTCTATTTCGTTTCGTTTCGTTCCGTTTCGTTGCGTTTCGTTCCGTTTCGTTGCGTTTCGTTCCGTTTCGTTGCGTTTCGTTTCGTTTCGTTGCGTTTCGTTTCGGTTCCGTTTCTCAGTTTATAGGGACCCCGAAGATACTAGGTTATTATTTCTCCTCAGCACAAAATGGTCAAGGTGAGCTTTTGTGATCGTGTTGCGTTCGTTGTCAATGTATCAGCATTTTCCTTGTGAGCACTCTGGAAGCCACATTTTCAGTCGGTTACTCATGAAACTTGGTCATATTTTTTATGTTTATGATATCTCGGCTAAATTTGAAATTTGGTCATGTCGTGTCATCAAGTAGGTCACGGGGCTAAATCTAAGAAAGAGCTTGTGTGCACGCTAGAGGCCACATTTTCAGTCAGATACTCATGCAACTTGATCAGAGAGTCTTGTTGATAAGCCGGACAAGTTTGAAATTACGTCACTTCGGGTCAAAAAGTAGGTCACACTGCTAAATCTTAGAAAAAGCTCATGTGCACTCTAGAGGCCACATTTTCAATCTGACTCCTGAAAACTGATCTTAACGTTTGTCTCGATGTTATGGCGGAAAAGTGACTTAGTTTTTGACCCGATATGACTCGATATCAAACTTGTCCGAGATAGTATCATGATAAACATTCAAACGATATTTCATGGGTATCTTAAGTGAATAGAGCTTTATGTTCAGTTCCAAAAACTTGCCACCGAAAATTCGAAAAAAGTATATGTAGTCAAACCGTTGCGCAAAGTGTCCGATAAAATACGGCAAGGCCATTTATAGATATCACCTTACTGGAGTTACAGTGATTGATACGTATATTCTGTATGACGGGAATTCAAGCTGTTTTTCCAGCTGAGTTACCTGTCCAAATTCATGTTGTGCTAATGGTATGGATAATGCTATGTTGGACGTGCAGTACTGCAAGACCAATTAGTGGAGTCGCAATCTTGCAACAGAGGGTCGAATGCATCTCCTTCACCCACTATACCAAGCAAAGTCAATCATAATAAACACTCAAATAAAATCCAAAATGTTTCGTCCCATGTTATCCAGCATAGGCTGGCATGGGTAGATACATTTTGCAGGTTAAATGAATCCATGTGACTTTTTCCTTGTAGACGGTCATATTGTCGACTTATACACGTTTTGCTATCCAGGAGTGTTTAAGCATACCAGTTAAGTGACAAAGTAATATCAGTGACTTATTTATTCTTTCGCAAACGACAAAATATCAATAGTGTTCAAAATGAAAGAATTTTTGGAGACGAAAAATAAATGGGAGGATAGAAAACACTGCAGCAAGAGTTGAAATTGCCGGTTTAAAGAACTTGTTTCAAAATCCTACATTTCTTAGGTCGATTAAACTTCGGACTAATAATTTTACACTTAAAGGAAACAAATATGTATCCTAATATATAACAGAAAAAGGTAGAGAAACAGTACTTTTTTCTTGTAGTATGCGATCGTTCTTTTCACAAAACAACGTCGCAGAAAAGTAGATATTGCGAATAGACGTGTTTTATGCGGTAAGTAGTAATACTGACCAGAATGGACGGAAATTTCGACAGTGATTTTATTTTTGGCGGACAAAACAGATCTACATAACACTGCAGACAACCTGTAGTCTGATCTTGGAACTATAAAGTAGTCGACATGTTTTACATTATATGTTAAGAAAATATCCATGGATATCTGAACTACCCGATGGAGAGCATTGATCTCGGCATCCTGCAATTATAAGGAGGCAATATGTTATGAAATAATTCTGTCATTTGACAACCAACTGATAAGTTAATGATGATTATCACCCTCAATCAAATTCTACTTTTTAAACTCAGAAATTTTATTGTCATACGAACGCTTTGGCGCCATAGTATTCCTGCGTAATGGATTTCATAATTTTAATTTAATAAGTATCATACGAGCCGGTGTAACCATCACTCCAAAGATAAAAGAGCAGGTATCATATGCAACCGTTAAGTATTATTCATTGTTGTCATTTATTGGACCCTTGCGTTCAATTATGTAATCATTTTTCGAGAAGCGACATTCGCAATTTCTATTGTGGACATAAATTGTAATTATGTATACTTTCCGACAGAATGCTTTTTCTTTCTTTATTTTTGCTTTTTTTTTTTCAACATTCTCTACTTTTATGGAAAAGCCGAAACCTCTGAATCCCCTAGGCTGAAATAGACGCATTTTTGTTAAAAAAAAAACACAAAAACTGTTTTCTGTGTTCGTTTGTTTTTCGTAAAACATTTCTAAGGCATATCAATGTTTTTTTGTACAAGAGTAAAGAAAATGCACGGTTACATTCAGTGGAAAAGGGTGCAGTTTTGGGATATAACAGCGGGACGCTGATGATGCAATCGGTAACTCTGTTCTTCTGAGATGAAATATATCATCGTCATGCTTATCTGAATACTATCCCATATAATCAGTACATCTGATTGACAATGTTACCTTCCCACAAGCATATGCCAAATAATGGCGCTAAATCAAAAAAAAATCTTACGAGGCTAAGTAGCCCATTAAGGAAATTCCACCTGAAATATGTTTTTCTTCCACTGATCATTCTTATTTTATGGAAGGTTCGATAGATTTCGGCCAGCGGAATAAAGTAGACGTTTTGTTTGATTAGAAGTATTGACAAAGTTACCTTTCAAATTTCAAAGTAGCAGCATTACAACTGAAGTACATGCATGCATTCATACACGTAGGCTTAATGTACCTTTCGAAATTATTGTCATAAATACAGATCATGCTGGGTATTTTTTCACGCTTCTGTACCAGCATTCATACACGTAGGCTTAATGTACCTTTCGAAATTATTGTCATAAATACAGATCATGCTGGGTATTTTTTCACGCTTCTGTACCAAATATACAATTATAGAAAACTGTTACAAAGGAATATGGTCGACTTGTTAATACTGGTTAGCAAACTGTAGTGAAAGAAACGACTGCAATAAGATATTACTTCTTCTCGCTCTACACAAGTATGTTTAAAAAAAAAACCCTAAGAACTATAACAGAGGCATAGATGGTCGTATTTATGCTAGTAATGTTCTTATATAAAAGACAATTCTGATGTTTTCGCTAACGGAGGTGCGAATGCAAAGCTCCAAACAGAAAACATATAACTGTTCCTTAAAAGGGAAATGACATGACAAATTAGACGCCATTTATTACGCTAAAGACATTTTGAGGTTTCTATAGCTTTAATTTAAGGGGTTTCACACGGCTTATTACATGGGATTGGATAATACTTTTTAAGAGAGATTTTACAATTTTTTGAAGTTACCCTTGTTCATCGTATATTCCAACAATTATTTTAATACTATGGCCTTCGTCAAGCCCAGTAGCGTTGTTGGTACTAACAGGTCCTGGCTTAGCGAATTTCTTTCCGAGGATTAAAAATACATGTAGTCAGTGCAACAGGGTCCGTATTCACCAACTGTTCTAAGGAACGTTCTTTGTCTTATTCTCCAGAATGTTCTACTTTTGTAAGTATCACAACTTCGGATTGGCTAAACCGAATGGTTTAGCCAATCAGAAGTTGTGTTACTTACAAATTTACAAAACCTTGGGGAATAAGACTAAGACTATTCTCGATAATCGTTGTTGAATACGGGCCCCGGATCCATTCGTTTATCACCGCCGATCATTGTTTCGATGATTGTTATGTGGATAATCAGCCAATTTGCTTGGGAAAAAATGTTTGAGCAGCCATTAAAGAAAGTCCATGATAAAATATATGTTTTATGTCATAAGAAATTCATTATAGAAATACAAAACAAAGGATTATTTGTTAAGAGAGTAGAACATATCTCTGGAGGAAATGTTGATCCACTCTATCCAAGAATTTGAATGTTGATAGCAAATTTTGAGTGTGAAGTGCCTCTCTCGGCGGTGCTCTTGCTTTGAAGGATAGCATACCGCAGAAATGCAAGTACATGTAGCTAATCCTTTCTTGATGAAACAGGGTTTTGTCTGTGTTGCAAACACTCGCCTTCTACATGTATAGAGTTTAAGTGAAGTTGGCATTTCAGATAATTTTGCTAAACCAGAGAAGGAACATATTTTCAAGCGAGATTCTGAGACCAAATAATATTTTTTTTTTTTTGACAAATGTGTTAACAAGTTTACATCCAATGCCACAGAATGTCGGTCTTTTTATCATGTAACAACATCTTACGAGTTGATGTCAGAATATGCAAAGCAATACATACTCGTATTTATACACGAGGTAATTTCCATGAATAAACAACAGTTAGCTTCTTTTGAAAAATACAAAATGCCGTCACATGTGAAGTCACACATTTCTTATGTAAAACAAGTGTAAGGTAATCTTTTCAAAATCTGTGATGGTTAACAATGAAAACAAGTGAGAGGTTATGAGCTAAATACATGTTATACAGAGCCAATTTTGTCACTACAGCGGTGTCTTTTGGTAATTAGGCATGAGTAATGGGAACCAGCTCTAACTGTTTTTATATATTATGGTAAATCAAGGAATGTGATGTCATTAAAATGATCGAAAAATCACATAAAGATAATCTAGCCACATTTTTGGTTTTGCCTTTATTTTACCGACAATTTATAAAGTAAATGACCACACGGTTTTCATTTCAAAAACAGTCTTAGTCTTTAGACTCGAGAAAGGCATAACTTTGGGGACTGGTGGGTCCAAGATCAGACCTCGTTCTATGATGTCAGGTCTCGATCTATGCCATCCAAAGAAAAAATCAAGTTACCATATATAGTAAAAGAGTATGTTTCTACAGTTTTCATCGAGTATCAGAGCTTGTAGTTCCACGATCAGACTGTTAACTTAGTGCTGTCTGACGATGATCATGCTATCTGCAAAGAGCCATTTAAGTCGCCTTTGACAATAAAAGGGTTGGTCTTCTATATCTTTCATCCCAGTTTGCTATAAAGAATGGATCTCTAAACGAGCTCAGAAATAATGGAAGCAATTTGTCTGGTTCAGGAATTTCCTCATAAATTTAGAGCGGAGAGCAAATGAAGCTACACAGATTCCAATCAAGCTTTCTTGTCCTTAATTAAAGGAAATTCGAGACCATTTTGAACAACGTGTCTATTAAAGACGCACTCACACACAGACAAAAAAGCATGACCGTTTGACTTTTACCTATAGTACATTTTGTGTATTGATATTGCTGTTGCAATTGCACATTTCTGTGCTTTGAGCCCTGTCATTAGAAAGTATTCCATTTTTGCAAAAATCAAAACATGCCAAACGTATGTACATGCGTAAAATCTATCCAGGAAAGGAGGTGGAAAAATATGTATATACATGTAAATAAGCCTGCACGACTAAACTGTTGTAAAAAGCAAGAGAAATACCAAAAACGCTTTCGGCACAAAAGTACAAATACCAGCATAAAGTTTACAATTTTTTTTTTGTATGTTTTTATGAAAGAGGATGAACATTCGACAAAAAAGTCAACAAATCAATTTAAGACAAAAACATAGATTTATTTTGACATGTATATAAAGTACATGTACCACACCATGAAAATACAACAATGACACGTAATAATATTTGCAATCTATAATGGGTTGTTTCGTAAGTATTGTAAAACAAATTTACAAAGAAAAGGATTTAATAATGTTACATAACATACCGTACTTAAGACCTGTCATTACATGTTGAAAAATGCACAGAGAAAGAACAATCATATCGAAGAATAATACTAGAAAATGATGGAATAAACTGAAATGGAAGTTATTACAAATTAATGCTATTGTTACTGATAAAAAATGTTTTCTTTTTTAGAATGAACTTGCTAAAGATACTATAGGACTTACGATAGTTTTCTTAGCGACACAGACTTTTTACAAATATTTCTAAGGTTCTTTTTGTTATTTCATAGTGGTTTTCTGACATTTAAGTACAAGATTTTGTAAAACTTGTTTTTTTGTGTAATATCTTTTTAGATATGTATTTCTCAATTCCTCAATTTCTCATTGGGCAAATGAAAATAAAATGGTACCCATTCTCAGTATCATGGGTATTATATTTCAAACAGTACTTTTCACTTCTTATAACTTTAATCCCCCTTTATCGTCCTGCATCTTTCTTTGAATTATTAGATGACACTCAATTTTGAAAGACAAATTCTTAATTGTCAATGCAATTTTTTCAATGCCAAAGTCTATTTGGAAATACTTTTATGAGTATGGTGATTCACGTTTCTCCATACTTCATGACGAGTTTGTTTGAAACAGTCTACAAAACGTTCTTCATAGGACAGATAAAACTATGTATGTAAACAATATGGGTTATGCCAAACATCTGCGAATCCATAGCATTCCAATAAATCTCTTATATTAAAAAGCCAGTTTGATTTTCCAGATTCGGCATCTGCTTTTAACATCGTGTAATTTTTTGAAAGGATAATGTTTCTTTGATCAATATTGATATTTTCAAGCTTAGATTAATATATGAGTTAGCGTTTAGAACGAGTCGAGTATAGCACTTGACATTCTGTCTGTTTCGCCGTAAACTGCTAGAGACTCGAGGTGCTTTTTAAACATATACTAACCTCTTGAGAAATTTCAAATGTTAACATTCTAATTGATTTGCTGTGGAAAACCCCCGAACTTCAGTATCATGGCTTAAAACCAACCAAGGAATTAACTAACTGTATCATGATATCAGGAAAAAAAAAAACAAATTCCTTTATCTTTAACATTAATACATTTAGTGCCTTTAAAGTTTTACCTTGAATGAATTCAAAATAAGTGCTAAAATTATCAGTGAAAAAAATATATTACCCAAAAAATTGAATTTGTCAACGATTTCTATGGGTTTTCCGCCATACCACCATTTTCATTTACTTTTATCTGCCCTCGCTTTTTTTTTTTTTTTCATTTTTTTACAGTTAACCTTTAAATCGTATAAATCACAATAATCTTTCAATCTATTCAATTTATTTTGTAATTCAGAGAATGATTTTGCCAAAATAACTATATCATCGCTAAAAAAAAGGGTTATAGTCATACCAAATACTATCTCCCTCGAATCGCTCTAAATATAATTCTAAACCGTTTAGGGAAGTGAAAATAAAATCGGCGACAAGTTTTCTCCTTGCAAAAAACCCACAATATTTTCGAAGAAGGGATCAGATCATGTATTACCTTTACGAACTTTCGCTTTTATTTTCGAATACACGTCTTGAATGATACGTAGGTTGTTGCCATTTAACCCAAGACCATTCAGTTTAAACCATAATAGGTCTGTCAGTACTGTCAAACGCTCTTTTACAGTCAATAAATGCGCAGTATAATCTTTTCGTTTTCAGACCTCGGCTTGGCAACAATTTTGTTTTCAAATAGGTCATTTGCATTTCAATGTCTAAATGTCAAAACAAGTAAACTTTCTTTTTTTCCAGACAAAATAGCCTTCAGATGAGAAATTATATCTTAAAGCAAATTCCAAACTCGAACACCCGGTACACTTTTGACTGAATCGTACTTTTCTCTCAAAATGATTCCTTTAAATCTCTATTGAAAGTTGTTTAAATGAAACGTTAAAGTGATAAGGTTTATGAACAAGTGTTTCAAACCGGTGTTATCTGTGCGGGTTATCATATGGTGTGCAACACGCGAAAAGGGACGTTCGGACATCTGCGTAAAGTGTCGTTTCGGATCAGCCTGCGCAGTCCGCGCAGGCTAATCCGAGACGGCACTTTACGACTGCATTAGATTTTGTGCTACAGTAGACATGCGCAAAACAGAAAATTGCATGAAAACGGAAAGTGTCGTCTCGGATTAGCCTGCGCGGACAGCGCAGGCTAATCCGAGACGACACTTTACGCAGATGTCCGAATGTCCCTTTTCACGTGTTGCAGGCCAATTATGTTGTTATGGTCTACCCAATCATAGAGTCAGTTGTTAGACAACATAGATTATATGAATCCATAATTACTAGATAACTTGCTTAGTATAATGCATCACGGTAATTAGTTAACTCTTTACCAAACGACAAAATTTTGGACTGGTTCAAATTGAAAGCATTTGCAGACTGAAAATAAAGGTGACTGAAAAATTGAAATTTGTTCTGGGAAGGGTAGAAAACACTGTGGGAAAAGGAGAAAATGCTGGTTACCAGCATTTTCTCCTTTTCCCATAGTGTTTTCAAAAGGCTTCTTTCTCAGGGGCGTCAAAAGTAGGGATTGAGTGGTAATGGGTTAAATTAAACCCTTTTTGCCAAAACACCGGGTATACACTATGGCGTCTTCACATTCGTTAGACACATTGCTCTTGAAAAGTTGCCGCCTATTGCACGAAGAAGCGGATGGTGCCCTATCACAGTGCAGTATACACTATAGTGCACTATAGAAGAATACTCTCGAGAAATCAAAGGTTGCTGGTTTTATTTCATTGACTTCAAACAAAATAGAAATCTAGCGAATATTAATTTTCTAGAAACAACGGTAACAATAACCGCACATGATATCGAACATGATAGAGTATATCTTTAGGGTGTAATAGAAAATATTAAACATTTATTGGTAGAACTGTTTCACATATATTTTATAACTACGTTTGTAGGTCTTTCTTTTCATGTTCAAGCTGACATGGGTAAAGTGATCATGCCTACTAGCACGGCTGATTTTGAAGGAAACGTCGAGATATTGTTATTCAGCACTTTCTAACATCTTCGTCATTACTTAAACAATTTACTTCAATTTCTGGTTTTCTCAAAAACTTTGGTAAGGCTGTTCTTGTCTAGGTCGTAAAAACACGCAACAGTTAAGAAAAAATACAAACTCTTTTAAAATTACCGAAACGGCAACGTAAAATGAGATTTGGGGGACTGGTTTTGAACGTCACTACAAGCTTGATATATGGCCCTGCACGTCTCATTTGTTGATTGCGTTTAAAAAGTGTAAAATATTGAAATGAAATTGCATTCGGGCTTTTAGAGTTATTTAAGAATCAATCTCGGGTTTTCTAACAAAATTAATGTGTTGTTCAACCCTTATGCCAAATCGTTTATTCTAATGAAAATTTTGGAAAATTTATTGTTTTTCAACAGTAAGAATCTGTGGAAGCCATTTCAACCCTTATCCTACTTTATGAATTAAATTTAACTTAAAAATCCGAATATTACTACGTCAAGCTTATTTTTGGAGAAAAATATATCCTTGTTCGGACAGTGTGGATCCAAGATCATTCTACACGTTCTGTGTAGTCTGATCTTGACCTTTATTGTCTGCAAGGTTAGGGAGTTCCGCTTAGCAGCCAAAGGGTTAAAATTTTGCAAGACGACACAATTTTAGATTTGTCCAAATTGAATAGATTGGCAGACTACAAATCATATGGGTCTGAAATGCCATTGAAATTATCTTGGAAAGTGAAGAAAAAATTTGAAGAAAAAGGAGAAAATCCTGATTGCTAGCATTTTTACCTTTCTTCCTCGAAGCAATCGAAAGTCTACTTTTAGGAACTATGTGGAAAAGGGTATAGACACAGATACATAATTATGTTGCTAGAGAGATACATTTAAGCAATATGTAATCAAATGTGAAAGCGCTTGTAGTAAAATACTGTATTCGAATGCATTGTCCTTTTCGTTTAAGTGTTGTAAGTTAATCTTGTTCAGCTCGTCATATGCTCATCTCCTGTGGCCTATTGTACGAAGGCGAAGCTAGATAATAAATTGTCAGATTTTTTAAACTAATGTTGTAAGTCGATAAGTCAAACATGTAAGGTTTATCCCTGTATCAAACAATTCTGCGTTCTAACAACACCGACTTTCTACAAAAGTGAGGGAAAAGGAGAGTACCAGTTTAAATTCAGAATTTTATGCCTTCCTTGCAGTGTTTCCTTTCCTTAAACGAAAACATTAAGTCAATTGTCGAAAGGAGAAATGGCGCAAAACGAGCAACAGAACTGTTTGCAGTCAATTGTCTTAAGCTAGACTACGGCCGTTCTCTGACACTAGGTACCCAACTAGTCACCAATTTCTTACTTTGAATGTATCTAGACCTTTCAAAACGGAATGCAGAGGCGCTTTCTTGCCTTTGTACGAACAAACTGTTTTGAATCGCTGTTTAAAATTGTACCAATACCATATTGTTACAAGCTGTAGTTACGAGGTTTTGGAAGTGAACCGACGATATATTGATATTACACTTGGGGTCCTAGAACTCGGCAACTTCATTAGCATGCATCAGTGCCTTTATGAACTAAATACATCGTGTCTTCGTTGTCAAGCTGTAAAATTTATACAGGACAAATAGACCATTTAGCAGTGACTTTCGTTCTACAATAGTAGCCGGTTGTAATTTGATAAATCAACCGTCAAACTATTAATGCGCTATCCATGTACAATAATTGTGTACAGCGGTTTGAATGGGGCTGGTAACTTTCCGGTATTGACCTGTTAGCATTTATCCTTTACCTGACAATACAGTTGTAATTTTTTTATATTGAAAGCATTTGTACATAGACGGCCGAATTATTTAAAACTCTGTCTAGCAAATGATAAATAATAACAACATAGTTGGAAAAAAAATGTTTGCAACCAACATCTTCTCCTTTTCCAATAATGATCACCTCAGTCATCTCCGTCGGGGTAGCGAAAGCATTGGATCATTTGGTAAAAAGGCCTTGGCTTTGTTACCCGTGTATCTATATTTATAGATGTGAATGGTGCCAGAACGAGCTCTACCAGTCCAATCATTCAGATACATAAAAATCTTTATAACAGTCTTTCCCGTTCAATAATAAAAATGACTCCCGCCATTATACAAGAAAAAAGGAGAAGTGCTGCAATTTTATCATAGTACGCAGAGCAGTAAAATTATACATCTTCGAAGTTATGTCTGATTGTTTTCGTGGTGTTAGGCATGTGTTTTTATGTTTATTGCCAATAATTTTTGCTTGCCTAAGTGAAGATATCCTAATGTAGGAGAAACGATGTAAGACATTTTACTTTCGTCTCATATTTTCGAACGATATATAAGTATTTTGTTTTAGGTGGTGGAATTAAATCGAAAGCTAGGATGAATTTTCCTCGATTTTAATGGTATCTGTCGTTGGCCTTAAAACCAATTGCATCAGACAAATCTGAGGACATTGTGTAATCTGTGCCGCAAACGACCTTGATTACATTTTTGTAATCAATCTTTATTTACAAATTGTAAGCGCTGATCGTTTAGAACAATTTCCAGTAGTCACAGTGTCTGCAAATGCTGTGGGCTGCAAGACGAAATGATGAGTCTCGTGGCTATGATGTGTTAATTAGACAAAACAATTTGACCGACGCACTTTAAACAGGAAGTCTAATGCATCTTCTTGTTGTACTACATCAAACAAGTCGTCGCATAATGTAGAGTGATCATCCCTCTCATCTTAAAACTTGCTGAATCATGATTTCTAATGATCCCATAACAAAAGGTTATGCAGGCTGTGAAGGTTGTCCTGAATCCATACATTTTGCGTATGTATTAACTCATTACAAAACGACAATATTTTAGGCTTGTCTAAATCCAAAGCAGTTGCAAACGACAAAATAAAAGTGACTGGAAATTTGTAATTTTTTGTTTTTGTGAAGGGTAGAAAACGTTGTGGGAAAAGGAGAAAATGCTGGTTACCAGCATTTTCTCCTTTTCCTACAATGTTTTCTAAAGGCTTCTTTCTCAGGGATATCAAAAGTAGGGATTGTGTGGCAGACTAATGGGTTAAACAGTCTTTTTACAAGACGTGGTGACTTCCTTGTTACCAAATACGTTGTTGTTTCGTGTTACATCTTTCATGATCCTAATGTCTAAAACAAAAATAAATGTGTTTAGGGTTTCGGTCCGAGATGCTGTAGGTAGGGTAGCTAGGGAGTTTTCCCCCAGGAACTGTTTACATGAAATATGTACCGAAACCACACCCAAAAGTTTTTTTTTTTTATTCTTATGTAAAAAGTATGGAATCGGCAGCATTTCTGAGTAGGGTCGGTAAACTCTCAAAAAAGATCTTATTTTTGATAGGCCTTACGGGTCAAGTATGTACATGTAAGTTGCAGTATAAAGCCAATGAGGAAGGTAGAGTTTGACGACCAGCTCGCAGATTATGAATGGATAACCATAAATGAAAATGAAGTTTATTTTAATATTTTTATCATTTTTATTGGACAAAAAGGCAGAAAGGTACGTTAGTTTTCCATCTAAGATAGAAAAATCGATATATTCTCTGTCCCTCCATTTTTTTTTTAACCTTGATTTTTTTTATTCCTAATGGTTTCATATTCATGCCCTTTGAATTATTCTTGATCATAATTTTTCAATGCATGTTCTTCGCGCTTCAGGTAAGCTATGCGTGATCTTTTGACCTTTCTTTAGTGGCCAATCCATAACGAGTTTTATGATATTATTTTATATACCATGTATATTTTTACAGCCTTTATCTAATATATGTACCATAAAACCTGAAGAGGAAGTGGAAGGAACGTAGCATTTTAAAACAGAGTCCATCTCCAACTGTGTTAACATTTTATTTGGCGGAATTAACCTATTTATGGATGTCAACATTAAAATATAACAAATCATTTCATGCTTTCCTATAGTTTAGCTAGAAATAACGGCGAAATATTTTTGGATATTTCATAGTTAAGACAAGTTAAAAATACTGATATTATTTTCTTACCTTTCAAGGCGGAAAGAGTTGAACTAGACAAAGAACGTCTTAAGAATGATGCTGAAAATTTTGAAAAATAAGAGCTATTGTCCATGTGAAAGTAACAGAAGTTCTGATTGGCTTAACCAAATCAGAGGTTCTGTTGCTTTCACTGACAGAAAGGTTTGAAGAATAAGACAAAGAACGTCTTAAGAATGGTGCCGAATACGCTCCCTGAATGTTATTATGGGTATATATCTCGTATATTATAGAGCGAGAAAGAAATCCTATCAGTGCTGAAAGTTAGTGCAATGAATTCTCACACTAATGGACGTCCCTTCTAGACAAATGGATGTGTTTTATTGTGGACGGAGATACAAATCGCACCATAAGACTGCATCACATTTATACTGACCATTAATGTATCACAGTACATCATATCAGCCCAAGGAAACACTGTTTACATCAGCTGATGACACTAAGATGCCAAAACATTGTGAAGAGCTCCAAATGCTTGTTCCCTTTTGGGTAAAGAAATAATGAAAGTATCGAACCGACCATTAGTTTCGCGTAATATTTCACCCTTATCCTACTAATTGAAAATTTCAAGTCGATTGTAAACATGCAAACAACGCCATGTCAAATTCTATATTTTCGAGAAAGATACCTCCGTATTGGACAGTGTAGATCCAAAACCAGACTGCTCGTTCTTTGCAGTCTGATCTTCATTGCTCAAAAGGTCAGCGAGTTACGTATCATATCCATATCATTATGTGTTGCCAAATTTCAATTTACAGCATTACTGTTAAGTCTTCATGGCAAAAAATATAATTCACATTGCATTTGATAGCACTGATACGAAATCGACATTGTTTAAGTTCTTTTGTTCTGCAAGATGGTATCGTTAACTACTTTTGACAGTAAAGTTTTCTATTGAATGTTATAACTTCTACAGTCACAGTATTCAGAGAGATGAAGCATGCAGTGCGATAGAAGATAGATATGGGAGAAAGAAATTATACAATTTGTTAAAAAATGAAATGGCAATGAGGTGTTGAATAGTGATACTTCCTATCGATTGATTGATAGTGCGATAGTCATATTAATAATTCAATTTCATTTGCATTTATTCTTCTTACTCAGAGAATGCCTTCTCTTCTTTCGAAACCGAATTCTGTCGTTTGAGCCACATTGAAAGTGTCGTCTGCACAAAATTATGATTGAAATGTCTTAGAATTATGTCCTTTTGTGGAGGGTGAAGGGTTTCCACAAATTTTACGGGAGATCCCTGTAGCAATATGGAGATATATCCAATATCTATATCAAATTACATTCACGCACTATTCCTATCGTTTATTATCGTCGTAAATATATCATAACCACCTAAGTGGTGCAGACAATTATTTCATCTGATTCCATGCTAGCAAAACATAAACAATTCTGATGAACATGACACAACTCTTTACTGAACTATGAAATATTTTACATGTTCATTTGAAACAGTTTGTAGAAGGAAAGATGAATGTGAAAGAAATAGCGGAAACTGTCTTTGGAATGGTAAAAGGCATTGTGGGAAGAGTTGAAAATGCTAAATAATGACGCAAAGTTTGTCGAAGTGCAACTTGTCTCGTTTAAACGATACCGTACAATAAATTACCACCGCAGTCTGATAATATAAAATTGTTCTGGACAACTAATATTTACAAATTATGAACAAGCGTTTGTATGTGGAGTACCAATTGAATGGAACCTCAAATAAAACTGGGAGTTTTGGAATCAGTCTATCTGTTTGTCTGTCCATGCGTCTGTGACAATAGAGGTATACACAGAGGTACACATGTGTCACAAATTCGCCTTTCATTTTTGTCATTGTATTGTAAATTTTTTTAACTATTTACCAAAAACTGAAGATGTTCAAAACATACGTTTGATATTGTTAGCCTTTGATCATTAGAGACTCCTACCCGTTTGATTTTAGACATTTGTGCTTAATGCACGTAGGTTTGCATGCATGGGCGTACACACTTAAAGCACTTGACGGCAGTTTCATAAGCTCCACTAGCCGAAGGGCAGCGGGTTATGTTATGGCCCGGAATTTAGAATGTCCTGAAAGAATTTGATTCATTCAAAAGCTCTGGCAACAAAACTGAAATAAATATTGAAAATATTCGTCTGAAACCGTAAGGCATAGGGCAATTTGGCATGTAGCTTTAACTAGTTGACCTCTACCAACTTTTTTTTTTACAAATTATAGCCCTGGGGATTTGGCCCCGCCACGGAGGTCAGGGGTCACAAGTTTTACATGGGCTTATATAGGGAAAGCTTAATATTCTCGTACTCGGCCATAAGGCCTAGGGCTACCCAATTTTGCATGTAGCTTTATGTAGTGGACGTCTACCAAGACTGCCCAAGTTCTAGCCCTAGGGTCGAATTTGGCCAAGTACCGGGGGTCAAGAAAAGTTACATGGGCTTATATAGGGAAAACTTTTTGTACCGAGCCATTAGGCACTCAACTTTATTTCGTTGGCCTCTAACAAGAGTGTCTTACACTCTCCGCTGCTTTTTCGGTGCCATTTGAACCCAAATTAATGTCAAATAATTCAACACTTTTTGTCTTCAACAATTTTTATTCGGCATAAAAAGGGTCAGATTATATTCACGCATTGTTTCCATAGTTTATTATGGCCGTAAATATATCATAACGACCCAAGTGGTGCAGACAAAAAGCCAATTTGATTTCATGTTTCGAAAGAATAACTTGCAATACATAAACGTTATTGCTGAACAAGAGACCTGTCAATGTTCTGCCAGCGACAGACGAGTTTTCGAGGGTATGCAGCTGAACTCTTTCGAAAGGATTGTTTTTGTGTCTATTTTAAACGTGTTTTAAACGTTATGTCAGTGCCCCTTTCCACGTATTCCTGTTCTTTTACCAGCTCTTCCACAAAAAAATCTTCAAAAGCAACTAGCTGCTCTCCTTTATAACCGCAAGGAAAAAAAGAATGAATCCTGTCGCACTGACTAGCATCAACCTTCGGAGGAAATTCACTGAACTGAGGATTCTAACCTGCAACCGACAAGGCCTCAAGTCCTGGGCCCGTATTCACCGACCAATCTTGAGAATAGTCTTAGTCTTATAAGGTTTTCTAAATTTGTAAGTAACACAACTTCTGATTGGCTAAACCGAACTTCTGATTGGCTAAACCGAATGATTTAGCCAATCAGAAGTTGTGTTACTTACAAATGTAGAAAATTCTGGAGAATAAGACAAAGAACGTTCTTAAGAATGGTTGGTGAATACGGGCCCTGTACGCTACCCACTGCTTTACCGGGCTCGGTGCTTTGAAAGGCAGTGGATGTAGATTAGAAGTGTTTTGAGGAACTATCTGTAGTACCACAATGGCTTCACTTCAATATAATGTACAGTCAAAACGTAATGGCTATATACTAACAGTTCACGATCCTTTGCGTTTGGCAAATGACCATTTTTAAAATCATTTAGACAAAAGGAAAAATTACTCGTAAAATAGTATGCAACAGGACAGTAAAATGTCTGCAGGGGAAATATGTTTTTAAGCCTAACAGCGCAAAAATTGATACCATGGCTACGATAAAGCGTTAGAAACCCAATCCATATCAATTGCAAAGCAAAACAAAACTGTTCCATTACGGAGCTCTATGGCCATCATTGCAACACGTTAGAACGGCCATTCTTATGAATGAGATTTTGCGTAAAATAGATCACCTTTAAGTAGGGTGGCATTACATTAGTGATGTCTAGATCTTAGTTTCTCATTGTATAAATTTGATTCTGTGGGCCACAAACTATAAAAGCTTTTTAAAATATTAAGAATAAAAGAGCAATCCTTTGTTGGTAACAGTTTTCTCTTTACAGGACGACGTTTTCAGTCAAAATGAAGAAATAGGTTGAAATGGTCAGTGCACATGTATGTTCTAAAAGAACTCGAAACTTTGAAATATAATCTGCGATTGAAAGGATGGTTTAACGCATCTCTGATATGCGTCTATCTATTTCAGGTTGGTTTCTTTACGGAAAGCACAAATAAATGAGTTGCATAAATGGAATCGAATTCGAGTAGTTTCCTTCATATGAGACGCTTTGTTTGCTTGTTGGTTTAGAGCTTACGCCCCATTCTTAGCGACGGCTCAGTAAACCAGATTTTTCTGCATTTGACCGATATTGTACTCCACTTTCGTTCTGAGGTTATTTACCAAAGAAAGCCTGCGACCGTATTCACCAATCATTCTTAAGAATATTAATTGTCCTATCCCCAAGAATTTTCTAAATTTAAAAGTGACACAACAAATCTTTAATAGTCAGAAAGTAAGAAATTGTATCATTTTCTTAAATCTAAAATAAGACTAAGTATGAAACTAAGAATGGTTGGTGATTATGGACCACGGAATACAATTATTTCAACCATTTTACCACTTTGCTACGGTGAACCCCCTTGTACCAAAGAAAAACCCTATTGTAAAGCCGACCAAATTATAAATCATGATTAAATTTGGAACACCTTTGCTAGCTTAGGGTAACAATCAGTACGATGCTCTATCACCGTTGACTGCCGAGTCGCAATTAGTGCACCCCTAGATACGCAGTCTACTGGCTTTTGACGGTTACGACTCGATCAGCTGAGGATAAATAAAACACCGTAGTAGTGGTCATCCTTGGCTGTCAAAGTTGGGTTCGAAAAAGGTTCGACGAAATGAACAGAAAGTGATGTAGAAAACAAGAAATCGAAACGAACAATGATTTGCCATTTCCATAAGGATGGGAGCGGGGGTTAGGTAGGGTATCTTTGTTGCCTGCCATCACCATTTGGAAACCCAAACCTAGAAATCTGGCTTCCTTAGAGCCAGTTTTATCTTTTAAATTATTCCTGGTAAAAGTTGGTAAAAAGATTTGTTTTCAAATATAGATCTCTGCGAATTTTTTACATGTGCATGAGACATCAAATCGACAAGCGTGTATAATATGAATGAATGAATATACATGTACATGTATGCAAAGTTGAAACCCACTCCCCTGCATTCGATTTCGTTTCGGCTGTGGACGTACAAAGGATCGAAATTTAATTATGCCAGCTTCGACTTCCTTTGTTAAAACCTCGAATTAAATTGATAATCCGGAATTCGTACAGAAAGCATACAAGATCTTTATATCTTTTAGTAACATTTATTTCACATGTACAATTAGCAAATATATATTACTCGTGTAGACGCTTCTTGTAAAAATACTAGATCTATTAAAGAATAAAAACGCATTGAATGAATTTTATATTAACATCTACCACATGTTCAATAAACCTTTTCATATGAGCAGAAGACGTAAGCATGTAATGATTGGTCAGAGAATTATCAAATAATTACATGACCGAACTTCAGTGAAATCACTTAGGAGGCGCAAGGCAGAGCTAAAATCGCCAGATTTCCTTTTAGATAAAGACAAATGTGATAGCCCAACAGTATACAAGCCAGTTTTTATTTTGAGGTCTGTTGCAGCATGATGCTATTGGATTTCTTCTGCAGCCACTCTGAATATCATTTTGATGTTGAATAGAATGGATGATTGAAACAAGGTACGTGATTTATACCTATATAATAAATCAACATTGTCGTGAAATCTTACGTTTGCCAAATAAATATTCGTTTTTGTGTGTGTGTGGGGTGGGGGGGAAGGGGGGGGGGCTGTCAAAATTAGAATTAGATTTGAATCGTATGGAGGCTTGACTTAAGGAAAAAAAGGAGGGCGACACGGACTACGACACAAGGGAGCACTGTCTTTCCTTTATCTATGCCATTAGCAGTAAGCAGTATTATAGACTTCAGAATCCGAAAAGGTTTAAAGTTTTACAATGGCAGAGGACAAGATTTTAGATTGTCAATATTAAAGGTATATGAAGGCTTTATATTAAAAACATTTGCAAACAACATATTAGATATAGCTCAAATCACGAGATTATTCTCAAAAAGGGGAAAAAATGTAAAATAAAAAGAGGAGAATATGCTGCTTACAGATGTTGTCAATATATTTATGAAACTATCAAGCTTTTACAATAATAAAAACACTAACAAATACTGTATAATGAAGAATGGTTTGTTTCATTGATTTTCCTGTCAAACAGCATAAAAATCAAACCTCAGTAAAGTTTGCATTTAAATAAAGTTGCTTATCGTATTTGGCAGTGTACGAAGTTGCGTTGGAAGCATGCGTCACACGTCATCTATAATTTATTGAAATTCGACGAAAGAAAACAATCGTTATAATGAAATGTTCTTTTGAGAAAAAGAAACAATGATTCAAATAAACAATTACTATTTCATATCATAGAAGTTCCATTTGAAGATAACGAATTATCATTTTTTTCTATCGAAATAAGATCCATTATAATGAATTGATAATATATTCCAATTAGTTGGTATTTCCTTAACCCTTTCCCGAACATTCCCTGGTTCTCACGACCCTGAAAAAGAAGCCTTTTGAAAATATTATGGGAAAAGGAGAAAATGCTGGTCACCAGCATTTTCTCCTTTTCCCAAAATGTTTTCTACCCTGCTGGAAACAAGTTTCAATTTTTGAGTCATATGGAATTTTGTCGACTGCATGCAAATGCTTTCAATTTGGACCAGTCTGAAATGTTCTTGTGTGATAAATGGTAAACATCAATTAAAAAATGTATACCACGTGACAATCACAAGACTCCATAGAAATTATTGTACATACTATGAAAAGATGTTCTTATTGCTTCTGAACTTTCTTTAAAAACCCATGAACAACTGAAAGAGTAATGCAGGTGTTAGAGTACATTTAAATCAAAATAATGGTATTCAAACGTATGGAAAATACCGTGAAGATGACAATATCAAATTATGCTGGCGGTCCAAGTCTTAGTCGCCGGCAAAAAAAAATAAATTTCATGATCACGCAAAAAGTAAACAAAACACAGAGTAACGTGGCAACATTTGACCAAATTTTGAAATTAATTTGTCTGTCAGCTAGTTGCACTTCGACCGACTGTACAATATCAGATTGTCATCTTGACGCTTTTATTCCATACTTTCATTTGAATTCATTTGAATTTGAATGCATTTTAACATTTGTTTTGTTTACTTTTGGCAGCTATTTTGTCACTTGAACAAAAAAGTATATATTCACTTTATTTCAACTTTTTATGGGTCTTGGAAAGATATTTTACAGAAAGCTTACTTTTTTACACAATAGCATATCAGAAAGCGTGCTGAGTAGAGCAAGATAAGAATGCATAGAACGATACTGTCCCTTTTTTTCTGGTAGTATGCCTACTGGATAAATAAACTTTGACGGCGCATTTTTTTTTTTTAACCAAAAGCCTCCAAATTCATTATAGTGAGTGTAAAGCAATAAAGTAGCGACATAGGGATTGCATTAAGAGGTTGCTTAATCCTTTACCAAACAACAAAATTTTAGGCTCGTCCAAATAGAAAGCCGTTGCAGACGACAAAATATACGTAACTCAAAAATTGAAATTTATTTCCAACAGGGTAGAAAACATTGTGGGAAAAGGAGAAAATGCTGGTTTCCAGCATTTTCTCCTTTTCCCACAATGTTTTCAAAAGGCCTCTATCTCAGGGTCGTAAAAACCAAGGATTGTTTGGTAAAGGGTTAAAGCTAGCTGAACGCTTGAAGGCTAGGGGCCAAAAGTAAATGATTCAGGTGTCGAAACCCAAACACAATTAATTCATGATTTATACTATTTAAAACTGGATATCATTATAATCTGCCAAAATTCTAAGTTCTTGCAGAAATCGTTGTTATGAAATTAATTGGCAACTTGAAAAATGTTTTTTTTTTTAATAATGAACAGAAGTTACCAACTTTTGTTCTACTTTTACAATACAGTTACAGCCGCTGGAACTTTGACAGAGATTGCTTTAAGGCATTATCAGACTCATGATAATATCCATCTTAAATAGTTTCAGTAAAATTTAACCCCGATTTTTTTTGCAGGGAGTGTGTATAGCCCGCGCGTCCGTGCGTCTATAACTCAAATGCATTTCAACAAATTTGCTCACTATGGGCACTCAGTATATGTTGAACATTACACGAGTTGCAGATTGCTTTTTACGCTGGATTGAATGTATTTCAAAAATACAAATGAGGGTTTAAACATGAATTTAGCTCATACGTGTTATCCTCTGGTATATTTGTTTATTTGCATTCACTATTTCTAGATGTTTTTACTCTCTCTCTCTCTCTCTCTCTCTCTCTCTCTCTCTCTCTCTCTCTCTCATTATAGTTTACTCGTCTGTCTTATCCTTAACCTGTATATAGTTAACAGAAACCCGAATTCTGCTACTTGTATTTCAAACTTGTTTCATTTCGAATAAGAGAGTAAATTATATATTCTCATCGAGGAGTTTAGATCCAAGATCAGAATGCACGTTCTGTACCGTCTGACCTTAATCTACCCTGTCCGCAAAACACCCTTGAGTCTGACATAGCAGCCTAAGGATTAACATGTAGTTTCCTTTGATCTTGTTTCTCACCTGGGAACATATGGTTTGACCCGGTTAAAATAACAAATCACTAGGAAATGTTTGTATATGCAATTAATTCTCGTTGTAAACAACAAATTCTTGTCTATATCATTTTCCACATTTTCATCGATAAGGGGCGATATCCCACGGCAGTGTTCCGAATCGGTTCTTAAATTCTCCATCCTAGCCATTTAACCCTTATCCTGCTAAACAAATTCAAATGAAACTTTCCAGCCGACATTTAAAAGCTATTTTTTTCTGTTTCAAAGGTACTTAAAGGGAACAGATATCTCCATATCAGACAGTGTAGATTCAAGATCAGAATGCGTGTTCTGTGCAGTCTGATACTGATCAACACTAGCCGCAAAAGACTACAGCGTCGTGCTCACCAGCCTAAGGGTTAATTGGATAAGGCGTTCTCTCTCTGCCAATAAAATGGTTAGTCTTCGAATTTACTATCAGAAAAGAGATTATATTATTTCGAATGTTTTACGAAAACGACAAGACGTCAAATTAGCTATTCAAAGATAAGGCCAGGATCTGTATTCACCAACCATTCTTAAAGGTGGGTACTTAGAATTTTCACATCACACCAAATCAAAAAATATATATATCACTGACATTTATATGAAAAAACTATGCAAATCATCAATTATTAAGAATCATAAAATTACCAAAAAAATTTTTTTTGGTGGTATTCCCTTAAAAGGCTACGTAGCCTCTTAAGTTATCTTTAGATTTCGCGCCAAAAATAAAAAAAATGCATTATGGGAATGTTAAGTGACTGGCACGTGACTAATGACGCTTAAAGCCCTTTACATAACAAACATGTAATTATTTTTCATATCTTCTTTGGACGCTATGTTTGAAGCTTCATCTGTATTTTTCCGGTATGTAAATGAGCAAGTTGTTTATGTAAAAATAGAACGTGTCTCCCGTCGATGTCGACCTTGGCCGTAGTAAATCTCTAATTTCTCGTGTTGTCCGATGGTTTTCGACTACTGGGGTTTTATGAATGACGATTATAAGGCTTTGGGAGTATAAGGAAGATATTTTTGTATTTTTGTAAAATTTTCGTCCCAAATTCTGAAGGGCCACCTTTAAGGAGATTCTTTGTCTTGTTCTTCAAAATTTTCTAACTGTGAAAGTAACAGAACTTCTGATTGGCTAAACCATTTGGTTTTGCCAATCAGAATTTCTGTTACTTTCACATTGACAAAATTTTGAAGGATTTGAGTAAGAATGTTCTTAAGAATGGTTGGTTAATACGGACCCAGATCGCACAACCCGGCAGTATCGTTATTCTTGTCAATTATCATGTCATTGAGTTCTTACTCGTCTGTACAAGCTAAGGCGCTACCTTAGGCTTTCTCATCAAGTTTTCCAGAATGTTATATCTGATCTTGTATATAAATTGTTTGATGTCTGTGAGATATTTTAATCTATGCGAAGGTAAAATTGCGATAGCAGAAAAATAATTATTCATTTACTAGAATTCAGCAAAAGAAAGGCGTTTAACTTTCTAGTAGACGACAAAATTTTGGATTTGTCTGAACTGAAAGCTTTTGCAGACAACATAATAAACGGAGTTTAAATGATGGCGTTTTAAGTTGACACGGTATAAGGGAAAATAAGAAAATGTTCAAAATATGCTATTTGTAATTAAAAGTGCTGAAAACATTGTGAGAATAAAAAATAAACAAAATATTTGTATTAAAAAAAATAACATTATGGGAAATAATAACATTGTCTAGTATTTTGTCTTTTTCAATGTTTTCAAAAATCTTCTTTTTAGAGGTCGTTATAGTAAAACGAGAAATTATTATAAAGGACAAACACAAACTAATTAAACACTTAGATACTCTACTAATATCATTTGACAAGTCATTTCAAAGCAATTCAGAGTAAAAGAATTAAATCTTTGATTTGCGAAATCTGGCCACAGCCCCTCTCAGTAACTTACAAATAATTAGATAGCGACAAGTGAGCCCAGGTGACAGAGACCCACAGTGGAACTATGCAAACAAGCTAAGTTAGAATTTTAAACTACTTTTCAACCAAGATCGATACTGGTGGATGTACATCCCACCAGACACACTACAAAGAGATTAGGGAGCTGCGACTTCGGAGTTCTGATTGAAAGTATGGGTACTTCTGAAACGAGACTAACTGAAGCAAATCAGTGTGCAAAATTATTTATATTGATACAACTACTATAAGAAACTTTATTTACAAAAAAAAGGCAAGGGTGGGAGCGGTTGGGTTTCTTTTGTAACGATGGCAAGGATTTGGTTTACTGAATTGCTTGACACAGCTTGACCTTCAAAGAACGATGGAAAAGAGATCGAGCAATAGAACAGCGGGAAAGGACTTAAATGAGCAGCAAGGAAATTTGTGCCGTCCCTATAAAAGGTTTCAAGCCTGAATGCTTAAAACTCATTAAGTGAAAGATCGAAGACTGGTGTAAAACCATGCAGAGTAAAAGAGGATATCCTTATCATCTTCAACAACAATAATCGCGTGCAAGGCATATATAATGTGAAGATGCTTCTGATCAACTTCCTAAACGCAAAACTTTGATAAGTATCGCTTACCCATTTCTTTTTGAGAAAAAAAATGTGGCAGAAGAGAGATTTGTGCTTAAAGTTGGTGAAAGACAGCCCGAAAAAGCATGCAAAGGTACACTGGTCGCCATGATATAATTTGAATGGTGTAGTAGACCGAGCCCTACATGTTCTTTTCTTTTCGGAGACAGGCGCTTTTTCGCTACTGCTTTAGATTTAGATGCAGCCAGACCATCAATTCTTGCTTTCCTGGAGCGTCTCTAAATAGAACATCGGACAATTTTTTTTCCCGTAAACAACTTGGCTAAGCTGGCGAAATGAACCAGTGAACCTTGGGATTCTACCTCGAAGTGTATTCGACAGAGCCTCATGGTAATTTCTGGGATACAGTTACAGTATGTGATAAAAAAAGAATCTAGATTTTAAAATTTGTTGGTTGAGAAGAGTTGTTATCAAACTCGTCAAGAACAATTGTCGTTAAGCTCGCAAAAGGATCGCTTTATTGCATTTTTCCTAGACGCAGTACTTAGATAACATTTTATCTCAAAGACCAGCTCATTACAGATTCGATGTACATGTATCTCAAATGCCAATATATGTCACACCCACATGCGTGTATGGGATAGTGATAATGAACAGTATTTCCTTTGTTACAGTGCTGTGAAACGTCATCTATATTTATGTTGTATTCCATTTTGGTTAAAATATAATTAACCTCTTGGCCCATCAAAATACATGTATAGACTTGGATTCGCAACAAGAGTGCCGTTCTCCATCCTTTGTCAGATAGGAGCACAACTGATACCAATGACGGGTGTAGTATTATCTCTTGTTAAGAATTATTTGAAATTGATTTTATTTTTATTTTATTTGAAATTATCTTTTATATGCGAACATCAATATCGTGGCTATCATGCCCAATTAATAGCGCTTTTGCAGCCAACCAAGATCGATCTGTGCAGTCCGATCTTGGATCTTTACAGTCCGATGTAATTAGATTTTTTTCCTTGCAAAAATAGTCAGTGGCGCCTCATAGTCAAAGAAGCCCATATGTCTGGACATCCCTTTCTACAATACGTTGTAAATCTATTACAGAAATAACTTATACAAACAACCTCCAGACTTAAACATGCTTTAACCCTTTCCTAAACAATCCCTGGTTTTTACGGATCTGGAAAAGTAGCCTTTTGAAAACATTGTGGGAAAAGGAGAAAATGCTGGTAACCAGCATTTTCTCCTTTTCCCACAATGTTTTCTACCCTATCATAGACAGAAATCATCTTTTCAACAAGAGTTGAATTGTCATCTGCAAATGCGTTCAATTTGGTCTAGTCCAAAAGTTTGTCGTTTGGGAAAGGGTTAAAGTGTATATACGACCGTAATCATGTTTCTAAGATGACGTTGTTCTGTTCTGTTTTACACTCTTCAAGGGTATCACACGAACCTTGATCCGGTGTGACCTTGGCCGGCTTAGAAATATTCTGAGGGCAATATGTATTTTAGGCGGAAACTATCTATAACCTTTTGACTTGATAACTTAAACCCTAATTTGTCAGATCGTTTATAAAGATATCCCACATCCTTGTCAGATATAATCTTATAACAGATGTGGATGAAATTTATTTGCGTTTTTTCTATTATCTTGAAATTTGTACAGGTGAACGTCTGAACGCGAGGGATGTCACTTGTGAGTTTTAACAGCTAGTGACGTCATCGAGAGTAACCTACGAGGGTTGATCAAGAAATTCGTACAATGGACCTTTTACTTCCGTATTACCAGCTAATTCAGTGTATAATTTGGTAATAGTGTAGTTCAGTATCTACAAACTGCATAAAAGTTAAACTTTTTTACCAAATTATCTCTAGCTGCCTTGAATTGCGTTACTGTAGTAACATTTGTACGCTTAAGCGGGGGAGCGTAAAAAAAAACACGTTTTAATAAATCAAGTTTTCTTCAATTTTAGCTTGAATTTTTTGGCGCAAATTAGTATGACGCTAGTATGACATCATTTTGTATACGTTGTTGTGAAAGTTGTTATGAAGACACAGGATTTGTATCCATGTTCCAATGCCTGAAATTTATCAATTCAACCCGGACAAACATGTCAAGGCTTTGACCATACAAGACAAGTGTGATCAACATTGATGCAAAAAAAGTGTATATGTATTCCACTACGAAGTTTTGCAAGAAAGGGGACCAAGTCATTATAAAGTAATTATTTTCACAGATTTGTTGAAAGTTTTAAGATGGAATGTTGCATTCATTTAACCTTAGCGACTATATTATTATATTTGTA
This sequence comes from Tridacna crocea, assembly GCA_943736015.1. Classification (NCBI taxonomy): domain Eukaryota; kingdom Metazoa; phylum Mollusca; class Bivalvia; order Cardiida; family Cardiidae; genus Tridacna; species Tridacna crocea. The sequence goes on along the minus strand of OX031064.1, from coordinate 37,912,903 downwards.
GAGTAGTAAAACCAGCCTAATATACATGCAGTATTCGTTTGATCAACAGCTTCAATTTTTCTATCATTGTTTTCCTCCTTGATAAATGTTAATAGACACTAATACTAGGGTTGATCGCTAAGTTGTGAGCCTTGTATTGAAGGATTTAAGCAGTGCTGTCCTAGTTCAGCCTGTATAACTATTCCATGACTACCAGCACCTAAGGCTATGTACCTGTAGTTTGGTATAATTTGGTCGGTTATTTTGAAGAGGTGGCTGTCTATAGTAATCAGGGCAAGTGACTTTATTTCATTGGGACAACGTCCTGTTTTCATAATTATGTCAGTCTTTGCCATGGTTACCATTAATAATAGTGGCTATGAATGGTTGAGTGTCCGTCTTATTCTCCTGATCCCGCTCCATCACACTTTTATGCTATTTCAAAACCGGAAAAGGTCATTTCCTGTACACCTTTTCGATCAGATGATTGCACCAAACATGCAGTGGAGCACTATCTGAACAATCAAGAAAAGAACTTCTTCAAAACTTGCGTTGAGGCCCCTAGAGTTCGCTGGCAAAAGTGTATAAATACTGAAGAGGATTAAATCGAGAAATAATGTAATTTCTATCAGCCGACAGTTCAACCTGTACATAAAAAAAATGATAAAATTCTAAAGCTCAAAAAATATCAGCCAACCGTCGTATAAGCTGTAAAAACTTGTTAAAGAGTGGATATTACAAAGATGGATATTAAACAGTAATAAGCAGAAAATGAACTTTTTAAATCTGGAAAAAAAAGATGAAAAGGATATATAGGCCAACATTGTTTAGTCCATAAAACATAATAAAATCAATCGTGGACAGTGCAGATCAAAGATATAGCTGTAAGTTCAAGAGATAAAGATTAGAGTGTAAAGAACGTGCATACTGATTCTGAATCTACACTGTTCGATAAGAAGATATTTTCCCACAAGCACTACATATGAATCTACACTGTTCGATAAGAAGATATTTTCCCACAAGAACTACATATGAAATAACGAAATTTGGCTTGAAGGTTTCATTTCACTTGTTTAGCAGGACTCGAGTTACAATTTACGATCAGCAAATGTTTACAACCAGATTGCTTGTTTAGTGAGGTGATGTTTAAAACCATTCAGCTGCTAAATAAATCAAACACAAGTTTTCCAACTAATAGTAAAAAGCCCGTAGTATACGTCTTAAAGTATCAGAAATCTCAACGTATCAGACAGTACCGATTAAAGCCCAGGCTGCTTGTTTTGTACAGTTTGATCTTTATCTACACGATCCGTAAAAGACCACGATGTCGCGCTCAGCAGCATTAATGTTAAAATACAGTCCACTGGGAGAGTAAATAAAACTTATAAGCATTAATAAATAAGCGCAAGGTATAGATCATACATGTACCAGTAGATAAGACTCATCGTTTGTGAAGATCGATCTTCAGTCAGTCTGGTATTTATTTGTGCCGTCATCAGTAGCCCCTGTCTTTGCCTGTGGCACTGAAAGGGTCAATGGATAATGCTTGTTGTTTATACCATTTAACTAAACACCGTTTTCCCATTTTCCATATTAATTGATTGATTAGTATCGGATTATCGAGAGGTTATTGCCAGGATTATAACGAGTTGATTGACAGGTCGATTGACTGCTTGATCGGTCGACATGTCAGTTGATGTTTTGAACTTTAATACAGGTCGATGGACTGTTTTTTAGGTTTCGCTCATTACTTTTATAAATTTGAGATATCTATCCCAGTTTAAGTTCATCTTACTGTGCGAGTAATTACTTCAATATACGAATGACTCATTTCCGATTGTACATTTGATATATGCCTGTAAAATACATAGGTAAATTAATCATGGAATAAATTGTTAAATGATAAACAAATAGAAGGTAGATAAAGTGTTATTCCTTCCATGCTTTGCAAATAAATAAAGTGTCGAGCCTGGTAGGCTTTCACGCGGGCTGCTGCATATGCGTACCTTCTATTTGCCTAGTGGAAGAAAACAAAAAAAAAAAGTTTTCCATGCTGTGACATGGATTTCTACACCGTAGCATTTCTTTTCAAAGATTTTTTTTCACTGCAACTTTGCTTGTGACATTTTGGATGGCAAATATTGCATTTCAGTGCCAAGTGACTTTGACCTTTTTTAACCATCTGGTGCAAAAAGCTCATTTTCAGATATTGACAAACATGACACAGATGTTGCTGATAACGCATCTTTCCCAGCAAATGTCGGTTTACTTAAAAAGCCTCGTAACTACAGCTTGAAACACGCTGTAGTTACGAGGTTTTAGAAGTAAACCGACAAAATGCTAGAGTAATAGTATCTCCTATCCTGTCGAATTCACATTATTGACAGAAAATAGTATGGAAACATTCATTCCAAAAATACATGATAGATGGAAATGATGACTATAGGAGCTTTTCGACAAATTTAAAAAGGAAATTCAAATGAGCAAGTTTTATTCTTTGCTTGTATGTTACAGTGTATAAAATTACGCCGCATGATTTGAGAAGAAAGAAGAAAAAAAAAAAATCATCTTAATCTTCACTTTTTACAGAAGCATCTCTAGTCGGGCTAAGAATTTTAGTATAAAAGGAAACAAAGGTAAATTTTTCATTCGCCTTTTTATTAAGTTTATTTAGATATTGTATTTTCCACATGTCATGAGCATTCTTTTACATGATCAATTTCGATTTCTCCGAGAACAAAATACTCTTAGTTGATAGTGTCAGAACGCCCCGTATTTGTGTTGAATGTTACCCGAGATAATTTTTGTGATGATTATCTACATTTATCGAAGTGTAAAACAAAAAAAAAAGAAAACAGGACTATCCTTTACGGTAGTATGCTATGTTTAAGATTTTCGTTTCTCAAGAGATAGAATTAATCTTATAAGAAATATATAGAGGATATTTTTTTTTCTTTTTCGGTGAAACATCGAAATTTATTTCATCGAGTGAACACCATCGGAAATATTTTCACTCGCGCCACTCGTAAATATTACCGATGGTGTTCACTCGATGAAAAAAAATTCGATCTTTCACCGAAAAAAAAAATATTCTATTTATTTCATGCTTTTAACCCTTTCTGGGAGGAGCTTTATCAAAGTCCAAGACAGTTCTTCTCCGTTATTCCCCGTGGCGCACCCCTCCTGCATAACAATATTTCGTCAAGCGCGAGAAATGTAAGGGATATGACGTGATATTTCCCATCTGGTTGTGAGGCACGCGCAAAAAATACCTATGCAACAAGAACGTGAAAATGGGTATTTTGACTGGTGAAAGCATGAAATAAGCTTTTTTCTTTGCTAGAATAGCAGACCTAGCTTTAAATCTATATGATCGACAAAAGTGCTTTTAGAATATATTGAGAACATCTCACCTTATCTCCTTTTTTGTCTTGTATACCGTTTGTCAAATGGAAACCGTTATAGCGTAACCAGAGATGAATAGGCTTCAGATATCTTAGAGATTTTGTTAAATTCGGTCGAAAGAGTCACTCGGCTATAGTTTCGAAATTCAGCGATGGCAAATTACTAGTAGGGTGTTTTGTTTTTCCCTACCTTAGACCAAACAGTCACATAGCCTACTAGATCAAAAAGATTTTTTGTCTTCTTTTTTTTTTAACTGTCAAATTTCAGCTTCATTCTAAACTGCCTTTGGGGGAAAACTCTAGTTGTATGCTGCTTTAAGCGTTTTAGAACAACAGGGGGATACCATCGTCGGAACCCAGGTTTAAAGCTTTACGTTAATCTCTATGCATCACTCCTGGGAAAATTGACTGGCAAATCCTGGTTTCTTGTGAATATTCATGTGGTCGGAAAGTACCCTAATAGCCAATCGAAAGACCGATAATATAATGATACTTTCTTGCAGACAGGAATTCTTTTCTTCCGTTACTAAAAATAACCCTGGAAAAAAAATCCGAGGCTGTTAACAAATATTCGCCCGTCGGCCTGCTTGCCTCCTATATGAGGTATGCCATTCTGTAATACGGGGGCGACACTATCGATTTTCGTGTATGATTTTAAGTGATAAACTTTCAAGATTACGTCGGAAATCTCTTTTAAACGCTTTTCAATTGATGGTCGCCGCCATATTTAATGTATCGCAAAGATTGATTTGCAACGAATGATGTCATCAGATATCGACAAGCAGAAAATAGAAATGACGGCATATTGTGATAAAAATAGTATACTGTTTTTTTTTTTAAAGAAAAAACAAAGATCACCAATCAGAATACTTCATGAATAATTCATGAGAACTAGGAAACGCCAGCGAAATTACTCAAGAGTAATTACAGAACAAGTTGGCTTCTTTAAAAAAAGAAGCCAGGAGAGGTCAGCATCAGTGTTTTCAAATAGATCATTGGCTATCAATTTCAACATATTTTGGTAACTGTAAACAAACGAGTAAATTGCCGCCGCGTAGGAACCTCATTATGCTTTACATGACGGTAATTTGACCTTCTTGTCGCGTTTTCAAGTTGCATGTTCTTGTCCAGCGGTCTTTTTTCTCTTTATTAACAAAATTCTTCATATTTTTTCTTCTGCTTGGAATATTTGCTTAATAAAAAAACTACAATTATTAGGGAGATTATTTTCAGCCATGGCAAATTACTAAATTAAATATTTTCTGTATTTCGTCATTTATGAAAATAAACCACGTCTATTTGCTGTTTCGTTTTTTTTTTTTCTTTCATTTCGCTTTATTTACAAAATTATTACAAAACAGGCTGTGTATCAGAACAATTACGCAAGAAGAAATAGAACTAGACAGCAAATTCTGTTGCAGTCTGCCTTTTAAACTCACCACTCACCACCTCTCCAATGAATCGAACTAGGTCACCGATGATAGGAGGAAACAGGGGCCTCTGCGGCGGAGATCAAATCAGGCTCTACAGAACGTGAACTGTGTATTTTGGACGCATACCTTTCGCTTCTTTGGTCAGGCCTTTAGAATATTCAGGGTTTAGCAGCTGTTTCTGTTTTGAATAATATTTCATTAATCGAGACTAGAACAATGTTGTTGAGCGAGCCTTTGGCAAGCTTTAAAGCAGTTGAACAGCGTTCTAGATCAAAAGTTCCTACCATATCAACAATCGCACTGGCTCAATAACAAAGTAAAAAAAAATGATATCTCAATACAAGCCTCTGGCCAGCTCAAATACATTTTTCTAGACGATTTTGAAACAAAGATACATCCGAAGAGACAACGAAAGTCACATTGTTTTAATTGCTTTAAATAACGCTGAAAACAGATCAGAATATGCAATACTTGGTTCACTTCTTCATAAGAAGTATAAAATGACGTCACATATGATGCTACACAATTCTTATCACTAATGTTTATATGTAGAATAAGAAGTGGCGTAATAGATGGACATGTATTTCAATGGACGGAGATTATTTGATAGAAATATCTTTTTAGTTTTAGTGGATTGATTTTCAACAGTCGGAAGATTTTGAAAATATTTATACTTGGCCCTGGAAGAGTTTGCAATCTATAAAGCCACAGGTATAGATCTATAAATAAAATGACGCCACTAGAGAAATTAATCAATATTTCTGGCTCTATCGGGTTTTTTTTACGTCTTAATTTATTCAGAACTTGTCTCATGAAGATGCATCTGAATGTCTGTTCATGACGAAAATTAATGAGCTATATCTTTGACTTGTTCGATAAAAAATGAACCAAGTAATCAATGTCAAACATGCACCCCTTAAAAAAAACTACTGCTGTTTGATTGTAATTTATTGCTGGAAATAAGCCGTCTGCCTCTGAGTAACCTGATTTACAGTGCGCAGCATTCAATTTGAAAACAATAACAGGATTGAAGACAAATGAGGTGTTTCGCGTCTTTTGGTTCTTGATGTTCTGGGTAACTTTTTAAATTAACCCATTACCACACACAAGCCTTCAGAAAACATTTTGGGAAAAGGAGAAAATGCTGGTAACCAGCATTTTCTCCTTTTCCCACAATGTTTTCTATCGTTTAAAAAACAAGTTTCAAATTTTCAATCACTTTTATTATGTTGTCTGCAAATGCTTTTAATTTGGGCAAGCCTAAAATTTTGTTGTTTGGCAATGAATCAAGCATCTTATTTGATGACAAAATATTCGACTAGTCCATATTGAAAGTTACATACATGTATTTGTATGTATTTCATGCTTCCCGGTGGGTTATCGAGATATAGCGGTGAAATATTGTTCTATATTTCACGGTTACAACCAATGAGCAGTACTGATTTAATATTCTAACTCTTCAATTGAAGACAGAAACAGTGGTTCCCGCGCACTAGTTAACTATGATGTTCCCCCGATGAAACTGATTTCGATTTCAAGTCATAGAAATAATCTTTGAAAGGATAGGAAACATTTCTTGAAATGAAGAATACAAAACCCCACCTTTTACAGAACATAGCTCATATCGATAGGTGAGTGCAACACTATTCTAAGTTCCTGTACAATGTACATGCACTTAGAATAGTGTTGCACTCACCTATCGATATATTTTCCTCATATTGTGTGAAGGACAAGAGCAGTAACTGAACATTACATTCAGCAAAATGTTGCAGTTTGGGCTGTTAAATTACGACGTTGTCGTTTGGCAGTCTGCAAATTGGTCTATTTTCACGAGACCAAATAATTGTCATGTTATCTGAATGAGATACCACATAATCGTTTTAATATAGTAATGTATAGTAATCTTATAACTGTCCAAAACCTCTGCGAAAGTCTGGCTTGAAACCTTAAAGTAGTATATGTTCCTAAATAGGTTACGTGCTTAAAGGAACTGTTTATCATTTAAAGAGACATCTATACTCGTTTTCATGCAGTTTCAATTAGTTTTAACCCATATAATTCAAAGCTTATGAAACTATATCTGTTCCTAAATAGGTTACGTGCTTAAAGGAACTGGTTATCATTTAAAGAGACATCTATACTCGTTTTCATGCAGTTTCAATTAGTTTTAACCCATATAATTCAAAGCTTATGAAACTATATCTGTATCAAAATGCCAAATGTTGCCGGTGATAGCTGCAAGTTTGCCCAGATCACGACTGATAGATAATACATTTCATGTTTTGGAGGTTTTCAATAGCAATAATTGCTGTCGTTTCAGTTTTAGCTCTTTACCCCATAAGGCATTTCTATGGTATCTCTAATTGATCCTAAATAACAGCAAGGATGAAGCTGTTTCTTATGTGTATATGACACCTTTGGATAGCATAGAAAACATTGTGGCAAAAGGTGAAATTGCTCATTACGAGCAATTTTACCTTTTGCCACAATGTTTTCCAAAAGCTCCTGCAAGTAATGTGTAGAAACGAGTATCTATGGAGTAAAGGGTTAAATGAAGCCGAATTCCTAGTGTTTTCCTATCTCTGACACACTGTATATTGATAATCTGTTTATGTATACAAAGCTTAGTCATTTTTACCTTACACACTCTCAATTTTTTTAAACATCTATTTTTTTTTATTCTTCTCTGGCGTAAAAGCGTATTGTAAAAAAGTTATAGTAATTTATATTTTTGCACGTGTCTTGTTCCTTCTTTAATAGGCTTCAAATTATTTGCCCTATAGAATCGATAACAACATTTTTAAGCTTGCAATGATTGTACCAATCTAGAAAACCCGCTTTAGATATATTATTAGACTAGAAATGCTATCCGAAAGTTGTTTTAGCTTAGACTTGGCAGTTTAATAATAAATCTCTGTTAAGGTATGACCGCAAAATAAGTCTTCGCCAGATACGAGCTGTCGCTCGTTATACTGGGAGGCCATTATTATGGAACAGAAATAAATAACAAATGCGCCCTTGTCTATAATTCAGAAGTAAATGTGCAACAATAACAATAAAGTACAGACAATGCACTTCTTCTAATTGATGCAACACAAAATAATGGATGGAGTAATTTGTTTTACACAAATCGAGGTATTACTGCCAGAAGGCACTATCTGCACTTTTTGAAATTTTACAGGAGGAAGAAAAAACTGTCTCAAATCCTTCATTGTCAGAATATTCAAACCAAACTTAGAATACACATTCATACATGGACTTTCTATATCTTACTGATTAAAATTGTGTTCAAAATACAGCTGCTATCCTAAAATTGCACAAAATTGTTTTTGCTCTCAAAATATGATAAATGTTACATGAAAGTTTCATTCTAAAACAACCTATAATGATATAGCAGGTTTTGGCACTGTGAAAAGTATTTGTTGAATTCATAACCTTGTGTGCCATACCGTGCTATAAAAAGATAGCTATGCTATTTCGTCCCTATTACTTCCACTAGTATATGCCAGAACATTCCAAAAAAAGATAGGACTTTTTGGCAGGGACAGTTTATAATACAACTGACCATAAGAATACAGTCAAAACATACCTTTTAATTATACACCTTTATGGCACTGCAAAAGTTGGTTATCAAATCCAAATACACATAATCAAAACAGTTTATAGATAGATAGCTGTTTATGGCACATACTCTTTAATACAAAAGTAACATAAGTTTAACATCAAAATATTCTAAAAATCACAGTTACCAATGATTAAACTGTTATTTGAATTTATAGGCCTCTGTTTTTAGTCTGCAATCTTTTAAAATAAAGCCTTCCGAAAATTATGATAATTAAGATCTACTTTAAATCTATATAATCTCTAATAGTCATCAGCATCATCACTTGTATCCTCCATGACATCAGGTTCTGGAAGAGTGTCTTTTGAAGAGTTACTTGATGGAAGACTTTTGTAATACTCATGCTACTCTACTGGAATTACTCCACTCTTACAGAGCTGCATTAGGTTCTTCTTTTTTTGCAGCAGAAATCTGGATTTTTTTTCTAGTACTTCCTCATCAAGCCCTCTGACATCAAACCATTGCTGCCGTTTCTTCCCTGTAATTTTAACTTTTTGGAATTCTTCTTCCATGCTGTATTTGAAAGGACATGCATCTGGCTTGGATTTCAGATACCTCATCCATTTCATCTTTGTTCACATTACTTTTAAACCTTTGTCAGTCTTCTTTTGTGGTTTCATATAACGATGGCTGAGTGCAACACTATCCTAAGTGTTTATATAAAGTATAGGCACTTAGGATAGTGTTGCACTCACCCATCGATAAGTTGCTTGAAACTTTTTGAAGTCAAGCATGTCAGTATGCCTTAACTCTTTACCACACAATCCCGACTTTTAACGACACTGAAAAAGAAAGCCTTTGAAAACATTGTGGGAAAGGAGAAAATAATGGTAACCAGCATTTTCTCCTTTTCCCACAATGTTTTCTACCATTTCCAAATAAAATTTCAATTTTTGATTCACATTTATTTTGTCGTCTACAAATGCTTTCAATTTGGACCAAAATTAAAATTCTGTCATGTGGTAAAGAGTTAATGGGACTACTGTATATGGGTTTCTTCTTCGCGCATTTGCAATACCGTGTCCCAGTGCGAAGGCACAAAAGTTTGTGTTTTCTTTTTCGCAAATTCTACAGCAGCATGCACAGATTCCACCTCCACGTGAGTGTACCCGCTTTCTGAAAACTTAAGATCTATTATGTCTATTTTTCTGTGTTTTATGACAGAGTCAAGAAGACAACATGCGATGATTTTGTTTCTGTTTTGTCCCCTACATCCATCAGAGTAGAAAATGACATGTGTAACCTCGTCAGGAAGGGACTCAAGATATAACTTCAGACCTGTAGCAATCCCTGAAGCTCCTCTTTTGGCTTCAACCTTGGTCCAAACAAAACAAGTACCATTTGAATTTCCTAAGCTGTAGAAGGATAAATTGTAACAGCATAACTTACGTATGTAGTACATCAAACTGACCAGTGAGCATGGTGTATAGAGCACCGATTGAAGATCAAAACAGCAAACATGCAAATTGGGTTGTGTCTTTGCATTATTCTTATCTCTATTCTTTTCCTGTCTGGCTCTGATCTTTCGTTCCTGGTGTTCGTTAAATGCATTTTTATTTTCTGTAGTAACTGCGTTCTTCTGAAGTGATGTACTGTATTTGCTGCATGTATTACATTAGTCTTCTTTTTGGAATATGAAAAGATAAGTTGAAGCATTCATTAAATATCTTCCTATATCTAGAAGCCTTGACCGGTTCCTTTTGTTCTTTCTGACATTTCTCCTCATAAAGGTCATATATTTTTGATAACGAAAGCTCTGGTCCTAAGAACTCCCGCCTAGTCTCTTTGCGAACATAGTGTCCTTCAACTTTTGGGAAAGATTCAATATGTTTTTTTTACAAATGCAACCTGATCTTCCTGCAATTTGTTATGTGGAACATGTTTCCCCCTTCGACTCACTCCAGCAAAATGACCCTCAAATTTAAAGCGTGATCAATGTAAGTCTTGTCAACAGAGAGTGTATCCATGAAAAAAGTTTTACAAACTTGGTGATTTGATCCATCAATTTCAAGTAAAAACTTCCTCGATACCTGCCTTCGCATTGGGAATGGCTTTCCAGTTTCATATTGAAAAGTCTTGGTATTATCTTCTTTAACTTTTCCTCATACAAATTCTTTTTGCCTTTCATAGCTGCCTAGTTTCCAGAATGAATCAAATATATTTTGTCTTTGTTGGTAATTATTCATAGAGGTGGAAGTGTAATCTCTGCTTCTCTCACCAAGTGATGTTATTGTTAGTATTTCTACCTCTGAGTCGCTCCATTCATTCTCCATCTGAAAATGATATGGTAAGATTATCATTTAATTTGGGGGGTTTTTTGTGTGTGTATTTAATCAACATTTCATAAGTTTATAGCACACAGTATTTAACTCTCTCACTAAGGTGAAAGTAGGTCTGGTTTTAGACATGGTCGATATAATAAAATCTATGCTAGAAAGAAGAAACTATTGTGGAAAACAGTCCTGTGCCAGTCAAACCTGTAACAAATGGAAATTAAAAGGTCACCAGTATTTATTTTCTCTTTTTCTATAATGTTTTCAAAAGCCATGTTAAAGTTACTAAAGATGGAGTTTAAAAAAAAGAAAAATGAAAAATTATGAACAAAATCACAACAACAATTATAATCATCTTCATCATCACTACAGATGCATTTGGCTATAGTCATGACAAATTTTATTCTAAGTATGATAAATTTTGTAATTATTGAAGTTTTACTTACCATCAATTGTCTCGGGTATATTCCTGACTTATAACGGCACAAAACCTGTATAATGTCATCAAATTCTGCATTCTTTTGTTTTGCTAACTCCAGACATCCTCCATGTATAGGCTGTTATCAACACTTAATTAGATGGTGTCATATTGCATTAGTTTCCACCAAAACAAGCTTTCCCAGTATAAACTCTTTTTGACATCAATGTTTACCATCCACTTACCTGACTTGTTCCTACTTGACAAGCTATTAAAAGTTAGTATGGTCTGGCATGTAAGGAAATATATTCTATATAGAATTATAATTTCTATCTTTATATAGAATATTTTGGCAGAGCAATTTTACATCATAATTCTTCAGTTTCATAAAGCCAGAACCTGCTATTTTTAGATGGCAGGATTTGGCAGAACAAATTTCCGTGTATCTCTTTCAATGCTTTTTTGCCAAAGTAAGCTACTTTAAGATAGGACGATGTGGTTCGAAATTTAATTGTATGAACTCTTTTAGAGTGGGGTCTATCGTTACATAGGCTACTCTGGCAGCCAATAAACCTGCACTGTAGATATAGCTGGTTTTGTTTTTGGCTGATAACTCGGAAAAGAAGCTACGCTACATAGAGAGATCTAGTTTAGAATAAAACGTGTGAAATGAAATTGTGCATCTAGAAATGTGAAAATCTGAAATTTTGGCACATAGGACCTTCTGGCAGTAATACCTCGAAATGTTTGGCATTAACTAAATACGATAAATAAGTAAGCAAACTTTAGAGTGAGAATAAAATAGTTCCCGTGTTTGTGAGAGTGTGGGTAACTTTAGAAATTCATGGTAATTGTTCGCACAGCTACTGATTTAACTCTAGATCCGAAAAAGGGTTAGGGTGATGTGACTATTTGCAGACTGAAATGTACTGATTAATGCCTTGTTGGGGATTTAAAGGCAATTTGAAGCGATATCAACCTGTGATCATTTAATTCCCCAAAACTTCCCTATTATTACACAGATGAAAAACAAAAACAACAAAAAATGTAATGCTAATTTAAGACGTTCGAATTTAAAACACGCTAGAGAATCTAACATGTTTGATGTTTTTACATCAAACTGCTCAAAAAGGAACCGCTTTAATCAAAAAGTTATTAGAAAGATTACAGGTATTACAGAAAAACAGAAAGAAATGGAATTTGCACTTTAACAACATTAGTGACAGAGAGGATGTAGGACGTAATGACAAATGTCAAAACCAACTCTTTCGGTGCTTGCACATACCGGCCATAAAGAGAAGGGTTTCATTCGAATGGAGAAATATGGGCAAAATATTGAAAAAGGAGCTTTATTCATTTACAAATAGTATTATTATACTGCAAGGAAATTTCTCGTGATCGGCTTGAATGATATTCCCCGAATATATATCATGTACACTGGCAAACACCAACGTAATTTTAAACAGTTCCCCTTTCGGGAGCCTCGTATACATGACTACACTTTCACCACAACATCCGAAATGGCGTCGTCGATCAAGATAAACATCATGATTTTGCGCCAAGCTGCACGTTTTAGCACGTATTACCAATGTTTCAGTGACGTCAGTTCTTAGTGACGTCAGTTTTCATTGAACTGGGGCACTCAGACGGGAAATTCTACTGCGTCAGCACACTTAATTTTTGAAACCAAAAAACAGGTAAAATTCACTTTACAAACGTTGGATTGGTAAAACTTTGAAGTATGATAAATTCGTTGTACGGTCAAGTGACAGGGAACTTGGAAACTTGTTCACGGCTGTCCACCTCGCCTTCGGTTCGGGGCGACATGCTAAGAGTTGATACTTTTTCCATTTGTAAAATTTCTGCGTGTCAAAGAGCGGGCTGTCTCATGATTCAACAGATTGTTGAACAAAATCAATTTTGTGGATCCATAAAATTTTATGCGTTGACTTGTTTGGTATACTGCATCACGGGAATGAATTAAGCTTCTTTTTTTTTTTTTTGTTTTTTTTTTTCATATCTGTAGTAAAACCAAAATGAAGCAATAGAAAGAAGCTTTCAAACAAGTACAATACAGCCGTCGATGTATTATATACCGTTACAATCGACGTGGTACTAGTCGCATGTAAAAATGACGTTGCGTAAAAAGTAACCTATTTGTATGGTGGCATATTTCTGCCGCGAGATACAAGATAATTATGAAGATAATTTTAGAGAACTAGACTATCGTGATAAAGTTTCCTGGAAATATTGTCTAGAAAATAAAAAAAAAATCCCGATAAATATATCGCGATAATTCTACCTTTTTGTGCCTATTACTGACATTTGTGGTATCTATAATTAGATACAGTTTCGGAACATTTTTGTGTACAACCATATGAATTATCTTTTTCCCCGAATGGTTTGAAAAATGTTCGTAGGAGGCATTTTGATTCGTCTTTATCCTTATATAGAGTTCTGTTGATTTCGAGTGTTGTCAAAATTTATCAGCTAAGCTGCACTAATTATTCGAATTTTCACTTTCTCCAATTTTGTGAAGTCAAAATCTACTCTTCATCCAAATGAGGAATTTGAATTTTCTATTTATAGATATCGACAAACAAATAGAACTATTAAAATAATGTTATCTTGCATATCAGCTTCGTGCACGATTGAGAAATTTTGTGTTGAAATATTAAGTTTATCGGGAAAATTTTCTCGGGACTCTTTTCACTATCTCGATAAAATGTCCATAATACTTTAATTCATCGCGATAATTTTGTATACTTAGCAGGATAGCTATCTGGTATCGCGTAGCAGGAATATGCCACCATAGTTTTATATATCGTATTTAACGTCGAAAGCACTGCATGAAATACGGTATGGACGTTTGTCTCTAATGATGCATTTTAATTGTAACTACACAATTATGTTATGTTTAGATAAACGTCAATATCTTTTCAAATCTGCCCCATTAACTCTTTCCCAAACAAGCTCTGGTTTTTACGTGTAAAAGTCTTTTGAAAACGCTGTGGGAAAAGAAGAAATTGCTCGTGACGAGCAATTTCTCCTTTTCCCACAGTGTTTTCTACCTTTTTTGAAAACTTTCTGCCATTTTCTCTAAATCTAAAATCTGCAAACTCTTTCAGTTTGGAAAAGTCCAAAATTTGTCGTTTGGCAAAGGGTTAAAATGTAATATCCCCTTCCTTTTTTTGAAAAGTATGTATCCTCGAACTCTTTCAAAGGCTGAAAGTGCATTTCGCTGAAAATCAGAAAATCTTTTATCTTATAATCTAGAATAATTAACCTTTTACCAAACATTCCCTGTTTTACGACCCTGAGATGGAAGCCTTTTGAAAAAATTGTGGGAAAAGGAGAAAATGCTGATAACCAGCATTTTCTTCTTTTCCCAATATGTTTTCTACCCTTCTGGAAACACGTTTCAGTATTTTAGTTCCATTCATTTTGAAGTCTGACAGTGCTTTCAATTTGGAACAGTCTAAAAATTTTCGTTTGGTAAACCGTTAACTCTTACGAAAAAAAAATTAGACTGGTCCAAATTCAAAGCATTTGCAGACGACAAAATAAAGGTGACTGAAAAATTGAAATTCGTTCTGGAAAGGGTAGAAAACACTGTGGGAAAAGGAGAAAATGCTGGTTACCAGCATTTTCTTCTTTTCTCGCAGCGTTTTCAAAAGGCTTCTTTCTCAGAGGCGTCAAAAGTGGGGATTGTGTGGTAATGGATTACTAAACGGATGCTTAAATCCGATAAGCGGACCTAAATAATTCCTGTCTTGTAAACAGTCAAAAATGCAACCCATAGATTCGTTACACTGGGTGATTCATTAAAGCAAGAAAAAAATCGGAACATTTTATGAAGGATTCTTTAGAGCATGTCTCACAAAGCATCATACAATAAAACACCCAAGGGCAGGTTAGACTGCTCGTCTTCCATATTCTGATCTTCACGTTCACCAGCTGCTAATAAAGTTGAATGACTTTGGCGCCCAGATTGTTATAAAAATGGTTGTATAAAAATATTCTTAGCATCATATGCTTTGAAATTCAATCAACAGGACCCTTCTTCAATAACCATTAATTTTTACCGGTCTTCTTCATTCTCTGTAGCTAAAGTGGTTTTATTTTTGCGAAATTTAAAGATAAAACAATTTCTGATCAGCTAAACTTTTATTTTTGATAGACGAGTTTGATTGATTCTTATTTCAGACGCCCAAAAAATGTCAGATTTTATTTATAGTATTTTATTACATATTGTAAACATATACAACTATATATACTTTTATGACATTGCACAAACAGAGATTCTACCACACAACAGCACCTAGTACATGTTCTGAAACATTGTCGTAGACGAAACAGGTGCTAGATAGATCCATCATGGAAGCAGTAGACCAAATAAGGTTGAACTTTATCCTGCTATATAACTAAAATGGAATTTTTAAGTGGGTAGTAAAAATTCTATAACTATTTCTAAGTTATGCTTTGGGGCATGGTATCTCCTCGTCGGACAACGTAGATCCAAGATCAGACTGCACGTTCTGTGCAGTCTGATCTTGATCTACGTTGTCCGCAAAAGGTCAGTGAGTCGCACTTATCAGCTTAAGAGTCGGGTCAGCAGACTGTGTAATGAAATGACATTATACAAACGGGTTTCTTATCGCACACCGACGCCTATTCATATCATTGACCACGGGACCATATAATCAGAATGGTTTTGGAAATGGTGTATAGACCCCCTAGCACAATTCTGCTGTGTCCTTGCGTTAAATCAATTCATTTTAAGGTAGTAGACCCCTAATACCTCTAGTGCTGTATTGCATAAAGTTTTATTGATATTTGATAAATAAGGATTTACACAGGTATAATACTTTGCAATTTCTAACGGACCAGAAATTTCTTTATGCCTATCTCGAAATTATTTGTAGATACTTTTGTTAGTTTCCAGAAAAAGGAGGTAATTACTATCTCTCTTCGTAATGAAAATATAGTGGTTTTAGATTTATAAATGATAATTCTAGAAAAGACAAAAAGGGGAAAACTGTCTTGATTAAAGCAGAACAAGAACACTCTGTTTTGGTCATAGCAAAATTTGTTGGATAATATCATTGTAGAAATAGCTGTTTTCTACTAGGGGTCTACTACGTTAAACCCTTGAATAAACAGTCGTGTGTTTCATTGTCATAAGCGAGACCAGAGGCATCTACAGACTATATAGAACATGATTAAACTTCACAGAACGTACAGTCTGATCTTGAATCTACTGTACCGTCCGCTTGTTGCACGGCGGTACAGTAAAAGTACTTCCGAGCTCATTGGATAATATGATATGTAGTCGAAAGAGATAAAGTTTACATATTTGGTGCGACAAGAGAAAAGGTTCGTGATTTTGAAGGCTATTGAAAAAAATCAAAGTACTGATAGTACTGAAGGCCAGGAAATTGAGGATGCAAAACAAAACATGAGGTCAATTTTAATTAATACAAACAGGTAGACGGACAGGGATACAAGCGGATTCCACTAAGCCCCTGGAATTCTTGGTTTTTATCAGGAAATTTTGAACTGATACTAGAAAGCACCAGCCAGAAACTAATTAAGCCAGAGCTAGGCATGTGCTCAGTTATGGGGTGCTTGATAATGGCTTAGAATACTTAGTAATTTGTCGTACTTGTTAACAATCCCAAGTCAAAATTGAACCGTATTCAATCGGCGCAATACCAACTTTGGTTATCTAAATTTTCTGAGACATGTGATGTCTTGTAGTCCTGAACGACGTTACTTTTTACATTTATGACGCAAGAACATATTTATTTTTATTGATTTCAATGAAAATACATGTAAGATAGATATCAAGGTAAAATGTAATGAATAATAAAGATTGGAGTGATATGGCAGTTGGTCATGTTGTCTCTACCTTCCACAAGTCGACGAAATTTTTAACTGGTCATATTTGAAGGAAGTTGTAGATGAAAATCCAAAGTATTTCTTCGTGTATATTGAAAAGTAAGATTTTGGGGAAATTGGGGGGAACTGCTTGTTACAAGCAAATTCTCTTTTAGCCAAAATATTTCCTCAATAAAATACTGTGAAAAGGTTGGATTGTTTTAGGAAAACGATTAGGCTCGGTTTTCCTATTTTACTTGCCTATTTTACGGACAAGTCACAGTGACTTGAGCTTCGATACTTATATCTACATAATATAAAAAGACGTTAATCCTAATTCATAATCGTTGTCCAAGGACAACTTGTGTCAAGCCTGCGAACACTTGACTCTCAAGCTTGACCTAGACCCTGGACCTGAATAAATGTTTCAAAGGGAACTTCTGCTCATGATGTAGAACAATGCATTATGCTAATTTATATCGGAATCTATCCAAAAATGTAGGAGTTATGGTTCGGACGAAAAATTGGCCTTAATCTTAAACCTACTTGAACAGATGTTTCAAATGGCACATCTAACCGTGATGGAGGTCAATTATGCCAAATTATTTTGAAATCCATCCACAATTGTAGAAGTTATGGACCGGAAATATTCGGATGCACACAAGCCCTAATGAACACTAGAAATATGTGTGTCAGAGGCACTGATGCCCCTGCTAAATGGTATTGGTCACAGGTATGTCATATGACACTAGTAGAAAGAGAGAGAGAGATGAAAAAATACATTAAATGACAAGCGAACGACTACAGAAAAAAATTATAAGCATTTATTTGGTTTCAAATCAAAGTCAATCAAAGACATTTTTAAGAATCACGCAGGTGTAATCTATTTGTGACAGGTGTAAAAGGTGTGAAATACATCCTATCAGTGTGAAATAGGCAGTATAAACAATAACAAAACTACCAAATAACTCTTGGATAAAGGTAACTTATACACATAATGTACATACTAAAGACAACGAAATTTCAAAAATATTTTTATAGACAACTTGATTAACGATATGGATGAAATTTGATGGTGGAGTCGATTTTTCTAAAATTTTATTTGGGGACGATTTCACCACCAAAAAAATCGTCTCCAGGGAACGATTTCTCCGGAGTGATAAACATAACACGGGCCAAGCATTTTGGGGACGATTTCTCCAGGGGCCGATTTCTCCAGCATTCAGCTGAAGTACCCTAGATTTAGTCGATATACTTAAGAAAAAGTGATAAACATAACATGGGTCAATATTCCATATGTAGTTTGCTTTATTTACAATCGCATTTTAGCGGAGACGTGTTTTGTGACACACATGTTCAAATGTCAACACAACGTTATAGACAAACTCCGAGCAGAGTCGTCGTTCGTTAATCTCACCATACCTGAATGTGAATGATCCGGAGTGCAAGAGATATTATTATATTATAGATATTAACCGTATATAGCGCGTAAGAATACACAACTGCCGGATAAAGCCAAGTTCATTAGGTTACGCCTCTATTAGGTCAGTGTTAATGACAAAAACGGGATAAAAAACACACACTCGTCAGTTATTAAAGGATTGTATTACCCTTGCAATTCCATGGCATTTTGCAGATGAAAGCTTTGAGGAAAGGAAAGCATTCACACCGTGTGATAAGCAATCTCTGTATATCCTTGGGAAACTAGTTGTTTTGGCGGACTCAGCGATATAGAGTGGACACACCGTCCAACATTTTTGTCTGAATAGGCAGCTTACGATCCCTAAAGGCAAGGGAATCCCTTGAGAGGGATTCCCTGGCCTAATTATGGGAGAGAAAATTCGAGGACAGGTCGAAAACAGACGAGCTAAAAATAAAATCTTTCTATAGGTATCGTCCAAAAAATTTACTCTGCATTTACGCCAGTAAGCTTATAATTGAAATGCATTTTGCGCATTGCACCCTTTAGATGTGCAATTTGCACGTGCATTTAATATTTACTTGAACGCCATGGAACGCAGGTATGAGTTTTGTTAATTTTTTCCAAAACTACAGAATTTTAGCTTATCCCAGAAATAATGACATATAGAACATACAATATACATGAAAATGGATTGCAACAAGCGAAAAGGGGCATTCGGACATTTGCGTAAAGTATCGTCTCGGATCAGCCTGCGCATTTCGTGCAGGCTGATCCGAGACGATACTTCACGACTACATTAGATTTATGTACACTTCCGCAAAACAGAAAATTAACTAAAAACGGAAAGTTTCGTTTCGGATGAGCCTGCGCGGACTGTGCAGGCTGATTCGAGACGACACTGTACCCAAAATGTTTGAATGCCCCTATTCGCGTGTTGCAGTCCATATGTGAGCTACTGTTCTGCCGATTCAAAACCTATAGTTTCCGTCGCCGACACAAGAGCTAGTTTCCTGAAGGTGGTTAAGACAGGAAATTGTTTGGTAACGATTAAGCTTTAAAGAGCCAATAGTTTTCACATATTAATATTCGGTGATAGACCAAATCATCTGGCAAATTGTTCTTCAGACTTGTGTATCGGGTAAAACGCCTATGTGTTGAGATTCGGGCATTTTATGCTATTTTTATCAGGTGACCTCCCTTGTCGTCAGTGTGATATAACGTTTACAAGTCTTTTCATCTAACTCGCATTTGAGACCAGGGCCCGTATTCACCAATCATTCTTGAGAACGTTCTTTGTCTTATTCTTCAAGATTTTCTGACAGTGAAAGTAACAGAACTTCTCATTGGCTAAACCATTTGGTTTAGCCAATCAGAAGTTCTATTACTTTCACACTGACGAAATTCTGAAGAATAAGACTAAGAATGTTCTCAGGAATGGTTGGTGAATACAGGCCCTGATTTTATGACGATTTGATGAGAATTACACGATGTCACCATATAAGACTTAACTTCAGCAAGAAAAAATTGTATGTGATATATAGGATCTGACATGAGTTGGTTGTTGAGATAAAAATTTATTAAACGAGTCTACAAAAAATGTTATTAAGCGAGCCTGTGGCGAGCTTAATAACATTTTTTGTGGACGAGTTTAATGAATTTTCACCTCAAAAAGCAACGAGCGTCAGATTCTTTTTATCACATTACTGCATAACAAGAATTATAGTCCAAAATGTGTTAAACCACAGGCATACATGTATCATGTGTAGTGAAATTTATATGAAGCCTGTGCACTTACTTTGACAGGTACATTATGATCGAAAATAGTTCCGAAGAAACTTGCATTATGATTTTTGTTTGAGTCTAACAGTGATTAATTCACAACTTTATCACGATCAAAACTTTGACCGCTAATTTCCTTCAGAAGCCAAGGTCAGCATTGTTTTAGAAATGAAGCGTATAATTTCAGAGAGATGACCAAATACAGCACTATTATCTTATCTCACACATGTGTGAGGCAAGCAAATTCGTAATGGCTGTATTACATTGAAAACAAGGAGAGTTATGTGATAAAAGAGAATGTTGTAACTTAGTCATGATATCAGTTAACGAACGGCTATCCTTTTTCTTTGTCTCTGTTGTCAGAAGTCCATCTAGATTATGTCATGACACCGTGTCTGCGCATATATACTGCCATCCTCATTATAAGCCATAAACAACCAATAATGATGAAGAGAAATAATAACCATTTTTTATTTGTTGTCATTCATTTTCTTTGATTATAATGATGTACTTTAACATGGTTAGTATTAAATATCTTATCTTAGAAAATATTCAGCTTACATTCAGGAATGTTTGACAGAAAGCAAGGTTGGAATCATTCTTCGAGTATTTTGTACCCGGAACTTTATACATTCTAATACAAGCTTCTTACGATCGAATGTTTCTTTCTCTATCTTAATGACGTTTAAAACCAGTTTATCTGGAAGACAGTCGACAGTACAGGGCTGTCGGGGTCCTCTTGTTTAACCTTGTTTAAAGTGCATTTCGCGAAATGTAGGAGTACTGTTGTTCTTCCCAATAAGAAAAATCGCCGGCTTATACGAAAATCTTGGTTTATTAATCATTCGTAATTAAGATAAACGAGAGATGCATGTTCTATAATTTCATTGCAAACATATTGCTTTACAGAATTCCCGAGGGCCCTTTTTCATGTAGAAACATCCATTCCGCGTGCATGTAATCAGATATGAATGGAAATATAGAGCAGTCGATTAATCAGATATCTTATCTTTTATTCTGACCAATTTAGTTTCATAGTTTCATGCAATGTTGAATACATATACCGATAGTATTTTTTGTCCATTTCCTCGTGAGGCCAATGTTTTCTCAGACCACTTTGATAGTGTTGTGCTGAAGAGAGAAATTTCTCATAAGTGCAATTTATCCTTTGTCGTGGTTCTACTTGTATTATTATACGAAGCCTGAGGCCATAGAGAGTGGTGATAAATTTATTTTCAGAATGCGTGTTTTTGGAACAGGTTATTGGCTCATGTATCCCACAATGCTTTTCAAATTCAGTCAAAAGAGGATGGTTTCCCCACTTTCAACGTTTTTCGTGTATATCGCTTGTCAAAGACTCTGAAACTGTATGGGAACGGTGGGTGATCCATTTATAAAAACAATCCTGTGATTTATTGACTCAAAGAAAGAAGGCTTTTGTAAACATCATGCAAAAAAGGAGATAACGTGCTTGCAATTTGCATTGTTTCCTGTATCCCCGCGATGCTTTCTATCATGTCAAAGATAAATCCAGTCGTTCGGGACACATTTTAAATTTGGCTTGCAATACGTGAAAAGGGACAATCAAACATTTGCGTAAAGTGTCGTCTCGGATCAGCCTGTGCAGTCCGCGCAGGCTAATCCGAGACGGCACTTTACGACTACATTAGATTTTGTGCTACAGTGGACTTGCGCAAAACGGAAACTTAAATAAAAAACGGAGAGAGTCGTTTCGGATTCGCCAGCGAGGACTGCACAGGCTAATCTGAGAAGAGACTTTACGCCAATGTCCGAAATGCTTTCAGTATAATTGGGATGCGCTCTGATAAAAGGTGGGTTAATGCATCTTTGATACATTATACCATTACAGTAATCACATTACCATAGCATGATCCATAAAAATCTGGGTCCGTATTCACCAACCATTCTTAAGAACGTTCTTTGTCTAAACCTTGATGATTTTCTCACTGTGAAAGTAACAGGACTTCTGATTGGCTAAACCAATTGGTTTAGCCATTCGGAAGTCCTGTTACTTTCACATTGACAAAATTACAAAATTCAGAATAAGCCTAAGAATGTTCTTAAAAACGGTTTGAATACGGACCCTATTTCGCTTGACAACCGACGCAATCTGGAGGTAAAATGGTCCTTTCCGCGTTCGGAAACATTCATCTTACAGGTCAGCCTGCCCGGAATGCGCAGGCTGACCTGGTCGATACTGCTCGCAGATGCATCGTTCTCCTTTTCACAGGGCATGGTTTATATATAATTCTAAAAACGTGCAAAATCATTTCGTCTGGTAAAAAAAAAAAGGTTTTATTAGATGATCTGAGAAATGAAGAGTTATATGCATGTTGCAGTGGTACTCATTGGTCCACTGGGAAATTTCTAAAAAAGGTTCCAAAATAGGCCAGTAGAATAATTGTTCGGATAATGTTTTACGCTGCTTTCAACGTATCTAATATAAAGGCAGCAGCTCACATATATAAAAACATCATATAATTATGTCCTGAGTTTCACTATTGAATGGTATTTTTCGTCGCTTTCAGTCAAATCAGGGCGACATCTCGCAATTTCATGACATGTATGTCCAGGGTTTCGCCAATACTAGGTCGTTTTCCAATCTTTAACACAACATTAGTGCCTGTCGAAATTTGCTTGATGTCATTTTCTAAAACCGTTTATTTTCTTTTAAACATTATTTCTTAGACTTTCGAGCTGATTGGTTGAGACTGGACAATCCAATGAAAAAGAGGAATAAGATGTGATGCGGTTGAGAAAAAGTAGTCTGGATGACGAGCTTTATAACTGCATCGAACCCCATTAGAGTGACAGAATTTTAATATATAGAGGATAATTGTTTTTTTCGGTGAAAGATCGAAATTTATTTCATCGAGTGGACACCATCGGTAATATTTTCTCGAGTGGCGCAGCCACTGGTGAAAATATTACCGATGGTGCTCACGAGATGAAATAAATTTCGATCTTTCACCGAAAAAAAAAAATCTATTTAACCATGTAGCCTTCACCTCTTCGACGACTGAAGAACCACCCTACCGACAGTGATAACGACCTTATCTTAAAAGCAGGCTTGACTAATCGGGATGGATCCAAGATACTAGTGTACATTCTGTGCAGTCTGATCATGATCGGAGCCATCTGAAAAAGCCACTGTTTTCGCCGATAGCGCTGTGAAGGTTAACCCATAACATGCTAAATAGCTAAAATGAAATTTTCAATTCGATAGTGAAAAACCAAATATTGCTTATTCAAAGTTATGTTTTGGGAAATATTTTCTTCTAATTGGACAGTATAGATCAAAGATCAGACTGCACGTTCTGTGCAGTCTGATCTTGATCTACACTGTCACAAAAGGTCAGCGAATAGAATTTAGCAGCCTAAGGCTTTAGAAACGTATATAGGTGAAAGGATCTATTTTGCTCTCTTGGTTTCTCGTATAGTGTTCGCCATAAGACATAAAATTGCTGTTAGTTAACTTGTAAACAATTTATTGTTTATGACTTTTAATTTGTAAAGCTATTTACAGGCTGTAAATGTAACACCTTGGTAATCTGAGAGCATAAACTCCTCACATAACGGCAAAGTTTACGCTTTTCCAAATTGGAAGCTTTTACTGACGACAAATTCTATTTGGGTCGAATGATGGGAATTGTCTTTGAAAGGGTAGGAATCATTGAAACGAGAAAATACTGGCTTAAAGCGTTTTCACCTTTTTTGATGCTGTTTTCGAAAGCCTTCTATCTGCAGATCATAAACACGCAGAGTTGATTGTTAAAGGATTAACCAAAACGGGCATTCGGTAACTGCTCTCGTTTTATCTTCCTTACATCTAGTTTTATTGAACCCGAAAATAGCTTTATAATCCGTTTATTTAGCCTGCCATACAATTATAACATTTTACAGTTCGTTCTTCATGCAATGAGTGAAAACGAGGCTTTGCTGATGGCAAGCAATTCTTTCTCATTCAAGAAAAGCACTTTCCATGTTCAAGTCAACAATCCTTCGTCAATTTTCATTATCTGTGGTCCCAAAGTTCTATAGTATAGGAGATCGTAGGTTCTTTCATGCGCTGCTTAGAAAGAACTGCAGTTCTCTGGAATTTGACATACACAAAGATCGCAGCTCTGAAAATAATTCTTGCCGCTGTGGCTATCATTTAGAAGATGTGGAACATTACATCCTTCACTGCCTGTCTTATAACAATCAGAGATTGATATTAGTTTGCATACTTCGTAAGTACTATCCTTAAAGTTTAAATTTACTATTTTTTGGATCTTATGATCCAATCTAAGGATGTTGATCTAAGGATGGCAAAGTCTAAATGATAACACTGAAATAGTTTTTACTGTCAAAGAATTTATCAAAGATTCAGAAAAGTTCGAATTAACGATTATACAACGTACCGTTATGCCAATTCTGTATGAGTCGTTATTTAATTAGACTTGTCCAATCTCGAAACCCGGCTTATATCGTATCTTTCTATCTATATCTTTCTTATATTTTACGCCGTATTGTTTTTCGGTGTTTATGTAGTGAAATACTCTTTCATCTGTTTTTGTTTAATATTCTTGAATTCATGTAACCTTTAAAAGTTTTTCAGCAGCTATATATATCTGCATTTGTTCAACATATAATTGGAGAAGGGGAATGGCCGTAACAATGTTGAGAGAACTTGTGGCCAAACCCCTTTGCCAATGTACATGTATCATTCTATGTTCTCAAAATTCTGTTGTCTGTATCGCCTGTGTGAGCTTGAATATAATACAGCAATAAAATATGCTTAAACTAGAAAAGCATTTATCTTTTCTTTATTGTTTGATCTGTGTGCCATTTCGTATGACTAACGTTAGTGTATATACGAAATGCATAATAAGAGATACACTAAGACTGAAATATATGTTATTCCTGGTAACATTTGCAATTAAACTCATATAACATTGTTTACAAATGTGATAGATCCAATCAAATATACAAAAGAATCGTGTGCCTTTAAAAGACCTATACTGACAAAATACGATTCAGTTATAGTTATCATCATCCATTTCAAATGTTTTTAATGATGATGGCTGCCGAAATAAGCAAACCGCGTCGACCCCGGTTGAAACTTTTCGCTTTTTGTAAACTTTCTATATATGGCATTCAAAACGTGAAAAGGGGCATTCGGACATCTGCGTAAGGTGTCATTTCGGATCAGCCTGCGCAGCCCACGCAGGCTAATCCGAAACAACACTATCCGTTTTTTATGCGATTTCCTGTTTTGGGCAAGTCTACTGTAGCACAAAATCTAATGTGGTCGTAAAGTTTCGTCTCGGATTAGCCTGCGCAGACTGCACAGGCTGATCCGAGACGACACTTTACGCAGATGTCCCAATGCCCCTTTTCGCGTGCTGCAAGCCAATTATATGAAAGCACTATTCTTCCCAGGATTCAGCCGATAGTTAGACAAAATAAATTTTATGAATTTATCATTCTGTGATCGCTTACTAGATATAGTGCATCAAGAAGATGCTTCAAACCCACTTTTGCCAGACCGTGGTTCATATCAATTACTACTTTATCGTATTCATTATATGGCTTGAAACACCCAAAAAACGGGCATTCGGACATTTGCGTAAAGTGTCATCTCGGATCAGCCTGCGCAGTCCGCGCAGGCTAATCCGAGACGGCACTTCACGTTTTCATGGTATTTTCTGTTTTGCACAAGTCCACTGTAGCACAAAATCCAATGTGGTCGTAAAGTGGCGTCTCGGATTAGCCTGCGCGGACTGCGCAGGCTGATCCGAGACGACACTTTACGCAAATGTCCGAATGTCCCTTCTCGAGTGTTGCAAACCAATTATATAGATCTATGTCCTATTGTTTCAACTGTAGAAGATGACAAGCATATGAATAAAGAAAATAAAAGACGGTTTGCCATAATATTCATAACACTGTTTCTTTTCAGCATGCGTTCATTATACATTATTTTACTCAACTCCTTGCTGTAGTTTGCTTGTTGCAGCTATGTCGATAAAGGACTTTGCTGAGTTATTCCAGATAAAAAAAAAACTCATGCAGCTATGTCGATAAAGCACTTTACTGAATAATCCCAGAAAAAAAAAACCTTATTTTGGTCCATGGTCAAGGAGACAAATATCTCAGGGAAAAAAAAGTAACATCCCCTTCTCGCACAATTAGAAGTTCTCTTGGAGTCAGACAAGAAAAGGTCAGTTGCCTGTGTCCGCAAGCAGTTGGACTTATTACGTTATTACGCCCTTACGTTGTAAAATCCTAAGAATGTTTCAAACCGTTCCTCGTAGTGAACCAAGAGAGAAAACAGAAAATGACAGCCTAATACACCGAAACACTTGCATTTCTTAACCCTTCCCAATTTTGGACTCTCCCAAACAGAAAGAGTTTGCAGACGACATTTTTTTTTATTTGGAGAAAATGGCAGAAAGTTCACAAAGGGGTAAAAAACACTGTGGGAAAAGGAGAAATTGCTTGTTACGAGCAATTTCTCCTTGTCCCACAGTGTTTTCAAAAGACTTTTACTACAGACACGTAAAAACCAGGGCTTGTTTGGGAAAGGGTCAAGCTGCATATGTTCGCTATTATGCTAACAGGTAGCAGCCATTTCTTTTAATTCACCATGGCAGTTTAATTCTTTGAATACTCATTCATATGTCACTTAAATTTGGAGTTTTAGGTAAAAATAGAATTCTTGTAAAAACACCTTAATCCTTAGGCAACTTACTCAACTCTTGCGGGTAATTTAGATCTAGATCAGACTGCTTAGAACGTGTAGCCTGACCTTGGATTTACACCGTCCAATAAGGAGATAATTTTTCCATGACATAGTTTTGGAAAAGCATCATTCAGCTTTTTTCTATCGACATGAAAGTCTCATTCAACTTACCATCAGGATAAAGCTTTATGCGTTTCTTTTGAAGCTCGGCTGCTTTCGAAGAAAACAGTGGAGGTATTGTCACAGCCCTATCGTCATCTGCATCTGCGTCTTCTGTAATTTGCATCGTCTCTGTCTGCGTCATGTGTGTCTGCTTCAGGTGTGTCTGCGTCATGTGTGTCTGCTTCAGGTGTTTCTGCATCAGGTGTATCTGCGTTAGGTGTGTCTGCGTCAGGTGTATCCGTCTCATGTGTGTCTGCGTCAGGTGTGTCTGAGTGAGGCGTGTCTGCGTCAGGCGTGTCTGCCTCATGTGTCTGCGTCAAGTGTATCTGCGTCAAGTGTGTCTGCGTCAAGTGTATCCGCCTCATGTGTGTCTGCGTCAGGTGTATCTGCGTCAAGTGTGTCTGCGTCAGGTGTATCCGTCTCATGTGTGTCTGCGTCAGGTGTGTCTGAGTGAGGTGTGTCTGCGTCAAGCGTGTCTGCGTCAGGTGTGTCTGAGTCAGGCGTGTCTGCGTCAAGTGTGTCTGCGTCAAGTGTGTCTGCGTCAAGTGTGTCTGCGTCAGGTGTATCCGCCTCATGTGTGTCTGCATCAAGTGTATCTGCGTCAAGTGTGTCTGCGTCAGGTGTATCCGCCTCATGTGTGTCTGCGTCAGGTGTGTCTTCCTCATGTGTGTCTGCGTCAGGTGTTTCTCCCTCATGTGTGTCTGGGTCAGGTGTGTATGCATCAGGTGTGTCTGTGTCAGGTGTGTCTGCCTCATGTGTGTCTGCGTCAGGTGTGTCTGCCTCATGTGTGTCTGCGTCTGGTGTGTCTGCGTCAGGTGTGTCTGCGTCAGGTGTGTCTGCCTCATGTGTGTCTGGGTCAGGTGTGTATGCATCAGGTGTGTCTGTGTCAGGTGTCTGCCTCATGTGTGTCTGCGTCAGGTGCGTCTGCGTCAGGTGTGTCTGCGTCTGCTGTGTCTGCGTCATGTGCGTCTGCATCAGGTGTGTCTGCGTCAGGTGTGTCTGCGTCAGGTCAGATGTTTGCTTCAGGTTAGGTGTGTCTGCGTCATGTGTGTCTGCGTCATGTGTCTGCGTCATGTGTCTGCGTCGTCTGTGTCATTATTTCCAAAGTACATGTTTAGACAAGGCGATGCATTTCAAAGCAAAAACAGTTAATTTGATTGTCGCCAATCTATAGTTGTCTTTGTGGAAAATTTACTTTTGTCATATATACATGTACGAACAAGCATTAACGTCGTTCCATGTATTAACCTGTCATCAAGTTGCACTTTGAATGAACGGCTTTTTTTTTCCTCCACGGAAGTACGAAACCAATGATAAACATGCGAAACCTTATCCTATCACACGTGACTACGGATAAACTTGTGTGGAGAATTTAGACCAAAATCAGTCTAAAGGCTGATGTAGATATAAAAATCTCAATACTTTATAGGTAATCAATAATGCCTTATCAATTCTATTTCTCTGAAGTAGTGCAACAGGAGCGGACGACTTCGAAAAAAAGAGCATGTAAAATATAGAGATGATTTACGAGACTACAGGTTTTATGAGTAATTTCGACTTAGGACAGTCTGATTTCAAACGGCTGACAAAAGAGAAAAAGTAGCCTACCATTTTGAGCTAGGATTATCGTGGCATCACGAGCAGCTGATTGGTTAGATTAGTGGAGAGTTGACTGCCTGGTCAGTCGCACGAATGCAATTTACTTGTTTAGAGACACAAGATTAACCCTTTCGCAAACAATCCCTGGTTTTTACGGGTCAGGAATAGAAACCTTTTGAAAACATTGTGGGAAAAGGAGAAAATGCTGGTAACCAGCATTTTCTCCTTTTCCCACAATGTTTTCTCCCCTACCATATAGAAAAAAAATCTTTTTAGCAACTGTTAATTTGTCATTTGCAAAATGCTTTCAATTTGGTCTGGTCCAAAATTTGCTGTTTGGGAAAGGGTTAAGTTATCAACTGAGCATCATTAAGGCGTTATGCGGGTGTGAATCTTTGGCCAACGAACTAAATATTATCGCTGTAGATGATGTTGTTTCAAAATTTATCTAAGCTTCTATAACATATGTATGGAATCTTAAATCACACACGAAATATAGTATGTCTCTCTCTCTATCTCTCTCTCTCTCTCTCTCTCTCTCTCTCTCTCTCTCTCAAATTTACATGTTTGTGTATTAATGCATATTTTGATTATTTATTAAAATATCTTAGTCACCTTTATCACATAAACTACCTTGTTTTCAGTGTGAAATACTTAGTACCTTTTTTCATATCTCGCTAACGTTTGAGATACGCATTGTGTGACTAGATATATGTGACGTCATTTGATAGGCTTCTTTTTAAAAAGCCAGTATAGGATAATTGTTGATTTTTTTTTGTGTGTGAAGGAAAACAAAAATGATTTCATGGAGCGAACATCACCGGTAATATTGTGCATCAAGGCGCGAGAAAAATAGAGTAAATGCACGTATATTACGTCATATTTCTCTCTGGTTGAATAGCACGCACTGTATACCAATAGGTAATTTGTGCACGGGACTTACTGGTGCCGCCATCAGTTGAACAGTTAGAATAATTATATGGAATCGGTATTTTTCACTGATGTTAACCATATAATATCAATTATCCAACATTAATTCTCGATAAAATACCGAAAAGCGATAAATAAATGTGTTATCCAGGGAAATTACTTAAGTGTCTAACACACAGTGTGTACGTACATTGTGTGTACACGGTTTTGCATATCAGCATTTTCTCCTTTAATCACAACGCATTAGAAAGCTTTTATACCCCAATAATAGTTATTTTATAAAAGTTTAATTTGGCTTGATTTGATATTTTGCAGGAAAAAGGTAAGAAGGTATCTGTGCAGATAATCTACAAGCTTTGAAATCCATATCATGCCAATAGGTCACTACTTGTTCCTAGAAACAAGACTAAAGAAGGTTAACTCTATACCAAAAGACAACATGCATGTACGGCTTATTAAATACAGAGCATCAGCAGACGACATATTTAAAGTGCTTCAAAAGTTGGAAATTGCAGTTTTCATACATGTATACTACTGCTATAATTACTACTACTTCTGTTAATTGTAATAACTATTACTATCATAACAACAACAACAACCACATCACCATCATAATCATTAACTCGTTACCAAACGACAATATTTTAGACTGGTCCAAATCGAAAGTATTTGCAGACGACAAAATAAAAGTGACTGAAAATTTGAAATTTGTTTTGTGAAGGGTAGAAAACATTGTTGGAAAAGGAGAAAATGCTGGTTACCAGCATTTTCTCCTTTTCCCACAATGTTTTTTCTACAGGCTTCTTCCTCAGGGGTGTCAAAAGTAGGGATTGTGTGGTAATGGGTTAATATTATTATTAGTAGTATTCTCAGTTATTATGCTCATTGTTTCGTTACAATTTACCGACAGCGCAGCGAAGAAAATTTGTATTCTTCAGGTTATTGTACAAGCAAGCACCCTTATCCTGCTAAATAAGTATATTGGAAAATTTTCACTTCGATAATAAAAATGCAAATACTGCGATTTTAAAGTTCTGCTTTAAGGGGAAAAATCTCTTGATCGGACAGTGTAGATCCAAGATCAGACTGCACGTTCTGTGCAGTCTGATCTTGGATCTACACTGTCCGCAAAAAGGTCAATGAGCCGTGCTTAACAGGCTAAGAGTTAAGCAAACATTCAGACAGCATCTGTTACAAATTGTTACTATTTAGTTTGTACGCTTACATATCTGCAGGTGATTCAAGTTCAGTTAGTTCAACAGATTACTGATAATTTGCGACGATTGAAGCATACTTGTATAGATGAAGCCAAGAACTGTTTTTACACATGGGTTGCTTAGGACTATATAAGATGTATTATTTCACACCTACAATTTAACGTCCAATGAAATAGCTTTAATACTACCACGTGAGTACAGAATATCTTAGCCTGTATTAGACGCTGCAGAGTCCAATATGGATTTTTCAAACGAGGCTTGAGTCCAATATGGATTTTTCAAAACGAGGCTTGAGTCCAATACGGATTTGTTCAAAACGAGGCTTGAGTCCCGAATATCGATATTGGACCGGAAGAGTAGTCTGCCGAAGTCCGTTATTTAAAAAAAGCAAATTCAAACCCCTCTTTTGATATGTTTTAATTTTTTCCAATTGAAATGACCCTATATTTGTCGTTTACTTTAAAGTCACTATGAAAGTGTGAAATGAAGAGGTCATTTAACATGCTTGGGTACAATACTGAATTCAATTGGATTCGTACACTGCAGAACCAGTCTATATTTTGGACTCGGCTGTCGCCTCGTTCAAAATATAGACTGGTTCTGCAGTGTACTCATCCAATAGAATTCAGTATTGTACCCAAGCATGTTAAATAACCTCATACTATTGCTGTCTGTAGATAAAGGTTAAACTGCATAGAACGTGCAGTCTCATCTTTAGACTGGTATCAGTCCGTTTAATAGAGCATTTTCATTAAACGTAATCATCAAGTAAAACTGCAAAACGAAAACTCTGTGTTCTCAATGATCTAAATTTCTGATTTAAGGCCTGTATTTCAGGAGGAGGGCATATAACAACACAGTCATATTTCTGTTAGTTTGGTGTTTATTAGAATGGCTTAAGCACTGGGCCTGAATGCTTTAAGCTGTCTCATCTTGTACCTACACTGTCCGGTTTGATGATATTCCTAGCTAGAAAAGAGTTTCACATGACAATTTTGGGGCTTGTTAAAACAAAAACTATTGGTCTGAAAATTAGCTTTTTAAACATTACCCTGTTAAATAACTGTTCAATTGAGACTTTCAATCCGAATGTAAGAATTCAAATATTACGTACTACTTCATTTTATTTATTGGTATTATCTTTTCGGGGGGGGGGGGGGCGTTATCGTTTTATCGGACAGTGTAGATCTAAGATCAGATTGTACATTGTGTGCAGTCTGATCTTAATCTACGATGTCTGCAGAAGGTCTTTGAGTCGTGCTCAGCGGCCCGTGGGTTAACTCTACAGGGCTAAAGATTACAGTAACTGTTGAGTATTCTAAGAAAAGGCGAGAAATTGCTTTGCTTTAACCTATTACCACACGACAAAGTTTTAGACTGGTTTAAATTGAAAGCATTTGCAGACGACAAAATAAAGTTGACTGAAAAATTGAAATTTGTTCTGGAAAGGGTAGAAAACACTGTGGGAAAAGGAGAAAATGCTGGTTACCAGCATTTTCTCCTTTTCCTACAGTATTTTCAAAAGGCTTCTTTCTCAGGGGCGTCAAAAGTAGGGATGGTATGGTAATGGTTAATTAGATTTGGCACTTGTCTGTGAAAGGCTAGGAAACACTGCAGGAAAGGAGAAACTGATAGTAGAGCATTTATACTTAAGAATGTCTTTGTTTTATCATCTCCGTCTACTTCGTTTTTAACAACAAAAATAACACCTGGGCTTGACATACATGTTTCTTTTTAAATGTGACCTTGGATGGATTTGTTTTTGGGATGGTCAGCTATGGAAATGTCACAGGTGGGCAGGAAATGCGTTGCCTTTGACACATTCTTCAGGAAGTGGGGGCTTGGCAAATGGTTGCACAGTGCAAACAACTTCCTTCCGCTGCTCCTTATACCCTTTTACTGCGATTCCTCTAACTCTTTGCCAAATGTTATACCCTTTTACTGCGATTCCTCTAACTCTTCGCCAAATGCTATACCCTTTTACTGCGATTCCTCTAACTCTTCGCCATAATAAATTATGTTACAGGGTGAGACTCACTCGACAAGTTTCGACCAATTTGAAAGCGTTCGTAGTTTATAGATTATTAAGTAGCTAAAAACGGCAGATTCTTCTCTTTAACCCTTTCCCAAACGACAAACTTTTGGACCAGACCAAATTGAAAGCATTTGCAGACGACAATTCAGCTTTTGTTGAAAAGATGATTTCTGTCTATGATGGGGCAGAAAACATTGTAGGAAAAGGAGAAAATGCTGACTACCAGCATTTTCTCCTTTTCCCACAATGATTTCAAAAGGCTACAATTCCAGACACCGTAAAAAACCAGGGATTGTTTGGGAAAGGGTTAAACCGTTACCACACAGCAAAGTTTTAGGAAAAGCATTTGCAGACGACAATTTCAAAGTGACTCAAATAGTGCAATTTTCCTTTGATAGGATAGAAAACTTTGTGGGAAAAGGAGAAAATGCCGGTTACCAGCATTTACTCCTGTTCCCACAAAGTTTTAAAAGGCTTTTACCTAAGGGCGTTAAAAGTCGTCATTGTGTTGTATAGGGTTGGTGTTGTTACAAATTGTCGGGGAGAAAAAGAGAACATGTTGATTACCAGCACGTTCCCCTTTTTTTGTCCATTATTTTGAAAACCTGTCTAGCTCAGGGTCGTTACTCATTAACACGAAATTGTGTGGCAAGCGTTCTCCACTCTAAAATGTTTGGTCAGATCTCTCTCATTATATCTCATTTCTCGACAAGTGTTTTTCCTTGCAATGTTGTTCCTGAAACTAGGGTTATTTTTCATGTACATGTTATTCTGGTTTTATGATTCATTTTAGTTCTTCTTCTAAATTTATAAAAAATGGAAAAGTATTATACGCATGTGACAGTATTCATTGAAAGCTTTGGTATACATCTGAATGAAATGTGTGTTCTGTTACTATAACAAGGCCTGTGGAAAACGTTTTTCGGACCTCGGTAGTATGGGGCGGAGGGCGGGAGGAGCGGGCTAAGAAAATGGCGTAGAGTGCAGTATCAGTCTAGTATTTCTTGTATGAAAACCCGTTGCGTTTTCCTCAAGCTCGAGAACGAGTTTATGATAGATGCTTAGAAAGGATTGGTCTTCGCTACGTATCTTTTTTCTTATTTCCTGATGTCTTATAGTTCAACTAAAGGGAAAAGGGTTGGTGATTATAGAGGTTTCAAATATTTTACAGATTATCTGTTTTAGAGAGAGAGAGAGAGAGAGAGAGAGAGAGAGAGAAAATCAATGCAACAGGAAAAATTCCCAATAAACATATTCCAATTAAACATTGATCAATAATTACTAATATAAAACTGTTGTATCTATAATACAAAAGCGGCCGTCCCTCGGAATCTACAATTATAGCCACAAAGGGCTTGACAAGTGTTTAAAACAAGTACTCTCAATACGCATTTTTTTCATGTAATTTCAGAGAAAAACAGAGACCTTGATGCTGAAATGGTATGTATACTCAAATGATGCATGTTGTCATTGTTTACCACACGAGGTTTGGGTTCGTCCTCACCAATCATTTTATATTGCATTCTTTGGCTTGTTCCAAAAAAGCAGTGTAGATTCTGGTCCTATTATGCTTCTGCCAGAAGTATCGACTTATGTCAGCCTGCGTAGTTCGCGCAGGCCTACCTAAGCCGAAACATTTTGTTATTAGCCATTTTTTTTCATGTTAAAGGACCACTCCACCCTGTTCTACCATGTGATTCGGCCGGTTTTTGGGTGTAGAGATGTAATGTGTAAGAACTTCGCTTTGTGCATTACAAAAATGCATTTATCTCCATTTTTAACTTAATAACAAACCACAAAATTTTAGGTTTGTCCAAATCGAAAGCATTTGTAGACAACAAGATAAAAGTGAATGAGAATTTGAAATTTGTTTTGTTAAGGGTAGAAAACATTGTGGGAAAAGGAGATAATGCTGGTTACCAGCATTTTCTCCTTTTCCCACAATGTTTTCTAAAGGCTACTTACTCAGGGTCGTCAATACTAGGGATTGTGTGTAAATGGGTTAAAGAGCCAGACTGAAATAATTAAGTTATTCAGAATTTACAAAATACGTCTAAGAATAGAATTTAGAATGATTTGTGAATATGGACCCAGGCGTTGTACATGGACATAATCGCCACAGATTCAAACATGAGAGGCTTGCTATGGAGCTTAACCCTTTCCCAAACGACAAATTTTAGACTCATCCAAACTCAAAGAGTTTGCAGACGACAATTTCAAATTTGATAAAAATGGCAGAAAGTTCTCCAAATGGATTGAAAACATTGTGGGGAAAGGAGAAATTGCTCGTTACGAGCAATTTCTCCTTTTCCCACAGTGTTTTCTAAAGACTTGTTCTGCAGACATGTAAAAACAAGGGCTTGTTTGGGAAAGGGTTAATACATCTGAGAAAATCAGGCTGATCTAGACCTTTTTGTCAACTTTCTACTTGTCAAGGGAACAGACTACCCCATGATTAAGTCAGTTTTTTTAAAAAAAAAATGGTCATTATATATCCAATGAGTATTTGATGACCTGATCGGTATGATATATCACGGATATCATATAAATGACATTTTAGAATCAGCATCGAAAATTCTGTAAATTATGCGCAGACTTCATTTTACTCTTACAAGGGCTCCATTAAACCAAATATACTTGTCGTGGGTCCGACCAATTTTAGAGTACTCTTCTATAGTGTGGGATGGATATTCTGTCTTTTCCTCCAATTCAATTGAAAAACTACAAAATAAAGCAACCCGTATTGTAACCAGCTTTACAAGATCAGTATCTCTTGAAAATCTATACAAAGAGTGTGTGTGGGAGGCAATTATCATTGAGACGGAAAAATTCGAAATTATGTTTTATGTATAAAGTATCAAATGGTCTCGTCCCACAATTCATAGAGGAACTAATACCCCCACTAGTTGGTAACAGGTCTCAGTATCAATTACGTAATAGCCAGAATTATGAACAAGTACAAGCAAGAACGCAACTGTTTCAGAAGTCTTGTATACCTTCTTCCATACCGATATGGAATGACCTCGAACAAGATGTCAAAAATATCACGACATTTAATTCTTTTAAACCAAAACTCATTAGTATGACTAAACACAAAATAATACCCAATTTATATTTTTTCGGAAACCGATATCTGTCGATAATTCATACTAGAATAAGGAACAATTACAGTAATCTAAACAATGACCTGAAATCAGACCCAATATGTGCTTGTGGAACTGGTCCTGAAGATTCGGAACACTTTTTTAAAAATACAATAGAAACTCGGATAAAAGAACCATTCTTTTTCGATCGGCAATAGCATTTCACCCTTTAAACACTAACAAATTGTTATTTGGCGATGAAAATTCAAATTACAACGGTAACTGTTCGCTATTTGCATCAGTTCAGTTATTTATTCAACAATCCGGCCGCTTTACGTAATTTCGATTTCATCCCAATTGCACGCGTAGATCCCAGAGCATCTCAATCGAGTATTTACCTATCCTTTCTCACTCCTGTTTTTCGCATGCAACTTGATTTTCATCTTTGTCTTGTATGTTCATTACCGAAATTTCCTGTCTTCTTTTTTTTTCCCTATTTTCATCCGTCTATTTCTTTCTCTTATATTCAGTTACCCTTTTTTGTTTCCCTAGTTTGTTATATGTGTTTTTTTTGCTTGTTGTCATAGAAAGATTATTTTGTTCTTTTCATTGTAGGGGACAGACCG
This sequence comes from Tridacna crocea, assembly GCA_943736015.1. Lineage (NCBI taxonomy): Eukaryota > Metazoa > Mollusca > Bivalvia > Cardiida > Cardiidae > Tridacna > Tridacna crocea. The sequence goes on along the minus strand of OX031064.1, from coordinate 37,876,292 downwards.
ATTCTAAGTTGGTAGAACTTGTGGTCCAACCCCATTTTATTCATGGAATAAAATATGTTTAAACTATCACGGAGATGCAATAAGCTCCCTCTTGCCAGAGCATGGCGCATAAGTTTGTTTTTATGATCTGGCGCATAAGTTTGTTTTTATGATCACAGAAGTCCAAAACTGTCAATCTGATTGGCTAAAATTTTCTCTCGGTTACTCAGAGCCTGGTCTTAAAATTTAGAATAAAAAAAAAGACATTTACAATTTTGGAGATAGAAGAACAAAGGTGCCTTTTGATCTTGTATATAATTATTGTTTGAATTTATTATCAATCTTTTCACATTAATATTTTATGACCCTGTTACTTTGCATGCCAGTAGGAATTTCCCCTGCCTGTGTTCGTTTCTACATGTATCACAGTATGTCGTGCTTCTCTCTCTGTCTGTCTCTCTCTCTCTCTCTCTGCATCATTTTTTAATGAATAGATCTAAAAATTTGCCGCAACGACAACTGAACATATGTACCCTTGCCGAGTGCTCACGTAGAAAAAGAAATTGATGTTAAAATGAAGCGGTGCACTGCGCAGTAAAATGACTACGTTCAAGGGAAAATAACTGATTGCGGACAATTTCTCAAATTGATTGCTTGTTTTTTGGCCTCGAAATTTAATTTCCATTAGTTGATTCTAATAAACAAAGATTTATTACCTTTTTCCACGTCCTAGGACATTTAGGAACAAACACTTAAATTAATTCTAACTCTTTACCACACAATGACAACTTTTAACGACCCTGGGAAAGAAGCCATTTGAAAACATTTTGGGAAAAGGAGAAAATGCTGGTAACCAACATTTTCTCTTTTTCCCGAAATTGTTTCTACTCCACCCCCAAATAACTGATTGCACTGTTTGAGCCACATGGAAATTTTCTTCTGCAAATGCTTTCAGTTAACTCTTTACCAAACGACAAAATTTTGGACAAGTCCGAATTGAAAGCATTTGCAGACGTCTAAAAAGATTTGAATAAAGAAATTGAAATTTTAATTGGAAAGGGTAGAAAACATTGTGGGAAAAGGAGAAAATGCTGGTTACCAGCATTTTCTCCTTTTCCCACATTGTTTTCAAAAGGCTTCTTTCTCAGGGTCGTTAAAAGTTGGGATTGTGTGACAAAGAATTTAAAAGACAAAGCTTAAATTTTGTCGTCTTGTAAAAGGTTTTACTCTTTACCAAACGACAAAACTTTAGACTGGTCCAAATTGATAGGATTTGCAAAGGACAAAATCAAGGAGACTCAAAATTTAATATTTGGTCTTGGAAGGCATAAAACATTGTAATAGATGTGGCTACAGAAATATAACATGAAATATGGAATAAATATTTACAAATATATAAAAGTCCGGAAAAAAAAAACATTAATCGAAACTATAGTAGAATTAACCCTTAAGAAACTAAGCATGTTTGAATGACCTTTTCGTGGACATTGTAGATCAAGATCAGACGGCACAGACCGTGTAGTCTGATCTGGGATCTACATTGTCCGATTAGAAGGTAGGCCTATTTTTCGTCAAAAAGAAAATGATAGTAATAATAATAGTTATAATAATAAAACATGAAATAAACAGAGATAGTATCATTAGGGTTTGTAATATGGTTTGAAACTTTACATTTATTTTAATATAATCAGTATATATATAAGATAAGGATCAATAATATCAAACGTAATTTAAAAAGGTGTTTCGTAAATCAAGCGCCCTTTTGATGAATTTCGCAGTATTCAATTGGATTTTTCGTTTTTTAGATGACATAATTCTATTAAATTCATTAACATGTGATGGCTTGTTTAGTACAACGCATTACGGTGATGCATGAAGCCCCATTTTTTACAGAGCATGACACAAACAGGCAACCTATTTGAAGTTTATGTAGTCATCATTCTATGATGATTCATACTCCGTTACGAAAGGCTTTAGATATTTTTCAAACACATACACACACATAAAAAAACATAATTCCTCATGCTTGTTTATATACCTAACTTTTAAAAATCATTTTACCAGAGCATGACTCAAATCGGCAAATATTTGAAGTTTATTTAGTCATCATTCTATGACGATTGATATCACGTTACGAATGGCTTTAGGTGTTTTTCAAACACATACATACATATAATGAAAAAACATCATTCCTCATGCTTATTTATATACCTTACTTTTAACAATCATATGTTTTTGTTGAGATTTTCACACACAAAAAACAACTTAAATGTGGTTGTGTGTCGCTTTAACTCTTTACCGAACAATCCCGGGTTTTCACGACTCTGAGAAAGAAGCGTTTGCATGGAAAACCGTGGTGGAAAAGGAGAAAATGCTGGTAACCAGCATTTTTCACCTTTTCCCAAAATGTTTTCCACGCTTCCAGAAAATATTTTTAAATTTTAAATCGCATTAATTTTGTCGTCTGCAAATGCTTTCAATTTGGACCAGTATAAAATGTGGTCCTTATGTAAAGAAATTAAGGAAAAAGCTGAAACAGCATGTCACTAGCGGCAAATCTTGTATCATCAATACACATTGTGTGGGACATCCGATATGGACGAGACCAGTGAAAAGGCTGTTCCGGCAAAGTTTGTTAAGCATATCGATCAACCCTTTGCCAGACTAATACCGCATTTAAGTACCCGCATGGCAAAGATTTTTGAAAATATGTTGAGAAAAAAAGAGAAATTGTTAGTCACCAAGTTTACTCCTTTTCATACAGTGTTTTCTACCATTTCAAATCCGATCACTTATGTCCTAATATCTGCGAATGCTTTCAGTTTTGAAAAGTTTACGATTTTTGTTGTTGGGTGAGGAGCCTATAGCTCCTATTGCAAGCAAACAAACGTCGCTCCTCTTTTTGTCCATGTATTTGATAAGTAAACATTTCTTAATTTGCAGCTTTAATTGGTCTTTTACAATTTTACCAGAAACGAAATAGCCCTTTGGATATTTACAATGGTCGGGTATTGGAGTTCTGCCACTCGGTCATAAACTATCTAACCGATTACAAACTCTTGACAATTAATCTTTTGTGTTGATTAGTAAATAGAAGGCGTATTCATTGATGAAATGTGTAAGGAACAAAGCTAACATTGTACAGCTTCATAGCTGTAAGCAGGGAAAGACAATGGGATATTTAGTTCTTATGCTACTAACCTTGACTACAAGCAATGGGGAGCTATGCTCTGTGCAAAAGGGATCAATGAATCTGCAAAAAGTATCAACCCATGACAGCCTGCGAAGTCCTCGCAGGCTGTCATGGGTTGATACTTTTTGCTATTTATAATTTTCTACGTGGCATAGGACTATTCTACATTCAGATCCAGTCAACAGTTGAACAAAATGGATTCCATAAACCCAAAATTATGTGAGGACTTGTATGGTAAAATGCATCACGGACATACATAAAGTCCCCTTTTTTTTCCAGAGCTTGGCTTATTTATTTTTTCGGACAGTGTAGATCATGATAGCTCCGCACAGAACGCGCCACCATATCTTGGTCTACATAGTTCTACACAGGGTGCAAGTTCTATTTTTCGAACAAAAGGAACTTTGAAATCGCAATATCTTAATGTATTCATTGGCTCAACCCGTTCAGCGTCAAATTAACTTTCTCGACGTCTTTCGGAGAATGAAAATGTGAAAATAAAAACTTTTACTAGATACAAGGAATTCAAAACTGGTCGTTGTAGGTCCAAGTCAAAAGATATAACTGCATGTTCTGTGCATGGTCCATGTTTCCGTCCATGGCCCTGAAAGAAAAGTATGTGCACCAAAGTCTTTTTAAAAAAAAAGATGACTTAAGATCTTGAATCTTTAACCTCCGCTTTTACTAGTGAAATGAAACATCTTTCAAGATCCCAGTGAAAGTGTACAATCAGTAGTAGAAGGATATCAAGAGGATATATTTGGTACCAGTTGAAGAGTTAAAAAGTAATCGATAAACTCTTCGTCATGTTCGAAAGAACAATTAACGATCGTAGATCGTATCCGCAAATGGTATCACGTTTCCGTTAGGCCCATTTTATGACAAAAGCCAACATTGATGGCACGTGACTAATCGTGTCAATATCCCGTTTAAAGATAATGGGACCATGTCTGACTTACTGATAAAATTGGATTGTTAACCTTTAAAGCATCATGAACAGAAAACGACAATATTTGTCATAGAAAACACTCAAATATTACAATGTAAATACCGTGTTTAGCCGTAGCTGATCGAAAATGGACAATGTATATCAAGCACAAGTATAGGACTGCACGCTCTGTGGCAAATACAAGACCTCATTTAAATGTAGACAATTTGAATTAGTAAAATACAGTTAGAAATAATAGCAAAGAGTACTTCGCACCGATGGAATGGCAGCACAACATTGGAAGATGTGTTGCGAAATGCAAAACAACATGGTTCATTGTGGTATTACAAACAACCGAAAGCACGCCCAGACATACCTAGCGAGATATTACGAATACAGTGTGGTCAAATTATATTTTTGGGTGGAGGAGATCGTAATTTCCGGTCTACAACTGTTTGAAACACTGTACAGTACTCGTAAAGTTGTCACCTTGATCTACCGGGACTCCCTTGCTTGTGAAGGGTTGCGTCACATTTCTGAACACGGTAAAAGTTCTAAGAAAATCTGTTGCATCTCCTTGATACTCTGCAATGACAGCAACGCCACAGGAGACTGCAACATACGAGTGGTCGTGCAACTTTTCTAAAGTTGCTGCGTGTGGTCTAACAGTGATTACAATGCAAGTGTGAAAGGGTCTTAAGGAACGCTATAACTGTAACGCCTTTGGTTCATCAGTTAAAGCATGTGAGTTTTTTTCAATGTCTAGACTAACAGCCGTTATCAAAAAAGAAGGGTTGAAGGTCATTAATTCAAACCTTACATTTTCCTCAGTCGACTTAACGTTTTTAGGGTTATAAATTCGATCCCAGTGATAGATTCTGTTATGTATGATTCCTCCTGTAAAACGGTGACGTTGTAATGGTTTTATCGTATCAAGGATCGAATTCTTCCAAGAGAATTATCAAAATCTTCTTTTGGCAGATATAACAAATTACATGATAATATTACACTTTGCTCTTGGGTTAAAATTCGGTCATGTTTTTTCCCAATTTTCTATTCTTGCAGGGCCACTACTGCGAAACACTGATTGTTTTCTGCCTATCTCATTTAACACGTGTCATTAAAAACAAGTCCTTACTCATTAAAACTGCGGGAAACGTAAATACGGGGTCTGATTACACAATTAGTTCTCCATTATTTACAGTCTTCCTTTGAAAAAAACATCCCTCTCCTAGATTGAACTCTCATTTTCTCGGTATTGTTCGACAATTTTCGCGGATCGACAGGATATCCGGAGCTGTTAATCTTCTAGCGTGATTGATAACCGTAAATGACGAAAGACCCGAATGCAACCACCGCTGACAAATAGGAAATCGGTAAAATCTCTAGAGCAGCCATATTAAGACTATTCCTTTCTTCTTTCTAGCAAGAGAAGTTTCAAAAAATCGAAGTTCCGACGGCACAGTTGGGCACGCATTAACTCTTTACAAAATTCTAGCGCCCTCCGTTGAAAACATTTTTACCTGATTTTTTTTATCGGTACACTGAGGGTGTTTGTCAGGAAAATATTGTAAAAACGAGAAAATTCGGGTTATCAGTATTTTACCCCTTTTTCTGTTGCGTTTTTAGAAGTTTGGTAAACACAGTATGGTATGGTTTGGCAGAGGTTTTATGACAGAATGCAAACTTAAACACATATGAATGCTTTTCATACATAGACATACAATGCCATATTGAAGTTTTGTGAAGTGAGTGTGTGTTTTCATATCATGACTGTTTACTCGAACCTGTCTAGAAGACCATCTATAGTAAGCAATCCACTGCCACAGGAGACCATTTATTTGATTCTACAATTCAGCGTTCGAGAACAAAACCTGGTTGAAAATTAGTATATACCTGAAACGTGTTGCATCAGACTTCTTTAAAGCATCATTCAAAAATCAGAATTATTAATGATGATTATGGTATAATACGATAGGTCAAAAATCAGTGTTTAAACTGTTCAATGCGAATCACTTTTGCCTTTTTGCAGGAATGTCTTTTCTTTTATTTCTTGTCTGTATCGGACCAAATTGTCACCTGTAGCTTGATATAAGTAAAGCACTATCAGATTAATGACTAGAGGTTTAGTAGCCACTTGGTAGGAAATGAAAAGCTTCAGGTTTCAGTGTTCATTATCGTTCTCTAACTTGAAATACAAGCTTCTTGTTGTTAAAAACTCTTTCACTACCCATGCTGACTTACTTTAATTAGTTAAGTTCAAACATATTTATTTTGCATCGGTTGAGAAACAAGTTCTTACAACTTATACTAATCTCTGTCGTTCTTCTTCTTTGGAACAACACCAATACTTGTGCCAAACGTTTGGGCCAACGAAAAATCCCAAAGCTGACACCCGCTTCCGGATATCGAACTCAGGGTCTTATAGTTACGAGGCCGACACTCTACCTCACAACCACGGACACCACATTTTAGTTGCAATTTACTTCCAGGTAATACAAAAATGATATCAAAGCGACTTATTTGAAAGCGAAAGAGTTACATGGCTGCTAATGACCTTCTTTCAGCATAAAATGATGCTTGCAGTTTTTTTTATATCTTTCATGATGTTTCTGTAAAGTTTTGGAGAAAAATAATCCATAATTCATTATGAAAGTAGATCTACATGGATAAATACTCAAGGAATATAGCGAAGTTGAAATTTTATTTCAAATATCCGTTTTATTTCGAAAGTGGTTTTAACAATGCTACATTGCCAAAGGCTCCACATTAAATTCTGCTCGAACCATGATATACGTACAAAGAAACCACTCTGATCTGCCTCTGAGTCCCGTTATATAATTTGACTCCTGGTAATTCCATTGCACTTATTTATGAAGGAACTATAAAAAAAATGTTTCATGTTTGTTTTCGGTGTTGTCATGGTAATTTTTGTGGAAACTTAGAGCATATTTTTATAATTTCTTGTGGAATCTTTGTGTACTTGTGACAAGTTAAGAAAAATTGTTTACAACCAGCCAGGGTCTTTCCCATTGTGATTTTTCATGGTCGGTTGTGTTTGCGGTAGAATACGGAAAGAAACCCCAATTGGTTGAAGAGCCATTTTAAACAAATGGATTTCACATGACATATATTATGAACGACAAAGCTCTTCGTTTACCAATAAAATTATAGCAAGTGGTAGGTCAACTATGGTAATTAAAACTCTATGACCTTTCAATATAATGGAATGCGGTTTTAAAACATCTGGCTTTCCCATTATCGCCCACTAGATGGCATTCTACAAATAAACATCTAATTTGGGCATTCTGGGTACGGAAGCGGACTAATTTTTCAAAACAACGACTGTTACTTTGAATTTTAAAATGAAATAAACGTTTACTGAATAAAATACTACATTGCGATTCATTCAGCTTTGATGGCTAGCATGTAACCTATGCATCGGCCATTTATTAAAACAGCCCATACATGCTTGGGTAATAGGCTAATAGCTTAGGTATAAGCCCTACTTTTCCCGAGTATTTTGGAATGCATGATGCGTCATATCAGACAGGTCGAATCTTCGAAGACTAAGACATGCACAGACAACGCTGGCTTCCCATCAAATTGATTTTGATGGCGGCTCATTTGAACAATTTGTGCAACTTTGACCGGATGGTAAACTTTTATTCAGTATCTATCAGTTAGATATCGAGGGATTTTGGTCACTTATCATGTTTGGTTTTGCTTTATATCGTAATTTGATGGATTATTGATTTTTGACAATGACAAGGAACCCTTGTTGAAAAATTCAGCGTTTGACAGTAAAGTTATACTCGTACATGTAACTAACGCGCGCGACAATAGTAATGGCCTGTTCTTTCTATTCAAACTTTGTAAATGAAAGGCTTTGACAAAAATAGGGAAAAAATGATACGTGTTATGACTATCAACCCTTAGACTGCTAGGTGCGACTCACTGACCTTTCGTGGACAATGAAGATCAAGATCAGACTACACAGAACGTGCCGATACAGAGATATTTTTTTCCATAAAATATATCCTTGAAATATCATCATTTGGGGTCTTACCATCAACCACCAAAGTTTCATTTCAGTTACCCAGTAGGATAAGTGTGTAGTTGGGTAACGCGCCTATATTTTAAACTTGGCTTCTTCGAAAATGGCGAGTATTTTCCATGTACGATCCATACTTCCCAGGTCGAACTATGAACTAATTTCCCCTATGGTCAGACTCAAATTATCTGATCGTAGACATCTTATCTATCGCGATAAATATTAACAGCACGAACCCAGTTCTTGCGAATTGATTACAGGATATGAAAACTCTGATCACCTTGATCCAAAAGACCTTGCCACGAATAAATGCTTTACTTTTGAACTCGATGACGCAATTTTTTACCAGTCCGTATTCAAAGAATTTGCCTAGATCCACTACAAATAAACTTGTTTCGTCTCCGAACCATAGAGTATACGTTACAGAGGATACAAAATACATTGTGGAAATAGGTAGAAATGCTAGTTTCTCCTTTCTCCGTGATGCTTTCAAATGTCTAGTTTTCCTGGCTCGTAAAACAAGGCACTCGATCGTGTGGTAAAGGGAATAATTAAGTCTGCGTTATAATCTCAGGTGTCCAGCAGTCACAGCAACAGGCGTTTAGTGGTGTTAACCCATTACCACACAATCCCTACTTTTGACGCCCCTGGGAAAGAAGCCTTTAGCAAACATTGTGGGAAAAGGAGAAAATGCTGGTAACCAGCATTTTCTCCTTTTCCCACAATGTTTTCTACCCTTCACAAAACAAATTTTAAATTTTCAGTTACTTTTATTTTGTCGTCTGCAAATGCTTTCGATTTGGACAAGCCTATAAAATATTGTCGTTTGGTATGAGTTAAACTGATCGGTTTTATATCCCAATCTCTTTACGATAAGGCAGAATATTCAAATTGAAAGCATTTGCAGGTGACAAATTAAATGTAGCTCAAAATATAGAGTTTGTCTGTAAAAGAGTATCAGCACTTTCTCCGTTTTCCTCATGTCTTCAAAAGGCTTCTCCGTCAAGATCGTCAGAGATCGGGATTGTAAGGTGAAGGATTCAACTCCATAGGCGAAAACAGGTGCGTTTTGCAGTGTTTATATAGATCATAATCAGACTGCACAGAACGTGCCCTTTTTTGGTCTCTGCTCTGTATTGTTTATCTTTTCATTTTATCTAGATGAAATTTTCAGGACAATTTGATTTATTGCAATAGTTTCCTAAAATAGTCATGATACTTATCATGTATCGGTACACAAAAGTTACGTAAAACTTACTCAATTTTTGTTCTTAACGATCTTAGTAAGGAAAACGGGACCCAGGGCCAATTGGGAGTCCAGATTGACGACATCATGATAAGGGCCTTTTTTTTTTAAAGTATTTCCTATTTTGTGGAAGAAGTGAATATTTTTCACTTAACTGTATAAATGGTGTCCCTAATTGGGTCAAAGTAAAAAAAAAGAAAATCGAAGGCAATTTGGTTTGATTATTGGATTGCTCTTTAGTATTTTCTTCAAAAAGTTCATCGCATCCAGTCAGGTGAGCGATACGTTGCTATGTTTGGCCACTTGTTACGACATTTAGTCAGAAATACAGCATAAAAAGATACCTTAACCCATTACCACACAATCCCTACTTTTGACGACCCTGAGAAAGAAGAATCCTCTAGAAAACATTGTTGGAAAAGGATAAAATGCTGGTAACCAGTATTTTCTCCTTTTCCCACAATGTTTTCTACCCTTCACAAAACAAATTTCAAACTTTCAGTCACTTTTATTTTGTCGTCTGCAAATGTTTTCGATTTGGATAAGCTTAAAATACTGTCGTTTGGTAATGGGTTAAACAAAAAGGCTTGAACACTTCAGTAAGTAGATCTAATTGTTATAGCCCAAAGTTTCTTCTGTGTATATTTTGAGTTTCTTGTTAAATTTCCGGACAGCAATGATCATACTTGATGCTGTTTCATGCTTTGGAGGATGTTCTGGACAAAACAAGATAATTGTGCTTACAAAATATGAGCGATTTGCCTTTACTGAAATTATCAATGTTTAAAGATTAAAACAAGATGCAAGTCATTTAGTAGAGTTATGCAAAACTAACTTTATTGCGAATCTGACTTATGATAAGATTTAATAAATGCGGGACGAAATATGGCACTTGCTGATCTGTTTGGAAAGCACATCTAATAGCAAACTCATTTTTGTAGGTAAGCATGTCATGGTAAGAGCAAATACAAAACATATACACTGTATGTATAAAAACTGTATAGATGGTTGTTTTTAAAGTTTTTTATTGGTTGGTCAGCGAAACTTTGTTATGTGGCTTTTCTGTTAGATATTTGATCTATCGATATCATTTATCATTGCGTTTTGCATGAAGAAGAAAAAAGATGCTTCAGGAAATATATGAGAAAGCTTTTACTTTTTTAAATGAAAATAAGAATAGTTTAGAACTAGAATAGGAAATATGCTAATTTTTCTTATTAGCACTAAAGGGGTTCAGATTTAAAACAAAAATATGACAAAAACAAGATCCCTTAACGAATTTTCTTATTTTTTCTACGAAGGAATTTCGAGAAACGTGGTAAGTGAGAGCTTATCAACGCATGTTGTAATTCTAGTCTTACTCTGGTACGAAGATATGCCTCATAGATGCAGGTTAATGGAAAATGAGTATCACGTAACAAATAGTTAATTATCTCCGAGTTGTGTGCCGTTCAATACCCTGCTGATATGATGTTCAGAGCCTATAGCATTTGCAGTATCTACGTTTATCATTGGATTGTTATCCATGGAGAACCTGTAGTAAACAACTATTGAAAACATACTGGAAAATGGAGTAATTGTTTGATACAAGCGTTTGCTTTTCTTCTCGTCACGTTTTATTCAAGGAAGACATGACCCCAAAAATCTATTCTTTTTTGTAACCCATATATTGCTATAGAAGTGAAATGAAACTTTCAAAGCGGTTATAAATACACACATGTTGCTATTTCAAAAGTATTTTTGGGGGAAAGGATACCTCCTTATCGGACAGTGTAGATCAAGATCAGACTGTACGTTCTGTGCAGTCTGATCTTGATCTACACTGTCCGCAAAAGGTCACTAAGTCGCGCTCAGCAGTACGGTGTACTAGTAAGAGCTATTGGTTTATCTTACAGTAACAATAATGGTAATTGTATATTCACTGTAAATACTAAAGGAGAATGAATCAACAACTAATACTTTGAAAACGGTATCTCGTTCGAAAAGCTGTTAGAGAAAAGTTGTAATCTCAATCAATCTCTCCATGTCTTGCATTTTTTTTCCTCGCACTAATCATGTAGATCCTAAGAGGTTGACATAATTGCATCCAACGCAATCTTTACTAATCGTGAAAAACTTGGAAATTTCTTTTTTTTCCCCTCCGGAATAGAATATGAGCTTTGATCTGCGATAAACGGGTTTAATGCAAATGAGAAGCGTATCGGCTTATGGTAGCGTTGCAGTCCCCGCCGGTGTAATGCAGAGAAATGACCCAGGTCATTTTTGTACATAGATAAGTGACCCCAGAAGTCATTTCACTACGTAGAGGAATGACCCGGTCATTATTCTACGTAGAGAAGTGACCCCGGGGTAATTCTCTACGTAGAATAACGACGACCCGGGTCATTCCTCTACGTAGAGAAATGACCCATGGGTCATTCCTCTAGGTAGAGAAATGACCCATGTGTCATTTTGTAGGGCAGGGTCGTTTCTCTGCATCACACAGGCCAGCCTCGACAGTTACATTTGCTACAAGTAAATATCCTGCATGTCCGATACAAGGACATTCTACCTCATGACTCTGACTGTTGTTAGAAAAAATTGGGTTTTGTGGAACCATTATTATACGATGACTTGTTTGGTATATAATGTGTTACGTACATACATCAACCCCCACCCACCTTTTTGCCAGAGCAACGCTCGTATATTTCTTTTATGATAATAGAAGTCAAGCCTAAAATGTGACACCATATAAACATGGCTGAACCCTTTACCCGATAGGGCATTTCTATGGATCTCTAATTGACCCTAAATATCAGCAAGGATGAAGCCATTTTTTTTAGCTATATGACACCTTTTGATAGCATAGAAAACATTGTGACAAAAGGTGAAATTACTTGTCACGAGCAATTTCACCTTTTGCCACAATGTTTTCCAAAGGCTCCTAAAAGCAATGCGTAGAAATGAGTATCTATGGAGTCAAGGGTTAAAAGATTGATTGATTGATTGATTGGTTGGCTGGTTGGTTGGTTGATTGGATTTGAATTTTGACGTATTTTAAACAGCTTAGGTCATATAGCGGCGGTCAGTGGACCTACGCAAGTCTTTCATGGCTTTCACTCACCAATACTGACACAACTTTTTTTCCAAGTACAGACTACTTTCTCACACGCATCAGAAATGAGAGACGACAAATCGCCGGAAAGAAAGTTTGCCTTGAATGGGTATGGAACTCATAACAACCGGGGCCCCTATTCAACAACTACTCTTCAGAATATTTTTAGTCTTGTTCTCCAAGGTTTTGTAAATTTGAAAGTAACACAACTTCTTATTGGCTAAACCGAATGGTTTAGCCAATCAGAAGTTGTGTTACCTAAAATGTAAAAAAATTGTGGAGAATGAGACAAAGAATGTTCTTAGGATTGGTTGGAGAATACGGGTCCAGGTCACGAGTCGATACGCTAACCACTGAGCTTCCCGGGTGGGCCTTGAAGGGCAGGAACCTTCACCTGTTATACTGTTATATATGTATAAACTCTTTTGTATCAACAGTGAGCTTCCTTTCTTTAGTACTTTCTTTCTTTCTTCTCCTTTTTATTTCCCTGTAGTCCGTTGATAGAGCGAGAATACAATTGTGAAAAATGGTAAATTACAATTTGATGGTGCGATACTATTTTCAAACAACAATCCATAAACCTTCCACCTTAACAACTAAACGTCCTTGTCTTGTCGAACTCTAAGCACTCAAAGCCATCACAGTTCATTTCCATAACATTTTCTGAAGAAAATTAAATCAGCTATAAACAGAAATACAGACAAAGAAAAGAAAAAGGTTTCTTTTTTTCTTGCAATTTAATTTTCATGATCATATAATAAATACTCATATAAGAACATTCCTCATTTGAATTAAAAAAAAAAAATGAACGGTCACAAAAGTATATGTTCAAAAACACAGTTAGTCTTTCCAGTGTCTAGGCAAGAATATTCAACATATTTGAAATATATATTTGATATGGTAAAAAATACATGTAGATCATAAGGTCACATGTTGCACAAGTTACCATCAAAAGTGCATACATGCCTGATGTCATAGTGTTAGCGACCAAATTCCTCCGAGTCCTATCTATTCTGCTTCGTCCTCGTTTGCAAATGTCATGAAATGTGAAAAGCTGAACAATTCGCATATTTATGTGATTATAGGTTATATCTTGCAGGGTTTTTATCAGAAATAGCCCTAATGATGAATAGATCACATCTACAGACTTGCCTCGAATGGATTCCTTTTCTTCTCTAGGTGACGAGATCGACCATATTTTATGAGAGACAAAATGGCCGTATACCATCCCATATCATTCGGACGCCTATTTACATGTTAATGAAATGATAAATCCGTCTTCAGTCGGACATTCATTCACCAGTCAATCCTATCTTTTGCCTTTATCTCATTACCAAAAGACAATATTTTAGGCTTGCCCAAATCGAAAGCATTTGCAGAAGACAAAATAAAAGTTACAAAAATTGAAATTTGTTTTGTGAAGGGTAGAAAACATAGTGGGAAAAGGAGAAAATGCTGGTTACCAGCATTTCCTCCTTTTCCCACAATGTTTTCTAGAGGCTTCTTTCTCAGGGTCGTCAAAAGTAGGGATTGTGTGGTAATGGGTTAACCGGTGAGTCAATACCTGCGTTTCCGGGGTACTTTCCACGAGACTGGGGTAGGTTCCAAACACTCGGTTACCCTATCAAGAGATAATTGGCAAATGTTTTGAGCATAGCGGTATAAAATTGCTCTGATATCAGGAAATGGAAAAGAAAACTTTTTGGAGTACTGTAATTACAGTAGGGTAAAATGCGCTAATGGTATTTAAGGATGCAAGCATGTAAACTGGCGCGTCTGTCTTGCTGAGAAACAGTTCCAAGTATTAATCAAGAGTGTTTAAATGTTTTTTGGCTTTGCCATAGGACAAAGGCAATGACGTTACTACCATGGTAAAGATTTTCTTAGAAAAAGATTAGGTAAATGAGAAAGATGGCATATTATTTGCCTGTGCTTATTGTATGTACCATACTTTAAGAAGCGTCACTGAGGACAAAAAACAGTATGATCTTATCTTACGCGTTTTTTCTTTTTTTTTTCAAAACTTCTTTGAAAGTATAGAAAAAATAGTTCCTGCTTGATATTCAAGGCGTTTTTGTTTCAGATTCCTGTGATAAAGCTTTTTTAGATTTCAAACTGAGCTTTTTTAACGAATCGCTAGATGTTTTAAATAAAAACAGAAACAAAAAACTCAGACTGACATGAGTCGGTTGATAACAAATAGATTTTATATATATCCATGCTCGTATAACTGTATTGCTCTCAACACGCAAAAAGGGACATTCGGACATTTGCGTAAAGTGTCGTCTCGGATCACTGCGCAGGCTAATCCGAAACAGCACTTTTCGTTTTTATGGAATTTTCTGTTATGCGTTAGTCTGATGTAGCAAAGAAATCTAATGTAGTCGTAAAGTGCCGTCTCGGATTAGCCTGCGCGGACTGCGCAGGCTGATCCGAGACGACACTTTACGCAAATTACCGAATACCCCTTTTTGCGTGCTTCAAGCCATATGATATCTTGCTTGGTACACTGCATGACAGAGATGTATCAAACTTCCCTTTGCCACAACGCGGCTGAAATACAAATCCTTTTTCTCAAAAGTAATTACTGTATTTTTTTTTTATAAAAAAAAAGTCTTAAACAGTATAACTAAGAGATACCGAAATGAAACCTCTTTTGAAAAATATTTTCCCTAGAATTTAAGTTTTCCATCTTGTAGCATGCAATATCGTTTTCTCACTTCATTTCCTTGATACACAGACATTAACTAACATTTTCTTGGTCACAATCACGGTATTACGATTGCAATTATCTAAACTATCTGAATGTAAGGTTCTTTTCAGATTTCAATTCCGATATTGAGCCTTCAATCAAACGTTAATGAATCTAGAATGTTACAATTTGCCAGTAGACGTCGCTGACGTACTGGTTTCCGGTTGATTACAGGAAGGTTGATTTCACTGACAGACGACCTCCATTTGAAGCGTTAACCAAACGATATCTTATTTCCAGCCTTGAAGAAAAAGGCTTTTGAAAATATTATTAGAAAAGGATAAAATGCTTGTATCCAGCAATTTGTCCTTTTCATACAATCTTTAATACCACTTTTAAACACACTCATTGTCATTGTATTCACATCAAATTTGTCGTCTGCAAACGTTTTCAATATGGACGAATCTAAAATGATGGGGACGGGTAAAGAGGTCACATGTCACAACGCCATGGCGTGCATATGTCTTGACACGAGTTTCCGGCTTTTCTACTTTTCTAGCTACCCTAATAGTCTTGTGTTCGTTTTAGTATTCGTGAATGAATTTGAATTTCGTAACAAAGCACATTGACATCTGATTCCTGACACCGGCGTTTCTTACTCCATGGAAATTTCAACTTTCACAACTCAACCCTTTACCCCATAAGGCATTTCTATGGTATCATTAACTGACCTTAAATAACAGAAAGGATGAAGCTGTTTCTTATGTGTATATGATACCTTTTGATAGCATAGGAAACATTGTGGCAAAAGGTGAAATTGCTCGTCACGAGCAATTTCACCTTTTGCCACAATGTTTTCCAAAGGCTCCTACAAGCAATGAGGAGAAATGAGTATCTATGGAGTAAAGGGTTAAATAACCAAAATGAAATTTTCAAGCCGATACTAAAACCCCTAACGTTACTATTCCAATGCTTTAGTAAGGAGAGAACATTTCATTATAGGATAGTGCAGATCGTAGATCAGACTGCACCTTCTGTGCAGTCTGATCTTGATCTACACTCTCCGCGAAAGGTCAGTAAATCCCACCTAGAAGCAGAAGAGTTAACATTTTATCCTTACTTTCGGTTCTTTATGAGGACTGTGAAGATTATTAGATCTACCAGAATTCATTCAAACGACAAAATTTTGGACTAGCCCATATTGAAAGCATTTGCAGACGACAATATAAATGTGAATCAAAAATTGAATTTTGAATTGGAAAAGGCAGACAGCATTGTGGGAAAAGGAGAAAATGCTGGTGACCAGCATTTTCTCCTTTTCCCACAATTTTTTTAAAGGCTTTCCTTCTCAGGGTTGTTAAAAGTCGGGATTGTGTGGTAAAGAGTTAAGGGAAAACACCCATTTTCTGAGCAGCAGTAGATTATATCAATAAGATGAAGCTTTAAAATAGAAGACAAAAAATCATATATCTAGATAACTTTCATCTTCGCAAGCCAAGGCCGACGATTCACTACGCTACTCTACCGTTGGCGGATCGAGCTTGATTTTTACATTCACCCGATATGCTTTTTCATTTGATGCAGCCAGTTCTAGCTGCAACAAATGAAATCGCTCGTAGCATTTCATCTTTGATAAAAATAGAACAAGGTCTCTACCTTTCGAATAGAAGGTAAAACATGGAAACCCACGTGGATGTCTGCTTATCGCTTCATGTGTATTCGTAAGCGGTTTGTAAAACGATATTTCATTTGCTTTTAGAAATATGATGTAATGGGGGGGGGGGGGTAATAACCAGCATCCAATAGAGGGCCCATCGCAGGAATCTCGAAATTGGGCTCAATCAGCCAAGGTAAGATCCACGTAGTGATCGTAAACTTGGCTCGCGAAGATGGTTAACTTCAGGACCAGTTAGTATCTTACACATTCAGGGGTACTTCAAAAAGGCAACTTGTGTTTATTATGTTAACTTGACACAGAACATATAAAAGACTGGTAAATGATAAAATTTTGTGATGAGTTATGGGATATGTTACATGGTAATGAGCATGATAATGTTTTTATTTAGAATTATAGTGCAATTTACTCTTATACTGCTAGGACAGACTCCAGACTCTTGCGAACAGTGTAAATAAAGACCAGACTGCACAGAACGTGTAGTCGGATCTTGGTTCTACACTGTCCGATATGTTTCACCAAAAACTGCCTTTCAAATACAAATTTGGTTTTATACTATCAGTTATGAAGTTACATTTCACTTACTTAGTAAGATAAGGGTTAAAAATGATTGTTTGTGTGGTGTCTATCAACCCAATTTTTTCAAACAGTAGGAAAACATGAATACAAGTGAGAAAAAGACAGTCCGAAACATTTTTTCTTTCTGTTTTTTCTTTCAACGTTTTGATGAATGAACATTAAAGAGATTTCTACAAGTAAGGAAGTCGCTGAGGTATGGTTTTTATACTGTTGTATAAAACATAATTATAAGCAAATGAATAGCCTGGCATTCAGGCCCTGCAGTTAAGTCATTCTAATAAACAAGGTACACAACTACCATCCTCGGATACCCCGGGGTCTCCCTATTTGCTACGCTACATCGACCCCTGGGACAATTAATTGAATTTCCCTCGCTTTACCGCTTGCCGAATGCTGGCTTTTCATTGGTTCCATCATCATTTTGTGATGGGCGAGTGGACTGTACCACGGCGGGGAATCACGTGACACAACAACAACAACAATGACCGATATTCGAAAAAAATTCCCGACTTCAGGTAAGAAAATCCTCAATAATTCCTTTAATACATGACCGATTAGAATTTGGTTTGAAGCAGAGAAGGCGGAAGGACCCCAGGGATATGCTTGATGTGTTAGATTTTTTAAACAACACCTGATAAAAAAGTTATTGACGAGCAAACAGTTTTTTTCTCTGGATAATTTGTTTGCTCGTCAATAACTTTTTTATCAGGATTTGTTTAAAAAATCTAACACATCAAGCAAATCCCTGGAGTCCTTCCGCCTTCTCTGCTTCAAACCAAATTCCAATCGGTCATGTATTAAAGGAATTATTGAAGATTTTCTTACCTGAAGTCGGGGATTTTTTCAAATATCGGTCATTGTTGTTGTTGTTGTGTCACGTGATTCCCCGCCGTGTGTACGCTATGACGTTTCGTATCGATTTTCGGCGGCTGATTCAAAGTTTTATTAGTCAGTTGTCCCAGGGTCGATGTAGCGTAGCAAATAGGGAGACCCCGGGGTATCCGAGGATGCACAACTACAGAAAAGCCACAGAAATAGGAGTTGTAGATGAATACGTTAAATCAGACATTCAGAATATTGAGTTTTCGTTGTGCAGTTTTACTTGATGATTTTATTTTAATGAAATGGCCCTATTTAACGGACTGACACCAGTCTAGCAAATGAGCTATACCCTGTAAAAAGAGACTGAATGTATCTGCAAAAACCATCGACCCTTGACAGCAAACGCGGACTGCGACACTATCGTAACTTTGCATTTTATTTTTAATAAACTTTCTGCATGCTCGACGGATATTCTTTCTTTTAACCCTTTACTCCATAGATACTCATTTCGACGCTTTGCTTGTAGGAACCTTTGGAAAACATTGTGGCAAAAGGTGAAATTGCTCTTGACGAGCAGTTTCAGCTTTTGCCACAATGATTTCTATGCTATCAAAAGGTGCCATATACACATAAGAATCGGCTTCATCTTTGCTGTTCACAGTTGTTTAGGGTCAATTAGAGATACCATGGAAATGCCTTATAGGGTAAAGGGCTATATCGGGGGAGTCACAGCTTTAGATATATGTATTTTTTTATGTTTTGTTGAATATAAGTGAGAACTACGTACATATTTATTCCACGTGTAATAACAAGGATCTTGGAATAACTTTTGCCCAAGGATTTCCCCGGTCTTATTGATTACCAGTCAAATGTAAATTTTATCGTCAGCGATAAAATAGTGAAGTGTCACTTGCGATAGTACAAGTGCTTCCACGGGCGATAACGCCTTATTTCCTCAGCTAGGATCATAGATCTTATCAAAACTCTTCAAATTAGTATCTGGAATTTCCTATACAGATAGTAATTTTATTTTTCCACTTTAGCCATTTTTCCACTTTAGCCAATAACTCCGATTCCTTCAAAGCAGCCATAATCAAATCGTTTGTGGTCCACGTGAAACCAGGATGCAACAGTGAAATTTTGATCCTTTATCTCAAATATAAATCCTGAACTCTTGACCAAACGATACACTTTTATACTTGTCCAAATTGAAAACATTTGCAGACGACAAAACAAAAAAAATGTGACTAAAGAATTGAAACTTGACTTTAGAAGAGGACAAAATATTGTGTGAAAAGGAAAAACAAGAGGACCATGATGGTCCTATATCGCTCACCTGAGTACTAAGCAGTAAATGTCTACAATGAAGATAGATACCAAATATTGAGGTTCAAGGCCAAATGATAATGAAACAAGACTGGCAAATTGTCGCAACATATGCCCATCCCACTGGAAATTGTCAAGGAGGTTTAATATATGCAAAGGGCAGGCAATACAACAAACATGTTCACCAAGTCTCAAGTCAATTTGACTTGAGACTTCAAAGTTCCATTCTGGACAAGCAAGAAATACTGTAAAAATAAATATCAAAGTGGAATTACTCTAAATCCGAGCTAGGTAGAGTTACTGTTCTTGCACACAGTACCCAGAGATATTGCAACAAACAAGCATACCAAGTTTGAAGTGGTTATGACTTGAGATGACAAAGTTATATTCAAGACAAGCACTAATTGCAGTCTCATGTGAGTTTTTATCAAGACAAACATTCTGATTAATTTTCAAGTCAGCTTAGCAAGAAAATGTGGCCTCTACAGTGCCAACAAGGTATTTCTTTAATTTAACATAGTGACCTAGTTTATGAGCAAAGGTGACTCAATTTTGACCTCACTGATCATGGTGTACTCGGGAGAGCTAACAAACTTAGAACAGGGCCTGTATTCACCAACCATTCTTAAGAACATTCTTTGTCTTATTCTCCAGAGTTTTCTACATTTGTAAGTAACACAACTTCTGATTGGCTAAACCATTCGGTTTAGCCAATCAGAAGTCGTGTTACTTACAAATTTTGAAAACTTTGGAGAATAAGACTGAGAATATTCTCAAGAATTGTTGGTGAATACGGGCCCAGGTTCACTACATACCAAATATCAAAGCTCTCAGAAGAATTTTAGTTTTCTTTGTTCCTATGTTTAGAACTTGTGGCCCCCTTGGCGGGGCCAGTTTTGACCCCTGGGGCATCTTATGAACAAACTTGTTAGAGATCCACAAGTATATGCTACATACAAAATATCAAAGCTCTACATCTTCTAGTTTCAGAGAAGAAGAATTTTATAGTTTTCCTTCTATATTTCTATGTTTCAAACTTGTGACCCCCGGGGCGAGGCTAGTTTTGACCCAGGGACATCATATGAACAATCTTGGTAGAAGTCAACTAGGAGATACTATATACCAGATATCAAAAACCTGCACCTTTTGTTCCTATGTTTCAAACTTGTGACCCCCGGGGCGGTGCCAGTTTTGATGCAAGGGGCATCATATGAACAATCTTGGTAGAGGTCCACTAGGAGATGCTACATAGCAAATATCAAAACTCTACACCTTCTAGTTTCAGAGAAGAAATTCTTTTAAGATTTTGCCATTTTTTCCGTTTGGTTGCCATGGCAACTAGAGTTACGCTGGAATTCAATCTCTTGAACAACTTTGGTAGAGCTTCACCCAAGGAACATCCCTGCCAAGTTTCGTCAAGTTTGACCCGGTGGTTTAAGTGGAGAAGATGTTTAAAGAAATTGTGGACGACGCACGACGCACAACGGACGACGGACGAAAGACGCCGGACATTGGGCGATCACAAAAGCTCACCATGAGCACTTCGTGCTCAGGTGAGCTAAAATTGCATTTTTCTCCTTTTCCCACAATGTTTTCAAAAGGCTTCTTGCCCTGGGTCGTAAAAACCAGGACTTGTTTGCTAGGTGCGACTCAACGACCATTGGCGGACAGTGAACCCGCGGTCTGATCACGAAACTACACTATCCGATAAGGACATACATTACATATTATACCGCAAAGAAATTTCTCGTGATCTGATAGGTGAACATACCGGGAACATAGATATCATGTTCCCTGGCAAAAACGACGAAAAACCAGTTTCCCTTTTGAGCGCCCCCTAAACATCACTACACATGCAACACAACATCGAAAATGGCGGCGTGGATCGATCACCAGAGTGCACATTTATGCACTAAGATACACGTTTTAGTTTAGTTTAAACATTTATTTTATATCGATTGAGAAACAAGTTCTTACAACTTATACTAATCTTTCTCCATTCTGCTTCCTGGAAACTACGTTTTAATGATGTCACTTTCCAGTTACGTCAGTTTTCATTGAATTTGGGCACTCAGAAGGGAATTTCTATTTCGTCAGCATTCGTGGGATTATGATACAGGAAAATTTCGCTTAACGCACTTTGAAAGGGTAAAACTTTGCAGTATAATAAATTCGTTGCAGGGTCGGGTGTCAGAGGATTTGGAAACTTGTCGCCCCGAGCCGAAGGCGAGGTAGCGACATGATTCGACACAGCCGTGAACAAGTTTCCAAGTCCCCTGCCACCTGACCGTACAACGAATAATATGCCCCTAAATAAATAGATTTGCAAAAGTAATATTTGGATTTTTCCAAGGGGTTTGAAAGTTTCATTAATCTATCAGGCATCTAAAAGCAGACACTAATGTAGAAAGTTTCTGTAGGTTTTCAGTGGCCCGGCCCGTCATGGCACCCTTGTCTGTGCAGGCCATATTCTTCGAATATTCGACCTGTGTTATATGACGCACCACTCCCCTCAATATTGGGGTGATTGTAGTAATACACGCTATATAAAGAAGCAATGGAACAAACAGCTTTTATCAATACGTTTCAGGAGAAATCAGGCCTATTACAGCTCCAGATTACTCTAAACTGCTGATCATAGCTGGATGAATCGCACCACGTAGCGTTTTATTGAGTAAAACGTTTGTTTTAGTTTGAAATTCAAAATAACGGTTGTCGCGTAGAAAAGTAGTCCAGTTCTGTACCCAGGATACCCAAATTAGATAGATGGGTATTCATAGAATGCCATCAAGCGGGAGATAATGGTCATGGCAATGTTCATATTATGTCCTATGGCCAGAATTGTTCTGTGAAAGGTCATATCGTCGGTTGACTTAAAAAAACTTTGAAGTAAACCAACGATGTTCGATTTTGCCATTTCAAGAAAAATAAAAGGAATTTTTCAAAGATTGCCTTGTTTGGAAGACGTATTGCCGCGCTTTTACAATTTGTTGATAACATTATCTATGGGGTCCGTTATCGACTCTGTTGAATTCAAGTCCTTTGAAGAGGGGAGATTATAAGATATCCTATTGCGTTTTATCCGGAAAACCCAACGGATATTCTTTTATCACATAACTCTCCTTGTGTTCAATGTAATACAGACGTTACGAATTTTCTTGTCTCACAGAAGCGTGAGATAAGAAAATAGTGCTGTATTTAGTGAACACTCCATAATTATACGCTTTATTTCTAAAACATTGCTGACCTAGTTTTCTGAAGAAATGTTGGAGTTTTTTAGATACCTGAGAGTATGTGTCAAAGTATTTATACGATGGAGGACATACATGTAAATGTAATTCTAGCAGTTGTCCCTAGGAACTAACACTCAGTTGTGATTACACATTTGCAAGCTTAATTCATACAAGATCAAAATGACCAGTCGGTGTAGTTTATTCATGACCTACATTGTCAGCGAATTCAAGAAAAGTTCTAATTAGCAATTAAATAGTTAACGTTGTCACTGTATGAATGCAATTTAACACACCTCATTTATAATACTATACCTATTTATCTTCATTTGTTTTTACAAAGAAGAAAGGTCAAATACAGAAAATCACGATTTCGGGTTCGCTAGGTTCACGAGAGGCTTTCAAGACTCTATACGAAACTCTCTCTCTCTCTCTCTCTTCTGTTACGTTTCATCTCTGATAACATAATCAGGGACAGAACTAAAGTCTTTGATCTAAGTTAATTGGTTTTTACTATGGTGACTTCGTATTTTCCGTCATACCGGAAGTAGAAATTTTATCGCATCTTCCGCTGTTGGATTCATAAAATCTCTAAACTTTACATCAGCAGGTTCTGGCAGTCATCTAGTTTTAGTAGAAACTTCAGCATGTTCCCTTGGTATGTTATCGGTTTGCGGTTCATCGTGACATCAAATATGACTAGAAGCAAAGCATAAAGGATATCTTCCTTTAGTAATAGATTGAAATTTATTTAGTTCAAAATGAGAATACAAGGGATGGAATAATCCACCATATAATTATAATTATATTATAATGTTCTTCTATAATAATGCTATTTTTTCATTGTGGAAAAAAAACCCCAAGTATTTATGGAAAAACGAACGGCAATATGGAGTTTAGTGCGGCATTTTGAATTTTTGTTAGTTTCAACAGTTACAACCTTTGATTCCAACACGCTGACTTCCCGGAAATAGGGTCATTACGAAGATGTTTTAAACTCAAAGAAAACAAACAAACAAACAAAAAAAAAAAAAACGGAAAAAAAAATCATAGCTTTTTTTTTTCTTTTTAACTGCTATCTAAATTCATTATATCTGTATATTTTCTAAATTGTAAGACAAATCTCACCGTTTAGCCGGTACAGGCAGCCTAGCAACCGATAACCAGTGTGGCAAATAAATGACGGTTTTAATTTTTTGTAAGAATTGCCATGGGCGTACCAGAACAACAAGAAAGACAGAAAAAAAAAAATGTAGTGGCCGTTATTACCTCTGGAATTGTGACTCTTCCTCTTCTTTCAAACCTTAAAGCAGCACAAATTGCACTAGTGACAATTTCGCAGCTTAATTCCAAGTTGTGTCTTGTTTGAATTTGCAGTGCTGTCTTCGATTTGATTTCTATGGAAATTTAATTTCCTTGTAGGAAACGGAACCATGTGTATTTTCACTAAAGCGGATGGTATTTTTAAATGAACCTCACCAACACACCGCTTGTCAAAGCTTGACATCCACGGGGTATTTGACAAACCCTGACAGATCATTATGAGAAGCTCAATCTCTTGCTGATGCGAGGGTGTCCGTCAAAAGTAAAATGAAAACCCTGTCTTAAAACAATCCATAGGTCAATGTAAAAATACCTGAACTTCCTTGATTAATCAAGCGTTTTAAACGTGACAAAGACAACATCACTTTAAGGTTTGTCTTTTTTTTTTCAATTTGTACAGGTTACTAAATAGACTTATAATGCCTAGATACAATTATTGGTCAATCGATTCCAGTACCTTTTGTGAATGAATTGAATAAGATGTTGATCACTTATGCTTCTACAGATAGATACTTTCACTGCCATTAACTTTTATCTGCGCGGTGTAAAATAAAGCCAACTTAAACAGTTTAATCTTTTCTCCGATCTAGACAGTCATGCAACTCAGTTGTTTTACTGAAGAGTTAAACATATTTATTTCACATCGATTGAGAAACAAGTTCTAACAACTGTTACTAATCTCTCTCGATTCTGCTTCCTGGGAACTTTATCAGTATACTCTCGCCGAATGTATGGGCCAATTAAAATCCTTCAGTTGACAGCCGCTCCCGGGTATCGAACTCAGGACCTTATGTTTATGAGGCTGACACTCTATCTCACAGCCATGGACACCAGAGTTGCATTTATATTTTTAGTAACTAAACGCTAAAAGACAATCCGTATTTGTTAAAATTTTACCCGCGTCTAAGGCGAGGTTTCGTACTACCTTTGACCCAGCAGCATAGATTAAAAAAAATGGTAGCAGGCGAACATGATAACTTAGCTTTACAGGCTGCCATCGCCGTGATTAGCACAAGAAGCTTGCATATTCTCGGAGTAAACTGTCACCGTGCAGGGATAAGGTGTTAATTTTACTCTGCCCCAACCCCACAAAAATTCTGTAACAATATGTCTAGAGCGAGAAAAGGCAAAAATCTAGATGATTTTTTTTTTCTCCCAATTAAAGCAATGAATTAGCATGAACCCTGCCTTCGCCACGTCGGTTTCTCACCAATGGGTTGTTTCATGAAAGCTGAAGTCGTGGCCATCAAGAGAACGTCATATCATGGTCTAATGTGCCAATTACACAATAAAGAAATTAACGTTGCGAGTTCACCTTTTCAGACAAATAAATCACGATTTAAGTATTGTCAAAAAAGTAGGCTGTATAATGTGAATCATCAGATTACGTCTCAGACGGTCCTTTCAGAGCAGAAATGCGACAATTTTATAATGTGCCATTGAATTACATCATTTACGGTCTGAATTTTACCAATGATGCGGATGTAACGGAATTCTCCAGAGGAATGCCACCGGAATAATGCAAACGAGATTTACGCCCTAATACACACCGGCTGGTGATTTCTGATCATTAAGTGGACAGGTCAAGAAAGACAGCCATTATGAAGACAGATTTTTATCTCGCCCCATTTGAAAATCAGATGTTCTTGTTTTGTTCAGTACCAAATACGGATTTGGACACAAAAGTACATGTATTGTTTAACAACGATCGGGAAACTGACTTTCTAAAAATATAATGTAGTTTTGGAGTTGGTTATTGTCGCCTGTAGATATGCAGTGTTTACTTTCAGCTCTGATGAAATACAAAGAAGTGTTGTTTTTTTTATTTTTCGGTGAACGTCGTCGTCTATATTTTCACGATTGGTGCAGCAACAAGTGAAAATATTACTGATGATGTTTACGAGATGAAATAAAGAGTGGATTTTTCCCATAGAGTTGCTTGAAAACGACGAAATATACAGGTGTGAAAGGGTGAGAGGTGATTCTTTTTTTTTCTTTTGTATACATATGTTGATTAAAAAAAACGTTAGAAGTCGGATACATGGATGGTCGGGCTAGCGGAAACACATTTTTAGCTCACTTGAGCACGAAGTGCTCCTGAGCACGAGGTGCTCAAGGTGAGCTTCTGTGATTGTGCTCTGTCCGTCGTCCTTCGTGTGTCGTGCGTCGTCCGTTATCAACTTTTACCTTGTATACATTTTAGAGGCTACATTGTTTGTCCAATTCTCTTGAAACTTGGTTAGAGCGTTTGTCTTGATGATATTTCGGACGAAATTGAAAATAGGTAATATCCGGTCAAAATCTTAGTCACTAGGTCAGATCTTAGAAAAATCTTGCATACTTACTAGAGGCCACATATTTTTTATCTAAAACTCTGGAAAGTCAGTCAGATTGTTTGTCTTGATAATACTTCAAACGAGCTTGAAAAATGAATCTTGCTGGGCCAGAATCTTAGCCACTAGATCAGATCTTGGAAAACTCTTGAAAGTCGATCAGATTTTATGTCTTGATAATATCTCAGACGAGCTCAAAAATGGATCTTGGCGTGGTTTCCGTCGTCCGTCCGTCTATCCGTCCGTTAGTCTTTTTCTTGTTTAAGCGATAAAGTCTTCATTTATGGTCAGATTTTCGTGAAACTTACACAGTTTGTTTATCTTTTATCAGTCCTTTGATAGGATAATCTTATTGTGAAATGCGATAATATATTTGCTGCCAAAGGCAAAAATGAAATGCAAAGAAGTGTACATATTTCAGTGATAAAAACAACTGATCCTTGCTCTGATAAAGGGGCTGATGTGTCTTCAAAAAGCATCCATCCAGGCCGGCTTGCGTGCTCCACGAGTGAGTTGTAGTTTGGCTTATTAATGAATTCACCGAAACATGGGATAAATAACAGACAAGCTTTGTACTACCATTTCAGGCATAATCTTGAAATGAGCAGTACATTTCGAATTTCATGAAAAAGAAGTTTGACAAAATGACTAGGATCACCAAAATGTGTCACTGGACAGATTCACAAAACTTAAGTGCAAATGCTTTCGACAGTGACTAGGATAATGTTTTTGTCGCCTGTTGAAGAGTTAAAACTGATGTAACAACATTCAAAACTGCTTGTCAATACGCTTTACTCTTTACCAAAACGACAAAATAAACGTAACTCAAAAACTGAAATTTGTTATAAGCAGGGTAGAAAACATTAAGGGAAAAGGAGAAAATGCTGGTTACCAGCATTATTTCCGTTTCCTAAAATGTTTTCAAAAGGCTTCCATCTTAGGGTCGTAAAAACCAGGGGTTGTTTGGTAAAGGATTAATACGCTTGTACACTTTACCCCGAAAGTATTTCAAAATGAGAGCAGTGCTTCGAATTAACTGATATTTGATTTATAGCATTTTAAATTTCTCCATTATCGGTAAATGCTTACTCTCAAAATTTAGCTTTCCAAGTCTGTACCGGAAGGGGGAAATCTTGAGTCTCACTTAAATCTCAACGTAAGCTATTTAACGGTGCAATCACCTCGAGGCACAGCCTAATTACGTCCTTATTACATGACTCTCTCCGGGAACAAATAATGTCGATTGTGTTAGCGACAATCCGATAATCTCCTGTCATCCGTCAATTCATCATAGTAATACTGTCAGGAGGTTACAAACAAGGCGTTACACTCGGTGACCGTTCAAGTGTTCCGTTTGCCGAGCATTCACCTGAAATGTAGAAGCTAGCGACGTCAAACTGTAAAGACGGCGGAAATGGTGT
Source organism: Tridacna crocea (assembly GCA_943736015.1). Lineage (NCBI taxonomy): Eukaryota > Metazoa > Mollusca > Bivalvia > Cardiida > Cardiidae > Tridacna > Tridacna crocea. The sequence goes on along the minus strand of OX031064.1, from coordinate 37,848,397 downwards.
CTGAAGTCGGGTCCTTGAAATACATCATTATAAGAGTCCGTCACTTTTCTGCCAGTATCAGACAACATTGCCAGTATCAGACAACATTGAGAATCTATCTTTCAAAAATTAAAGAGATATATGACCGGTGTAATGCAGAGAAATGACCCCGGGTCATTATTCTACGTCGAGAAATGACCGTGGGTCATTTTGTAATTGGGGTCATTTTTCTGCATTACTCCGGCAACACTCTAAAGGGGACATTCGGACATTTGCGTAAATTGTTGTCTCAGATCGGCCTACGCTGTCCGCACTGGCTAATCTGAATCGACTTTTACTTTTTTATGGAATTTTCAGTTTTGTGTATGTCTATTGTAGCACAAAGTCTAAAGTAGTCGTAAAGTGCCGTCTCGGATTAGCCTGCGCGGGCTTATCCGAGGTGACACTTTACGCAAATGTCCGAATGCCAGTTTTCGCATGTTGCAAGCCATATTTGGACAAGGCTTTGGCAAAGAATGGTTTCATGCATCTCTGTAATGTAAGCAATACTGATCACAATTAGGGATACGCAAAGTCTATTAGTCCGACTATTGCCTGGAAATGGGCGAAGAATGGTTCGTGGATATGAAAAAAATAACAACATTGAACAAACAGCAAAAAGTTATGGGAAAAAAATGTTTCCTGCCATAGATAGTATAGTAACAATATTATTCAACCACAGTCCGAATTCCGATTCACATACAGTCATGTATTTTTAGTGTGCAAGAAAATTGTGCTGCTTCTGATTATTTGATTTCAATTCAAGAATTCAACTTGGAAATAGAATTTACTTCTTAGTCAGTGGGAATTAAGATTTTTGATGAACTACTTATGGCCTGTAACTGTGGAGATTTTTTCTTCTTATTTTTCTTCTGCTTGGAATATTTGGTTAATAAAAATCTACAATTATTAGAGAGGTTATTTGCAGCCATGGTAAACTTCTAAATTAAATCTTTTCTAATATTCGTCATTTTTAAAAATAAACCACGTCTATTTCCTGCTTCGTTTTTTAATTTCGCTTTATTTACAAAACCATGACGAAACAGACTGTGTATGAGAACAATTACGCTAGAAGAAATAGAATTACTAGTTTCCCATGATGGTTGTCATTAAAACAGCAAGAATGTGTTGAATTTGAAAATAAATGAATAAAGTTACATATATTCATTCCAGTTCGTTGTCATTCTGAAATAAATACACGGGTTAGAACGATCGTTTGAAGAACCTAATGGTTGTTTATTTTTGCCAACAAATCGTTAAAACTTATTAGTTACTTACCTTGAAGCAGTTTAAAAACATGTTTAATTAAAAAAAAAAGGTCGAATATCAATTGCAGTGACATCATCAAGGTCATGCATCAAAGTGCATGTTTTACCAAGGATTCAGTGACGCCAGCTTTCATTGAATTAAGGCACTCAGAGGGGAAATTCTATTTCATCAGCGCACTCAATAAGTGAGGCCATAAAACAGGGAAATTTCGCTGAATACATGTTAGAATGCTTAACTTTGCAGTATAATAAATTCGTTGCGCAGTCAGGTGGCAGGGGATTTGGAAAGTTGTTCACGGCTGTGGCGAATTATGTCGCCTTGGGACGATTAAAATAACCTAGAGTAGTTAACGTAGATTGATCTAGTTAAGTAATAGCCAAAAGTTGGCTGTTAAACAGCTTGCTTTTACATCTCAACCTTATGTACAACGTCTTTATATACGCGCCATTACTTTACGTCAGAGTATGACAAGTACAGAACAGAACAGAACATTTTTTTTTTATTTTCACCCAGCTATAGCAAATATACAAGGGCAAATGCAATAATAAACATGAGTGTGCCCTTTATCCAAACTGCAGATATTGTTGCGTTAATAAGAAAAAATAACTGTAGATCCAGTGGAATTAAAAACAATGCAGTTGGGACAAAGAGCTGTTAATTGTTTGTACAATTGACTTCCAGGTATCAATTTTTCAGAGAGAGTGAGACGGAGGAGGGAGGTAGTGGAAAAAAAGGAAAGAGAAACAACGATAGAGAGAGCCTTTGTGGATGCAGTATCCTTATGAAAACTGCAAACCAAACACAGTGACACTCCCGTGTATTTATCGGGGATATAATTTTATAATTCAATAAATCTTTTTGGTAGCGAAAACGAGATATATATAAACTGCAACGTGGACCTTGAACTTTTTTTGGGGGGAGGGGGGCGCTTGTAAATTTAGGAAATAATGCGGATATTGGTTTCTAGAAAAGATACTAGTGTTTCCGTTCCAAAGATTTCTGGGTTTCTCCGTGTTAATTATAACAATTACTAAGTAAATAACAGTAATTACCTATTGATCATTTTTGTTCTGTAAACAATGTCAACGTGAGCCTAAATGACCTGGTTTTCTTGCAGGAACCAAGATCCAGTTGCAGGATATGGATTTCCGTAAAAGTCTGTAATTTGATTACAATTTGTTTCTCTCTTTGATTCCTATGGATTTCTACAATTCAGCAAAACAATTAGCAACCCTTTGCTTTAGAACCTTCCAGCAGCTTGCATACATGTCAATATGTACAATCTTGTCAGCCAGCCTTTTGAAAATGACAAATGTAATCATAAATGTAACTGAAGGTGGCCTATGCGTAAAGAAGGAAAATCGTTATTTCGAAAGAATGTAAAGGTTAAGAGAGTGAAAAAAAAATCCAGGTCTGTGTAAAGTTAATTGTAATTATTTACCGTTGGGAAAAGTCTTTTGGACGGCTAAACGAATGGCATTATTTTTTTAACTTTTAGTGATATTTTTTTTCCGTCAAAAAGAGTGGGGGTGAGAGAGAGAGAGCGAGAGAGAGATTTTCATTTGGTTCACCTGAGCATAAAATGTTCAAGATGACCTTTTGTGATCGTGTTGTGTCTGTCGTCCGTCGTGTCATCAAATTTTATATTGAGTGGGGGCAACAATTTTAGTCTGATACTAATAAAACGTGATCAGAATGTTTGTTTTAAAAATATTTCGATCGATGTTGAAAATAGGTTTTTTGGGGTCAAAAACTAGGCCACTAGGTAAAACCAGAGAAAAACATTGTGTACCCTCTGGAGGGCACATTTTCATTTAAATACTCATTAAAATTTATCCGAATGTTTGCCTTGAGGTAATCGTGGACGGCTTTGAAAATAAACCATGTCCTGTCGAAAACTAGTTCACTTAGACCAATCTTTGAAAAACCTTGTGATACACACTAGAGGCCACATTTGTCCAATACTCATGAAACTTGGTCGGAACTTTTGTCATGATAACATCTAAGACAACTTTGAAAATGAATGCAGTCGAGTTGAAAATTAGGTCACTTGGTCAAATTCTAGGAAAACCTCGTGTACATCCAAGGGGCCACATTTTAACTTCAGTTGTCGTGAAAGTTAATCAGAATGTTTGTTATAACAATTTCCTAGTTGAGTTCGAATATGGGTTCAATCGGATCAAAAACTAGGTCACCAGGTCAAATCTGTAAAATAGCTGTGTTGCTCTAGAGGCAACAGTTTTTTCCAATACTTATGAAAAATAATCAATATATTCCTCTTGGTGATCAATAACATTAAATTGAAAATAGGTCTCATAGGTAAAGAAAAACCTTGCGCACACTCTTGAGGCCAGATTTTTCTGTCCAATTCTTATGAAAGGTGGTCAGAATCTTTGTTTTGATACTATTTATCTACAATCGTAAAATGTTCTTTGTTGAACTAAAAAGTAGGTCACTGAGTGAATTTTTTGAAGAAGCCTGCCGAAAAGCTAGAGGCCAAATTTTCGGTCCAAAAATTATGAAAGCCTGATAGAATGTTTGTCATAATATTTCGAAAGAGACTAAAAATGGGTTATGTTTGAAAAAAAGGTGAGCGGTTTAGGGCCATCATGACCCTCTTCTTTAAGACAAGAAACCAAGTGAACTTTGGTGTTAATTTCCATGAAGCCTTTGTCAATAACTGATGGACAGTTACTTGAAACTTTCTAGATGTAATGACCTTTTGTTATCCAACCCATTTTCGTAAAGATAGATACCCTTTATCCCCTCGGAATGATACCATAGTCAAGATGGCTCAAATCGAAATGTATCGACCTCATTTGATAAAGCTTACGCTATCAGTATATAAACCTTTCATTGATCAACGTAATATATTAATGTTTGTGTTTAAGATGGCGGTTCAAAACCATGTACTGTTACGCGATGATCTATAAACCAAACTTGATAATGTTTACATTATCTCGTGACGGTTTGTAAGCCTGTTTTCCCAAACACAAACAATTATATAAACTGATAATGAAGGGTTTAACCAGTGAGAGCTATATAATTTACTGCTCAAGCGAAAAATGTAGCCACTGCATCATTTATTCCTCGGGTACACAGTTTCAGCGCCCATACGAACATAACAGAATTTAGCAATTTTCATAATAGCAATTCTTGCATTACAGACAAGACTTTGTTAAACGAAACGTACAAATACTAGTTGTAACGGGAAACCAACGGGAAACCAGTAGTTACCGACTTTGCAGAGTTCTGTCGGTAATTTTCTCCACAATTCAAAATTGTATAGGTTGGAACATAGTTGGTGGTTTACTTTTCTGACTATTGTCTAAGAAGGCAGTTTTGGATTATCACCCTGATATTTATTCAATATAGAAATTAGAAAATTGTTTCCATGAATCTGTAAATTACAGCAAAGTTGTCTAGGTTCTGGTTAAACCCTTACTCAACTCTCTATCTCCGTTTCATTGTCTCTGTCTCTGTCTGTCTCAAACACCCCCACCAAGTTTTTGATGGGTTATGCAACACCCTCTTGCCATATTTAATAGAAAGTTCGTTTTGTAAGCGAATAACATAAATTCAGACAGGTTGTATCTGCAATAAATGGGAATGTACTGGAACTAGTTTACCAAGTAGATTTAGTTGTTGTTAACCATACAAGCACTATTGATAACCATTCATTTTTTTTTTTTTAGTTTGCGAATTTGAATAGTATGTGGAGAAAAATCTGCAATTATCTTCTACAACTGCATTTAGAGAAAGGCTTGTTTGAGGCCGAAGCAGTATTTACGCAACCAGTATTGTTATCATGAACCAGTTCGAGATTTTAATCAAGAAATAATCTGTACGCTAGAAACATGTTTTCTTTTAAATCTTTACAATACGATATAAAATTGGGCTCGTCCAATCTGAAAATATTTGAAGACGACTAATTGAATATAGTCTAACATGTCTATTTCTTAAAGGTAGAAAACGTGGTAGGAAAATAAAAAAAAAAAGCTGGTAATCAGTATTTTCTCTTTTTCTCGCAATACTGTCCAAAGGCTTCTCCATCAACGTCGTTCAGAGTTTGGATAACGAGGTGAAGGATTAATGTTGTGGGCAGATTTTTTATTGCACTTCAAATCTTATTTTTTATTGTTTAAAGTATATATAAAATACATCTCCTTACAATTGTATTCGCTTTCAACATCAATCACATTTAAACAAGGTTAGGCATTTTTATGATAATTACCTGTATACCGAACTTACCTATACCGTTCAAGAAGTTGGTACTGTACTGGAACTGAAACCATGGATTTTCTTTTTCTAATTTCCATCTTTGGCACTTTTTCCCCCAAATATTGATGATAGTTATCTCTATATGATTTATTCTGCTCTCACAACAGGTTATATTTTTGACAATTTTTTATGTCAGAGAGCTGACAATTTTTATGTCAGAGAGCTGATGGCTTCGGGAATGCATTGTGCAAAGTAATGGGAAAATTTGCCGAAACCTTTTGGCTATTCGTAAATTTTCTGCAGTAAGTTAGTCGGTTTCTAGACAATGTGAACGTTATGTATCCATAATAATTTGATGACTTGCTTGGTATAATGCATTAGAAAGTTGCCTATAACCCACGGGTGCCAGAAAATATTAGTTATACGGTCAGGTAGCAGGGGACTTGGAAACTTGTTCACAGCTGTGGTTAATCATGTCGCCCCTGCCACCTGACCGTACAACGCATTTATTATACTGCAGAGTATTATCCTTTCAAAGCACGTTAAGCAAAAATTTCCTGTTTCATAATTTCACGAATCGAGTATGCTAACGAGATAGAAATTCCCTTCTGTGTGCCCCAGTTAAATGAAATCTGACGTCACTGGAAACTGACGTCACTAAATCGTGCAGTTTGGTGCATAAATGTGCAGTCTGGTGATCGATCGACGACGCCATTTTGGATGTTGTATTGTACGTGTAGTGATGTTTACGGAGCACTCAAACGGGAAAATGGTTTTACGTGGTTTTTGCCAGGGAACATGATATATGTTCCCGGCATGTTAACCAATCAGATCATGAGAAATTTCTTTGCAGTATAATGATAAGTAATTTATATGGTATTTCATTAGTACACCAAGAATCGAAGCTTAACCATATACTGACAACAAAGTATTAATTAACTAGCTTAAATGAATTAATGAGTTGGGAAAATGCACACAGTCAATTTATTTGGGTTGAATTCTACGCTAACGTCCTTAAATTTCTTCCTACAGCTCTTTCTCGTTTATCTTGGCGTTGGACATGACTGAATCAATCCTCCGGAGAACACTCTAATTAGACCATTCTAGGACAAAATCATGTCGATTACCTATTGCCGGCTGTAGAATAATGCCCACTTTTCATGAAATCTATCACATCGCTTCAAACACCGATGTTACGGGACTTTCATTTGCAAAATGAATCGATGAAGTAAACCGTTCAACTTGGTCTTAATCATTTAAATGTAAGGAAGATAATTGAAAAACAATACAACACTTTTTTGTGAACGAAGTATTTTGGGTAATTATTGTTTCAGAAGTATAGAAATGAAATGTAAGAAGTTGCGATTTACTTTAGATTTTTTCTTCAGATATAAAAAAATGCCAATGATACAATACTGTATATAAATGACACAAAGTCATATTTTAGGGTGATAAGTCTACGCGTAAAGGTTTTGTGAGTGGAGAGGCCTATTCTTTATGAACTCTGCGAAGTCTTTAAGCTTGAGACAATTTTTGATTATTGATTCGAAATGAAGTACATTTTGTAAAAACGAAAAGGGTGGGTATATTTTATCTGTAAAAATTAATTGTTTCAGTTATTTCATTGGCATATGCTTAGATTAAATGGAATTATATATGATTAGATTGGATGACCCACACTTTTCTATCCAAGATTTGTTCTATCCAATAACTTTTGTTCAATAAAAGATTGATTTAAATATGTTCCTACATGCATTTATATCAAGCAGTTAACCCTTTCCCTACGACAAATTTTGGACCCTTCCAAACTGACAGAGTTTGCAGACGATGATTTTAGATTTGGAGAAAATGGCAGAAAGTTCTCAAAAAGGGTAGAAAACACTATGGAAAAAGGAGAAATTGCTCGTGACGAGCAATTTCTCCTTTTCCCATAGTGTTTTCAAAAGACTTTTCCTTCAGACACGTAAAACCCAGGGCTTGTTTGGGAAAGGGTTAAGACAAGAGATAGTTCGTTCTAATTACAGTATTTGTTAAATTATCAGATCGAATTTGACTGGTACAATAGCAGTGTGCTTATTGCAGTGTCATGACAGATTTTGTACATTGAGACAGAAAACATCCCACAAAAAAAAAACTATAGGGATTTCTGGACAAGAATTTCCCAGATACTCAATTAGGCTATTCGACAGAAAACAGTTTCAAAAAATTCACATAAAGGATAGAATAAATCCACGATATAACCCGTAAACTGTGCCTTAATCTAACCAACTTTGCAGGGAAACAAGATGTTTGTGTTTTAAGAAAACGACAGTTAATTTTGTATGCTGTACATTTTTTACGCCAGGTCCGCACTCATCAACCATTCTTAAGAACGTTCACTTCCTTGGTTTCAAGAAATTTCTAATTTCAAAATTAACATATCTTTTATTTGGCTTAACCATAGTCAGAATTTATGTTACACGTACTTTCTAGATTAAGGAATAGGATTAAAACGTTTTTTAAGAACATGCTGTTGGTGAATACTCATCCAAGACTATGAATAATAACAGATTCGGTATACATGTATTTATATACATTCTTAATATATATGAGAGTGTATAAACATTTATTGCTGTTGTTGTTGTTGCTGTTGTTGTGCGAAGTGCTATTTGCAAGTTATTCCAGAATATTTTTTGATAAACACGCACGTGGAAATTCCCTTGATTTATATCAAAGTACTGAAGATAAACAACTATTTATTCATTTAGCACACAGAGGCCTTCAATGTAAAACTTACATATATGGCTTGCAACACGCGAAAAGGGGCATTCGGTCATCTGCGTAAGGTGTCGTCTCGGATCAGCCTGCGCAGTCCGCGCAGGCTAATCCGAGACGGCACTTTCCGTTCATATGATTTTTTTTCTGTTTTGCAGAAGTCTACTGAAGGACAAAATCTAATGAAGACGTGAAGTACCGTCTTGGCTTAGCCTGCGCGGACTGCGCAGCCTAACCCGAGACGATACTTAACGCAAATGTCCGAATGTCCCTTTCTGCGTGTTGCAGGCCAATTGTGATGTTAGTCAATAAAGTTATTGGTCCATGCTCTGGCACAAGAGGGTTTAATAACATCCCCGTAATGCATTATATCGAGCGAGTCATCTCATAATTATGGGTCTGTATTCACCAACCATTCTTAAGAACCCTCTTGGTCTTATTCTTCTAGATTTTCTGACTGTGAATGTAACAGAATTTCTGATTGGATAAACCAAATGGTATAGCCAGTCAGAAAGCTCTGTTACTTTCAGGTTGAAAGAAATCGGAAGAATAAGACTAAGAATGTTCTTAAAGGTGGCTATTTAGAATTTTTAAATCTCACCGAATTAAAAATATATATATATCACTGAAATTTATATGAAAAGATAATACAAATCATCAATAATTAAGACTCATAAAATTACAAAAAAATGATAATGTTCCCTTAAAAGGCTACGTAGCCTCTTAAGGTATTCTTAGATTTCGCGCCAAAAATCAGTAAAGCATTGTGGGAATGTAAAGTGATTTGGACGTGACTAATAACGCTTAAATTCCCTTACATATCAAACATGTAATAATTATTTTCCATGATGTCTTCTTCGGACGTTATGTTTTAAACTTCGTCTCTGTATTCCTGTATATAAATAAGCAAATTGATCATCTAAAATAGAAAGTGTCTCCCGTTGGTGTCAAGCTGGGCCTTAGTAAGTTTTTAATTTCTAGGGTTGTCGGGTGGTTTTCGACTCCTGGGGTTTTATGAACGCACATTAAAGTCTTTGGGAGTATAAGGCTGATTTTTTTCGCATTTTTGTAAAATTTTCGTCCCAAGTTGGGAAATCTGAAGGGCCACCTTTAAGAATGGTTGGTGAATACGGATCTCCATTGTGCCAAAGAAACGCCTGAAGCATTAAGTAGACTGAGCCTTCAAAATGCAAAAACAATGGCCTAAGTCACAATGTCTCGACCCAGATATACTTTTTCGCAGATGCACCAGACCCTTTTTCACAGAGTATGGCTCTAACACACACAATTTGTACGGTAATTGCCGAAGTCAATCTTCGCTGAGGTATTTGTGTTCAGCGATAATAAATTTGATTAGACCGCTTTGTGTTTTCAAGATACTGTCAAGCTCCGAGACAATAAAGAAAGCCGGGGCAAACATATGAGTCGGGAAACAGAAAAGATCGCCCGATTTAATTAAATCTAGTTTAGACCACTTAAGGTTGATGAATAAACTCGGCTCGTTTATTGGATCCATCGACGTCTTACAGAGCTCCAGATAGATGGAGTGATTTTGATTTCAAAGTTGAAAACCTAAATTATTCTCCCATTAATCTTATGTTGTGGTCACCCATTGGAATCGTCTCGATGATTCGATTCCAATGAGTAACCACAACGTAGGATTAAGAAAAGAAACAATGACTTTAGAAGCCTATCGCTACCTCTTATTTGGAGCTTATCTTGCATTAAGACCCCGTTCAGTGGATATAAATACCAAAACTGTTGTATATAGGTCAAGCTGCATACTGTTAACATAAAGCAGTGATTTCTTAAACTGATGTAGACGAACTAAAGAATAATCATTGAAGACAACTACTATTTTTGGTTCATGCACAAACAGCGATGTTTGTCCATCTTCGTTTAGAAGTGTTTGTATTTTTTAACACCACCCCACCAACAACGTAGTGGAGGGGAGTATACTGGAATCGCCATGTCCGTCTGTCCATAGACACTAATGTGTCCGAAGCAATACTCATACAGTTTTTCACGTATTGAACTCGAATTAAAACAGGGTTCCTATATACATGTACATGAAGTTGTGTATGTGCAATTTTTATGACCCTGCTGCGATTTGTTACAGAGTTATCTCTCCTTGACCTTTTTTCAGCTCTTACTTTTTTACTGAAATATTCTGCATTCTGTGACAAAGAGCTGCTTTTGTGACAAGGAGCTAGTGGGGGTATAATCACGTTTAGTGATAGCTCTGGTTTATTCTGAATTTCCTACAATTTTTTCCAAGATCTTTTACTCGTACTTGACGCAAATAGGTCAAGAAGACTTAAAAGGAGGTTGCTATACCCCCACAGCGAAGTGGAGGGGGTATAATGGAATCTCCATGGCTATCTGTCCATCCATCCGACCGTCCTTTCTTCTTTCTTCTTTCCCTAGACGGGGCAATACTCCAATAGTTTTTCACGTACTAACTTACACACGGTTTTCCTATATTATATATATATTAAGTTGTGCATGTGCCATTTTCATGACCCTGCTGCGATTTGTTACGGAGTTATCTCCCCTTGAATAGTTTTCAACTGTTACTTTTGTACTAAACCATTCTGTTTTCTGTGACAAAAACTTGTTTTTGTGATAAGGAGCTGGTGGGGTGGGTATAATCACGTTTAGCGATAGCTCTAGTTTGCTATGTTTGCAAACATTTCTAAAATATTTGGCAGACCTCAATGCTGCATTTGTAGTAAAGAAAATAGGAATAAATATCGTAACACGATATCCTGGCAAAATCTATGTGCTGTCTATTTCTTCTTACGATTGTTTACATCAAAATTTCACACGAGGAAATAAATATCACAGGATACCATTGGAAAAAATGAAGTATTAGCCGACCTAACAATGCTCTTAATTGCAAAATAGAAAGAAGCTTCAAAAACAGAAAGTTTCTATGTAAGCCCGAGCAATCCTCTCGCTCATTTTAGAAGGACTCGCAAATTATGTAAGGGAAAAAAAGAGCCTTGTTTATTACAGCTTCAATCTCAGCCTCTTACGCTTATCAGAAAAATCGTGTTTCGAATCAACTGGAAAAAAATCGTTGCCCAGAAATAGAGGGACTAATAGTACTTGCCGGATGTGGTTCAGGATAAATTTGCATTTTCAACCTTTTAAAGTGTAGTTAATACAATTGAATTTTACGCCAACATACATTTGTTCATTTGAAGTATTCCAATTGAAAACAGACAAATACTTCAAAATAAATTGAGGGGGAAGAGGATAACAAGATTGGGATGTAGGGTTAGAAGCGAGGCGCTAATATTGGTAAATGTCTCCAGGGGAGACTGGTGCTCAGAAATATGACGTTGATTTTTCTTTAGCACAATTAGTGGCTTTCAATCAGTTAGGGTAGCTTCACATCATTGGGATGGTGACACTCCCTCACTTCGTTTACTACTTGGATGGTTTTGATGGGATCTAGATAGTTGAGTAAGTTTTCAGACATTGTTTGTCTAAACAGGAACGATAAATCTCTCGTTGATATTAATTTATTTTTCAATGGATAAAAGTAAATAGCAACGAATTAAATCAGTTTTTCTTCTGTTATATATATAAAACCTCAAGCTTTATCGTGATATTCGATATTGAATGAATTATTATTGTATTATCATTATTTTTTGTCCTTGTTATGTGATTTTATTTCAATATACCAAGGCAATGATTAGCCTTTTTTTTTTAAATGCCTTTATCAATGTTCTGTTCATAATGGATTTTCCGCCATAATACGTATATATATGAAAAGAAACACACATACACACATAGTTTAAAAAAAGTTAAAAATTATTGAGCTACAGCTCTAAACACTACGGGTTTATTGCTCATATGATTTTGTAAAATAGATTGGGGAAAAGTATTCAATTCATAGAGATAAAGGTAAATATTTGGACATACACGATTTCATGCCGATGGTATCCCTCCCGTGTGTAACACGAAATTTATTTTTTTTTTTTATACAAGAAGAGCACATAGGGATATGTATACGATATGTGCGAACCATTAATATATACATTTTTGGTTAACGACGTTTCTACGTTCGTATTTTTTGTGGGAAAGGAGAACTCGCTCCTAATGAGCAATTTCTCCTTTTCCGTCCATGGCTGGTGAGCTTTTATCACATTTTTTTCTCATATTGTTTACCTTTTTTCTCATATTGTTTACAGTTATGAGTAGTACAAGTCTGGAAATTTTAAGAAAAAAGTTTCCATTCCAAATCGTGTTTCTATTAATGATTTTAACTCTTAATTCGGTAAAATTATATCACTTTTTAACTCATTGGCCTATTATTATAACTCGCATATTTGTACATTTACCATGCTCAAAACCGGACTTATATATATATATTTTTGTGCTAAGCTAAAGTTCCATCACTACGGATTCTATTTGTATAATTTCCCGTAATTTTCCTGTATTACTGACTATTAAAGAAAATTCTTATGATTCCAGTACAACCTAAATTTTGGATCTTTATATACCATTTTAAAAGGCATATTTCTCAGAGATAAACACGGCCACCCTTACTTTTCATGATGAGCTTTGTATGTGCCAAGTTTTAAAAAATAATCTTTCTGTTAGAAAAAAAATTATATACGAGTTTACATATATTCGCGAATTTATATGTAATCTTCCAGTATACATTTTGAATACGACCATAACTGCTACACCCTATACTATATACATGTAAATGTACCCAGTGTGTCATACATTTTCGTACTGACTATTTCTCTGGAAGTTAAGCATTTTCTTTATGCTTTCATATTGGTCGGGGTCTGTATTTTTCGTTTGGCAAAGGCTGACAGGGCTTTGATATATATAGGACTGCACATAAGGTAGCGTTTAAGATAAAGTTCTATGAGATGAGTCTAAAAAAGATTTTATCTAGTGAGACTTTGGCAGGTGACGTCGCATAATGACTCGATAAAACCTCATCTCGAGCGTGTGCAAGTTATGAAAACTCGTAACGGAATACATTACACATGAAACAGTGGTTGTAATGCGATTGAAGGAATTTATAACTATTTTATTTTTTCTTTTCAGATACAGTTAACCTTACGGAAAAGTATCGCTCAATGGGGGTGACTTGGATATGAAATAATCAGACTTTATGCACCATTCAACTTCTTGGGATTCTTTCAAGAACTATTATAAAATCGGTGCCACTCAAAAGACGTAACGAATTGACCTTAATCAACTATATATCTGAGAAAACTGCTCGAGGAACTGCGACAGTGAATAAATACTTCTCAGAGAAATCTCTCAAACTGCCATTCAAGAGACCGTCGACACGCACAATATTAATCAACCTTAAGCATTCCTAGATGGGACTAAGTAAATATTGGAAGAAATTATGAGGAAACTCGAGTACTTCAGTATAGATTAAATGGAACCCTGTGTGAAAGAAAATTAACTAAATGTGTCTTTCTCACAAAGAGACAAGTATATCACAAACTTGCATGACCGTATCCCGACGAATTCTAACGGTTTTAAGTGAGATCGATAACTTTTGACAGTGAAAAAGAATCAGCTTCACTGGACACCCTTTCGTATATCATCTGATACGGGATGCAACTGATGTCAATATACACACGCTTTGAAACATACACGGAAATGAATTATCAGACATGATCATTACTTATTATTTAGTTTGATGCCTTTCTAAATAATATTTCAATCCAGTGACACAAATTCGAAATTGAAGAAACGGAAGAAATATCTAACAATAGTTCAAGATGACAGTGAGTCCACTATACGTGATAAACACAAGTCTCAACGACTCCAACATGTTTACTTCTGTTGTTGAAAATATCACTCAAGCTGTTCCTGTTGTACACAGCAGGACAAATTTAGAAATATTTAGTGTAAAATATGCAAAAGTTCATGGCTACGTCAGCGTATGTGTTTGTCTTTTTGGGTTCTTGGCAAACATAGCCAACATAGTTGTGCTAACTCGAAAAAATATGATAACGTCGACGAATGTGATACTAACCTGGCTAGCCGTTGCAGATCTTTTCACTATGCTGGATTACTTCCCTTTTGCCATGCACTTCTATATCTTCAAAGACCCTGACTTATTTTTTCCAGCAACTCGTGGCTTTGGATGGATTATCTATTTGTTGTTTCACGCTAACTTTAGTGTAGTCTGTCATTCATGTGCGATTTGGCTAACAATTGCATTGGCATCTTTTCGGTTTATATGTATCTGGTTCCCAACAAAAGGTAGTTTATATTGTACGATTCAAAATGCAAGAAGATGCGTTGCTATAACGGTTGGCGCGGTTCTTATTTTGTGTGTGCCGAACATAATTATTAATGACTATAAGACAGCTTTCAACAATAGGACAGTCGAACAGCAAAACGGTTCAGTTATCGTTCAAGACAAATACTACGATGTGGATTACAGAAGCGGGGGTGCCTTTGATCACATTGACAGACTTAACAAAATGATACAAGCAATATTGTTTAAAATAGTCCCCTGTATATTGCTGACCATTTTGACAATTCTTCTTATAACGGCCATGCACAGAGCGTACAAAAAGCGAATGGCTTTAAAGAATCAGGGCAAGCGAGAAGAATCTGATCGACACGGTGAGCATAATAGGACAACAGGCATGCTTTTAGCTGTCGTCGTGCTATTCTTGCTGACAGAACTTCCACAAGGAATTTTGACCATACTTAGTCTTTTGCTGACAGACTTTTTTCAGAATGTTTACATGCGTCTAGGGGACCTATTGGACATTATGGCCTTGTGTAACAACGCCATTAACTTCGTGTTGTACAGTACGATGTCTCGCCAATTTAGAGATACTTTTGTGAGTATATTTTGTGGTTGTTGTCCCAAGAAAAAGCCAGGTTGGATGAAAATGAAACTTGTGAAAACGAAAACAAGTCAGAACGGTAATACAGTTCTTACTGAAAATACTCATGTCTAGCGAGTTGTTTAAAGGAATAATCCACTTATTTACAAACTCTGGAAAAACTGTATTCAGCATCAGATTGAAACTTGATGCTCAGCGACAGGTAGTCGAAAGTGAATCAGCCGAGTACAAGCGAGACCAATTCTACATGTGAAGAACCATCTTCCACGTTAGAACGACCCTGAAATGTTTCAGCAATTTTTCAGCTTTGATTATTTATTTGAATGCGAGGCTTTAATCATTGTTTTGGAAATACATGTATTTTGGAAATTAGTATCATTTACCTTTAACCAAGCAAGCCAAAGTACCATTTTTGTTTCTCTCTCTCTCTCTCTCTCTCTCTCTCTCTCTCTCTCTCTCAATTTAAAAGTAACAGAATTTCTTATTGGTAAAACCAAATAGTTAAAACTATCGAAAATCCAGTTACTTTCTAAAATTGGAATAAGGCCAATTATGCACTTTTAAATGCTTGATGAATACAGGCCTAAGACAATTTCGTTTTTATTAGCTCTAACGGCTGAAAGCCAGCAGAGCTTATGTCATGGCGAGGTTTCCCTCGTCCGTCCGTCCGTCCGTCTGTCTTTCTGGCCATCCGTCCGACCGTTTGTCAGTCTTATTTACGCAATAAAATCTGCATTTATTGTCAGAATTTCGTGAAACTTGCAGATATTGTTTATCTCATCACTATCTGGAACCCTATTGATTTTGATAAAGGATAAGTAGTTTTCAAACTTTTTGAAAATTCCGATGTCTTGTTTATTTATCTTTTAAATAGCTTTAATCCTGTGAATTGTGATAAAAATCCAATAAACAGAATGGGGAAAAGTAGCCATTTCAAGTTAAAAATTTCCATTTCTTGGGTACGCGATGAAGTCAGCATTTGTGGCCGGATTTTCGTGAAATTTGTACAGTTGCTTTGTATCATTAACAACTTGAACTGTATTTATTTTGAAAATAAAATATCAGTATGGGAAAAATAGCCATTCAAAGTCGCAGATTTCCATTTCTTGTTTCAATGTGTTGATCCAGTTCCTTTGAAACTTGCCAAGATTGGTTGGTACATCAAGGGATTGATCTCTGTTTAAAGTAAAAAAAAAAATCAAGTAAAATATTGAGGAAAAGTAGCCATTTGATGACTTATTATTGTTCACTCAACAAAGTCCAAATTAGTAGTCACATTTCTTTGAAATTTGTTAGGATTGTTTAATGCTTTAAATAGCTTGTGTAACCCTGAGACCGATATATACAAGAATCAAGCCAAAATTACCATGGTCTAAAAGTTGCTTTTTTCAATGTTCCTATAGATGGAAAATTCTCGCGATATCACAAAGTGAAGATACAAGATCACATTGCACTTTCTGTTCAGCCTGGTCTTAACCTTGTTCGTACAAGCGCATTTAGTGGTACTTAATAGTCGAATGGTAAAGAGAGTTGAAAATTAATTGGGCGATATATTAGGGACTACTATTGAAGCCTGAAAGAAAACTTCCGCTCTTATCTTTATTCCTTTCACCTTACCGAACTAAATTGCCTTTTGGACGGGTCTCAGTAGTAGGGTGTCAGATTTTTGAACATTTAGCTGCGTGTTCAATCTTCAATCCAAGCACTGAATATCACGTGCCATTAGCCTAGAATAAGACAAATGAATGCCCAAGTCTGGTACAGGTGAAAGCCGAGTTGGTGAGCTGTCGCTGTGATACGACAGTATTTTTTTTTTGAAGTAACGTTACGCTATTTAACGCTTTACCAAACAATCCCTGGTTTTTACGACCCTGAGATACAAGCCTTTTGAAAACATTGTGGGAAAAGGAGAAAATGTTGGTAACCAGCATTTTCTCTTTTTCCTACAATGTCTTCTACCCTTCTGAAAACAAACTTTTGAGCTACGTTAAATTCGTCGTCTGCAAGTGCTTTCAATCTGGATCAATCTAACATTTTGTCATTTGGTAAAGAGTTAATCAATCACCCATCCTTTAACAAAGCCAGAAAAATACAGACGAAGACTTAAGTCTATAATTATGGTAACTGCTATGTATGAAATGTTTGAACTTGTCCAAACGTTTTTGACGATGTTAGACCTATCTGTATTACTATTTTACTTGTGTCTTCTTTTCTTTTTTGATATTCCGTTCTAATCGTTTTTATAAAATTGCATCTGGATTAGCGATTTTGGTTTTGCTCTAAAAGCCATCGATAACTGTATTGTATTGAAGAGAGAGTGATAATACCGGTATTTATCGTTTAACTATACGACAAGATAGTATACTCGCCCGAAATTGAAAGCATGAAATACTACATTTGATTAACATACTTGAATTTTTCTTTTTTGATATTCTTTTCTAATCGTTTTTATAAAATTGCATCTGGATTAGCGATTTTGGTTTTACTCTAAAAGCTATTGATAACTGTATTGTATTGAACAGAGAGAGATAATACCTGTATTTATCGTTTAATTATACGACGAGATAGTATACTCGCCCGAAACTGAAGGCATGAAAGACTTAATTTGATTGACATACATGTACTTGAAATTTAATTGGGAAAGGTAAGACACAATGCAGGGAAAAAATGCTAGCAAACACAATTGTTTCCTTTTCTTCTTACATTTTTTTTGAAATGCTTTCCGCCTTGGAGTCTTGAACGAATGTGGTCTGGGGCGAAATGTTAAAAAATAAATCTGTATTAAACTCATTTTTTGTGGAAGATAAGATCAGGCAGCAGGAAATATCCAGCTAGATCTTAGATCTTGAAACACCATGCTAACAGATTTGACAGAAACTGTTTGAGAGACTCATAGGATTTCAGAAGATGCAGACAATTAATTTATCGACTTACTTAACCCTTTTACCGAACATCCCGATTTTTAACGACACCGTGGGAGAGGACTAGTTATCAGGATTTTTAACTCTTTTTCCCGAATTAATACGCCGCTTGCTAAACGTTTGTTGTCTGATGAAGACTTGAAATGGAAACAAAAAGTAAACTGACGAATGATTTGGTTACTATGTTACAAAATACAAGTAACGCATGTTCTATGAAAAGGGGAGTTAATGCACCTTTGTGGCGCATGATACTAAACGATTCATCACATAAAGATAAAATCCATTTTGTCTTGCAACCTCCTGAATCATGAGATAGACTGTCCTTTTACATACATAAAATTGACCGGTAGCAAAATAGTAACTCCGATGTCAGCCTGTGCGGACTGAACTTGGTCGATTGTAGGCTGACATTGGTCGATTTTAGGCTAAAATTGGTCGATGTTAGGCTAAACTTGGTCCATGTTAAGTTAAACTCGGTCGATGTCAGGCGAACCTTGGTCGATATTAGGCTAAATTCGGTCGATGTTTAGCTAAACTCGGTCGATGTTAGGCTAACCTCGGTCGATTGTAGGCTAAACTCGGCCGATGCTAGGCTTAACTCGGTTGATGTCAGTCTGACCTTGGTCGATGTTAGGCTACACTTGGCCGATGTTAGGCTAATCTCGGTCGATGTTAGGCTAATCTCGGTCGATGTTAGGCTAAACTCGGGCGATGTAAGACTAAACTCGGCCGATGTTAGGCTAATCTCGGTCGATGTTAGGCTAATCTCGGCCGATGTTAGGCTAAACTTGGTCGATGTTAGGCTAAACTTGGCCGATGTTAGGCTAAACTGGGCCGATGTTGGGCTAAACTTTGTCGATGTTAGACTAAAATTGGTCGATGTTAGGCTAAACTTGGACGATGTTAGGCTGACATTGATCCATGTTAGACTAAAATTGGTCGATGTTAGGCTAAACTTGGTCAATGTTTAGCTAAACTCGGTCGATGGTAGGCTAAACTCGGTCGATGTTAGCCTGACCTTGGTCGATGTTATGCTAAACTCGGTAGATGTTAGGCTAAAATTGGTCGATGTTAGGCTAAACTCAGTCGATGTTAGGCTAAACTAGCGAAGTTTAGTTCTTAACGAAGTATTTGTATCTAGTTAGTTGTACAGTTCTATAGTCCACGTCTTTTTCACACTGGGTTGCCATTATGAGCTAAATATATATTTGATTTTCTTTTTATATACGTTATCTCGGTATAAATTTTCCACACTTTTGGTACTGATTTCAATAACAAACATAACATGTAATCATAACTTAATACCAATAATTAGTGTCAAAAGTACAGGAGCAATCCTCGGTATTCGGAGCAAAATCCTCGTTGAGCAAAATCATCCGAGAGCAAAATCTTCGGTAGTCTGACGAAATCAAGAGATGGATGATCAGAAAAAAAGAAAATATATTGAATAAGTTTTACTTTGAAGAACAAAATCCTGCAGCTTTATGCAGGAATCGGTTTAAGACCGCAAATGTGCGAGTAACATCTGTTAATGAGCAGTGGGATATAGATTTACTGTTCATGGTTAACTTAGCGGAAGAAAATGACGGAGTGCAATTTCTACTATTCGCGATAGACATCATGTCAAGAAAATTATGGGTACGAACGTTGAAAAACAAATCGGTGAAAGCTGTCTCAGAAGCAATGATGAGTATTTTACGTCAGCAGAAGCCGAAGAAGATTCGAGCTGGTCAAGATCAGAATTGGTAAACGCTGGTTTAAAAGGCAAATGAAAGGTGAAAATTCTTATTTTTTACGACTCAAAATCTAGGAAATGCAGACTATCTCGAACGTGTTCAGCGCAGAATCATAAGTTCACACTACACAATAACGAGACACAATCAGTAGTATCGTGACATCAATTCTCTACAGAACTCCATCAGTAATTATAACAACACACTGCATCGTGGTTTGAATGGTTTAACGCCTATGCAGGTCGTTAAAACAAACGAAGCTGATGTGTGGGCTTACATCTATTTGAAAAAGAAACCAAAGGTGAAGACTAAACATGTTTTTACTTATAAAGTTGATGATCTGGTGCGCATAAGTTTTACTAAACAACCGTTCCGTAGAGCATATCACGAACAATTCACTACGAAGGTTCTTAAGGTGTCTGCACAATTATTGAAGAATGGAGTACCCTACATGTACACACCATATTAAAGGTTTGTTTTACGCGGCTGAGTTAAAAAAGGTCAATAAAGACGAGAAAAGTTTGTGGTTTATTCAGCGAATCATACGAAAGGGGAAGAGAAACAAGAAGCTTCAGTACTTTGTCGAGTGGCAAGGATTTCCGAAGACATTTAATAGCTGGATAGACGGAGATGAAACCATCGTGCGTACATACAGACACTCACTCTCTTGCACTGCGGAGGGATCATTCCCATTCACCTCTGTAGTTGGCTCAGAAAGTAGTCCGGCATCACGTGATATTTTCGTCACATAACCATAAGTCAAAATGGCGTCAAAAACGCCGGTGAAAGAAAGACTGATCGATTGTTTTGTGCGCTGTTCAAAAAGCATTAAGTCAATCAGATTCAGTGGTAGGAAATGTGAAAAGGAGGGATTTTCTGAAAAGCTTAAATGTCTTTTAAGGACGATAACTTTCTTTTCACAAACTTAGATCCATCGGTGTGTTGAAACTATCAATTGTACATCATTCATGGGCGCAGCCATTTTTTTTCCAATTGATGCAAGATTCTGATCAGTAAAGAAGCTTGGAAAAATAGTTCTATTGTATACAGGTAAGTTCATCAGTTTGAATGCACCTATAATTCATCCGGAATCATATTTCTTTTGTCTACTTTATTATGTCACACAGTTAAAGAGTAACAAAACATTTTTCCTCGGTTTGCCAAGATTTTTGTCATTTAGCTAGTTGCATAGAGGAAGATATGAAACTAGTATAGAACTCGTGATCCTTTGCTTACAGAGCAAGTGCTCTAACACTGAGCTACGTATTCCGTTGAATTGACAAATGACCATGGACAGTAAATCCTCACACATGTGCAGTCTTAAACCGATATCGTTCTGGCTTTTGTAATGCATACGAATCTTCATTGCTCAACTATTGTCACACATAATCGATCGTAAACATACTGACGGGATACTTTCGATCTAACACTTTCGACTACTTTTGCGGTCCACAAACAGCTGCAGGATTTGTTCTTCAAAGTAATACTTATTCAATATATTTTCGTTTTTTTCTGATCACCCATCTCTATAACTGCTCAACAAATGTTTGAAAAAAAAAACGTAAAATCAATGGATTTTATATGCTCTTTTATGACGTCATCGATGCACTGAAAACAGCTAAACAGAAGATTGAAAAAAATGCGTAAAATCAATGGATTGACGTCATGAGATCACCGAGGATTTTGCTCACCGAGGATTTTGCTCAACCGAGGATTTTGCTCAACGAGGATTTTGCTCCGAATACCGAGGATTCCTCCTATACTTTTGACTTCACTCCAATAAACTCAACGTTTTCTTCTTGGTTACTTTGTAATAAAAAAGGCCAGGGTTAGGTTTAGCATGGTATATAAAATTTGTATTATGTCGTCATCTCTTTTTCATACAACAGACAAACAATGTCCGATACATTGAAACAACACGATAGTTATTTAATCCTTAACCGTTTACCGCATATTCTCGAGTATTAAATCCTTATCCTGCTTAATAGCACAAATGATTTTTTTTCATTCGATAGTAAAAACCCAAATTTTGCTATGTCAAAGTTAGGTGTTGGGGAACAGTATCTCCTTATCGGACAGTATATCAAAGATATGTGAAGAATACTATGTGTGTTTGTATGAAAGTATGTCTCTTCTATTTCTCATCTTAGATAGTACATAGGTTTCCTTTCGCATGTTATTTAGATGAACCACTTCAATAGAATATGTATACATGGTTTTCCCTGGCCTGTGTCAAGGTACCAAAAGTGTCTTTATTACTTCCTACTGCAGTCTCATAATCACGATCTACATAGGCCTGATGTTTTCCGAAGTAAATTCCTTGCCATCTTTGATACAGTTATATCTGAAAAGAATGAAAATTATAAACATGAAACACAAGCTGGGTTTGCCTCCTTTGTCCGATTTATTTGTGTTGCTGTTTCTCAATTTTGAGGCCCTTAATTGAAAAGTTGTAGTTTGTTAACCCTTTACTCCATTGATACTCATTTCTAGGCATTGCTTGTAAGAGCCTTTGGAAAACATTGTAGCAAAAGGCAAAATTGCTCGAGACGAGCAATTTCACCTTTTCTCACAATGTTTTCTATGCTATTAAAATGTGTCATATACACATAAGAAATAGCTTAATCATAGCTGTTATTTAGGGTCAATTAAAGATACCATAGAAATGCCTTATGGGGTAAAGGATTAAGTAGAGAGCGTTGTTAATCCGGCCAATTGAATAATCCTTACCTTCTTTGTAAATAGATTGATAATGTAAATACCTTTAGTTTTTTGTTTTTTCCAGTTGTCGACGATAATAATAGCACAATATGTGAATTTGTTACCATGTGTTGAACTTACTTGTATTTTCCTTCTCACATTCTTACTTGGCATCTGAAAACATTAGTATTTGTAAATATATTAAAGAAATGGGCAAAACACAATGCTTAAAGGAAAATAAAGATAGTAGGAGAGATGTTACTTATAGATTTTTATTAAGATTATTCTTCATTTGAACGACAGAGTTTGTTACAAGATAGCTTGTAACAAGATAGGTTAAGTTAGTCCCCAAAACCGTTGTAATGCACACTCAAACCAATGACAAAAGCGATCCACTTGATCAGGTTTATGTACATGTGATGATCTGTATAGTAAAAATGCGAAAAGGTTGAAACTGTCCAAATTTAGCAATTCAACTCATATGGCAATGTTTTAGAACGTTTTAGTTATTGGAACCTTGAGATTCAAAGAACTTGAACTTATATTTTGCAGGATAAACATATGCTGACAAGTGATATTTTTATCAATCGGTATCGGTATACCGTGTTTCAATAGCGCAAGTTGGGTTACGATGACATTATTAGATCTCTTGACACAATGATCAGCATACATGTATATGGAAATCTATTTTCATTCGATTGTATAAATATTTGAATGGTTTACAGTAAGTGACATTTTTCCGATTTCCTCTGTAACTGTCTAATGTATACAATGTTTACAGTAATGACATTGATGTCCATTATCTCTTCTGCTGCTACATAAATGATGTTTTCAGATTGTTTTCGGATTATGGGGTATTTTTGCATACAAAAGTTCTTTATAAAAGAGTAACAATCACAGTCTTGGTGGATAATTTTTTTTTTCAATCTACCTTTTTTTGCGGATATGAATACTGTTACTATTCATTCAAGTTACTTTCCCTTTTTTTCACCTAATCACTTTTGTTTCGTTGCGTGTGTAAAGAGATTCGCATCGGATTCGACCTTCAGTCTCATCCGATACGGACCTTCTAACAGACGCAACTCGACCTGATCGGACTACACAGAAATGAAAACAGTTGTCGTATTTCATCTATAATATGGGCTACAACACGCAAAAAGGGGCATTCGGACTTTTGCGTAAAGTGTCATCTCGGATCAGCCTGCGCAGTCCTCAGAGGCTAATCCGAAACGAAAATTTCCGTTTGTATGTAATTTTCTGTTTTGCGCATGAAGGACAATTTCCAATGTAGTCGTAAAGTGTCTTCTCGGATCAGCCTGCGCGAACTGCGCAGGCTGATTCGAGACGACACTTTACGCAAACGTCCGAATGCCCTTTTCGCGTGTTGCAAGCGATATACTCTAGAACTCTGTGATGTTTGATTAACAGTGTGTATGACATATTGGCGAGAAATAGACTATACATAAAGTGACCAGTAAAAATGCACAAAAATCTGCTATGTCTTTTGTTTTTATAACCGACCTCGTCCGTGTGTATCAATCTCAAAAAGTGTCCTATTCCATTACAACAGATATCTTTTCGTACAAACACTTTGAATAGCAAAACATTAGACTAATGGTAAGTTCTTTGTTGTTATCGTTTGTCCGACAAAAAACAATAATTTGTGATAATAATTGATATCAGAAAACGTCAGAAAAAGTTGCTTGGGGAACAAAAACGAATTCTCCAATTAATAGAAATACTTGATAGAAAAATGGAGCAGGCTGCCCCATCTTCGCAAGCCAAGGCTGACGATTCGGTACGCTACTCTACCCTTGGCGGATCGAGCTTGATTTTTACATCCCTCCGATACGCTTTTTCATTCAGCAAGCTCTAACTGCAACGAATGAAATCGCTCTTAGCATTTCATCTTTGATAGAAATAGAACAAGATCGCTACCTTTCGAATAGAAAGTAAACATGGAAAACCACGTAGATGTCTGCTTATCGCTTCATGTGTATTCGTAAGCGGTTTGTAAAACGATATTTCATTGGCTTTTCGAAATATGATGTAAAGGGGGGAAATAACCAGCATCCAATAGAGGGCGCATCGCAGGAATCTCAAAGTCGGGCTCAATCAGCCAAGGTGAGGTCCACGTAGTGATCGTACCTTGGCTCGCGAAGATGAGGCAGCGCTTGCAAGCACCTGTATATTTCACATGAGCATATCAACGTGACAGGCCTTTTATCTCGTTGAACAGACTATTGTCTTCTTAAATATCGCTGTATGTACGTTTAACGGCGATGATCATGTAGATTAACCACAGATTCTGATGAGGGGTTCAAAGAATACAATAAGTCACATAATCTGCTTGTACCTAAAGCACAAGCATATTGTTTTTAGTACATGCTTATCAATCACCCGAATCACTGGCTGAAACGTTGCATAGTTCCAGGCCGATTCCTACACAAGTAATTTGAAATACATCTATTCTCCCTATTTATTCAGACAGGCAAAACTATGTGTCTTTCTACGGTCCCAGTTATAGCAATTAGTCAGGTGAATCTTCTTATGACTAGCATAATTACTAACCTTTAACCCATTACCACACAATCCCTACTTTTGACGGGCCTGAGAAAGAAGCCTTTTGAAAACACTGTAGGAAAAGGAGAAAATGCTTGTAACCAGCATTTTCTCCTTTTCCCACAGTGTTTTCTATCCTTCCCAGAACAAATTTCAGTTTTTCAGTCACCTTTATTTTGTCGTCTGCAAATGCTTTCAATTTGGACCAGTCTAAAATTTTCTCGTGTGGTAAAGAGTTAACAAATGTAATAAGGCCTTCGCCATGTATGTCTATTGCCATTATTTTTTTCACTAGCAGTTCTTAAAAATGTCATATGAAACAAGATCTTCAATTAATATGAGCCATGCTCTAGCAAATGAGGTTTACTGAATCTTCGTTATTCAGAATACTAAGCAATTATTTCATGCTTTCCGGTAGGATATCGAGAATTGGCAGTGAAAATATTTTTCGATCTTACACTGGTACCACCAATGAAAATACTGATTTTCACGTTCTTGTTGCCTAGGTTAATTGCGCGTGCCTAACAACTAGATGGGAAATATGACGTCATATACCTTACATTTCACGCGCTTGACGTAACGTTGCTATGCGGGAGGGGTACGCCACGGGGAACAAGGGAAAAAAACTGTACTGAATTTTGATATAGCTCCTCCCAGAAAGGGTTAAAAGCATAAAATAAATAGAATATTTGTTTTTTTCGGTGTAAGATCGAAATTTATTTCATCTCGTGAACACCATCGGCAATATTTTCACTCGTGGCTGCGCCACTCGTGAAAATATTACCGATGGTGTCCACTCGATGAAATAAATTTCGATCTTACACCGAAAAAAACAAATATCCTCTATGTCATTACATTATTGTTCATGGTCTATGAAACCCATCTTATCTAACAACCAATTGAAGCATTTGGTAAACGTGTCCATTGGCATGCAGAAAATGGAACAACAGCTAAATATTTCGACCTAAGTCAGCCTGCGCCGACTATGCAGGCTTACCTGGGTCGATACTTTTTGCAAATATATTGACACCCCTTTTTTTTCCCAGAACATGGCTAATGTATATATAGAGACACACAGATGCTAATTTACTGTACTAATTTTAATATGATCTTACGCCGGTATCAATAGTATTTTAGTTATATTAGGCAAGAGCTCACTTACTGACGTCCTTTTTTGAAATCAAAATTGATGAACAGCAGCAGTTCAGAAAAGAATCTTTTAAGATTAATATGGATGTAAATATTGCCTTGGAAATTATTTATTAAAGGAAGTCGTTAGTTCGATTCACCGAATAAATCAAAATATTTCCAAAATTGTCAGTGTTTGATTAATGTTGGCTGTCACAAGGGAGTTATGCCTAATTAAAAGTAGGACTCCTAATAATATGGTTGGTGATATTAGACGTCAATTAAAAATCTTTGATTTAATTAATTGCAGGTTCTTATATTACAGGATGAAGTTATTGCTTCCTACCCATGAGATTACATCTGAATTAATTGGAGGTTACTAAATATGACTTTTTCTTTCATGAATAATTAAAAAGGATGATTAAAAAGTAAGTTAGATTCAATTTCAATCAACTAATTCACCCCAGTTAATATGTTACCAAGTTGTTTTTACTCAAATAAGGTTTTCTTAATCCAAATGACATAGAGGATCTTTTTAAAGACATACCATGAACATGTCACTGACACTGCTTCACGAATGTACTGTAAGCAATCGACTCGTCCAAAGAGAAGGAGTGTTTAGCATATAATGGGTCGGAAAATGTGACTTTTTTTTATTAAAACACAAGCTTACTGTTCAGTCTCATGCACTCAATCGATTTACACTTACACATAAATCATAGATTTTATTTCAGTTCGTTCATGTGTAATTTAAAAAGTACTTATTCTACGAGCTTGGTTGGACCTGTCTGTCCAGTCCTTGTGGTATATCACAAATCAGCTTATTCCGTCACTATATTTATCTTTGTATGTAGTAAGAGTGGGGAATCGTCGGCCTTTATGTTCTTAAACATGGTGGCGCCCAAGTAAATAGATTAGCAAGGACATCAGCCACCACGGCAAAGTTATTCACATCTGTCAACCTGTCGGTGAAAGCTGCCACCAGAATTGAGAGAACACTTTGAAATCTGAGTACAAACTGCTCGTCAGCTAAATGTATTTCCAAAGACTGCGATAAAAAGTTGTAAGTTGTGTTTCCGTTTCCTTTCTAAGTTAAGCCTGTTAATTTTACGACCAGCAAAGCGGTTTATTTTCACCGAAAAAACGAGCCGTGTACGTGCGTATCACCTATCATAAGAACATTGACAAAGTCATTTTATATAATGGAGCAGAAGTGCGTATCAAGGTCGAGCTACAAAGTACGTAGAATTTGGTCTCAGATTCCAAAATTATAATTTTGTGAGAAGCGTTAAAGCATTGTAGAAAATACACTTGGTGCATCTTGGTGTCTTCTGCTCGAAAATGACAATTATGAATCATGGTATGGGCGGAAATGCCTATCCATGAATTAAAACACGTGAAAAAATGCTCAATGCAAAAAACACGGAAACCCATGACAGAACAAAATGTTTCTTTCGACATTGTCCGATCAGAGTCACTTCAGATCGTCTGTTCAGCTTTATAATGATTTTAAGCAGTAAATTTTCATAGATATATTGATAATAGACTTTAGTACTGCATCGAAAGAAAAAAACTAGTGGGATCACTGCTATTTACAACTTCAAAAAATCTACAAACAGAATCATACAGATGATGGTATGGTTACTGATCGTCAAACGAAGCGGCTATCGCTAAGTGATTGGGTGTTAGCCCAAACGACAGGTTTAAATTTTAGACTCTCCCAAATTCAAAGCCTCTGCACTATACTATGATTTCGAAGATACTTATGGAAGTGATAATGAACAAACGAAGAGAAACCGCTATGCCTGCTTGAACACAGATTGATTGACTTTATAAATTTCAATCCCTCTTACGCTTACTGGTCAATCCATGCATATATTTGATTAGGGGCGGGTACTTAATGAAATAATCCAAGCAGATCAATTATGATAAGCCAGTGCCTTTGATCCAAATTAGACACGTGTTTGATTGTTTATTATCGGAGACTGGGGACTAATTAGCGAATTAACAATGTTTAATATTGCACAGACATGTCAAACTGTATATCAACTGTATTATTGATTTTTGGTGCGAAATCTAAAAATGGCTTAAGAGGCTACGTAGCCTTTTAAGGGAATATCATCAAAAAAAAATTTTTTTTTGTAATTTTATGAATCTTAATTATTGATGATTTTAATTATTTTTTCATATGAATTTCAGTGATATATATATATATTTTAATTTGATGAGATGTAAAAATTCTAAATACCCACCTTTAAGGAAGGCCATGGATATATACATATTGGCCACTGCGATATAACTGAATTAAAGTTGATAACGGAATCAAACAACAATCGAACTAATTGTTAGGGTAGGACAAACTCTGTCGAACCGATTTTGTTGACTATCACTCGAATTATAGTTTCGATATATAATTAGTCGACGTTTCAAGACACTATGTAAAAGAGGCGGAAAAGGTATGCCAAGATCAGATCTGTATGTGCCGGCCGACCTTATTCGTCACTTGCTTCCACAACTTTGAAAATTTGGTCGCTTACGCCTGGACTTAAATTGATAGTTTCATTGTCTGGACGATGCAGATTTCGATGAAGAATGCCTCGTGATATTTTCTTCTAGGAAGTGCAACGTCAGATCTATACGATAAGCCAAAAGTTATTAACATATTCTGTCACCAGCTTCCTTATTTCAGCTTTATCGGCGAGAAAAATTCATTTCCCAGCGTCTCCTTAAACGTTGTTTATTCAATACATAACAAAGGTCAAAGTTATAAAATGTATTGGTTTTGAGATCGGGACATAGAAGGTCTCGTCTCAGATAAAAGGCTTTTTGGAATCAAATGCTCCATTTCTTGCCAAGACTTATCTCCCTTTATTTGTGTGAGATTTTTCTTCTTTACAAACCTGACAGCTCTGTACAGACATTCTAAATGAAATTTCCAATAGTTTGCTGTTTGTTTTCATCCACGCCGATATTTGCTTTGACTTCTTTTTATACGCCCGGAAGGACATATTATGTTATGCCTGTGATCGTCCATCTGTCCGTCCAGTAGCAATTTCATGTTAGCTCTATATCTTCTGAGCCCTTTGTCTTATTCCAAAAATATTTTAACATCTTGTATCCAAAATAGACTACGTTCAGATTAGGAGCACGGGTTTCAGACATCAGACTCAAAAGTCAAGGATACAGCATTTAGGCCAGTGTGACATGTCCTTGATAGCCTCTCAGCGGGTATGTTGCCCTGCGTCGCTGAGTTCTTGTTCACAAAGTTACATCAGGAGGTCAATTGTCACATTCGCTACCATACCCTCGTATCCCTCGTATTATTTGAAAATATTTTACACATGTATCGACCTCGATACGCACAGTAAGAATTTTAGACATCATGTTCGAAAGTCATAGTCACAGCATAGAGATCAAAGTTGACATTTTCACGATCTACCTTCCTTTGTCGGCTCTTGTTTGAGTTCACCTTGCTCATGTCTCTAGTCTTATCAGACAACAGTCAGACTTTCCCAAACTGAAAGTATAATCACTGCAGACAAAAAAAACCTAACAAATTTTATTCAAATAAAAAGGTTTCTCAATAAAAGAAAAGAAATAAAAACAACTTATCGGCATTTTTGTATTTTTACATAATGTTTTCGAAAGGTCTGCTCTTCAGGGTCGTTAAAATTCAGGTTTGTTTTGAATTGCGTTTAGTACAGGAGATATGCAAATAGAGGCTTCAGTTATGTTTTCGATGGTACATATTATCCAGAAAGAAAGCCTCCTTCATAATTACAATCGATTATGGAACAAGCCAATACAATCATTTCTCATTTTTCTATTCTATTTTCGAACTCTTTCTTCCTCAACTTTGGTTATACTGGAGATTGTTAGCTTAGGGATTTGAGTTGGGTTAAAAATAGAAGATACATTATGGCTTTAATAATATGGATTATCCTAAGAAACCTTCATAATTATAGACGATTTAGAACGATTATGGCACAAGCCAGTACACATAATTTAACTGCTCGCCAAAACTTTCTAACTCTGGCTGCTCGGTCATGAACGAGGCAATGGCCTTATACACCATCAATACACTATGATACCCAAGGGTCGCCGTCTTTTCTAATTGGTCTCTATAAAATGTTATTGCCCGTTTTATCTATTATGATGCTTCGTGGCCCGGAAAAGAAGTTCTGTTCTTATTATCTATACTTATCTGAAACCGTTACCCTTTATGACTTTTTGTTAGTGCTGATATGGACTTTTTTGCAAAGATCTGACTTAATAGAACCTGCAACATGATCTTGGATATATTTCGTTTGTTCTTTAAAATAAATTTGAAGAAGCATTATTCAGGTTTTCACAGTTCGTTTGTTAGTTTAATTTAACTTAGATAAGGATAAAGGAGGGTTTAGCTGTCGAAAGAGACCGACTTTATGAAATACTTGGTACTGAACGAGTAACACGATTGGTAAAGCTTTTTCTAAACCAAATGCTTCTGAAAAAAAAAAAAAAAAAAACAGAATCCAAAAAAAAAAACATATATTCAAAGTTAGATTTTAAAATAATTATGAAAATATTGGACATAATGCATCGAGAAATTGCTTGTGTCGAGCAATCGCAACATGTGCAACCACGTTTTGCATACATTATTTTTTTGCACGGGAGCAAAAACGAAAGCAACTAGAAGCCCTTGAAAGAGCCTGAGTGTCTCAAAGACTAAGTTCTTTACTTTTAGCACTTCTAATCCATGGCTCTTTAATTACCTGTAAAAAAAAAAGATTCAATCGAACTATTTTTTTATGTAGTTTTCTTTTTTTCCTTTCCACGAGGCCTTCTGTACTAGAGAGATTTGGGTCTTGGTATATATATCCAAGAGCGCATAGTTGGATCTTCGCTCGAGATGCTCTACGCGTGACAGAGTCCTTAGGACAGGCGCTACAGAGCCAATGCAATACAATGAAATGCAAAATGTACCTTTCTCTTACTGTTTACCTTTCCTTTAGGCACATATACAACGATAAAGAAAAATGCACTTAACAATGAAAACAAAACAAACAGATAAACAATCGCGTGTGCTTCTGTCAATACATTTTAACCTTTTACCGAACGGCAAAATTTTAGACTCGTCCAAATTGGAAGCACTTGCAGATGACGAAATGAACGTAACTCAAAAATTGAAATTTGTTTGCAGCAGGGTAGAAACATTGTGGGAAAAGGAGAAAATGGTGTTTACCAGCATTTTCGCCTTTTCCCACAATGTTTTCGAATGGCCTTTACCTCAAGGTCGTAAAAACCAGGGATTCTTTAGTAAGGGGTTAAGCAGTCATATAGTGTAAATTTACATGTATCACCTACTTCTAAGTCTTCCGGAAGTATCCTAACCTAACAAAAGAGGTTTGTGGAACATATTGCACGCAACACTTACCATAAATACTAATTGATTGAAGTTGCGTTTACTTATCGTTTCCAGCAGTTGTGACGCCCTCTGAAGGCTGTTAGGATTTTTACTGGAGACAGAGCAAATAGAGTTCCTGGTTCTTTTTGCGTGCATGGAGTATAGCACCTTCACACGGGACCTAGGGTTCAACGTCCAAAACGAAAGACTAATAGTAGTTTCAGATGACAAGCCTTTGGATTCGAACCTACACCCTCATCACCTTCACTTGTTCTATGCTCTGCTAATTGAGCTATGCAGGTTTGTATAAGAAGAATGTTTTAATGAACTTGGAAAATAAAGTTGCTAAAAACATTGTCGGGAAGGGAGACAATGCTAGTAACAAGATGTTTTCTCTCCGTTTCGCAAACCGACTTTTTTTCTACACTGTCAACCACGAATCCAATTTTGTCCGCTAGGTAATATTTGTCGTCTATTTCCAGTAGAGACAAATCTAAGCTTTTGTCCTGAGCTAAAGAGTGAAAGAGTTGGTACAGACAGTAATGGTTTGGAAATACTTTTAGGACCACTAAACGAGAGATATTTTGTTCTGCTTTTGTCGGAATTTCTGTGACAAATAGAGCGATGTAAATAACCATTGTAGCCGTTTTTAAGTGTTCCATTACATTTGCCGTCATCAACCCCGTTTTCCCTTTCATTTTTGTTCTGAAACAGGATACACCCCATGCTTTACAACTGGGGAAAGTAATAAAACGCATCGCCTATGTTCGAATGTGATATATTTCAATCTTTATAAATTGACATTTTATGTAGAATGCTACAGACAGATAATTCCTCGTTATTCTATTTTCACTTCAAAGAAAAAAAATCAAGCTTTTATTGATATACTGCTGATTAAATATATGATCTGTTTATGCCCAAAACCCTGGACGTGTACAATAAGTGAAAAGTTCAATTTTGCCGTTTGAAAAACGGGATGGTCCTCTTGTAATCGGAAACTTCTTTTAGGTTGTGAAACCTGGGTCCGTGCTCATCAACCTTTCTTAAATGCATTTTTTGTCTTTTTCTGCAATATTTTCTAAAACATAAAAGTAATACAACTTCTGATCAGGTAAACCAATGGATTTAGCCGTCCAAGAGTTGTGTTTAGCATTTAGAAAATTCTGGAGAATAACACTATGAAGGTTCTGAAGAATGTTTGGTGAATACCGGGATCCAGATATGACGTCATTGTCCCTATTTGAATATAATCACACCTTACCAACGCGTGCAATGGATTATTTGCTAATTCCACAAGCGTTTGTGAAATTCGGGCATAAAATGTGTAAAAACCTTGAAAACCTATCTATGGCATTAAGGAAATACCATTTCAAAATGATTTCGTCATAAATGTACTTTTTTTGTTATTCACTGATGGTTTCCATATTCTTGCCATAACTTAATTTGTGAAAAACATTTGTTAAGATTAAAGAATGAAAACTAAAAAGCTGAAAATATCTATAGTCAGCTTTAAATGGCATATTTCTTTATCTCCGAGTAATGAAACTCAGTGATGTATCGAGTTAAACCATTAGCACACAATCCCTTCTTTTGGTGACCCTGAGAAAGAAGCCTTTAGAAAACATTGTGGGAAAAGGAGAAAATGCTGGTAACCAGCATTTTCTTCTTTTCCCACAATGTTTTCTACCCTTCACAAAATAAATTTCAAATTTTTCAGTCACTTTTATTTTGTCGTCTGCAAATGCTTTCGATTTGAACAAACCTAAAATTTTGTCATTTGGTCATGAATATGCTAGTTGTTGACCAAAGTTTGTCAGTCAACTGCTGAACTTTCAGCACAAAATAAGTGAAAACCGTCGGCAACCTCGAAACTCGCGTATTAGACAATATTATGTCATAGAAATATTAGTAAGAGCAATATGTTGTTCAAAATCAAGCGGGTATCAAGCTAGAAGAGTACAAGTAATAACCCTTATCCTGTTACAGGGTGACACGAAAAAGAAACCGTCATCACCTAAACTTGAATAACTTTTGAAATAATAAATCAATTCTCGGTCGACGGAGAGGGGTCGTCAGGGTCTTCCAGTGGTTCCAGCAGGATGGTGCCCCCCCACCCCCCACACACACACACACAACTCAAACGAATCATTGGCACGGCTACAGCAGCGTTTCCCTGACCAACTGATCAGCTGCAGGTGTGACCCGCAGTGCTCGCCGCATTCACCAGACTTGAACCCCCTGATTTTTATCTGTGGGGATACCTTAAGGACAGGGTGTATGGCAACAAGCCCCAGACTATGGCTGATCTGAAGGCAGCAATCACAACAGCAATAAGAGCGATCCTAAGGGAGGAATGTGGGAGGGTCATCGAGAACTTTTTCCAAAATTTAATGTGCCTGCAGCGCCGGGGAGGTCATTTGGAGCACATTTTTTGAGCACCAGTGAAACAAAGAGTTTTCGTTGTACAAACTTGAAACTTTGGAGATGTCTGCTACACAGGCTTGACCTAATGTGGCTGAAGTTTTGTGTCAATTTAAATAATATTTTGGAAGTTATTCGATTTTTGGTGATGACCGTTTTTTTTGTGGGTCACTCTGTATATAACTAAAATGACATTTTCAATTATTTACTGTCAGACAAAAGTTAAGCATCACCAAAACTGACCAGCAATAGCCCATGTGCTTAGACCAGCATTACTCGTACCTACAATTTGCCATTTCTGTGCTTCGGAAAGTTTTCTCGTAGCCATCCTTTCATTTGGCTCATAAAGCAGCCTGTTAGTTGTCATGACTGAATTTGTTCGGGTGATGTTTAACTTATGTCTGACTGTATAATTATATCAAACCCCAAGTATTGCTATATGGATGCTATTTTTTGGGGGAAATATGAACTCCTTATCGAACAATGTAGACCAAGATCTAACTGCACATCCTTTGCAGTCTGATCTTGATCTACACTCTTCGCAAAAGATCAGTGGGTCACGCCTAAGGGTTAATTTTGTCGAAAGGGTAATGTTCGTTACAAGCGGTATGGACAGTTTCGTGGAGAAAAAGTATGGGTAAATTATTAGATAAGGGGAAATAGCTAGTTACGCACTTACCTTTCTGTAGCCAGAACACCAAGAATTCACATTTGTATACCATTTTGTCAATTTCTGCATGCCGTGAACCATTCTACCTCGTGATTATTCAGTAGATTGTTAAACTAACTAAATTTTTCGGATCCATAATTACAGATTGACTTGCTTGATAAAATGTATAACGGAAATACATTGCAGCCCCTTTAACCAGAGCGCGACCCATTTATTTTACTATTCAAAATTTGTTAGGGATCACCCTAAAAGATTCACTCTAAATATATATGTGGCATGTATTATGTTTGGTTTTATGTTTATGTTACATTGCCACACTGATTAATAAAATGACCAGAGGAAATGGATCTTAAAGCTTTATCTCGCAATGCCGACTGTTAAAGACACTGAGAAAGAAGCCTTTGGAAAACATTGTTGCAAAAGGAGAAAATGCTGGATACCAGCATTTTCTTCTTTTCCAACGATGTTTTCTACCCTATGGCAGACAGCATGTTGCATACTGTTTTTGGTCAGCAAATGCTGTCAACCTGGACAAATCTAGAATATTACAGTATGGTAAAGAGCTTGTACAAAACTGATGTAACATATAAACTTATATACAGAAATATGTAAGCGATCCCTGTCAAAGTTTGAGTAGTATATAAAGGGCTAACAGAGTTGATGAAGATATGGATTGGTTTTTTTTTTCTTAAAAAACCATGAATAACAGACGAGATTCAATCATTATTTACGGGTTAACCAGACTACAGATCGTGAAATTCCTAGCAGTGCGACATTAAAACCAATTAAAAGGCCTCTCCTGTGTTGAATGTGACATTACTGAATCTCTGTAAATGGAATTTTCATGTAAATTTCTACAAGAAAAAAAAATACTTCTCACTTTATTGCGTTTTACTTCCTACTTATTCTGTTGTATGTCACTGCAGAGGGGTTTCCTTGGAAAGTTAATGCGGAAACTTAGTTTATTTCGACTGGGTGAAGCCTAGTCTGTCTGTCTGTCTGTCTGTCTGTCTGTCAGTCTCTCGATTTTTGGCCGGGAATTCAATCTTCCTCCCTTGCCCATTACCATGTCTTATCGCCCGAAAATATTCTCGAGCAAGGCAAAGCAGTTTTATAAACGTGGAACCAAAATTAGAGCCGCAGCCATGGTAAACTCAAAAGACTAATGACTCTGACATAAACCATCATTCGAGGACCACAACAACACCAAGGCCAACAACCGTATAAGCAGCTACGCTTATTTTTTCCTAAGAATCTTTTCAAACGATATTAGCTGTCAGATAAAAATACAAATGAACATCTTCGCAAGCCAAGGCTGACGATTCATTACGTTACTCTACCCTTGGCGGATCGAGCTTGATTTTTACATTCACCCGATACGCTTTTTCATTGGATGCAGTCAGCTCTAGCTGCAACAAATGAAATCGCTCGTAGCATTTCATCTTTGATAAAAATAGAACAAGGTCGCTACCTTTCGAATAGAAGGTAATCTTGGAAACCCACGTGGATGTCTGCTTATCGCTTCATGCGTATTCGTAAGCGGTTTGTAAAACGATATTTCATTTGCTTTTAGAAATATGATGTAAAGATGGGTAATAACCAGCATCCAATAGAGGACGCATCACAGGAATCTCGAAATCGGGCTCAATCAGCCAAGGTAAGATCCACGTAGTGATCGTAAACTTGGCTCGCGAAGATGACAAATGAAGGGAAACCAACACCGTATGACATCATGAAGCTGACTTGAATATGATCCAACGCAATTGTCGCATGTTTTTTTTCCCACAACTTTTTAAAAATTTCTTATGTAAAATAAAATATTATCATAGGGGTCCATAAAAAATCAAAATCATTCTTTTCGAAATTCTGTGATAATGTTTTAAAGCTTGATGTGGTTATAAAAATCAGAATGGTCCTATAAGACCAGGAAAAAAATTAGGAATTGTCGAAGTCAATCTAGAACAAGCCCCTTATCGAATCGAGACGCTTGACGCAGACAGTATTGTACATCTTTTTAGCTACGGAGAAAAGTTTCCAAGTTGCTTCTTTTTCCAAGATGTTGAAATATAGTCAATTGATTTAGTCTTAACCGATAAAGGTTTTGGCAGCTTTAATACTTTACCACACAATGACGACTTTTAACGACCGTGAGGAAGTGGCCATTTGAAAACTTTGTTGGAAAAGGAGAAAATGCTGGTAGCCAGCATTTTCTCCTTTTTTAACAAAGTTTTCTTCTCTATCAAAGAAAAATTGTGTCATTTGAGCCACTATGAAATTATTGCCTGCTAATGCTTTCCATTTGGATAGGTCTAAAATTCTGTTGTGTGGTAAAGGGTTAAAGGGGCGTGTTTCAAAACTCACATGTATGGTTTATTTTTTTACCACACGTGAACTTTTTTAATTGTCCACATAAAAAACATTCTCAGACAACCATTCAAATTTGATTCAAACGAAGCGAATGGTCTTTAAAAAGGTTGAAAACATTGTGGGAAAAAAAAGAAAAAGCTGGCTACCAGCATTTTATGCTTTTTCAACAATGTTTTCAAAAGGCATCGTCCACAAGTTGGTTAAAATTTGGGAGTGTTTGCACAGAATTAAGGGAGTCATTTAGGTGAACAGATCGTAATACGTACCTCTCTACTCGGCGACAAAATGATAGACTTGTCCGTAATGAAAGCACTTGCAGACGTGCGAGCGTATGACGCAAATTCTGAGCTTTGTCTTTCATAGGGTAGTAAATATTGTGCAAAAAGGAGAAATTGGTTATTAGCATGGTTTACCTATCTTTTCAAAAACTGAATTCCCCAGAGTCGTGAAATTTTGAAATGAAATAGAAAAATATTTGGGTTTGCTGCTCTTCGAATGTCCCATGCATGGCGTGATTTTAATTACAAACATAGGATACACGTTTGAATTATCGCAGTCTCGAGAAAACAACAATTATATTGTATCTGTTTGCCGTAAAGGGGGAATTGAAACCGTAAAATTTTGTATCATCACTTTTTATGATTTTTGTTTGAGTAAATGGAAATTGCTACACGCCTTAAATGTCATCGTTGTACTAAATAGGATATCTAGATATTTGCCAGGTGACAAGTAACAGAATATCTTGAGAGATGTGCGAAAAATTAAAGAAATCTCGTAGTCTCTTAGAAAAATTTTTCCCTCCTTGAAAATGCTTTTCTGACTTTTATTATCATATTGACTTTTGAATATGGTTTACCGGTGAATTTTGCATGCTTATATGTGTAAAGAATCAATACATACGGAAGAAAAAAATATAAGAAAAAATATAGAGATACTTCCTCAAAAGGATACTAAGCCCCTAATTATTTTTTACGCTCGAATGTCGCAACGGTTTGTGGAAATTTCAATATATAGCACGTATGGGTTGTTGTAATCGTATTCAATATTCAAGCCATGCCGCATCTAGCCTCATGGAGTACCCGATTTCATTCGGTGTATAATTTGTATCTGTCCCTCTTATGATAGATTAAGAAAAAAATATTTAGTTAAAAATACTATGTAAGGCCTTCAAATTTTAAGCTAAATCATTAAATAGCGAAGATGGCAAAGGCTTTTTTACTTGTCAAGATTTATCAAACATGCCCTAGGTATTCTTAAAAACACTCTAAAACTATATGTCTAATTCATTGTTATTATTCCCATCTTTCCTTTGGAAACTCAGAAGTTTAGTGATCTCAACTGAAAGGTGAATTATGTGAAAGATATTATATAGTTTTTGAAAAAAATACCACACTGATAATCCCGACATACTCGCTCTAAAACTCTAACATGTCATGCTTATTGCAAAGATTATCAAAGATGTCATTAATATTCGGAAAAAACAACCTAAGCCTACATGTCCAAAGTACTTTTCTTTTTATGTTTGTTTGCTTTGTTTCATTTTGTTTTGTATACCAACTGTTTAGTAGGCAATTATGTGTGTAGCACTGTCAAGTAAAACTTAAATTATGTGAAACGTGTCTTTTGACTTTGCTGAAAGTGCTACACACATACATTGTATAATATAGGTCCTTATACCGTCCATCATACTCTCTAGTTCTCGTATTATTTCATGTCTATAAATGCTACTTTTTGTGACTTTGTACAACTGTGTACTTGTCTAATGATAAACTTCGATTCTGTTCTGTTCTATAATGATATCTGACATGACTTTTAAATGTAGTGAATTACTGAAAAATAATACCAATAGCGTATGCAACATAAC
Source organism: Tridacna crocea (assembly GCA_943736015.1). Taxonomy (NCBI): domain Eukaryota; kingdom Metazoa; phylum Mollusca; class Bivalvia; order Cardiida; family Cardiidae; genus Tridacna; species Tridacna crocea. The sequence continues at coordinate 37,809,529 of OX031064.1, read as the reverse complement.
AAAGCAGTAGTTTTACTATACAAAGATGATTCGCAATCCAATCATAATTATAAGATAAATGATTATGATGATGTTAATGTTTATGGTGATAATAATAATAACAATAATAATAAAAACAAAACAAAAACAAAACAAAAAAAAAACACTAGACTTTGTAAAATATCTTACAGTTACAGGTCATCCAAATTAGAGCATTCTAAAAAAGGAAGTCTTCTTAATTACATGTGTTTTAACAATGGAAAGTAGTTTGGGATCTACAGTAAAGGTCTTTAAAGTCAAAGTGGAAAAAAACGAAAAAAATTTTCCTGTGGGCAACGATACTCATTCCAACGTCATTTATCGGTGGTATAAAAAAAGAATGCTAAATTCGAAGGAATCACTGAAGAGAGAGAGAGAGAGAGAGAGAGAGAGAGAGAGAGAGAGAGAGAGAGAGAGAAGGAAAATTGATGGAGATAAGACTAGAGAAAAGAGAGAGAAAACTAAAGACTAAGAGAGAAAGAAAGTGAGACATACAGACATGCAGACAGAAAAAGATAAGCTTTACTCAACGAGATTGGCTTCCACCAGACGAAATGAATTTCTAAGTTTCCGCAATAACTTCTCAAGGAAACCCCTCTGCAGTGACATACAACAGAATTAATAGGAAGTAAAACGCAATAAAGTGAGAAGTATTTTTTTTACTTGTAGAAATTTACATGAAAATTCCATTTACAGAGATTCAGTAATGTCACATTCAACACAGGAGAGGCTTTTTAATTGGTTTTAATGTCGGCCTGACAGGAACTTCACGATCTCGAGTCTGGCTAACCCGTAAATAATGATTGTATCTCATTCGTCATTCATGATTTTGCAACTTCAGACCTTTAAGCACCCAAGGCGATGTCAGGGGATTTTGAAAACGGTTTGATCAGACTGCACATACATTGTATGCCCAGATCTATACCGTGCGCTCGCGTGTGGACCCATTGACCCGTTTTTCCAAATTTCTCAGATCAAGTCTGTTTAGTCTGATCTTTATCTGCCCTCACCCAAATCACTCTGTCGGTGAACTGAAAGTGAAATAGGGCTAAGGAAATAAGAAACAGACATAGAGTGTCTTTGATGAATATTTGTTTTCTTGTTGTTCGAATCGCTCGATAGGTATTAGACTATCACCGGTGGTAATAGGGGTTCACACAGTATTAAGTTAAAATCTATTGAGAGTGGAAGAGCATCGAATCATCTTTCAGTTTGCGTAAATAATTTACGACATTCAGAATAAATAGCGATTTTAGAATGGTGCCGATATCGTTTTCAATTACTTTCATAAAGCTCTCCCCTAAACAGAAGCCCGGAGTTTGGAGGGAGGTCTAGGGGAGGTAAGTTTGTTTAGAATTTCTTTACCAGCATGCGGAAGATGTCACACGACTTACTTTTCGCGATATTGACAAATTAAGTTTGACCCTCACTCTCTTACTTCTTTAACCCTTTACCGGATATGCCAATTTGAGGCTCTTCCATTTCAGCCCCAAATGAAGATATAATGTCAAAAATGTGGACAAATGAGGAAACAAATATCTGATTAATTGGAAAACATTGTGGGAAAAGGCGAAATTGCTTGTTACAAGCAATTTCGCCTTTACCCACAATGTTTTCAAAAGCTCTCTGTTGTTGATACGTCAAAATGAGTATCTATGGAGTAAAGGGTTAACACAACAGCAGAAGCTATCGGTTTCTTTGAAAAAAACCTATTAAAGAATCGAGTTTTTCTTGATGTTCCAAGTAAAGAAATATGTACTTGACAAATACAGGCTAGACTGAAATAACTAACTGATCCTCTTGTTGTAGACTGTGTTCCTTAATGTGATTACAGGCGCACCACATTTCATCAAGAACTAACAATTTTGAACCCTAGTTCTACATCAAACGGAAATCAGAGACACGTTTAACCCTTTACTCCATAGATACTCATTTTGACACATCAACAACAGACAGCTTTTAAAAACATTGTGGGAAAAGGAGTAATTGCTCATAACGAGCAATTTCTCCTTTTCCCACAATGTTTTCCACTCAGTCAGATATATGTATCCTCATTTGTCCATATTTTCGACATCAAATCTCTTTTTGCTGCTGAAATGGAAGAGCTTCAAATTGGCATATGAGGTAAAGGGTTAAAACTGCCCTTTCGTATTGTCTGATAAAATAGAACAGCAGAAGTGAATAATATAAAATGTTCCGATATGTGAAGAGGTAAAAGACATCAATGAGATCGAATTTATGTTAAGATCTTACGGGAAAATTTGCGTCCCATCACGTAGAAAGGGACCTTCTAAGAACTGCCAAAAGTGTCATTGCTGGTCAGATTGCGCGAATTGCGCAGGCTGAACAGGGTTGACATTTTTCATTTTTTCTGTATAAAAAGTGGTCATTGTACCTTGGTATACAATCATTTTTGAATTATCAACTTATACTGACCTGCACAATAGATGATCTGTTTTCATCTAATTGATGTACAGAATTCTCAGATGGTCCCTTTTTTTTGCGTGATGGCTCATATGTGTTTAACCTATGCTACCGCCAAATACATAAGACCGTTCACTTTGGACGGCTGAAAAATACAATATACTGAAACGGAAAAAAGGGTCTAATAGGTTTGACTAAAGAAGCGGATAAAAGAGATATATGCCAAAGATCTGATTGCATATTCTATGCATTCTGATCTCTATATGTCATGCGCACAGGCCACTGTTTCCGGAAATAACGATGACAGAGCTACTTAATCGAGAACGGATACACACGTGCTCTTTGATTAGAACTTGTCTGTGGGATGTGCTGGCATTAGAGTAGAGCCTCGGTCTGCCTTGTTTATGTAGATCAGGACGATCCTGAAATACGAGTATGTGTTTATGTAAAATACCAAAACAGTTGGAATTAACTTACAACTGCTGGAAGTTTTGAAACTGTTTCACTATACAAGTTTAATTAAATGTTTTAAAAAGCGAGGACATACAAGGGAGAGTAGTATGCTATAAATTGTCTTTATGTTTTGACTTACCTCTCTTGAACTAGTTTAATATTTTAAGTTACTTCCCTTATAAATGCGAATCTGAGTATCACCGATTTTGCAAACCTCTTCGATGTAGGATGTTCTCCTCAGTTGTAATTCAAGTAAGATACAAACTTTCATTTTTTGCCTACTCGTATTGTGCATTTTTATTTAACCCTTTACCAAACTATCTTACTACACTGCTAGATAGGATTTAGAATCAATTTTTAACGTAGGCATTTTTTTCATTGTTCTTTATGTGTGTGTGATGGGGTAGCGGGTGCTATTTTTGAGAAAGGGTTTGGTAGTTGACATGAATATTTCACTTGTACAAGTCATATTTATTTGTTTTATTATCTAAAATCACTAATGACAGTTTATTTCGCACAACCAGTTGTACATTTTGATCCTGTGGAGACACCATACTTTTTATTGAAAAAAAAAAAGTAGTTCAAACATGGCTGACAATTCAATAAGGGAAAAATGTCAAACTTTCTGAGTTAAATATGTGCCTGCAAAGTCTGTGTTTTCTCCAAAACGTAAACAATTTTGCCATGTCATTATTATTTTTGTAGGTTTCAAACAATGTCATCTTTTTTACCAATGTTTTACTTATATTATGTAAGGCCAGTGGGTTTAATTATGTAAAACAGCTTGTAGTCATCCCAGAGCTTTGATTTGATATATGGCTTTCCTGGACAAATTCTAATAATTACAGAATTATTTATGTATGAAATTTATGCAAAAAAACACTTTAAATGAACCTTAACCGGGGAAAAAAAGAGCAAAAAAGTATGTGTCCAACAGTTTTTTCTGATAATTTTTCTCCCCTTTTCTAGAATAGCAGACCTTGCCATATTGAAAGCCGATAGAGAAACGCTGAATATTGCATGCGGCCTTTGTCATTCTTGTATAGAACAGTGAGAGCCAGATCGATATAAGGAAAACAGACAGAAATGGGAGGCAGTGTCTTTCTCATACAGAAACAACATACCGATAGAGCGAGATTATCGTTTTGAACGCTTTACTTGAGGAACTATCCCGCGTTGTAAATGTAGCTATTAAAGCGTGTGTGTTGACAATTAACCAAACAATAAGATTTTAGACTTGTCCAGTTTGAAAACACTTACAGATGACAAGTCAATTATTACTAATATGATTGGAATTGTCTTTGAACGTGTAGAAAATATCGGTGGAAAAGGAGAAAATTTAAGTTAACAGCATTTCCTCCTATTCCCACCGTGAATCAAAAGGTTTTCCCTTTTTATCAGGGTTGAAGAAACTCAGAATTGTTTGTTAAATGATTCGGTAAGGTAATTATGACGTCAGAGGGTACAAACATCAATTTGGAACCTACCCTTGTGAACTCGAGATGGAGTTTGGTACAGTTTGCTCTTCTGGCATCTTACACAGTTGGCTTCCACGGACTGACCAGCTTGCCGTATTATATTCATAAACACTCTGGTAAGTGCATCTTTTATGATTGATTCAATGGTGTGTTTTTTTTTTTATTTCAACTTCTTTTTGTATCTGTGGCACTTCTTTCGTCGTGATGTTTTATGATCACCCAGTCTCTTATTGTACTGTATTCATGTAACCGAGAGAAAATAAGGTATACATAGAGGATATTTGTTTTTACGCTGAAAGATCGAAATATATTTCAGTGAGTGAGCACTTTACGCCTACATTATTAGTTATACGGTCAGGTGTCAAGGGACTTTGAAATTTCTTCACAGCTGTGGTAAGTCTTGTCACCCCGAGTTGAAGGCGAGGTGGCGACATGATTCACCAAAGCCGTGAAGAACATTTGTTAAGCGAACTTTGCTTTTTTGTGGTATAAAAAAATGATCGTACGCTGACGAAGTAAGAATTTCCCGTCTGGGTGCCCCAGTTCATTGAAAACTGACGTCACTGGGAACTGACGTCGCTGAAACCTTAGTAATATCTGCTTAAACGTAAAGCTTGGCGCATAATCTTGATGCAAATATCGATCGACGCCATCATTTTGGATGTAGTGTTGAAAGTGTATTCATGTACTTACGGGGTTCCCGAAAGGGAAACAGATTTTACGTTGGTTTTGCCAGTGTACATGATATAAAATTATGTTGGGGGCATATTATCCAATCAGATCACGAGAAATATCTTTGCAGTATAATAACAGATTTTGTCCAACAGTAGACTTGCGTGAAACAGAAAATCGCAGACTGGGCAGGCTGATCCGATACGACACTTTACGCAAATGCCCCTTTTCGAATGTTGCAGACCATATTGTTCTGTCCTAAAACTCGCATTTGATGCCAATAAACTTGGCGTAGTCCAATTTTGTGATATTCAGCTTAACTCTTAGCCTGCTGAATAACTGAAATGAAATTCTAGAGCCGATAGTAAAACCCCCAAATTTTGCTATTTTAAAGGTTTTATTTAGGGTGCAATATGTCTGTATCATCCTGAACCTGTTACAAGATGTGTCGAAGTAATGAAGTTTTAATACTCGTATATCATTTTACCTTTTTACAATGTTTGTCGTAGTTATAAGGTCTGACAGTGTCATCCTGAACCTGTTACAAGATGTGTCGTAGTAATGAAGTTTTAATACTCGTATATCATTTTACCTTTTTACAATGTTTGTCGTAGTTATAAGGTCTGACTGTGTCATCCTGAACCTGTTACAAGATGTGTCGTAGTGATAAGGTTTTACAATATCATTTTACCTTTTTACAATGTTTGTCGTAGTTATAAGGTTTGACTGTGTCAGCCTAACATATAACTAGGTTTGTCGTATGTAACAAGGCTTTGCTATATTACCCTGACACCCTTTCAAAGTGTAGTTCTAATGGGGTTTAAACTTTTGCTGTATCACCGCAGTCTTCAACAAGGTGTGCCGTACGACTGGGGTATGGCTTGATTGTCCAACCTTATGATGGGTGATAGATCCTGCTTGGCTTTGTGATGAAGGGTAGGAATCGCAACCTAGAAGCCCCCGTGTTCGAGCCGCACTAGAAGCACCTGGCTTTTCGTGGGAGTGTCTTTTGGTGAGACATTTCAGAACCCCAGCTCTTCTTATGTTCTGTATAATAAAGTGCATCGTATTAAGCCTTTGGTTGCTAAGCTGGACACTCTGACCTTTTGCGGACATTGTAGATCAAGATCAGACTGCACAGAACGTGCAGTCTGATCTTTGATCTACACTGTCCGATAAGGAGATATCATTCCCAAATACATAACTTTGAAAGAGCAATATTTGGGATATAAGTATCAAATTGAAAATTTAACTTTACTTTTTTTTACTTTCTTAGCAGGATAAGGGTTAATTAGGTTATATCATAGCGCTTGATCCTGTTACAAGATTCGTCGTACAAACGGGTTTGCTTTAATTTCCGCACCTTCCACAGTTAAAAGAGTTTTTGTCGCACTAACAAGATTTAGCTTAAAGATGCCTGTCTACAGCCGGTGAGCAGAAACGCTGTTAAATTTCAAAAAGAAAAATAGAATGGTACAGAAATCTGTCCTTCGTGTACACGAGGATAAATTACTGACATATATCGTGTACATGAAAAAAGAAACACGGGGGTTTGTGTGAAAAACCTAAAATTGGCCAGAAGAAAACTGGCTGACGATCGAAGCTGTAAACAATGGCGGTGACTCACGGAAATTTATCGTTGGTTTCCGCCTAGAGTCGGATACGGTGTAACTTACATAATAGGCCTCGATCTCCGTCTAAAAATAGAGGCTACAACAGAGAAGCATTCATTTTCCTTTATTTACCACATCAAGGCCAAGGTCAAATATAGTCACGTTACAGTATGCATGATCATCATACGAATCCACCCGAGTGTATAACGGATATCGAAAATCTTCGATTCAAAATTCGGAAACGACCAGTCTGTTTACATTGAAGGCCGCAAGTCCGCGAAATGCATTTTCTATCAAGCGTAATCTAAGCAACCTTGCAACTGTCAGGAGCAATATTTGGCATAGATATATAAGAATGACTATATTTTGATAAAATAAAAACAAAATGAGTTAAAACTGGCTTAAAATGAGTATTATAATTGCCTCTTTAATAACTGCTGTAATATAACAAGGTGTGCCGTAGTGATACTGTTCCATTATATCACCTGATCCTGTTACATGGTCGTTCTAACTAACACAGCTCCATATAGAGGGAGTGCTTTTGATTTCAAAATTGAAAATATTAATAATTCTCCATTAAATCCTATCTCATTGAGACGATTCTAATGAGTACCCACAACATAAGGTTTCGACGGGAAATAATGATTTTAGAATACCGTCACTCTGTTTTATCTGGAGCTCAGTAAGTAGGTTTGGCAGTATCACAGTTGCCCTACTAAAGGATTAAACAGGCTTACTATCCACGGGTCCGATGTTTACTCTCCGTTCATGAATGGATGTCGCGCTATGGTTCATTGGCAGCTGCAAGGTAATTTTGCCCTACTATTAGCACTCACTGGAGCAGTGAGGATAATGTACGTTGCAATGGTAAGAAAATTCCGAAAAGCAATTTTTTGGCAGATCTTCTTATTAACAGTAAAATACAGTTTGTGTAATTACAGTAGAAAGACTTCGAATAGTGTGTGTGTGTGTTTGGGGGGGGGGGGGGGGGTCCTGCTTGGCACAGTGGTAAAGTATAGGTCACGTTATCTGGCTTTCCTGGATCTCGAACCCCATCAGAAGTATTTGATTTTTCGTGGGAGTTCCCTAGGACAAAACATTTCAAGGCCTTAGCCTAGCTCAGGGTTGAAACCCAAAATATACACGAGTAAGCGAGCTGTATTATGCGCTACGATGTATCTGAAATAGTATTGAGCTTTGATAAGACATGTAGTGACATAAGATATGTCACTATACAAAGTGACATGTCTGAAATTATGTTTAAAATCGCTTGAAAACACCGTTCAGTCAACCAATCGAATAGTCTTTGTTGTGCAAAAACGTTCATTGATTTTCGAATTATCAAATACTTCTTTTTAACGGATTTACAATACTTGTTTTTATAAGATGGTTTCCTGTCTCAAAGTTAAACAGTGTTTGATCTATGCTCATACGGGAAGGCAGCCATTGCATTGGAAAGAGTTTTTTGGCGTAATATATCGGAACAGAAATTCAAGAAACGCGCGGAGAGATAAACCAGACAGAGTGACCTAAAATCCAGTTACAAACAGCAAATTACAGACAAACCCTATTTGAGTATGAAAAGATTCAATATAAACTAACGAAGTAATGATTCAAAACACTGTATTGATCCTCCAGATTCCTTCACGTATATATCCCCTGTTTACGATGAGTCATTATAGAGAAAGATAGGATTTTACTCTTTCCCTGCTAAATAACTTGAATGAAACTTTTAAGCCGGTAGTAAAGATCCGAATAATGCTAGTCCAAACTTATCTTTTAATGCCAATTATCTCCTTATCGAACAGTGTAGATCAAAGATCAGACTGTACATTCTGTGCAGTCTGATCTTGATCTACACTGTCCGCTAAAGGTTAGTTAGTCGCGCATAACATCATAAAGGTCAACTCTGTCTGCGCCAAATCCACAAGTCGTCGTCTTTTGGCGGCAAAAAATGCAATCCATTGAAACTGATAAATGTTTTTATCCTATAGGATTTGCTTAACCTTGGGACGGTATAAATCCAAGATCAGGCTGCACGAATTGTGCAGTCAGATTTTAATCTATACCGTCCCTACAAAGCCCGTGTTTCCACCAATAAAGCTGAAAGGGTTAATGACTACTCGCAGTACTATTGATTCAGCGTACATGTCACAAGCATCGTATGCTACAAGTAACATGATGACGGGAAACAGTAAGAGTAACCCTCCCTGGGGAACCAACAAAATCTAGATAATCAAATTACAATAGCTGCTTCCTTTTTGTAATCGATAAATGTTATTCCCAACGAGCTTGTAGTTAGTTTTGCATATTGCTTGATTTCTAAGAGCTTGTCATAAAATTGGGTTATCCATATTGTGAAGAGAAATGCACGCTGTCGGTTTGCTTTAAGCCTAATCTGTTGTGAGCCCTAGGCTATTTCGTTTGCGTTTAACTTTAGAATAGGTTTTTCATGTTATTGAGACGGATAAACCCTCTCGATTCACTTCATTTCTTGCCTGGTTCAGTCCTAATTTCTATAGCAGCCACTTTCACAATTGATAGATCAGGACCATCGTAGATCTACACACAATCTTACCTTAAAATTGGTTCCGAACAAAATGTGCGATCTGATCTATGATACATACTGTCCTTTATTACAACTACTACTATTACTAATTATTATTATTATTATTATTATTATTACTGCTTGTAGGATTAAAGAAAAAAGAAAGGAAAACATTTTTTTTTTGAAGCCGTTATATGACAAGTTTGGTCACATATTCGACAGAAATCTTCCTTATTCTTCGTTTAAAATGACACGATGAGGAAAAGGAAATGTACGGGAACTTGTAAGCGGTTAATAGATCTTAGGTGACTGCACGACAGTAAGTTTCTCAACTGCTATTTTAAACAAAGTATTGGGAAGATTCTACTCTACTGTGATACCAAATCTTAACATATTTTCACAAGATTGTGATTAGAGAAACTGCTTGTACATTTTTCTTTGAGAAGACGGGTCTTTAACGCTGAAAAATCTAATAAAACGGTCATTTTTTGGGGGAATGATCATTTGTATTTTTAGCACGGTCAACTGAGAAGACACGCCCATTGTTCTAAGGAAGGTTCACAGCGCACATACGTGTTCCTGATATGGTCAATACATAAAAGACAAGTAATTGTATATAAATATTTAAAGCCCCAGTAAAGCCAAACAACACGTAATTTTTACCGTTTATAACTCAATGATATAGCGGATTTCTAATCACAACACAGATATATAAGACTGGAGAAAACCTGAACATGTCAGTTACTGCATTGGGATTTACGACAAAAAGTCGGCTAATCGTCAGCGATCATCGATGTAAACAAACAGATAATGCAGCATGGTAGGACCTGTACTAGTTTCAAAATTCTTTTTTTTTTTCTGCCATTGTCTGGAACTTTTACGAACTACACCTTTACATATCGTTGAAGTCATAAAAGTTGCCATATTTTCTCATGGTAAAAAAAGAAATCTACTTTGATTTTATAAACAGGCCTTTTTACATCTGGACTTTAATGAGACTTTAATGATAACTATCAAAATGAATGAAAAACAAGTTGGCTTCTTTAAAAAAGAAGGCAGGAGAGGTCAGCATCAATGTTTTCAAACAGTTTATTGGCTTTCATTATATGGCAAATTACTAAATTAATTTTTTTCTGTATTTCGTGATTTATGAAAATAAACCACGTCTGTTTCCTGTTTCGTTTTTTTTTTTATTTCGCTTTATTTACAAAACCATGACGAAACAGACTGTGTATCAGAACAATTACGCTAGAAGAAATAGAATTAGACTGCAAATTCTGTGTCAGTCTGCCTTTTAAACTCACCACTGTTGGAGAGGTCTGATGACCTCTCCAATTACGAGCTTGACTTTCCGTGTGAACAGTATTAAACACCCAAGTGACGAACTATCACTTTACAGAATCTAAAGTCACTTATAATACAATACAAAGGTTCTACACTGCGATCCTTACGAATCCAAATCGCACGATTTGGTTGAGGTTTAAACTGTCGTCTATTCAAATGCTTAAAGGTGGGTGTTTAGAATTTTGGCATCTCACCAAATTGAAAAATATATATATCACTGAAATTTACATGAAAAAACAGTACAAATAATCAATAATTAAGAATCATAAAATTACCAAAAAAGATTTTGATGGTATTCCCTTAAAAGGCTTCGTAGCCTCTTAAGATATTTTTAGATTTCGCGCCAAAAATAAAAAAAAGCATTGTGGGAATGTGAAGTGACTGGCACGTGACTAATGACGCTTAAATTCCGTAACATAAAAAACGTGTAATTATTTTCCATAATTTCTTCTTTGGACGCTATGTTTGAAGCGTCATTTGGGTATTTCCCTTATATAAATGAGCAAGTTGCTCATCTAAAAATAGACCGTGGTTCCCGTCCGTGTCGACCTGGGCCGTAGTAAATCTCTAATTTCTCTTGTTGTCGGATGGTTTCGACTTCTGGGGTTTTATGAATGAAAATTAGTGGTGTCCGTGGTCGTGAGGTAGAGCGTCGGCCTCATAACCTAAACGTCCTGAGTTCGATACCCGGGTCCTGAGTTCGATACCCGGGAGCGGGGGTCAACTTTAGGATATTTCATCGGCCCACACATTCGGCGCGAGTACTGGTGTAGTTTCCAGGAAGCAGAATCGAGAGAGATTAGTATAAGTTGTAAGAACTTGTTTCTCAATCGATGTAAAATAAATACGTCTAAACTAAACTAAACTAAACTAAAACTAAAAGGCATCGGGAGTAAAAGGATGAAATTTTTGTATTTTTGTAAAAATTTCGTCCCAAAAGCTGAAGGGCCACCTTTAAATATGAGACATGCTCTGTGAAAAGGGGGCTTAATGCATGTGCAAAAGGTATCGAACAATGTCATCCTCTGAAGTCCGCGTGGCTGACCGGTGTCGAATTCTTTTTTTTTTTGTTCAATTTTCTAATTCAAAGACCCATTATAATAATAATTTGCCCGCAACACGCGAAAAGGGGCATTCAGACATTTGCGTAAAGTGTCGTCTCGGATCAGCCTGCGCAGTCCGCGCAGGCTAATCCGAGACGGCACTTTACGACTACATTAGATTTTTTGCTACAGTAGACTTGTGCGAAACAGAAAAATTACATAAAAACCGGAAGTGTCGTCTCGGATAAGCCTGCGCGGACTGCCCATGCTGATCCGAGACGACACTTTACGCAAATGTCCGAATGTCCCTTTTCGCGTGTTGTAGGCCATATATTGACCTAGTATGATGATGATCACAGAGATACATTAAACCCCCTTTTGCCGGAGCTTGGCTCCTTTAAAGTCGAATAAGGAAGCAAAACGAAAATACAAGCTTGTTTTTATTGTGTGTAGACTGTATCGATTGTGGTAGAGACGACAGTAATTCTGATTTGTGCCCCCATACTTTAGACTGCTTCTTACAAAAACTTCCATCCACGAAATTACTGAAATGATTATGAAGACGACTTAAAACATAATACAGACTGTTTGTAACATTAGTGGCACCATGTTGCTTTGGAAAATTCATAACTCATTAAACACACCGAAAAATAAAGCCGCTTTCTATATGTAATGATCTAAGATCTAGCTATTTAGCTGAAACGTTTGTCAAAAAGAGCTTGTGGAGTTCTGTTATGGTCTGACATATCTAAATGTATTTTTCTAGATATTTTCCAGCTAGTACGCCGACCGGGAAAAATATTGTGTGCTTTATATATATTAAAACTATGAACATTTATTCTCTTTTACATCAAATAAAACTTGTTGCTATCGTCTGACAGACAGTTGGCGCCAACTCCTTTTAAGAACAAATCGATATCAGGATGATAAAAAACTGCTTGCTCTTGAGATCAATACCGCTTGTCAGCTTGGTACCATCTTTTCTCCAAGTAACAGTTATGTTTTCTATCTCTCAGAATCAGCATCTAAAACAGCAAATATTGTCCTTTTAACCCATTACCACACAATCCCTACTTTTGACGCCCCTGAGAAAGAAGCCTTTAGAAAACATTGTTGGAAAAGGAGAAAGTGCTGGTAACCAGCATTTTCTCCTTTTCCCACAATGTTTTCTACCCTACACAAAACAAATTTCAAATTTTCAGTCACTTTTATTTTGTCGTCTGTAAATGCTTTCAATTTGGACCAGTCTAAAATATTGTAGTTTGGTAATGGGTTAAACCGTTAGGCTTATAAGCCCGACTCGACAACCCTTTGCGGACAGCGCAGATCAAGATCAGACTGCATCGAATGTGCAGTCTTATCTTAGATCTACACTGTCTGATAAGAAGATAGTGTTTCTCAAAATATAATTTTGAAATAGCGACATTTGGGTTTTTACTCTCGAATTGAAAATTCTACTTTAGTTACTTAGCAGGTTAAGGGTTAAGATTCGATTTGATAGAGATCAAAATGATGAATATATCGACTGACTGTTCAGGGTCCGTGTTCAACAACCATTCGGTGGAAAATTCTTGCTGTTGTTGTCAATAATCTTCTAAATTGGAAAGTAACATGATTTCTGGTAGGCGAAACCAAATGTTTATGTTACCATGAATTCGTGTTTCTTTCTTAATCTAGCGTGAGACTAAGAATAATCTTAACTCTTTACCATACGAGAAAAATTTAGCCTAGTCCAAACTGAAAGCATTTGTAGACGACAAAATAAAGGTTACTGAAAATTTGAAATTTGTTCTGGGAAGGGTAGAAAACACTGTGGGAAAAGGAGAAAATGCTGGTTACCAGCATTTTCTCCTTTTCCCACAGTGTTTTCAAAAGGCTTCTTTCTCAGGGGCGTCAAAAGTAGGGATTGAGTGGTAATGGGTTAAGAATAGTTGGTGAATGGTTGGTGAATTATGAATATGAACAAGACTGCTCTTTCTTTACTGAAAACTTGCTCTTTCTGGCTGCAATTCTCTGTCACAACGCATTTCACGCCAAACATATGAACTTGATCGCTGTCGAAAGTACGATACACTATAGCTCAAAAAGATTTTATCGTGTAAGCTTAACTTAGCAAGCTGACGTCAGATCGCAAGTTCAATGCAGTCTGATCCTGATCTATGACGCAAATCCCTGTTGCTCTCACTCATGGCACCGAAATGGTTAATTCAGGTTGTCGTATTTCTTTATTCCGAGATGGCAACAGACATCTATCTATACGTATGCTCGAATACTGACTTCGCACTTCAAGGGTGTAAGCAATTTAGTTTTGAAGATAGAGCTTCTCAGGAGAAACACCTGAACCGGAAACAAATCGATTGGTGTGCTTGTTTGGAATGATACCGGATGTGGTAAACGATTATGTCATTACTTCGCTTGAATAAAGTTCTGTCTGTCTGGGACGACTTCATTTACTGCTCGAATAGACTAATTATCTATTATCACTGAAGTTCTTCAGAACTCAGGACTATTATATTGGCAACAATAATTGCAATAATTTCTTGTGCCCCTTGGAAATGGTGTCGCTAATGTATTTGTTATTCTTTTTTTGATTACTACATAAAGAATTCCTACCAGTGGTTAACCCATTACCACTCAATCCCTACTTTTGAAGCCCCTGAGAAAGAAGCCTTTTGAAAACACTGTGGGAAAAGGAGAAAATGCTGGTAACCAGCATTTTCTCCTTTTCCCACAGTGTTTTCTACCCTTTCCAGAGCAAATTTCTATTTTTCAGTCACCTTTATGTTGTCGTCTGCAAATGCTTTGAATTTGGACCAGTCCAAAATTTTCTCGTGTGGTAATGAGTTAATGGTTAGAATCTCAGGTCGGCCAAATTAATACAAAAAACATTTGACAATAATTCCAAAATGGTTACAGTCAACAAACGGGCAGATACCACATAGCAAATAAAATGCCTGTCTTCTTTTTGACAGAAGTACTATGATGCTAGAACAGGGTTTATATTTCAAAATCTGGTGAAGCCCACAGTCCTGAAGCAAGTAAAGCATTACCATAATAAAGGCATAAGACACGCAAAAAGGGGCATTAGGATATTTTCGTGAAGTGTCGTCTCGGATCAGCTGGCCAAATTAGGCCTTGCGCTACGGTAGACTTGTGCAAAACAGAAAAAAAGGAAAATGTCGTTTTGGACTAGCCTGCACAGTCCATGCAGGCTCTTTTCGCGTGTTGCAGGCCAATAAAAGAAAATTACCTATCAAATAGATAACCGGTTGCATGCTGAGCAGAAGAGCACGAAGTCGTGTTTGTTGTAGGCAAAGCTGTATAAGCCTATTCATTTTATTCAAACCCAAGACTGACGAATATCAAAAAATATATCTTTTTATTATATACCTATCAGTGGAATCCTGGAATTTCCCAGTATAATAAATTTTGATATCATCACTAATGACGATATTAACTTTCACTTGCATTTCCTGCCGGAATTTTTAGGAACTCCTTTTTTTTCATTAAGCACTTTAGTGTTAATTAAAAATAATAATGTTAATAAGGTATATAATAAATAGAATAACCAACTGGTTATTTTTGATGTGAAAAATATCTCACTCGGATGCGTCGTAAGGCGTTTAAAAAAAACTCATGCTGCGCACTCGTTTTTTCAACGCCTAACAACGCATCCTCGTGAGATATTTTTCATATAAAAAATAACCAATTGATTATCCTCTATGTTATAGCTATGAAAACTGCCCAGGATGTAGAAAATGTAGAAAATACGCCATTGTATCGTGAGGTAAGGTCTTCAAGGATCCATTCTTGTAAACGACCACAGGTCACTCATTCGATTATTTTTTGTGTGCCCAATCATTTATTGGCGTCTGTGTTACAATTCAAAACAATCAAATCCTACAAGGCCTTCATTGGTTCAAGTTTGTATCTCATTACTTAGTGATAATTCCAGAATTCTCTCTAATTTAGTGTCAGTGGGCAAGTCTCCAAGGTCACGTGACTTACAGGCGTGCATAACTGCCTTTGTGTTCAGTCGGTTCGCGGACGATGAACCAGAGGCCTTTTGTTCCAAGTGTGAGAAGGTGATCCAATCAGCGAGTTGTTGTTGCTCTTACTTCATGTAAAATACGCTTCCAGCTGTGGCTGTACGTTCCGTTTAGACACGGCACATCATCGTTGTCGTTTTTTTGGGAAATATTTCACGGGAGGAAATGTCATTGTGCTGCTGGAAAGCCCTTCATTGGCCTGTTGTAATTTTGTAATGAAAACGAGAATATTCATGATAATGAAAGTAGATTTATTATCAGGATAAAACCAGCAGATAGAGTGTCAAAACTAAATATTTTAGACAATGTCCTATTATTCTCATTGAGCGGTGGCGTATAAATCAATAAAATAGACTCATCAGAACAACATAATAATTGGCTTGCAACATGCAAAAGAGGGGCATTCGGACGCCTGCGTAAAGTATCGTCTCTGATCAGCCTGTGCTGTCTGTGCAGGCTGATCAGAAACGACAATTTCAGTTCTAATGTGATTTTCTGTTTCGCAAAAGTCTACTAAGGCACAAAATCTAATGTAGTCGTAAAGTGCCGTCTCGGATTAGCCTGCGCGGACTGCGCAGGCTGATCCGAGACGACACTTTACGCAAATGCCCGAATGCCCTTTTTCCCGTTTTGCAAGCCATATAGAATAATAATTCCATGTATTTCTTACTTCATGATCTGCCTTATGATACAAATATCGACAAACAAGCTTTTAGTGGGACAAACGTGACAATAGGAAAATCAGTGTCAGGTAGTTATTGACAAGTATTTGCAGGAAAGAAGTCATGAAATACATATGTTTCACGCCTTCTTAATTATGAAACATATGTATGAAAATAATACTCAAATGTTTATTTTTTTGAAAAATAAGTATTATTAAAACAACACCAAATTTCACTCTTTATCAAAACCGTGTTCCTGATCAATATTTATGTATTATTTGTACCATAATGTATCACATTTATATACTTTTGTTCATACAAACATTTTTCCCGACAGTATTTTGCAGGGGAATATAACCATGTCAACAAGCTTCATGTATTTTGCTGCATTTGTAATATTATTAGTGAAGTTTCTTGATACAGAAACGTTTTGCTGATGAAGAGCTGTTGACTTTCGCTGATTGCCAAATTAGAGTCCACAAAGTGTTTCCCTTAGAAAGATGAAGTCAATAACTTTGCGCAATTTTATGAACAGATTTTTTGTCCATTAATTGAGGAAATTTAAGTTTCCGACCAATCAAACGAGTACCGATTTCAGAAACGTTGCCGAACGGTCTCCCAAGCCGTTTCCTGATTAATTAGGATTAATTCACGTTTGTTAGGTCGTTAACATTTGCAGAGGCCTGTAAAATGCTTTAACGCCCGAGTGCGAAGCACGAAGGTGTTAAAGTATTTTGTAGGCCTCTAGGGATGTTGACGACCAAAAATAAAAGTGAATTAATGCTATTATTGCATAAAGTAAAGGTATTTTAGCAATAATTTGCAAAGGTAGCAAAAATAGTTGAATAGAAATGCATATAAGCGAACTTCAAATGTACTGTACGTAAATAGGTTAAAACCACAAGTCGATGAAAAAGTTTAGGTTACGAGCGGTGAAGGGCCGACAGTCTTGTATGCCAGTTTTGGTTCTCTCGGTGTAAATTTACTTCTAATAATTTTTGATAAAAATGGACTTGTGTGGGATAAAATTGCACACGTTTGGAAGACTACAACTAAGACGAATGAGTGGATATGAATTTCTGTAACTGAAAGACGTCAGAAGGATCGCTATACATCAAGCGAGGGAATTACCGATCACTTTAAAAAGTGGGTGGGATGAGGCTGGTTTAGAATACATTTCACGGGTAATTTTTTGTTCAGATCTCAATTAAACTGATATCCAGTGCAAAATTGTGTTTGTTGTATACTAACATCGTCAAAGACATGCCATGAAAAGGATCTTATATGGTACAAGTTCCCACAGTTTGATGATCGGTGTATATGGAAAATCTGACAATAACAAACGTTGTTTACAAGTAGGCCCGAATCTAGGATATTGATAGTATAAAACTTGGCGTAAACTGCGCGTGAATCTACTGATTAATACACGTTTGTTTTCTCCCGTTAACGTCCGGTTTTTACCGTTTAAAACATACTTAGTATAAAGGCTCGAAAAGGCGCGTTTTATGCAATAATATAAGGTTAATTCACGTTTTTGAGGTCTTTAACAATGCCCGAAATAAGCTTTAAAGCCCGAGTGCGAAGCACAAGGGTGTTAAAGTAGTTTGAGGGCCTCTGCGAATGTTAGCAACCGAAAAAAAAAAAACGTGAATTAATGGTATTAATGCATAAAGTGCAGGTATTGTAACAATAATTTGCAAAGATAGCAAAAATATTTCCATAGAAACACAAATAAGCGAACTTCAAATGTACTGTACGTAAATGGGTCAAATTCGGAAGTCGGCGGAAAAGTTTTTGTTACGAGCAGTGATGAGCCGTTAGTCCTGTATGCCAATTTCGATTCTCGGTGTAAATACACTTCTAGTGATTTTTTATACAAAGTGGACTTATGTGGGATAAACTTGCACACGTTAGGACGATTACAACTAGGATGAATGCGTGGATATGAATTTCTGTAACTGAAAGACGTCAGAGGGTTCAATCTACTTCAAGCGAGGGAACTACCGATCACTTTAAAAAGTAGGTTGGATGTAGCTGGTTTAGATTACATTTCACTCGCGACTTTTTTGTTCAGATCTTGATTTAACTGAGATCCTGTGCAAAACTGTTTGCGTGGTGTACTAATATCATCAAATACATTCCACGAAAAGGATCTTATATGGTACGAGTTCCAACAGTTTGATGGTCGAAGTCTAGCGAAAATCTGACAAGAACAAACGTTGTTTAAAAGGTAGGCCCGAATCGAAGATGTTGATAGTAGAAAGCTGGGCGTTAACGGCGCGTGAATTTACTGATTAATACACGTTTTCTCCCCTTAAAGCCCGATTTGAGATGACCTTAAATTATAATTTGTGTTACTTGAAAATGAAATAATATCACTCACATATCTCGGCGATAGGTTATTACAATATTTGTAAATTAAAACGCCAGTGTGATAATTATATGTATTATCGTATGTTAACCACTTAAATTGAGAAAAAAAATTTTTTTTCGACGGTGTTCTTGGGGTAACCCATAGTATAATGGAAACGATTCTTTTCTGGAGGACGGTTAGCTTAGCGGATTTACATTTGGTGTTCTTCAACCATACAGTGCAACAGTAGTCAAAGAGCGGGAGTACATGTATATATAAGAGTTATAAAATAATTGTTTCATTTCAAATGTGAGATACATGGAAATTCCTTTTAGCAATGTTATCTAGCTGTTAATTTTAAATACAATTTTATCAATATGAAAATTCCAGGATAAATGCTTATCAACATATACACCTAATATTTTATAAGATTCAACGTTTTCAATAAAACATTATTAACATTTAAATCTGGATTAGTAGACCTTAATTTATATTTACATGTAGGTCCTATATGCATACATTTTGTTTTATTTGAGTTTACAAGCATATTGTTAACTGTGCACCGACTCAGTATAGACCCTAGACTATTCTGGAGCTTGGTATTTCTGAAAGGTTTGTTCCGGATGTATACAATGACGAACCATCCGCATAAAGGTCAAAATTTGAGTTATCTCCCTACAAGCCTTTGTCATTTATGTAAAATTAAAAAGAGTAATGGTCCCGAAATAGAACCCTGAGGGGCCCCGCTAGTTAGAATTCTATGTAAAAACTTGGTATTTTAAGAATATAATACATTCCTGCGATGTTTTTCCCGTTAAGTACAATTTGTGAAGGTACATTTAGGACAGCTAGTTCATTATCTGAATCATCATTGTTTTGTACTTTTCCTAAATTTTTTCTCAGATCTTTACTATTTGCGCTTTTCTTGATAGCTTTATTATAATATTCCTTATTTTTACGAATAAGGTGCAGTACTTTATTTCTCATCTTTTTAAAATTATTCCAATCTTTAAACCTGTGAAATTGATCTCGTTTATTCATTGCTTGTTTCACTTCACCATTGAACCATTGGGGTAGATGATTACTCATAATAAGTTTACACTTGACTGGGGCATGTTTACATAAAACTTTATTTAGAGTATCGTAAAATAACGCTAGTTCGCGTTCTGGGTCGTGCTCGGTTTCGATAAGATGAAGTTCTGAAACACTAAAAAATTCTGACATTCAGATATATTGAAATTTCTAAAACTTCTGTACTTCAAAAGTGAATCAATATCGCCCTTATCACGTCGGTTTCTTCTTTTTTCGCGTCATGCAAACTGGAGAATGGTCACTAAGGGACAGAGAAGAAACAAATATTTCATTTAGTCTATCACATCGATTTGTATAGACATGGTCAATAATCGTAGCCGACTTTTTTGACGTCCGTGTAGGTTTATTAACCATCTGTAAAAGACGGTATTTTAAAACGAATTTCGACCATTTTTTACAATCAAAACTTGTTTTATCTGTGAAGAACTGCAAGTTAAAATCGCCCAGTATGTGATATTCAGTGCGTAATTCCTCTACTTTTTTCAGTTGTTTATCAAAATTGGTGATCCACTCTTCGTTAGAATTCGGTGGACGATAAACTAAACATACTAGAAAAGATTTCGCATTTTTGTGGCATGTTTCAATCCATAAGGATTCTATATCATCCGATTCTAAATCAGGTCTATGCTTAAAAGTGACATGTATTTTTTTTTTTATGTAAACCAAAATCCTTCCCCCTTTTTATACTTTTCTTATATCTAAAACCGGAATGTTGAGATTGAAGTCAACCAATGTATTCATTAAGGTAAGTTGCACACGCTCCAAATATGTCTACAGCATTTGCAGATAAAATGTATTTAATTTCATCGAATTTCAAGATAAAATGTTGAACATTCAAATGAACAATGTGCAGTCATTGTTGTTGAAATTGTAACGGATGCTCTAACTTACCGCATGACCTATCGAGATGATATTCGTTACTAGTAAGCTTGGAAGTTTTAATTGGATTATTTGACTACGTTTATCATAATATTTTGTTGATTGCTCAACATCACTGTTTACCGGAGTGCATGTGCATGGGCATTTGAGACATTAGAACATAGTTTATTTAAAGTTTCAAATCTGTTTTTCAGATTAAGAGATATGTATCTGTCCGCGATTTCCTAATGCGATTTAATTTTCTACATTCATTCGTAAAATGGTTGTTCATACCACATTTCATACAATGGCGATAAGAAACTCTTTAGATTTCTCCTGGCGTCAGCTCTGTAAAACATGATATACCTTTTTTTCGTCTGCAATATTCTATTTTATTACCTTGCTGTCTGCAATAAAAGCAACACATTCTCTGATTATATTTTTCTGTCCAGAACATATTTTGAGTATTGATATCTAGTCATTGTACGTTTTCAGCAAAGCGTCCGTCCCTTTGTCCGACAAATGGATCTGATCTTTCCAATATGAAAATGTATTCAGTTTTATTCTTTGACTGGTCGGGATACAGACAGCTTCATTGTCCTTGCACAAGAAATTAATATATTTGTTCATATCCCTAACATCTGCATCTTTTCTCGGTGTAATTTCTAATATGTAAATTTCAGTATCGGCAGACTGAGTTTTGATGTATTTTACAGTATTTACGAAATCATTCTCGAACTTCTCCCTTCATTTCTCCCCGAAGGTAAATCGTTTCCATCAGCCTGTATTACGGTGGCACGATAGGTTGAAACGTCTAAATGTTCTAGCCGTCTCATGAGAGTTCGTGCTCCCCGAATTGTCATGACGTCCACATTTCGGGCCAAACCCTTTTTATTTACTCGTTGTAGAATAGAGCTTCCAATGAGTAGAACTTTCCCTTCAGTGGGTTTAGAACATGGATGGACAGATGTCTGGTTTGAAAGAGCTTTCTCTGTATATTTGATCGTAGTAGTATTTTCATGCTCTGGCTCATTCTTCTTTTCCATATAATGTTTCATGCAAAGGCTTATTCCTCTTTTCTGCATTTGTTTCATTCGACAATGTGGTTTTTGCACTTTTGCTATCAACTTTATCTTTGTTTTCCTTGGCTTGCACTAAGCGGTCTGAAATTGACAGTACCCATTTTTGTAGTTTTAATGATTCGGTTGATAATTCATTTTTTTATGCTAAATGTTGAATATGTAACATCGTCAATACTTGCTTGTAATACATCCGAGCGAACTTAATACATATTCTAAATAGACGTGATTTCATCTTTAATCCCTCCAGTTGCCTTGGACGTGGAATTCACATGCGTAAATAATGTGTCCTTCACCTCCCGAATTTCCTTAAATATGGCATTCAAACTAACATTTGTGTTAGATAAAACATAAGACGAATTTTGTGTTATTTGCACATCATTACGCAGTCATGTATGGTGAGATCGACATAAGACTCAGTTTTAAGTTTTTGACTCTGGAGTATTAGGATAGGGTCTTGTTCCAGTATCATCTGAATCTATGTTTGTATTTGTAGCTTTCCGTGAATCTTTTGAGGTACTTGGGAGGCGAATACACTTATTTTGGGTTGCAGCTGTAGGTGTAGAGTCCGAATCTGTGTTGTTACAGTTGTTTGCATGACCATATTTCAGTAGAATAGCTCTTATTTTACTGTTTACCTCCTCCACTGATGTGTTTGACATTCACAGATTATTTTGATAGATTCTAGAAATGACATGTGGGTTTTCATAAACAGAGCTGTATTTTTACCATACACTAAACTGGTACTCCGAGTATGGTACACAGTATACAGATGACCATCAGTGCCGTATAACTTGTGAATGCTCTCTTTAACTTTGCCTTTGTTTTTGGTGACTGAAATTCTTACATATTTGAGTGGGTTTTGCAACAAAGAAAAAAGACTTTTCCGATGCATCCTTGAAAATTTCGTAGAATTCGGTATTAAATTCAAACTTTACACCCCACCTGTCTGTACAAAATTAGTATGATCCCTTTCTGTGACTTCGAGCTTTTCCAACGGAGATTTTTCCATGTTTAGTTCGTAATGTCTCTTTGCAGTGTTATGGTCTGTATTTTTGAAATGATCCACAATCTGTAATGGCCGTTTAAGTTTTTTATTCATATTTCCTCTGCTGTTTCATTCATGTAGGCCGCAGTTGTCTTAACGGCACAAAACACACTATCCATTGGCATTCTTATCATTCTTGTTATTTTTTTTTTTGTTAAAATATCGGTAAATGTATCACTGAACGTTATACAGAACACAGAATACTTTGTTACTATTTTGAACATACGGTTCATCGTTACTAACATAGTTTTACTTGACAATAAGATTTAAAGTATAACAAAAACATAAAAAAAAAATATCAACAACAAAGTGCGGTTAAAAAATCAATCAAAATTAAACTAAAACGCGGAAATAGTATCACTCACTCACTCGGACCTCCTTAGACGACCAACAACATGTCCACGCCAGTTCTTCCTATCAGTCATCAGGGAAGCTAGTTCTGTTGCGTCCCTTGCATCTGTGTCACGTTTGAGTAGGTCCAAAAAGATGACCTTGGGTCTTTCTCTTCCACGCTGTCCGTGATTTGGCTCCCACAGTACCAATGATTGTGCGCTGAGCTCTGGATGACGGAAGCAATGCCTAGGTAGTTGCATTCTCCTGGAGGTTATTTTGTCACTGACCTTAGGGAGGTTACCATATAGGATCACGTTGGGGGTGTGGCTTGACCAGTGAATGTCTAAAACCTTACGAAGCATGCGTGTATAGGTTCCATCTAGTGACTTCTCCAGGGCTACTGTTAGAGTCCAGCTCTCGCAGCCATACAGCAGAACAGAATCAATTGTGGCTATGAAGAAGCGCAACTTGAGATCTCTTCGCATGGCTGAGCGCCATATTCTGAACATCTTGTTCAGAGCCTGCTAGGCTAGTGCTTATTAGTATTACTATGGGAAATTTATTTTAATTCCCAACATTATTGACTTTAATTTTTCTTTATATGTTAGCTTTTTATTAGAATATACCAATTCCATTAAGAATTCTTTTTTTTTTTTTTGCAGAAAAAGTTCTACTAATTTAAACACGTTCGTTTTTTTTTGTGTGTGTAAAAATACTTTTTAACGTAAATTTCTCTTAATTCTATGTAAAACGGGCAAACTAGAAGAAAATGAAACTCGTCTTCAATTCTATTCAAATCGCAGAGTGTACATATTCTTTTGTTACGTTCTATATTTCTATGTCTCCCTGTTGCAATTAATAATTGGTGTGATGAAAGACGTATTTTGGCAATTACATTTCTATGCGTAGGAATGTTAATTTTAACTAGATAAGAGGACAGTTCAAAGGTATCCTTGACGTTTCTATACAAAGTTAGTGATGTTTTGTTGCTTATTTCATTTTACCAATTATTGATGTAATTATCGATTAATCTTCCTCGATGTAACGACACAAAGGCCTTTAGATGAAGGGAATAACCAAACATCGCAAAAACCGTTACTTTGTAATAACAACTTTACTATATCGAACCAGCTATTTGAAATTATGTAACATTGGTTATAGTAACAAGGTTGATAAATAATTGTTTTCAATGACGTCATCTAATTGCCATGTACCGCTTTTCCACAAAGGCCGTTTATACTTCAAACTACCTTTTTTTTTGGGGGGGGGGGGGGGGGGAACGTCCAGTCTAGTAATAATGAATATTTTGGTTGATCTGTACTTGAAAATCCTGGCACTTACTTGTTTTATAATTTTCATCTCGAAGAACTCCATTTTTCTGTCCCAGACGAGAACACATAAAAATTACAATATCACAGATAGTTATTTTTTGTATGGAATGAATCTTACACTATTTTATGTGTTTTCCAACAGCTGATTTACAAGCAAATTTTTGTCGCTTTGCAGATTAAAGGAGATTTTTACGTCGAGATAAACTCTTTTCCAAGTTATACGTTAAAATTTTCAGTTGTTTAATTTCAGTTGTTAATCAGACTGCGCAAGCTGTGCATTCTGACCAGGGTTGACACTTTTCGCAATTCCAAGAAGGTCCTTTTTTGCTTGACGGTTCACATTTATTTTAGGCTTTGTTGTCCTTAGCTGCATGCACTCATGATAAAACAGAGAAGATGTGGGGGTTCATGGAATCCCGATCCCATACATCAATTAACAAAGAAAGATAGGAAAACACTGGAGATTAAAAAACCTTTTTTCAACATATGATGATGTTTTCAGGGCTGTCTGCTTTAAAATGCGGTTTTCGTGGCTTCTGTGCTAACGGTCTTATTGTTAATGGTTAGACCACAAACCGATCTATTGGCCGGATCTTAATGAGTTGTTATACAGACAACAGTCACACAACAGAAATCGATTGCAGGAGTGAAAATTGTTTGGTCAACTGATTACTAATGACGTCTTTTTGTTTATTTTTTTTTTCTGGTGCCAGCGCCTTCTGGGATGTAATTATCCTTCTCACTTCTTTACCAGTCCCAATCAAACACGTATTCCTCTACTCTGCCTTTATCAATATGAACCGTGGACTATGACAAAGTGATTTGATGCGTTTACAAAATGTATATACTATTTTCAGTCTGCGCAGTCCGCACACTTTTTGTCATCGTTAATTTTTTGGCATTTCAAAAGACATTTCTATCCAACGTTTCCGAACCATTTTTTTTTATGAATAATGCAATTCGAAGAGCATTTAAATCTGTTTATTTGCGGGTGTGTTCTGTGTTTATGATTAATAATTTGTTTTGAAATATTTCAGTAGTCAGACGGTCTCAATCTGAAATATGTAAGTTTGGCCTATATGCAACGCCTATATACCTAATCTCATTTGTTGCCCAAAAACGTACTCTCTGCCTTATAAGGATTTGAGTCATCAATAAATGATGTTATTAACCCTTTATCCCATAAGATATTTCTATTTGTATATTCTTACGAACAAAGTCCGTAACAAAGAAACAAATGAATAAATGCATGGCAGAAATAAGGGTCCGAGTGGGATTCGAACCCCGGAACTCCCGGACGCAAGGCCAATACCCTAACCACTGAGCCAAAGAGATATCTCCCTGACGCAGTAGCCAGGTATTGTATTTAAATCGGGAGAATGCCATGCAGGAAGGAGTGTTCTCCCGTAACAATATCTAATTGACCCTTAATAACAGCAAGGATGAAGCAGTTTCTTATGTGTATATGACACCTTTTGATAGCATAGAAAACATTGTGACAAAAGGTGAAATTGCTCGTCACGAGCAATTTCATCTTTTGCCACAATGCTTTCCAAAGGCTCCTACAAGCAATGTGTAGAAATGAGTATCTATGGAGTAAAGGATTAAGCGGAAGTGTTTTACGGGAGGCCATAGCTTCGTCCCGATTTAATACAATACCTAACGACTGCTTTGGAGAGATATCTCTTTGGCCCAGTGGTTATGGTATCGGTCTTTTAAATCTTGAAAAACGAGGATATTTGCCCGTCATGGGTTCAAATCCAGCCAGAGGCGGTGTGTATTTCAGCTATACATTTGTTGCGAACTTTCCTTGTTCGTAAGAGCCATTATAAACGGTAATGATTTAGTGCTTGGCTAAACAAATTCCTGGGCCCGTATTCACCAACCATTCTTGAGAATATTCTTAGTCTTATTCTCCAAGGTTTGCAAAATTTGTAAGTAACATAACTTCTGATTGGCTGAACCAAATGGTTCAGCCAATCAGAAGTTGTGTTACTTACAAATGTAGAAAATTCTGGAGAATAAGACAAAGAATGTTCTTAGGAATGGTTGGTGAATACGGGGCCCCAAATTGTTCGAAATAGTCAAACCATTCTATAGCTAAAAAAAAGGGGGGGTTAGTATAATGCATCTCCTTGATGCAATACAGCACGCAAAATATCACATAGAATCCATCAAATCATTTTGTATAACGACCAACTGAATCATAAGGTACATTGGTCCTATGACATGCAGAACATTTACCAAATGCAGGGCAAACTGCATTGATCGACATGGGTCGATGTTCTTTGCATTAAATTGCGCTTTCTCATTCATGCATTTTAATGCCTGTGTAATGCAGAGAAATAGCCCTTCCCTACAAAATGACCTGGGTCATTATTCTACGTAGAAAAATGACCACAGAAGTCATTTCACTACTAGAAAAGTGACCAGGGTCATTATTCTACGTCGAGAAATAACCCATTGGGTCATTTCTGTACGTAAAATAATGACCCGGGCCATTCCTCTACGTAGAGGAATGACCCATGGGTCAATCCTCTACGTAGAGAAATTACTCATGGGTCATTTTGTAATGGGGGTCATTTCTCTTACACCTGCAGTGGTATGTAGCAACGTATAGCATAATATAATCTCGCTATTAAACCCATAGTACGCTTTCAACCACTAAACATTACTTCTTGAGAACAAATTGTATCAGTATATTGCAAATAGTATAATGTATGTAACATTTTCTTGTATCAGTACAGTCCATACTGTTTGGTGATTACTACCAGATATGGTATTTATATTGGAAAAAAAGCAGGTTTTCTTCCTGACCAATATGTCTATGTTGTTTCGTTTTGGGCTCTTAGGAATAATTTGCAAACACAATTTACTTCAGCTAACTCAATTTGTGGAGTAAATATAAAGCAATTACGTACAGTACAGACTTCTCCCTGTCTTGGTCTGTTTCTAGTGCCATGATACGTGCTTGCCTTACCAAATAGTATCCGGTGATAAATACATATGGCATGCTCTTAGAATGGGGGATGTAACACAATCTTGACTTTAAACACCCCTGAGAAAGAAGCCTTTAGAAAACATTGTGGGAAAAGGAGAAAATGCTGGTAGCCAGCATTTTCTCCTTTTCCCACAGTATTTTCTACCCTTCCCAGACCAAATTTCAAATTTTCAGTTACATTTATTTTGTCGTCTGCGAATGCTTTCAGTTTGGACTAGTCTAAAATTTTGTCGTTTGGTAATGAGTTAATTAATACACCCGCAAAAAGTATCGACCTGTCTGCCTGCACAGTCCCCGTAGGATGACCTTGGCCGAAATTTTATGCAAATATTAAATCTCCTACACGTCAAAGGATCAATTTAACTCTTGATTCAAGCGATTTGGATTATCTCTGCAAACCGATCTTGTATTCATGATGTTCGCATATGCCTTGCAACACGCAAAAAGGGGCATTCGGACATTTGCGTAAAGTTTCGCCTCGAATCAGCCTGCGAAATCCGCGCGGGCTAATCCGAGACGGTGCTTTACGTCTACATTAGATTTTATTCTTCATTAGACTTTAGAAGAAAGAAAAATAAAGAAAAACAAAAAGGGTCGTTTTGGGTTAGCTACCCGCATTGCGCTTGCTGATCCGAACGCCCTTAACGCAAATGTCCGAATGCCCCTTTTTGCTTGTTGCATGCCAATCATGGCGTCGTAAGAGCTAACTTGTAAGTTATCTTAATAAAATTATTTTTCCCCTTCCAGGTCTATTCCTTGTGGCTTACTACGTGCTTGTCGTGCTAATCTGTATCCCAGTGGCATACGTACAGATCAAACTTGGGGCGCTATTTAAAAGAGGGATTGTTGGCATATTTAGTATATTGGTACCCATATTGAAAGGTAAGATCTTAATTTATCTTAATTATCACTTCTAATGAGTTAGTTATTCTGCTTGTTTTAAGGCCCTTAACCCTTTACTCCATAGATACTCATTTCTACACATTGCTTGAAGGAGCCTTTGGAAAACATTGTGGCAAAAGGTGAAATTGCTCGTGACGAGCAATTTCACCTTTTGTCACAATGTTTTCAGTGCTATCAAAAGGTGTCATATACACATCAGAAACGGCTGCATCCTTGCTGTTATTTAGGGTCAATTAGAGATACCATAGAAATGCCTTATAGGGTAAAGGGTTAAACATTTTTAGCTTTATCACGCCAACATCTCAAGTAAGTTTAAATGTACTGTGTAATGCCTAGGTAACTAGTCCTAAGCTACGGCGCCCCGTTGCTTTGCCCGCAAACACTTGATGTGACCAATTTTTGGAGATCGAAGTAAGCTTTTTTGATAAGAAATTCGCGGCTTCAGTCTCCGAATTGCAGAGGACCCTCATTTGAAGTGTGACATGATACTTGTACTAGGTAACACAAAAACATAGCAAAACATAGTGTTAAATATTTCTATGTTGAAAAGCAAAGCAGACGAGAGTGTTAAGTATTTCAGTTTTGAAAAACAAATGCAGAACCGAGTGTTAAGTACTGTAAAATTGCTTCTTACAGTATCATATTGATTTATTTCATTACTTCTTGAAACAGAATATGCAGCAAACGATTTAGACAAATCCCTTTTAAGTACGAGAAATGAGCACGTTTAAGTTAAATTTGTTACCAAGCGACAACAGCTTATGCTCTTCAAAATTCAAAGTATCTGCAGACATGTAATTAAAAAACATATAGCCTGCAACACACGAAAAGAGGCATTTGGACATTTGCGTAAAGTGTCGTCTCCGATCAGGCATTTGGAAAACCTTCTTGGAAAAAGGAGAAAATATTTGTAACCAGATTTTATTCCTTTTCCCACATTGTTTTCTACACTTTCACAGTCAATTGCTACCTTTTTATCTACATTCGATAAGTACGCCTGCAAATGCTTTCAATTTAAACCAAAAAAGTCATCTGCCAATGCTTTCAATTTTGACCTCTCTAATTTTTTGTCGTTTTGTAAAGAATTACAGAGTTGGATGAACATTTTGTTCTTCCAGGTTCAGCAGTTTCTATTTTAACACTAACCTACATTCGATGTCTCCTCCATGGCGTGGAACTCAGCTATTCTGTTTACTTTGCTCTCGCATCTCTGCAGTTTCCGTTACCCTGGGCAGATAATGAAACTTATGGGTAAATATCAGCACTACTCTCTGTCTTTGCATTGAAAGGTCGGTGGAAGGGCTCTTTATATATTTTTATAATTGTGATATGCACTGGCAAATGACGGCTTGAGTCGTTTCCATAATGCATTATAATTGGCCTGCAACGCATGAAAAGGCACTTTACGACTACGTTAGCTTTTGTGCTTCGGTAAACTTGTACAAAACAGAAAATTACATAAAAACGTAAAGTGACGTCTCGGATAAGCCTGCGCGGACTGCGCAGGCTGATCCGAGACGACACTTTACGTAAATGTCCAAATGGCCCTTTTCGCGTGTTACAAGCCAATTATCCAGAAAGTTATCTCATAATTATTGAATTAAAAAATCCATTTTATATAACGACCGAATGAAGCATGAAGTCGACTGTTCCTTTGACATGCATAAAAATTGATACAACAGCAAAATGTTAGTGTCGACCCAGGTCAGGGGACTGCGCGGACTGCAGGTTCTGACCTGTATCGATAATATTTGTAGTCATTAAACCACCTTTTCACAAAACATAACTCCAAAAATATTATATTTCTTAATTTGGAAAGGCAGCAACATCAAAACATCAGTAAGATAAGAAAAAAGAAGTACAATAAGAAATTCTTCGAGTTGTATTTTTCATCGTGATAATTAACCCCTGTAGTATTTTTTGAATGCTGAGCCAAAATTTTGTTAAGGGATATTAGAATGTCTCGCGATTTGAAACATACCTCCATGATGTTTGGACGATGACATCATATCCGGTCTCACTAACAGAGTTCCTAGCTGCATAACAACCATCTTGTTGTCACCTTTATAAAATGCATCTTTTTTTAAACAAATTAAACTACACAGTTCCTACGCACTTGCAAAGTATAGTATATTTAGTTGTAATTATTAGTGTTATGCAAAAACAGTTTTATTCGCAAAAAAGTATCCACCCTTGCAGGGTTGGGGATAAGCATTGTCGAAGATATGGCCCGCGTGCCTACTGCACGAGCAGAACAGAAACAAAAAAAGACTTACAATGCTGCAGCTCAGTTACGTTAGCAACAGTTTATTTTGTTTTATGTATTCATGGATATATTTCTATGGTATTTTCATATTATGTTTCTTGAGGTAATTGATTCAATATAATTTGCGGAAACTACGTAGGCATAGTTTCTAAATCTTTTTGTTCCAAAAGTGTGATCTTTAATTTGATTTTAGATGATCTGTTAATAGAAAAGTACTGAGTGATTGGAGACTCAGTAAACTGAAAATTATGATCTATTAACAGAAAAGTATGAATGGTTGATAAATTGTTTTCTGTTTATTTTTTTTTTCAGAGCTTTGAAGTTTCACCATAGACCAGCAGACAAGTATTTCCAGTGAGCATTTTTCTAACCCATTTCGCTTATTTTTTTTTTTTTTTTTTGCATAAGGATAAAGCTTCAGATTCATCCATATTGAAACCATTTGTAGGCGACAAATGATAAGGTTTGTCTGAAATAGTATAATCCATTGCTTAACAAGGAGACAATATTGGTTACAAGCACTATCTTTTTTTGTTTGGACGCTTTACCCGACAACAAAACAGCTCCGAGTTTTGCTGAAAACAAATTCATGATGATATTAGTACACCACAAACAAAATTTTGCACAGAATCTCAGTTAAATCGAGATCTGAACTAAAATTAACCCGTGTAATGTACTCTAAACCAGCTACATCACACCCACTTTTTAACGTGATCGGTCCGCCTTGCTTGATGTAGATCAAACCCTCTGTCGTCTTTCAGTTACAGGAATTCATATCCACGCATTCATTCTAGTTCTAATCGTCCAAACGTGTGCAAGTTTATTCCACATAAGACAGTTGCGCCACTCGTGAAAATATTACTGATGGTGTTCACGGGATGAAATAAAATTCGATCTTTCACCGAAAAAAACAAATATTCTATTTATTTCATGCTCTTAACCCTTTCTGGGAGGAGCTTTATCAAAATCCAGTACAGTTCTTTTCCGTTATTCCCCGTGGCGTACCCCTCCTACATAGCAACGCATTACAATATTACGTCAAGCGCGAGAAATATAAGGTACATGACGTCATATTTCCCATCTGATTATGAGACACGCGCAACTAACCTAGGCAACAAGAACGTGAAAATCGGTATTTTCACTGGTGGTACCAATGTAAGATCGAAAAATATTTTCACTGCTATTTCTCGATATCCTACCGGAAAGCATGAAATAAATCCCAATAAACTCAGTGGTCAATAGGAATATACTGATAAAAAACGCATTATAATGAGTATATAATGCCTGAAAGAAGGGGGCTTATGTGATTCATTGTGCTTCTATATTTTACAGCGAGGACTTTCTCCAAAGGTCGGAGCACATTGGTGAAGGAGGTTACATCGTGTGGTACATTGCTCTCTGCCTCGTTCTGACATGGCTAATTATATACTTCCTTACCTTTCGCGGCACTGCGCTGATAGCCAAGGTATGAATATATTTTATATGCATGCGTTGTGTCTCAGCAGACCGAAAGACCAGACGTTAGGGAAATGTTGTCACAATTTACACCTTTTAGGACGCTATTTAGTTATACCTTAGCAACCAGCGCACAAGTTTATCCATACCTGTATTGTGGTAAAGCTATGCACAACACTATTTCAAAGGCACTGGATGGTTAAAAAAATTGTAGTCTTGATATGTGGAATTTGCTCAGAGAGTTACTTCTCCTAATCTAGATCTATCTACATGTAAATTCAAGTTTTCGAGATCTTGGCCGTATTCACTGCTTACAATCTCTCAAAAATACATGTGTAACCGTTTAACAAACTTTGTTGTTGAACGATGACTGTATTTTTTTCTTCATTCTTGTAACCTGTGTAGTATTCCTGGGCCCGTATTCACCGACCATTCTTGGGAACATTCTTATTTTACTCTCCAAGGTTTTCTACATTTGTAAGTAACACAACTCCTGATGGGCTAAACCATTCATGATAGGCTAAACCATTCGGTTTAGCCTATCATGAATGGTTTAGCCCATCAGGAGTTGTGTTACTTACAAATGTAGAAAATATCTGGAGAATAAGACAAAGAACATTCTTAAGAATGGTTGGTGAATGCGACCCCTGCTCTCCCTTCGTAATTACCCCCTTAATAACGAAAACTTTTAAATATACTTGAAATTAAATATATTAAATAATCAAGTCTATAGGAGTTAATCCTGTTGACTCGACAGTGTCATTCACGTTACTAACATGATAAGAAATACCAAGATGACTTCTGAAAAAAGAAAGGTTCCGTCTTTTTACAGCATCTTGTTTGCTTATCTTGCTTCATTCCTGCAGGCACCATATTCTTTGACATCTTTGATTGTATTTTCCTGTTTATCATCATATCTGGCTATTCAATACGTTTTCCACTGCATTTATAAGCCAAATTTTGACGTTATATATCTACAGGCGGCCTATGTTATGACGCCACTGACAGTGTGTTTCCTATTTATCATTATGGTGTACGGCTACCTGGCTATTCCAAACTCCTCCCTCTGTATTAGTCGACTTCTAAATAGTCGCGGAGAAGAGATGCCGACCGACAAGGATCTTCAGGTGTTTAGCAAGGTCACAAACAAACTGGGTCATCCACGTGTAAGTTTTTTGCTTACTTGTTATCCTCCGGAAATATCATATGCAGCTTGACCGGTGTAATGCAGAGAAATGACCTCCATTACAAAATGACCCATGGGTCATTTCTCTACGTAGAGGAATGACACATGGGTCGTTTCTCTACGTAGAGGAATGACCCATGGGTCATTTCCCTACGTAGAATAATGACCCGGGTCATTTTGTAGGGGAGGGTCATTTCTCTGCATTACGCCGGCCATATCTGGTTCCATCTGTAAAGGTTGTAATCATTTTTCTACGTAGTACAATGAGTTCTGGGGTCATTTCTCTGCGTAGAATAATTACCCGGGTCATTTTGTAGGGGAAGGCCATTTCTCTGCATTACGCCGGCCATATCCGGTTCCATCTGTAAAGGTTGTACGTCTAACCAGATACAATATCTGTAAGAAAATTTTATACGGGTATAAGGTTTGAATTGATGTGTCAATATCACAGATAGCATTTACAAAATTAATGTGTATATGACATAAAATTTAACTATAATTGCTAATCTTGGATTATCTTTACCGTGCCTGGAAATGATGGTTTAGAGGGCTATTTGATACAGGTACTTCCGTCTTTGTTTCTAAATCTGGTTGTGATAAATCATTACTTTCTGCAAACAACCTTTTGGTTGATATGTGGCAGACTTTTATTTGATAACACGTTCCTTTTTGCCTTGTACCACCATGTATCCAATGTATCAAAAATCGTTTCTTGTTGGTTAACCCTTATCCACTAAATAAATGAAATGAAACTTTCATGTCAATAAGGACAGCCTAAATCTTGCCTTTTCAAAGGTATTTTTTGGAGGAAAAGTGTCTGTTTATCGGACAGAGTAGATCCAAGATCAAGCTGCACGCTCTATGCAGTCTGATCTCTATCTAGATAGTCAGCAAGGGTCCTTGAGTCGCGCTTAGCAGGGTAAGGGTTGAATTTTTAACTCTTTACCAAACAACAAAATTTTAGACTGGTCCAAACAGAAAGCATTTGCAGATGACAAAATAAAGGTGACTCAAAAAGTGAAATTTGATTTGGGAAGGCTAGAAAACATTTTTGGAAAAGGAGAAAATGCTGGTTACCAGCATTTTCTCCTTTTCCTACTATGTTTTCAAAAGCTGTCTTTCTCAGGGTCGTTAATAGTCGGGATTTGTGTGATAAAGAGTTAACATACAGTGCCCGACTATCAAAGCGCCTGAATGAATGGTTCAACGATCAATACCTCCTTGACGGTATTCACCTACCAATCAAAAATCTATTGCTAATTTTAGAAATTTCTTTATTTGATAGTACGCAATTGTTGATTGGCTTTACCAAATAATCAAACCAAGCAGAAATTGCTTTTCTTTTTAAATATAATTAGACAAAGAATGGTACTAAGAAATGTCAGTGAAAATAGACTTATTCGAGGTAGATGTACTCGTCTATGCCAAAGATGACCTAAGTTTTCTCTAACTGATAATAATATGATAATTTAATAACCTTGTTAACCGTTACCTGAAATTTGGAGAAAAAATTATAAGCCTATGCTTTCGTTCTAGAGCCCTTTAATCCTTTTCTTCAGTTTGCTTGTCATAAGATTGTATTTCATTGTCTCTTTTAAACTTGTATACTACTGTTGAATAAAAACTAACGATGGCACATACTTGTTTTTTGCCTTTAACGGGGACTTTTTCTTATTCATTGCTACAGCTGTGGATTGATGCATTACACTTACACATCAACAGTCTAGGTCTGTGGTCTGGTATACTTCCAACACTTGGAACTCTTGTGTACAACAGGAAGTACGTCGTCAACGCGTGAGTAGCCTTTTATTCATGGCTAGACTTGGGTAATACATGTATCTGACTGCTGAAAGCTTGAAACTGCATCAAACCTTAACCCTTTACTCTATAGATACTCATTTCTACGCATTGCTTGTTGGAGCCTTTGGAAAACATTGTGGCAAAAGGTGAAATTGCTCGTGACGAGCAATTTCACCTTTTGCCATAATGTTTTCTATACTATCAAAATGTGTCATATACATAAGAAACGGCTTCATCCTTGCTGTTATTTAGGGACAATTAGAGATACCATAGAAATGCCTTATGGGGTAAAGGGTTAACAGATAGATTTAGGTCTAGATTACCTTTTGGAAGTGGAATATGAAATATCAGTGCTTTATCTTAAGTAATGGTGTTTTTGAATTTAATAAAATTTGTCCTATCGATCTCAGGTGGTGATCAAGTAAAATTCTATAGTATACACAGATGGTCTGGGAATTCGGATATTTATGTTTAGTGTTGTAGATATATAATAAATTTGCACAAATATTTCTACAGTTGGTGTACGGCATTTCGCCCCAAGTACAAGAAATTCGGTTTATCTTTTGCAAGATGTACTTAAATGAAAACTCTATGTGAATAGACGATGAATCCAAATATCTCTTTATGATTTGCATTTTAGCGCATGGATACTGCTATTGTTGGTATACAGCATTTTGCCACAAATAGGCATGCTAGCACTGGCACCCTATATTGACCCACATGACAGTGGTGGCTTCATTGCGGCCTCCAGAGGGATTAAACCAGGTAAAAAGGGTTCATTCTTGTTAATTACTATACACCAGTAACTATTATAGTTCGTAAAAGGCAGCTCCTCCTTTGTATAAAGGTATTAACCCTTACAGTGCAATAAGCCAAAACAGGGGCCATGCAGACAACGTAGATAACTATTGACCAGAGTTTGTGGATCACCTCGACAGGAATAGTAAACAAGATTTTTGCTATTGCTCCTATTTTATTCAAATAATTTGTCGCGTAATGGATGAATCGGGGAGAAAGATTGCGTCAAAGTACCGAGGGAGGTAAAATATCATTAAACAAAAGTACAGAGACATCCGGTAAATTCGGATTTGAAAAGCAGAGGTGGACTGTGAATTTTTGTCGCCAAGGGGTTCCAAATCATATGACGCATAGAAAAAATCGAAACAATATAAAACCAATATTATTAAAACAGCGTAATCGCTGTTTTAAAAAAAGATCATTTAATTAAAGATATCTACTATCTTCGTGTTTACAACATTATTGGACTTGGTTAAAATGCATACTTCTTCACGCTGTTTTTCCATTTCTTTGAAGGCCAGTTTCATTTGATTTTACCAGGACCTTGTGCGATATCCGTAACAATAGCTACTGAGCACAAATCAATTTGAAAGAGGAGTTTTACCTAAGTCATTTCACGGATTGCTCAGTTGAAACTCGTTTACCAATGTTCTTTTTCTTAAAATACAGGTTTACCTTTCTTGTTCATCGCCATACCAACTACGTTCGAGCGCCTGGAACTTTCACCCTTCATGTCATTTTTGTTGTTCATCTGTATATTGTTGTTTGGCCTGCACCATCAAGCATTACATCTGATAGCTATATGGGAAAACCTGCTTCCGTCAACACCAAAGTTTATTATGACGTACTTCCGGAGAAGGGAATGTCTCGTGGCGGCTGCTTGTGGAGTCTCCTTCCTGCTTAGTATTCCATATGCTATTCAAGTAAATATATAGAGGATATTTGTTTTTTTCGGTGAAAGATCGAAGTTTATTTCATCGAGTGAACACTATCGGTAATATTTTCACGAGTGGCGCAGCCACTCGTGAAAATATTACCGATGGTGTTCACTCGATGAAATAAACTTCGATCTTTCACCGAAAAAAAAACCAAATATTCTATTTATTTCATGCTTTTAACCCTTTCTGGGAGGAGCTTGATCAAAATCCGGTACAGTTATTTTCCGTTATTCCTCGTGGCGTACCCCTCCCGCATAGCAACGCATTACAATATTACGTCAAGCGCGAGAAATGTAAGGTATATGACGTCATATTTTCCATCTGGTTGTTAGGCACGCGCAATTTACCTAGAACGTGAAAATCGGTATTTTCACTGGTTGTACCAGTGTAAGATCGAAAAATATTTTCACTGCCATTTCTCGATATCCTACCGGAAAGCATGAAATAAAGACTGCACTTTCATGTTCTTCTTCCTGTAGGGCATTTCGAACCCTGTAGCTAAGTCAGTAACGTTCAGGGCTTGAAATGAATTGGTCGCTTGTTTAATCCCTATGCTCGGCCGATTTCCGTCTGGATTAACGATAGTCTTGACAACAGAATTCGATCCTCTCTCACTACTGAACATTGTTTCGAGGATGTCCATTTGGGAAAGCAGTCAGTGATAACTTATATCGACTGTGAAGCAAGTTCTTAACCCATTACCTAATACACCATTTTGAGACCGTCCCAAATTCAAAGAGGCTGCAGACGACGACTGAAATGTGGCTTCTAGTGGGTTTTAAGATATAGATTGGATAGAAAACATAGTGAGAAAAGGTGAAATTGCTCATTTTGAGCAATTTCACCTTTTCTCACAATGTTTTCCTAAAGCCTTTTTTAAAGCCTCTTCATTCTGTTAAAACGAGTATATATGGAGGGAAGGGTTAAACGTGTCTATCTCGATTATTGCTTCATTTGCACCATTTTTAGTACCGTAATTTCGCATAAAAAATTGAACCTGTCCGTCACGGACTTGGTAGCCCTGTGAATTTGGTAATTGTAAAAGTCTGACTCTGCCCATCAAGATATTTGAAACCATAACCGCTAATTTTTCAGAGACTTAAAGGTGGCCCTTCAGATTTTGGGATGAAAAATTTACAAAAGTGCCAAAAATTCATCCTAATATTCCCAAAGCCTTTTAATTTTCATTCATAAAACCCCGGTAGTCGAAAACCGTACGACAACATGAGAAATTAGAGATTTACTGCGGCCTAGGTTGACACCAACGGGAGACACATTCTATTTTTAGATGATCAATTCCCTCATTTACTTACAGGAATACACAGAAGAAGCTTCAAACATAGCGTCCGAAGAAGACATTATGGAAAATAATTATTACATGTTTGTTATGATAGGGAATTTAAGCGTTATGAGTCACGTGCCAGTCACTTGACATTCCCACAATGCTTTATTGATTTTTGGCGTGAAATCTAAAAATAGCTTAAGAGGCTACGTAGCCTTTTAACTCTTTACCAAACAACAAAATTTTAGACTTGTCCAAACTGAAAGCATTTGCAGACGACAAATTAAACATGAATCAAAAATTCAAATTTGTTTTGGGATGGGTGGAAAACATTGTAGGAAAAGGAGAAAATGCTGGATACCAGCATTTTCTCCTTTTTCTACAATGTTTTCAAAATGTTTCATTCTCAGGGTCGTTAAAAGCCGGTATTGTGTGGTAAAGAGTTAAGGGAATACCATCAAAAATTTTTTTTTTGTAATTTTATGAATCTTCATTATTGATGATTTGTATTATTTTTTCATATGGATTTCAGTGATATATATATTTTTTAATTTGGTGAGATGTAAAATTTCTAAATACCCACCTTTAACCCTAAAGTACCGTAAAATACGAAAGTAGTAAATTTGGAGAAATTATGGGAGGGTAAATACACTTTTGACGTTTCCTTATTTAGTTTCGTGGGTATCATTTTAAACGAAAATAAAAAAGAATTATATCAATAAGCAGTTTGTGTCATTTGGTCCGTATTTACCATCAAATCTCATGAACATTCTTTGTCTTAATATTCTGAATGTGGAAGCTAAATCATTTGAGATAGCTAATCAAAAGTTGTATAGCTTTTAAATTTAGACAATTAATGAGAATAAGATTAAGAATGTTCTCAAAGAATTCTTGGTGACTTCAGGCCCTGTTGGCCTTTATTTTCACTAAATGATATTATTCGATTTAGTTAGTAATTACGAAAGCCTACAAGTGTCAGAATGAAGGTGATTTTTTTTTCTTTAAACACGTTATAACGTGAATTTCAAACACGTTATAACGCAAAAAATGTCGAACTAACGCGAAAATTCTCGTAATAACGTGTTTACAAACACGTAATAACGCAAAAAAAAAGTCGCACTAACGCCAAAAATTCTTGTAATAACGTGTTTTAAAAACACGTAATAACGCCAAAAAAAGTCGCAGTAACGCAAAAATTCTCGTAATAACGTGTTTTAAAACACGTAATAACGCAAAAAAAAAGTCGCAGTAACGCGAAAATTCTCGTAATAACGTGTTTAAAAAACACGTTATAACGCAAAAAAAGTCGCAGTAACCCGAAAATTCTCGTAATAACGTGTTTTAAAACACGTAATAACGCAAAACAAAAGTCGCAGTAACGAGAAAAATTCTCGTAATAACGTGTTTTAAAACACGTAATAACGCAAAACAAAAGTCGCAGTATGGCGAAAATTCTAGTAAGACCTATCTATTATCATGTGATAACTAACTTGGTATCATACATCACGGGGATGTAATAAGTCCCCTTTTTCTAGAGCAGGGCTCATTTGATTTTGTTTGTTCATGAGTATTGGAGTTTAACGCCATATAGACAGCTTAGGTCACATTATGGCGCCCAATGCACTGACGCATGTGTTTGTATTCTCACACCAGTGCTTACACAACATTTTTTCCCCAAGCCACCTACTACTTTCTCACATTCATCAGAGATGAGAGGTTAAAAATAGCCCAAAAGGAAGTTCGCTGCAACCGGCTATGAACCCACAAACTTCAGGTCACGAGTCAGAACTACCGGACCGTACTCAAAAATATTAGATTATAGCCCTGTAATAATGGTGTTCATCTAGTATCTCACCAAGATTAACTTCTTCATATCTATGGTGCCTCATAAGGACCATTGCGACTTTGCAATTAATTCCAATGTACCGGCGAAAGGACCGATTGATAAAATCATCGGTAAACTACAGGCCCGGGCACGACGCACTGGGTCTATCGTGTGAATGGCCTTAGACAAGGCACATCAATGCCCTACCATTGTACTGATGAATTCACTGATATAGTTTCATGAATTGCGTTAGTGCGACTTTTTTCGCGTTATAACGTGTTTTAAATTCACGTAATAACGAGGATTTTTGCGTTAGTGCGACTTTTTTTCGCGTTATAACGTGTTTTATATTCACGTTATAACGCGAATTTTCGCGTTAGTGCGACTTTTTTCGCGTTATAACGTGTTTTTATTTTTTTTCTTATAGTTCACTTTGACCCTTATAGGCTTTCGTAAGTAATCGATAGAGATTAGATCTTGCCGCTAGTAACTTAAATACACTGTTTCTATGTCAAAGAAATTCTACACGTAGATATACTGATTCGATCTTGCCGCTTGCAATTTAACCCGTTACCACACAATCCCTACTTCTGACGACCCTGAGAAAAAAGCCTTTAGAAAACATTGTGGGTAAAGGAGAAAATGCTGGTAACCAGCATTTTCTCCTTTCCCCACAATGTTTTCTACCCTTCGCAAAACAAATTTCAAATTTTTAGTCTCTTGTATTTTGTCGTCTGCAAATGCTTTCAATTTGGACCAGTCCATAATATTGTCGTTTGGTAATGAGTTAAATACACTGTTTCTATGTCAAAGAAATTCTACATGTAGATACTCTAACTGTCTTATCTTCGCACTATTTCAGGGTGGAATCCATTTGTACGCCATTGTGAACGACTATGTGGATAGACTTATCTTTGCCCTCATTATAATCTCCACGGTACCATTCTTGGTGGGCTATAGTAAGTGTACGGGTGTTCGTTTTCACAGTCCATTCTACGACAAATTCTATATCTTATTCTTTATTTCTGCATCTCACTCTAGATAGATCTCTTATCCTTTTCCTAAATCTTATTCTACAGGTCATTCCACATCTGCAGCTCATTGTACATCTTATTCTTACTTCTTTCTACATCTTCTTTTTCTTTTTTTCAAAATCTACTTCTTTTTCTAAATCCTATCATAAAGCTCGTTCCACAATGTATTATTATTCATTTTAACATCTTATTCTTATACGTCTCGTAGACATGTTTTAGCCGTTATAGCCACACGAGACAATTTTAGACTGGTCCAAATTGAAAGCATCTGCAGACGACAAAATAAAGCTGACTGGAAAATTGAATTTGGTTTGGGAAGAGTAGAAAACACTGTGGGAAAAGGAGAAAATGCTGGTTACCAGCATTTTCTCCTTTTCCCATAGTGTTTTCAAAAGGCTTCTTTCTCAGGGTCGTTAAAAGTCGAGATTGTGTGGTAGAGAGTTAAACCGATAGCGTGACCGGACATCGTCAAGTAGTCCGGAAAAGCACGATGACCGAGGCTACGCCGATAGCTTGGCCACTGCATTCTTCTCCTGCGTGACCACTTTAGGATATATAGCGGGGCAACATACGCCCAACAACAGAGCTGTTGTCAAAAGTCAAAAGACATGCTCTTGATAGCTCTATCAAGAGCATGTCACTTTTGACTTCCTGTTGTGACCTTAATCTTGGAATCTGGCGTCTGTCCTGTGCATTATCGATCATAGATTCTACATGTTAATGTGGAAAAGCAATCATTTGCTTAGGAAGAATGTACAAGCGAATTACTCGTAAGAAACTCCAGGATAGCACCAGTAGGTGCACTGGCAGCTGTAGCGTATATGAAATAATGTGATAACAGCAACAAATACCAAGCAACGAACAAGAATTTTACACCTCTGAAGTGGAAACATTTTTATAACTTAATAAGAAAAAGAGCAATTCCTTGTTACCCTGCAACCAATATCCCAGAATCTTCTTATACATGTATTACATAACTGTCCTTACTTTCTGTGTAATACAGCCATTAAGAATTTTCTAATCTTACATGTTTCACGTCGGTAAATAGTGCCTTATTGGGTCTAACCTCTGTATCCATACGCATCATTTCTAAAACATATCTGGCCCAGATGAATTTGTGAAAGAAAATAATTATATGCTAGTTTCATTGGGACCATCTTTTGTTCGTGATGTTCGCACTTTTTGATATCAAAGAGGCAAACAAATTTCGTATAAATTTTAATAC
This sequence comes from Tridacna crocea, assembly GCA_943736015.1. Taxonomy (NCBI): domain Eukaryota; kingdom Metazoa; phylum Mollusca; class Bivalvia; order Cardiida; family Cardiidae; genus Tridacna; species Tridacna crocea. The sequence continues at coordinate 37,767,418 of OX031064.1, read as the reverse complement.
ACATGTCAGCCTATGTTTTCTCCACACAACTGAATTTAAGTCTTGAGATACAAATATGTCATATATAAAGAATCTGATATTCGTAAGCTTTTAGGTAAACTTTTATTAGACTGGTCGATTTCTGAAAAAAGGCTGGCTTAACAACACTTATTTTATTTTCATGACCGGTTTGATAAAATACTTTATCACATAACTCTCTTTGTTTTCAATGTAATACAGTCATTACGACTTTTCTCGTCTCACACACGTGTGAGTTAAGAAAATAGTGCTGTATTTGGTCAACACTCTTAAATTATACGCTTCATTTCTAAAACAGTGCTGACCTACGTTTCTGAAGGAAACTAGCTGTCAAATTCTTATCGTGATAAAATTGTTAATTCAATCACTGTTAGACTTAAACAAAAATCAATATTATGCAAGTTTCTTCGGAACTTTTTTCGTTCGTATTGTACCTGTCAAAGTAAGTGCACAGGCTTCATGTAAATTTCACTACACATGATACATGTATGCCTGTGGTTTAACACATTTTGGACTATAATTCTTGTTATACAGTAAATGTGATAAAAAGAATGACAATCCTTGGTTTTTGAGGTAAAAGAAATATTAAACTCGTCCAAAAAAAATATTATTAACCTCGCCAAAGGCTCGCTTAATAACATTTTTGTAGACTCGTTTCATAAATCTTTATCTAAAAAACCAACTCATGTCAGATCCTGGATGTCTTAGATACCACCCTGTTAAATTCTTTGTATCACCCATTCTTTTTGTGTTTTGTGTTGTTTCAGTTAAACAAGAAGTTCTGTATATACCCATAGAGAGAACATTTGTGGGCATCTGGTACGGTCTAGCGTCATTGATATCAACTGTGAGTAATTGGAGTTGTAGTCATTTCTTTGCGCAGACGACATTTTTTCGACCTTGACCAAACGACAAAAAATTAGACTTCTCCAAATTCAAAGGATTTGCAGACGACAAATCAAATGTAACTGAAATAATGATTTTTATTTTGGGTGGGGAAGAAAACATTGTGGGAAAAGGAGAAAATGCTGATAACCAGCATTTTCTCCTTTTCCCATAATGTTTTCTATAGGCTTCGTTCTCAGGGTCGTCAAAAATAGGGATTGTATGGTAATGGATTAAACTATTTACTAGACAATCACGAGTTTTAAAGACCTAAAAGAAGGCTATTGAAAGCATTGTGCAAAAAGGAGTAAAGCTTGGGAATGGCAATTTTTTTCTTTTCCAACCAATGTGTTCGGACCTAAAATAGAGCTTCCACTCATTGGTGTCAATGAAGATTCGCCATATGGCCTCCAAAACGCAGAAAGGGGCATTCGGACATTTGCGGAAAGTGTCGTCGTGAATCAACCTGCGCAATCTGCGCAGGCTGATCCGAGATGACACTTTACGACTACATTCGTTTTTTGTATTACAACAGACTTGCACAAAACAGAAAATGGCATGAGAACAGAAAGTGTCGTTTCGGATTAGCATGCGCGCTTTGTGCATTGTTTGCATGCCCCTTTTCGCGTCAGTCAACCGTATTTTCCAAAAGCATTCACTACAAATTTGTTCGAGGTAATGAATTAAAAGAAAGGCACAACAGATTTAAAACTGATTGACTGTGTTAACCCTATTTGTTTCAGGTATTGCTTATTTACTATTTTGCTGTGTACGTATATCCTGAGCCGGTGGTAGGGTACGAACAGCGGTGGGCCGAACGACTTGGATGGTGCGTGGCTATTTTCCCAGTGGTTTTAGGCCTTGTGGCCGGGGCTGTACATGCATTGTGGAAACAGAAGGGGTCGATTAAGGAGGTACTTGTTCAAACCTATTGATTATAAACATCGGTTTTGAAGCTTTTTTTTTTCATCTAACACAAGGTAGTCTCGATGACTCCACCCAAGGCCCATGTTCACCAATCATTTTACATTAAATTTAAAGTCTTATTCTAGATACATTAACCCTTTCCCAAACAAGCCCTTGTTTTTACGTGTCTGCAGTACAATTCTTTTGAAAACACTGTGGGAAAAGGAGAAATTGCTCGTAACGAGCAATTTCTCCTTTTCCCACAGTGTTTTTTACCCATTTAGAGAACTTTTTGCCATTTTTATCAAATTTGAAATTGTCGTCTGCAAACTCTTTAAGTTTGGAAGAGTCTAAGATTTGTCATTTGGGAGAGGGTTAAGTAACACCGTATCTGATTTGCAAAAACATTTTGGGTAAGATGGTAGGCTCCTAACGCTTCAATAACGACATGAAGTAAAAAATTCCTGATAGTAGATTAATAAGAACTTATAAAGATATAATATTTTTGCATATTTTTACCGACCAGACATTCCTTTGATGTCTAGCTTGATGTGTTTTGTTGATACTTTTGTTAGTTTCCTGAAAAGGGAGGTAATTATTATCGCCCTTTGTAATAAGAATATATATACATGTAGTGGTTTTTGATTTATAAATGATAATTTTAGACAGACGAAAAGGGGGAAAGTGGCTCGGTTACAGTGATACATAATACTCGTTTTCAATCACAGCAAATGTTGTAGGATAAATTAGAGAGGAAATAGTTTTTTTACCATTAGGGGTCCAATACTTTAACCCATTACCACACAATCCCTGCTTTTGCCGACCCTGGTACCGAAGCCTTAAGAAAACATTGTGAGAAAAGGAGAAAATGCTGATAAACAGCATTTTCTCCTTTTCACACAAGGTTTTCTACCCTTCATAAAACAAATTTCGAATTTTCACTCACTTTTATTTTGTCGTCTGTAAATGCTTTCGATTTGGACAGATATAAAATTTTGTCGTTTGGTAATGAGCTAAGCCAATCAGCAATTGCGTTATTCTGACATTTAGAAAAAAACTTTCGATTGTTAGACGAAGAAAAGCATGATGAATGGCTAGTGAATATCTGCCCACGATACTTTAACCAGTACTTGCGCCATTATGCCAGTTATTCCAAAGTCTCACCTCGCAAATGACGCAAATTATTTAACTCTTTACTCCATAGATACTCATTTCTACGTATTGCTTGTAGGAGCCTTTGGAAAACATTGTGGCAAAAGGTGAAATTGCTCGTGACGAGCAATTTCACCTTTCGCCACAATGTTTTCTATGCTATCAATAGGTTTTAATACACATATAAAACGGCTTCATCCTTGCTCTTATTTAGGGCCAATTTGAGATACCGTAGAAATGCCTTATGGGGTAAAGGGTTAAATTGGCCTACACTATCTTTAATCTGTTTTCATCTAACTGATGTAAGGAATTCCCAGATTGTCCCGTTTTGCGTGATGGGTCACAATTAAACACATTTTTTTTGCAGAGGTTTATTCAGTCCCTGAGGTCAGAATCCTTCAATGTCTCTGAAACGAGCAATGAGTACACGTCAGCAGAGACGGGCGACACTGTCTTACAGAATAATCCTCCGTTAGCTGACGAAGAAAACACTGTACCGGAAGTAGACAAAACAGATACGGAAGTGTATGTTCAACCTGCAGATGATACAGAGCCTGCTCGCGTTTAGGGTGTCATAACTGAAACTTCCGTAGAGTTCGTCATTTGTCAGAGTATGGGTACATGGAGGGAAATACTTTGACAATTTGCAAGGAATCCAAAGTGCATGTTGCACACTTTGTTAAGTCCATCGTAGAAAAGTACTGATATAGGCGGAAACAAATCAAATGTGTATTATAAAGACTATACTATCAATGTGGCAGGTTTTATTTATATATATAGCCAGTCATGCTATGGTCTACTTACATGCTCTGTTGAATGTTTTTATTGGTGTATGTAGATTAACCCTAAACCAAACAATCCCTGGTTTTTATGATCTTCAGAGAGAACCCTTTTGGAAGCATTTCGGGAAAAGGAGAAAACACTGGTAACCAACATGATCTCCTTTTCCTACAATGTTTTCTGCCTTGCTCTAACCAAATTCCAGTTTTTGAGTTACGTTTATATTATCGTCTGCAAGTGCTTTCAGTTAGGACCAGTCTAAAATTGTATCGTTTGGTAAAGAGTTATCACAGTTTCATTTTTACACATGGGCAAGGGTTAACCGGGGACAGAGAGTCTTGAAAACATTTGCTCTATTTGGCAACAGTTTATTAGATGAGCCAATATAAACGAGAGACGGAGAGAGGAGGGAAGGAGAGAGAGGGAGAGAGAAAGAGAGAGATATACATGTATATATATATATATATATGTCACATGTATTGCTAAATGCCGTCTCCTCGTCTAAGTATTTTCAATATGGACAAGTCTGAAATTTGGCGGTGTGATAAAACTTTACTTAAACAACAGTCTTGATTTGGACCCCTATAAAAACACAGAATTACAAAATATTTATTTTCATAATGTTTATCATTGTAATTTATGTAAAGCTTGTTCAGTTTAAATACAAGGTAATCTAACAGATCTTTTTGTATAGCGTGTAATTTTCCCGAAATAAAACCGTTCCTTTTTCAATGCGAACATCATTTTCACAACAGTTTTACATGCAGGAAGTAGCGTTTGGTCTGGAAAGAACATTGTTCAAAGCACTCATACTAAAAACTCCTGGGAGGATGGAAATATCGTCGGTTTACTTCCAAAACCTCGTAACTTCAGCTTGTAATAAGCTTTAGTTACGAGTTTTGGAAGTAAACCGACGGTATGCACTGGCTGCCACTACACAACGGAAATAATGTTGAACAGCGCTACTTGCCAGAATAATGAAAATCTGTATTACTTAGAGTATTGTCTATGTAGCCATAACTAACCCTGTCACCTCTATTGCTATCTATGTATTGAGGAGCACCATCTACAGCTAGATCAATGTTACTTGAAGAGATTGTCTGGTCTACACTTGGCCTTGAACGCATTACAGGTGTCATACTATGATATATATTTGTGTCTTCATTGTAAACATGTGTGAGACCATGAGATTTATAGCTATTATTTTGCACTAGATTAGGCCTATTTATAACTGTACTTGAAACAAAGTGTTTTGAATTATCATCAGATTGTGAGGGAGATAAAGTGGGTGGGATTAAATCTGAATAAATTGTACTACAGACTCCAACTTGATTGTCACTAGTTCTTCCATTGTTCCTTTGATCTTGAATATGCTTTGTACCTGTTTCCATTTCTGCTGATTCCAAGATATACAATGTAGTATGTTCTTTGTCAGACAAGGTGGGTGTATCAGAACTGCTCTTTGTAGCAAGGTATGATACTTTTGGCATTGAAAAATCACAGTCATTTGGTTCCTTTCTGTGCTTATGTATAATATGTTTCTTTAAGTTTCCTTTAACTGTACTTGCATAGGCACAGAAAGAACATTTATATGGTCTCTCTCCACTGTGAATCCTCAGATGTCTGTCTAAATCTTGTTTATCAAAAAACCTTTTTCCACAGGTACTACAAGTATGTTTTCGATCATCACTATGACGTTTGAGGTGAGCTGACATTTGACCTTTCTTGACCACTTTATCACACACTGTACAAGTATCTGTAAGGTCTGGACTGTGTCGCCGCTCATGTCTTTTCAAATGAATAAGAACTTTAAAAGATTTATCGCATATTTTGCAGTGATGAGGTCTCGTGTCTGTGTGCACTGACTTCATGTGTTGAACAAGATTGCCCTTAAACTTCATAATCGCGCCACACAGGTCACATTGGTAGCCATTGGGGTTTGCAGTGTGCATGTGTTTCATGTGGGCTTGAAGTCCATATTCTGAAATAAAGAATAAAAAAACTTATAGAATACAATAAATATAAATTTAAATGTTTTTCCTTTTTTTTCAGATAACCAAAAGGAAAGGAAAAAATGTCTCGGGTAGTGGGTGGGTTTTTATTGCAAGTTCAAAAAATCTGAACCATGATGTTCTGCGAAAAGGGGGGATTTAAAGCGTCTGCAGAAAGTATCAAAAGATGTAAGCCTGCACAGTCCACATGGGATGGAACTTTTTGCCATTTGAAAATTTTCAGTATCTCTAAAAACCATTCTACTTCATTATTGACTTCGTTCTTCACCCTTTACCCATAACACATTTCTATGGTATCTCTAACTGACCCTAAATAACAGCAAGGATGAAGCCATTTTTATGGGTTTATGACACCTTTTGAAAGCATAGAAAACACTGTGACAAAAGGTGAAATTGCTCATCACGAGCAATTTCACCTTTTGGCACAATGTTTTCCAAAGGCTCCTACAAGCAATAAGTAGAAAGGAGTATTTATGGAGTAAAGGGTTAAAGCATCTGCAAAAAGTATTGAAAGATGTTAGCCTGCACAGTCCACATGGGATGGAAAATTTTGCCATTTGAAAATTTTGCCATTTGAAAATTTTGCCATTTGAAAATTTTGCCATTTGAAAATTTTCTGTATATATCTAAAAACCATTCCACTTCATTATTGACTTTGTTCTTAAAGGTGGGTAATTAGATTTTTCACATCACACTAAATCAAAAAAAATATTTATCACTGAAATTTATATAAAAAAAAAAAAAAAATTCAAATCATCAATAATTAAGAATCATAAAATTACACACAAAAAAAAATTCTTTGGCGGTATTCCCTTAAAAGGCTACATAGCCACTTACATGTAAGTTATTTTTAGATTTTGTGCCAAAAATCGAAAAAGCATTCTGGAAATGTTAAGTGACTGGCACATGACTAATGAAGCTTAAATTCAGTAACATAACATACATGTAATTATTTTCCCTAATGTCTTCTTCGGATGCTATGTTTGAAACTTCGTCTGTGTATCTCTGGTATGTAAATAAGTGATTTGCTCATGTAAAAATTGACAGTGTTTCCCGTCATTGTCGACCTGGACTGAAGTAAATCTCAATTTTTCTCTCGTTTTTGGATGATTTTCGACTACTGGGGTTTTATGAATGAAAATTATAAGGCTTTGAGAGTATTATGATGATTTTTTTATATTTGTGTAAAATTTTTGCGCCAAAATCTGAAGAGCCACCTTTAAAGTTTATGGATCCATATAAATATGATCTCTTACCTGGTATAATGCATAATGGAATGGAGCATGGCTCAGATTAATTAACTCTTCACCAAACAACAAAATTTTAGACTGGTCCAAATTGAAGCTCTTGGAGATGACAAATTTAACATACATGTAACTGGAAAGTTGAAATTTGTTTACAGCAGGGTAGAAAACATTGTGGGAAAAGGAGAAAATGCTGGTTACCAGCATTTTCTCCTTTTCCCACAATGTTTTTCAAAGGCTTCTATCTCAGGGCCGTAAAAACCAGGGATTGTTTGGCAAAGGGTTAAGAAGCTAACTGGTCATCCCTGTAATCAATGGGCTGCCTTAAGGCCCTATAGTGACCAAAATTAAAAGATGCAGGCTTTAAAATGCATCTAAATTCAACTAACATCATTGACATGGAATTTGTCACTATGGGAGGTGAAATACAGTCACTCAAAGTGTTAAGTCCCAATAATTTACATATACTATGAAAATGAATGAACGAATGAATGAATCAATGAATGAATAGCGTTAAAAGGTCCATTGACAACTTAGGTCATATTGGGCGCACTTACGTAGTAAACAATAATGCGAGGTGAAAATAACATACATGTGCAACAACATAAGACAAACATGATAAATGAGGAATGGACGAAATACAAAATGATGCCCCCTATGTCGCCTTTTACGACATGCATGCTGTCACTTTTGTTCCACCAGATGAAATGGCAGATGTGACGATCGCGGGACTGCTGAGGTTTATACTTATACCCTCGATTAAACCACACAGGGTCCAACAGGCCAATTGATTCTCATTCCAAACCCTATTTATATCGAGAAAAAAATATAGGATTTGGAATAAGAATACGAGGAAAGCAGCTGTTTGTCTCTAATTTTAGTCGCCTTCTACGACATGCCATAGAGAAAGGCCGAGGTCCTATTCTATACAGTAAAAAAAACCCGGGACCCCTTGGGGATACTATGAAAAAGTTTGGTAAAAATTCAAATAAATTTCAACAATCGCATTAACATTAGAATACTGAGCCTTTTCCTTAATAAAGGTTTCAGTTTATTTTTCAAAGTTTTGTCAATAATTTTTGTTATATTTATAATTTAACCCTTTGCCAAACAACAAAATTTTAGGCTGGTTCAACGAGAAAGCACTTGCAGCTGAAAAAATAAATGTAACTTAAAAATTGAAATTTGTTTCCTGCAGGGTCCATAACATTGTGGGAAAAGGGAAAAAATGCTGGTAGCATTTTCTCCTTTTCCATCAATGTTTTCAAAACGCTTTTATCTTAGGGTCTTAAAAACTAGGGATTGTTTGGTAAAAGGTCAAACAAACATTTTAGGTCTCTTTTGAATTTATTTCATCAACTTTTACATTTTATCATATATCACATCACCTTACTTTAAGAGTAAAGCTTTGAAAACATTAACCCTTTACTTCATAGATACTCAGTTTGACATATCAACAGCAGACAGCTTTTGAAAACATTGTGGGAAAAGGAGAAATTGCTTGCAACAAGCAATTTCTCCTTTTCCCACAATGTTTTTCACTCAATCAGATATTTGTATCCTCATTTGTTCATATTTTTGACATCATAATTATCTTATATGCTGCTGAAATGGAAGAGCCTCAAATTTGCATATTAGGTAAAGGGTTAAGAACAAACAATCCCAGTGAGATTTTGTTGTCTCCTTTTTTCCACAATCTCTTCTAGCCTATCAACGATAAACAGCCTTGACTTAGCTCATATATAACATTAGTCTGGAAATACTTTCAGGACAGATTAATCCTTTACTCCATAGATACTCATTTCTACGCATGGCTTGTAGGAGCCTTTAGAAAACATTGTGGCAAAAGGTGAAATTGCTCGTGACGAGCAATTTCACCTTTTGCCTCAATGTTTTCTACACTATCAAAAGGTGTCATATACACATAAGAAACGGCTTTATCCTTGCTGTTATTTAGGGTCAAGTAGAGATACCATAGAAATGCCATATGGGCTAAAGGGTTAACATAAAATGTTGCTGTACATGTATGTTAAAATTAAAAATAAAACAATGTATCGGTACTCACTGTTTGAAAAATGTTTTTGACATATCGAGCAAACATGGGTAACATTGTCATCTACAAGTAGTTTCTTCTTATTATCAGTCAATTTCTTCTGTTCAGCCCCTGCTGAATGCTTACTTTTTACATGACGATCAAAGAACTTCTGGCTTGCAAAGGCTTTTTCGCACAATTTACATTTCAAAGTGGAAATCCTTTCACTGAATGATTTCAGTTTTCCTTTTGGTTTCTTTTTCTGTATTCTTCGTTTTCTGCTATGCTTGTATCCACTTACATAGGCCGAGTCTGTAATGAGTCCTGATTTCTTGGAATTATTATCAATTTTCTTAACATATTCATTGTCCGATTTTCCACAAACTTCATCGACTGCTGTATTACTATTCTCACTTTCAACAAATCTACTTTGATTACTATTTTCTTCCTCCTCATCAATACAATTCACATCCTGATTACTTTCTGATATTCCTTCATTACCACTGGCTGTTGATAGGTTCTTTTGTCTTTTGTATAGAATACTGTTGAAGTCTTTGTCCAGATATTTGCCTGAAAGACTTTCTTTGTCACTGACATAACTTTCTGATTCAGCATCTCCTTGGTTATGCTCAGTACCAAATTTTCCACGCAGTTCAACTAATTTTTGTTGTGTCTGTTGCAAATTAATTCTCCTACTTGGAGACAAGTTTTCGGAGTATGAGCTTTTGTCCAAATCTTTTCTTTCAACACTTATATTTTTAACATGTGGAACAAGTTCATTGCATAAGTGATTTATCTCTTCCTCTAACGTTACTTCCTTAAACAGCGTATCCCTGACCTGATATGTTTTACTGCCTGATACCCCTGGTGTCACACAATCCTCAACTGAAATAAAGATGAACTTTTCACGAACCTACGAAGTTTTAGACTTGTCAAAGACCAAAGTACTTAACCCAGTACCAAATGACAATGTTTTAGACTGGTCCAAATTGAAAGAATTTGCAGATGACAAATAAAAGTGACTGAAAATTTGAAATTTGTTTTGTGAAGGGTAGAAAACATTGTAGGAAAAGGAGAAAATGCTGGCTACCAGCATTTTCTCCTTTTCCCACAATGTTTTCTAAAGGCTTCTTTCTCAGGGGCATCAAAAGTATGGATTGTGCGGTAATGGGTTAAAGACAACAACATGAATGTGTTCAAAAATTGAAAAATGTTTGTGGAAGGACAGATAAACATTGAAGGAAAGGAGAAAACTCTGGTTACCAGTATTTTATATACTTTTCCCACAATATTCATAAAAGCTCTCTTCTGCTGGGTCATGATAACATGGTACCTATAGCCTGATTGCAATGCAGCGTCTGGTAAGGCAGTACATTCAGGCAATTAATTCTCAATTGTAATTTCTGTTATGGGTTTAACCCTCTACCAAAGTTTAATGTTCCCTGCTTTTTACAACCTAGAGAAAGCATTGTGGGAAAAGGAGAAAATGCAGGTAACCACCATTTTTTTATTTTCCAACAATGTTTTCTACTCTTCTAAAATGAAGTTTAAATTTTTGAGTCATGTTTACTTTGTCATCTGCAAATGCTTTCAATTTTGGACAAGTCTAAAATTTTGTTGATTGGTAAAGAGTTAATTAATGTTTTGTCTACTTTGCGAGCACTGTATCTGTCCTAACAATATCACTCAATCTCAGAAGACCACAAGTCCATTTTCTTATAAATTCTGAATAATCAACATAAATTTAGGTTTACTTGATAAGCTGATGAAATATAAGAGAGGAAAAATGGGCATAAGGAGAAATTGCTGATACTGGTTTGGTTTCCAGTTCTCAAGAAATTGTAGAGGATGATATATCTATGTTGTTGGTTGTACTGGGATTATACACCACTTTAACAGCTAAGGTACTATCATGACAGTCGGTGACGCACATGACTATGTTTCCAGGCCTTCTCAACCAGCACTAACACAACTTTCTTTCCAAAGCCACCGACTACTTTTCTCACATGCTTCAGCAGAGGTGAGAGGCGAAAACAAGCCGGAAAGAAAGTTCGCCTCAACCGGGTATCCTACTCACAACAACCAGGTCATGAGTCCAACATGCTCACCACTGAGCCACCCAGGCCGGCGATGATGTATCGAAGTTGTAGAACTAGTTCCATGAGTGACAAAAAAAGAAAAGCATTGGGGTTTAAATTCTTTCCAAACGACAAAATTTTAGATCAGTCCAAATTGAAAGCACTTGCAGACGACAAAATAAATGTAAATCAAAAATTGAATTTTGTTTCTAGCAGGGTTTTTTAAAACATTGTGGGGAAAGGAGAAAATGCCGTTTACCATTAAATGTTTTAATGACCCTGAGAACAAAGGCTTTTGAAAACATTGTAGGAAAAGGAGAAACCAGCATTTTCTCCTTTTCCTACAATATTTTCTACCCTTCCTAAAACAACTTTTAATTTTTGAGTCATATTAATTTGTCTTCTGCAAATGCTTTCAATTTGGACAAGTCTAAAATATTGTCGTTTGGTAATGAGTCAATCTCAGTGTTTTCAAATGCCTTTTAACTTGGGGTCATTAAAACTTGGTATTGTTGGGTGATAGTTAATTTTAATAAAATTTTGATAACATTTTTCACATGCTTGCTAGTACCTTTAGATTCCTCTTCTAGAAATTGGCTAAGGTTCTGTCTCTTTTTGGCCTCAATACCTGAATTAGAAAGGTTTTATGACTTAAGTGTTAAGGAATGAAGAGAATTTTTTTGTTTTCATGGAGGTATGAAAAAAAAAAACTAATCACATTGTATGAAACCGCGAACATTTGCAGGTTCAGTAGCTTTATTACTAGCAGTTCAATACACTAGAACTAAGCTGAAAATAAGATTGTTAGAACCCAGCAAAGTGACAATGAGTTGTCAGCGCTCTCTTTGAATTTGCTGTTGGATATTTTTAATCAATATTTAGAGAAAATAAATTCAGTAAGCAAGTTGAACTTCGGACTCGACAAAGATCAGAAAGAAGACCATTATGAAATCTTGTATACATGTTTGTTTACATTACTTTGCATAAGTAGTCCCGGCACCGCTGAAATTTTTTTTTCATGGAGCTATGAAAAAAAATTTTCAGCCAATCAGAACATGCCAATGTCCATGAAAACAACTAATATTGAATTATTTCAAAATGCACCTACCTCTCTTACTATAAGCACTATATTCTTTCCCACAATACTTTTCAATGTTGTAGATTGCAGACTGTTTAAAATTCATATTTGTATACATGAATTCCTCAATTGGAAATTTGTTTCGTTTTCTTATTACATGCAATTGATCCTTTTCAAATTGTTTTCAAAGCTTTTAACCCTTTACCATGCAATTCTGACAGTTCACGACCCTGAAGAAGAGGCATTTTGAACAGACTGTGGGAAAAAGAACAAGAGGGCCATGATGGCCTTGAAATCGCTCACCTGAGTCTATTGACCAAACATGAATCACTTTCAATCTAGTATCCCAGTGACCTATTTTTTTATCAGACATTACCCATCATCAAACACTTCTGAGATATCAGTAAGACAAACATTCTGACCAAGTTTCAGGAGTACTGCACTAAAAATGTGGCCTCTACAGCGTAAAAAAGGTTTTCCTAAGATTTGACCAAGTGACCTAGTTTTGGACTCAACAATTACCCATTATCAAACTCTTTTGAGACATCACCAAAACAATCATTCTGACCAAATTTGAAGTGTATCAGGCAGAAAATGTGGCCTCTAGAGTGTACATAAGGTTTTTCTTGACCCATTGACCTAGTTCTTGATTCCACATGACCCATTTTCAAACTCATTCAAGGTATCACCAGAACAAGTATTATGAACAAGTTTTAGGAATATCAGATTGAAAATGTGTCCTCCAGAGCATACACAAGGTTTCTATAACATTTGACCTATTGACCCAGTTTTTGACCCAGCATGACCCATTTTCAAACTCATCCAAGATATTATCAAGGCAAACATTCTGACCAAGAGTGTTGGACTGAAAATTTGGCATCCAGAGCATATACAAGGTTTGTCTAAGATTTGACCTCGTGACCTAGTTTTTGACCCGACATGACCCATTTTCAAACTCATCTGAGATATCATCAAAGCAAACAGTCTGAACAACTTTCAAGAGTTTTGGACTGAAAATTTGGCCTCTAGAGCGTACACAAGGTTTTTCTAATATTTGACCAAGTGACCTATATTTTGACCAGACTGACCCATTTTCAAACTGGTCCGTGATATCATCGAGGTAAACATTCTGACCAACTTTCATGATTATCGTACTGAAAATGTGGCCTCTTAGAGCGTACACAAGGTAAAAGTTGACGACAGCACTGTCACAATTGCTCACTCTGAGCACTTCGTGCTCAGGTGAGCTAAAAAGAAAATGATAGTAACCATAAATTTAGCCACATTTGATTTGACATTGGCAAATGCTTTGAGTTTCGACAGATCTACAATTTTGTTGTACAGTAAAGGGCTAAACAGCACAGACACATAGGATGACTTAGGATGGCATATGGTGTACTGTAAATGTCCAAATATGAAAAAGATCACTGGAGCGTGTCATTATTGAGACCAGAAATGAGCCCTGCTCTGAAAAAAGGTGATTTAATGCATCTGCCCAAAGTATTGACCCAGGTCACCCTGTGCAGTCTGCACGCTGAACTGAGCTGAATTTTTTTTAAAATTGGTTAACTCTTTACCACACGATGAAAATGAAAACTTGTCCAAATTGAAAGCATTTGCAGATGACAATTCAAACGTGTCTCCGGTAACGGTACTTGTCTTTGATAGGTAAGAAAACATTAAGGGAAAAGGAGAAAATGCTGGTTACCAGCATTTTCTCCTTTTCCCTTAATGTTTTCAAAAGGCCTCTTCCGCAGGGGTCATTAAAAATCGGGATTGTGTGGTAAAGAGTTAATATTCTGTAGGTTCAAGGATCAGTCTACCTCATTATAAAGTCGATTGTTAAAAACGTGACAATATTTGGATCCATTAATACAAATGTGATAGCTTATTTGGCATAATGCAATACAGAGATGCATTAACCCTTTACCAAACGACATTTTAGACTGTTCCAAATCGAAACCACTTGCAGACGACAAAATGCAGATCTATAACTCAAAAAAAGTGAAATTTGTATCCAGCAGGGTAGAAAACATTGTGGGAAAAGGAGAAAATGCTAGTAACCAGCATTTCCTCTTTTTACCACAATGTTTTCAGGGTCTCAGGGTCGTAAAAACCAGGGATTATTTGGTAAAGGGTTAAGTACCCTTTAGGTAAGGAATGCCAAAATTTATCTCTAACGAAAAAAGATTCCTATGTCCCATTTCTTAAGGTTCATGAATTTTTTCAGCTCAAACTCTTGTCGTGTTGTGATGTATAAGATATAGGGTTTCGGCACAGTATCTTCTGCAAGACCCATAACGGTACTGCCTGACAAATTACGTATATACAGTCACAAATCTATAAATCGTTTTCCATTTTGACGTCGGTTTCGAATCTTCCTGGAGTCGAATCATCGCAACGGTTAGAGTTACTCCCCTTTACTGCAAACGTTTTATACACACAATTTTCCGGTCATACTCGAACTGTTTATCAAATCGAACAATTTCGAACAGTTTTCCAGTGTCCGTATTTCGTGACGATAAGGAAACAACATGATGAAATAAAGAAGTGAGACAAGAACATGTGCTAGAAATTACTTGCCTTCATAAAGAAAATCATTTTTGATCAGCTTAATGTGAAAAGAATAACTTCAATAACAATTTTCATGTTCAATGTGCATGAAGAAAAAACACGCTGTCAGCCTTCTTGTACAAACATGGCGTGACCTTATTCAGGAATTTCGGTAGTATTTACAGCAGAAAGTCGAAGATCTTTTGCATATTTTTAGAAGGGACACCATTTAGATTTAAGAACGTGTAATCTCCTTTTAAAGACGACCCTTCAGATTCCGGGACGAAAATTTTACAAAAATGCAAAAAAATCATCCTTATACTCCCAAAGCCTTTTAATTTGCGTTCACAAAACCACAGCAGTAGCAAACCATCCGACAACATAAGAAATTAGAGATTTACTACGGCCCAGGTTGACATCAACGGGAGATACGTTCTATTTTTAGATGATCAGTTCGCTCATTTACATACAGGAATACACAGACAAAGTTTGAAACATAGCGTCCGAAGAAGATATTATGGAAAATAATTATAACATGTTTGTTATGTAATGGAATTTAAGCGTTATTAGTCACGTGCCGGTCACTTGACATTCCCACAATGCTCCATTGATTTTGGCGCGAAATCTAGAAATACCTTAAGAGGCTACGTAACCTTTAAAGGGAACACCATCAATTTTTTTTTTTTTTTTTTTTTTTTTTTTTGTAATTAATGAGTCTTAATTATAGATGATTTATTTTATTTTTTCATATAAATTTCAGTGATAAATATTTTTTAATTTAGTGAGATGTAAAAATTCTAAATATCCTCCTTTAAATAAGATTATTAATTTATTTTCACATGTATTTGTCGTGTGTTTGTCTGAAATTCAAGGGAAATAAAACATTCGAATATTGGTAAGCATATCGAGCAGAAATGTTATGTGACGTTATCAAACTAAGTGCTTTACAAGATGCCACAAAAATTACCAGTTAAAGGACACTCACTGAATAAGGACACTCGACGATATTATTATTAACACACAAGTTGTTTTTTTCTTTTTTTATCACTATTTCTTTTGATAATTCAATAAAAGTTGTTTTCTAGAATACTGGCAAATTGACGGGTTCTGAATGACCGAAAAAAATGCATAGCTTCATATAAATCAAAGCGTTGAGAACGCTGAAGTGGTATTTGTCAAGGAAACCCATTGTGTGGAATTAATAGTTTTAAAGAAAAAGGGATGTATATTGTTCAAATATTGACTTAAAGGTAAACCAGCTAAGCAAATGAATACCTTTTCGGTTGAAGGGAGAGTGTTCATGTACCTTAAAACTATAATTTTGAAATATCTTTAGCCATTTACATTTAATTTCCAACATTACAATCAATTACTTCGATCTATAAATATTCATGAGCAATCACATGGAGAAGCGCCCAATCATGGGACGAACAAACCATAGAACGAATTGGTTTGGAACGAAAAAGAAGGCATATATGTATCATTGCCCCAATAAAAGGCTATGATAGAGCGATAGAAGCTATTTTCAATAAAAATAAGTATCTCAACGATCAATGGCCTCACCCAATGTATTTCAAATTACACCTCTGAGTGCTACAGAAAAACTCATTTGCCTGAGAAAAAGTGAGTTTAACAGGGTTTATTTCCTTCGGCTTTGCACAAAATAAGATACATGGTTATCAAGATTCAATCTTGAACTCATAGTGGTATTGTCTTCGACAAATACCACAAAAAATGCGATGTCGGTGGCGGAACAGTTCCGGACTTGTTCGTCCCAAAACCAACTTGTCCCGGGGCTTATTCGCCCAGGCTTGTTCGTCCTACACCATCTTTTGGATCTTACTGGAATTTAATTTAAAATTTATTTATGCTTTGTTTTTGCCTCCCTCGAGGTCATGATTTTAACAGAACAGGAACTTTATAAATGATTCAAAACTTGAAAACACAATGCCTCTTGCCTAAGCAGTATGAATTGAAAATCTATATCTATGTTCATCAATATTTGATTTTTGATTTAATTTCTATCATAAATGCCAAAATGGGGATGACTTCATTGACAATTTTCATCAACTTGAGTTTCTTCTCTAAATATAACGATGGGAATGACACTATTGATTTTTTTCTTGTACTTTGGTTACTTCTTAAAAGGTGATGAGGATCTTTTTTGAACAGTTATATAATGTTCGGTTTAGTAAATTGAGGAAGGCGATAATGCGCAGTTACAACCTTTTAAAAATCAGTGAAGAATCTACTATGAACATATGAACACCTTTGGTTTGCAGATACATATTAAGATGGGACGAATAAGTCCGGATTAACGGGAAATCAGTTGGGACGAACAAGCCCGGACGAATGGGCCCGAACAAACAATCCTAGGGACGAAAAAGCCCGTTACCGGCGGAACTACTTTTGCTAACAAAATAATGTTTACATAAACAAACATGTAAAAGCGGTATCATATAATGTTTCTCTCAGAGAAAACGTTAAACCCCTTATCAGTGTGCTGGGCGTGATTTGTCTAATTTTCAACTTACGTATTTCTGGGCAGTGAATGTACCGTCTGCCATTCGGCAGACCTCAGATCCGTCGGCTCTAACTGGTGGATTAATATGTAGCCGATCAGTACATTCATCGACCAGAAATATGCCGGTTTACCTTCTTCTTCTTCTTTCGAGTATAAATCCCTCCACTAGACTGGAGTACCAGTGTTTATTTAGCCTGTTAGGCAATTTATTATTATTGTTGAGGGATTTTGAGAAATTTTGAAAATTTGATTGGTAATATATTTTAAGAGATATAACGTAATTAAGTGTTTTTTACAATTAATTTTTAAAAACTTATTTAATAAGAATTTTCTTTTATTTAAAACCTTTACATAACCTGCCCTATTTCGGCAGTATCACAGTATACCCCCACCGGTCTTATACTTCAGGTTAAAACAAAAAAGATTCATAAACTAAAGTAAAAACATAGGGTTAATTATAAAACATAATCAGAAATAAAGTGCAAACTTGTAGGAACGTAATAGCATTAGCGCTTATCTTCTCTCTCGAGGTAACAAGAGAGAGGAGATGCTATGTTAGACTGTATTAGTTGGAACCAAAAAAAGTTCTTCACATTTACACTATTTACGCGTATGGGATGTACCACCTAAAAGGAAAAATGTACATTCTGTCAGGGATTATTGCCAGTCCAAAGTTATGCGCGGATCCAGATATCTTTCTCGGGGGGTGGGGGGGGGGGGGTCCCACAAAAACGCATTCGTCTTATTATATGATTTCCGGATTTCAGTGGATGTAAGCAATTTACAAGAAAAGTCAACGTTTCCAGTTCTAACAATGAGGGGTTTCCACATTTAGAACTTTTTTTTTTAATTTTATGACTGTATTTTACATAAATGCTTCGCAATATCAGACCAGTCCTATTTACGGAACCGATATCATCATTTTTGCCAAAATTCCAGGGGGGGTCCGGATCCCCGGTCCCCCCCCCTCTGGATCCGCCATTGAAAGTCATATATCACACTATTCTTATCACCCTTTAGAAATTGGCTCTGTCAATTCAGGATCATAATAAGCATTTAATTATTCTGAAAATTGTAAGACTCCTCTTACAAAAGAAAAATTAAGTTTCAATTTTATATCGAAATCTTTCTACCTATATTTCAGTTGACAAATAGTTCGTACATTCATTTTTAACATGGTTTATCAATTATGATTGAAGTTTTCACCGACAAATCGATAGATGTGAATAACCTCATCGAGATTTGTAATGCCGTTGCTAAATGACTGACAGTGGTGCGCTTTATATATAATCGCGAGATTCTCAGTTGAAATAGAAACGACCATGATACGGATGAGGTTAGATGCAGACCTGCACAGAATCGGCTGTGTTGTGACGAGTGACAATCTGCTGCATATCAATCTATCAGATACAGCCAAGGGATTTTATGGCCCCTATCACCCGAGGTATGCTGAATGAATCTATATGAGGCAACTAATGGTTTCACAAGTTTGACAAGTTTCCGAGGCCAGATACATCTCAATGGAGCGGCATTTATAACTGTTTCTACTCCTTAGAAGGCCCTTTTAAAGTTGCTTTCCCCGTATTTCTCAATCAATGTCTTGTTAAAACTTCTTGGTTATCGCTTCTGACTAATAATTACTTTCGCGACTTCCCGCGGTTCCATATACAGTACACAAATGGCAACAACTATATTTATGTAACACTTCCTACAGATCTTTCTATGAAATATGGTCATGTTAAAAGAACTGGTATATACAGCTAAAAACTTGGTTAAAATGTTTGATGGAACTAGTGTACTGTATAACATGTTGGATAGAATTCATTATCATTTTGCCACAACTTGTTCAGGCGATTTTTAAATGAATTTAAGTTTTGTCCCTCAATTATCTCACTTGACAATGAATTCCAATTATTTACTATTGTGTTTGAAAAGATTTCCTTGTAACACTTATTCTTTGCTCTTTTTTTAAAAAAGTTTTATGGAATGACCCCTGGTAGTTAAACCTTCTCTTGGAAGTGAAATATCCTCTTTTGTTCTATTTACTTTTTTAAATATTCTAAAAGTCTGTAACATGTCAGCTCTGTTCTCTCTTTTCTTTATTCTAGACTTGGTAGATCTAATTTTCTCAGTCTCTCATTGTGGTCATTTAATCCCGCCCCACCCCCACCCCCCAAAAAAATCATAGAAATGCATACTTCTTACCTTGAAGTTGTTTAAATCTATGTATTATATAAAAATACGTCGAATGTCTATAGTTGTGACCTAATCAAGTTTTAGGAGTATCGAATTTTCCACGCAGTTCAACTAATTTTTGTTGAACAATAAAAATACGTCGAATGTCTATATAGTAGTGACCTCATCAAGTTTCTGCACCACACTGCAGAAAGATAGATATCCCGAATACTTCAAGTATAATACTTTAAGAAATTTTAACGGACCTGAAATTCCTCTGATTTTTATCTTGAAATTATGTGCTGATACATGTATTTAATTATTTATCTATTTATTTTTATTTTCCTGAAAGAAGAGGTAATTATTATCTCCCTTTGTAATGAGAATAAAGTGGTTTTAGATTTATAAACAATAACTCTAAAAAGGATAAAAAGAAAAAGTGGCTCAGTTAAAGTAGTACAATAATACTCATTTTTGATCACAGCAAATTTTGTAGGATAGTTTTATAGTGCAAATAGTTGTTTTCCATTAGGGGTCTACTACCTTAACTGGGTTTTAGTGACCTCAGTTCTCATTGAATTTGGGCACCCAGAAGGGAAATTCAGTTTACTCAATTCGTGAAAATTTTGAAAAATAATGATGGTTACCATCTCTGATACAGCAAAGTGTGTAACGTATTTATCTTGATATTTACAAGGGGAACAAATTCGACCTTTGTATAGCGTTTGTGTGTTGAATACTCAAAAACAAATTCATTGCAACACCAAAGCATTCTTCTTTTAGAATTGGTATTCCTTTTTCAGAAATATGTTATACTTTTTATTCAGTTTGATATATTTGTATGGGACGAATAAGCCGATTCGAACAAGTACAGGTACGAAGAGACCGCGATGAATAATTTCGAAACACTTTCAGACAACTTGTAGTCTTACAAACCAAGCAAACCCTGTGGAGGACTTCTATTTCAAATTACCATGGTCTCCAAGTACCTACACGACCGGACATGGGATATGCAACTTTCTTCCAAAGTAGCATCAGAAAAAAAACGTGACTGATTGTAACAGAAAAATGAGTACTGCAGAATGACTCTGCTGGATGGGGTTACTACAATTATCTAGCGATTACAAAGTTACACTCTTAATACTTCCAAACTTACACTGTGGTTTACAATCGAATCATCCGTTTATCTTACGACCCAAACGAAGCTGGCTGTTCGCTAAAAGTTTTTTGGCCAAATCTTGGCCAAATTCTATTTGTGTGTGAGAGAAAAAATAGCAGATCAAATTCTAATGAAACTGGCCATGACAGTTTTGATTTTGACTTGTAAGTTATAGTAACAGGTTTGTTAGAATGGCTGCACTGTGTCCGTTCGACAGTGGGGCAACAGCCACAACAAGCAGACTGCCATCATATTTTTGTGACCACTTCTTTAATCCTTTACCAAATCGCAACAGGCTTGACAAGTTGAAAACATATGCAGACGACAAAATAAATTTGATCTAAAAATTGAAATTCATTTTGAGGAGAGGGGGAAAAAATTTGTTTCACCGGATTTACAGAATTATACCTAATTACACCGAATTACACATAGTGATACCAAATTATACATTCAAAACACTTATTTATTAAGTAATACAAATGTATATGAATTAAACTCATAAAAATAATTCGGTAATGTGAATTACCGAATTAAACAGTTAATGGCCAGAAAAAGCTTAATAATATAATTTTAATAAGTTGAATTCATATATTACCTAATAAATAACTGTATCCTATGTGTAATTTGGTAAAATTCGGTAAATCCGGTGAAACATAGTGTGAAATCAATCATAGTATATAGTGTAATTCGGTAATGTGAATTACCGAATTAAACAGTTAAGGGCCAGAAAAAGCCTAATAATATAATTTTTATAAGTTTAATTCATATATTACTTAAAAAATAAGTGTTTTGAATGTATAATTTGGTATCACTATGTGTAATTCGGTGTAATTAGGTATAATTCGGAAAATCCGGTGAAACATAGTGTGATACCAGTCATAGTATATAGTGTAATTCGGTTATGTGAATTACCGAATTAAACAGTTAAGGGCCAGAAAAAGTTTAACAATATAATTTTAATAAGTTTAATTCATAGATTACTTAATAAATAAGAGTTTTGAATGTATAATCAGGGTTCGAATTTCATTTTTTTATCCACTTGCAAATTTTAGCAAGTAGCTTTTATTTCCACTTGCAAAATTAAAACTAGACTCGTATTTTTTTTAAGCTCAGCTTGCCTACCAATTGTAAAGAACGAATGACCGGTAAAAACTATTCAGTTCTATTCTAGTACGTAACCTGTCAACCCGAGACAACAACCAAACAAAAGGAATGTTATTTGACATTAAAACCCTCATTTAACAATCAATTCAATTTTAGTTGAATTTCTGTTCTAATGCGAGGTTAAATTTCTGCTGGTGGAAAAAAGGACGTGTCACATCCGAATATCTGCATGTCCGGTAACTGGTTTAGCGAGTCCACCACATCTGACTTGCTTCTCGTTGCCATTTGTGCGCAATGATTTATCTTTTCATGAAAGATTGACAGATGTTTTTGTTTCAAATCAGAGATTGAATTCGCCTACTGTTTTTCCCGTATAAAAAACGCAAAACCTCAGTATCGGCTGCGAGTGCAGACGAACGCACTTGCCTCACGAAACTCGGCCAACGAACGACAACTCGGAGGCTTCAATGGCGACATGTAAAATTATCGACATCCGTCGAAGGGTGTTCTCAGTGCGATATGACCGATCTTTATCCAGAACAAAAAGAATTACTTTTTTTTTTGTATTCACATATGAAATTTTGTACATTTGGTAACTTTTCTTCAATAATCTGCACTCGCATTTTTTTGCAAGTGCTTGAAATTTGAACTCGCATTTTCCAATTCTGGCTTGCATTTTGCGAGTAAATATATGGGAATTTCGAACCCTGATAATTTGGTATCACTATGTGTAATTCGGTGTAATTAGGTATAATTCGGAAAATCCGGTGAAACATAGTGTGATACCAGTCATAGTATATAGTGTAATTCGGTTATGTGAATTACCGAATTAAACAGTTAAGGGCCAGAAAAAGTTTAATAATATAATTTTTTTTATAAGTTTAATTCATGTATTACTTAATAAATATGTGTATCACTATGTGTAATTCGGTATAATTCGGTAAATCGGGTGAAATATAGTGTGATATCAATCATATTATATAGTGTAATTCGGTAATGTGAATTACCGAATTAAACAGTTAAGGCCCAGAAAAAGCCTAATAATATAATTTTTATAAGTTTAATTCATATATTACTTAATAAATAAGTGTTTTGAAGGTATAATTCGGTATCACTTTGTGTAATTCGGTATAATTCGGTAAATCCGGTGAAATATAGTGTGATACCAGTCATAGTATATAGTGTAATTGGGTAATGTGAATTACCGAATTAAACAGTTAAGGGCCAGAAAAAGCCTAATAATATAATTTTTATAAGTTTAATTCATATATTACTTAATAAATAAGTGTTTTGAATGTATAATTCCGTATCACTATGTGTAATTCGGTATAATTCGGTATAATTCGGTAAATCAGGTGTAATTCGGTATTTCCATGCACCCTCCAAATTGAAAGCATTTGCAGATGGCAATTTCAATGTGGCTCAAACGTTGCAATTTCTAATTGATATGGTAGAAAGCATTTTCTCCTTTTGCCGCAATGTTTTCAAAAGGCTTATTTCGAAACTTTGTCAAAAGTTGCCATTGTATGGTTAAGGGTTAACATGCCTGCTAAGACCCTAAAGAGGAGTGTAGACCAATTGTCACTTAACTCTTTACCAAACAACAAAATTTTAGACATGTCCAGATTGAAAGCACTTGCAGACGACAAAATAAACGTAACTCAAAAATTGAATTTGTGTCAAGCAGTGTGGAAAACATAGTGAAAAAAGCATTTTCTCCTTTGCCCACAAAGTTTTCAAAAGGCTTCAATTGTAAGGTTGTAAAAACCAGGGATTGTTTGGTAAAGGTTAAAAAAAAAATCAAATTTAGAAGGAAATGATGTATCAAAGATGTTCAACTTGAGGTCTTAATATTAGGTTGTCATGAAGAAAATCATTAAAGTGTATTCATATTTCAGTAGTATTTAAAGTGTTTTTGGATTTAGGCAAATGGATGGTACGAAACAAAAATGATAGAATTAATTTCATTTGTCTAGCTGTATTGATTTCCAGTATGCAATCACAGATTTTTTTTTTTTTAATATCCCCGACTTTTCAAGATGGCTTAACTCTTTACCACACAATCCCGACTTTTAACGACCCTGATAAAGAAGCCTTTTGAAAACACTGTGAAAAAAGGAGAAAATGCTGGTAACCAGCATTTCCTCCTTTTTCCCACAATGTTTTCTACCCTTCCCAAAACAAATTTCAATCTTTGAGTCACATTTAATTTGTTCTCTGCAAATGCTTTCAATTTGGACTAGTCTTAAATTTTCTTGTGTGGTAAAGAGTTAAGGTATTTTGTCCAAGGTTTAAGTGTTTTATTAGTTTTACCATTGTATTTTGATAGAAAGGCCATTTTCTTTGTGCATCTGTTTCGGAAGAAAACATTTACAAGGGATTTTCATAGCCCAGTGATCATTGTCATCATGCAATTCAAACTTTGACTTTGACTAGGTTGTATATGTTTGCCATTATGATTAATGAAAACATTCACTTTGAATTCGGGTTTGTAGTTCGCTCCCAAAAAGGGGAATCCGAACTAGAGAAGTAGGTGACTAGGCGACATAACTATATGTGGCATCCTTTGTTAAAAAGGGCTTAATGATGGGTCTACAGACAGTACAATGACTCATGTCAGACTGCATGGTCACCTCAAGCTGACATCACATGGGTCAAGACTTTTTACTCTTGGTAGATTTTAATGCATACCAAAGGACCACTCTACTTCCAGGTCTGATTGATTCTTATAATAAATGAATTTTATGGATCCAAAATTATGTAATGATTGGCTTGGTATAATGTATCTTGGAGATGTACTTAGACCCCTTTTCCCAGAGCCTGACTCATGTCCATTTTCAAAATGAAATATTCTTTGAATAGACAACTGCAGCCAAAGTTTGGCACCCACATGTGATGCACTTGCATTACGTCTTTACCAGATGAAAAGATTTTAGACCCGACCAAATTGATAACATGTACAGATGACTTATTAAATGTAGCTCAAATGATGGTTTTAGTCTGATTCGGTAGAAAACATTGTGGGAAAAGAAGTAAATGCCAGTAACCAGCATTTCCTTTGTTTGCCACTGTGTTTTCAAAAGCCTGGGACTGTTTTCACCAAGTATTCTTAACCCTTTCCCAAATAATAAATTTTGGACCCTTTCAAACCGAAAGAGTTTGCAGACAACAATTTTAGATTTGGAGAAAATGGCAGAAAGTTCGCAAAAAGGGTAGAAAACACTGTGGGAAAAGCAGAAAATGCTCGTTACGAGCAATTTCTCCTTTTCCCACAAAGTTTCAAAAGACTTTTATTGAAGACACGTAAAAACCAGGGCTTGTTTTGGAAAGGGTTAAGAGGAGTCTCTGTCTTATTCTCCAAGATTTTCCAAATTTGATTGTAAAACAAATTCTGATTGGCTGTGTTTTTCTTTCAAGTTTGGAAAAAAAACAGAATAAGACAAAGAATATTCTTGGGTATGCTGGTGAATACGAACCCAGGGGTTTGAGCTTGGGATTATGTGGTAGAGGGTGCTAATCTCACTATAATAATGTTTGTTTTAAAGTGGGAGAGAGAAATGAAGACTCCATTAATTAACATTTCTGATTGAGTTGGAAGAATCAAAGATGGGGACTTTACATGAATACCACATCCTTCTATGTATCAACAAAAACCAGGAGATTGCAATCCAAAAGCTTTTCTCGAAGAAGAGATGGACCTTTTACTGTCAAGGTAATACAAATTAAACTCTTTATCAGCATACAAAATTGTACATACCTCCAAACTGAAAGCATTTGCAGACAAGTTAACAAGTTAACCCTTTACCCCATAAGGCATTTGTATGGTATCTCTAGTTGACCCTAACTAACAGCAAGGATGAAGCCATTTCTTATGTGTATATGACACCTTTTGATAGTGTAGAAAACATTGTGGCAAAAGGTGAAATTGCTCGTGACGAGCAATTTCACTTTTTTGCCACAATGTTTTCCAAAGGCTCCTACAAGCAGTGCGTAGAAATGAGTATCTATGGAGTAAAGGGTTAACAAGCTCAACAAATGAGATTTCTCGTTTGTATGGTAGACAACATTGTGGAAAATTGAAAAATCGTTTCTAAAGCCTTGTACCTCAGAGCCGTTAAAAGTCAGGTTTACACACTCAAGGGTAAACCCTTAATCATACAGTCTGGTCTTTTTTTATAAAGGGGCTCCATATTTTACTGGTAAATTTAATCCTTTAACCGTTTCCCAAACGACAAACTGTTTGACTAAACCAAATTGAAAGCATTTGCAGACGACAATTTAACTCTTGCTGAAATGATGATTTCTGTCTATGATAGGATAGAAAACATTGTGGGAAAAGGAGAAAATGCTGGTTACCAGCATTTTCTCCTTTTCCCACTATGTTTTCAAAAGGCTACTATTCCAGACCCATAAAAAGCAGGGATTGTTTGGGAAAGGGTTAAGGAAACACTGGAATTTCATTGGCTTGTCTGTTGACAAGACACTTTAGAGCCCTAGCCTTGTTCTTCTGAAACATAGGACATACATGTACATGAATAATGATAGGAGTCACTCTGGTGTTAATTGAAATAATGTTGAAAGTAGCATAAAACCAAAGTAAATCAAACATTCAGTTTTTTACTCAGATTTTACTGGAGAGCTCTGTTGCAAATTGGTTTCAAAAGATATAAATTTTGCTGGGAAAGGAGAAAATGCTGGAAACCAAACTGTTTTATACACTTTCAAGGTCACCTTTCTTTTTTTCTATACAGTATTTTTCAAAATCTGTCCTCAGGATCAGTTAACCCTTTTCCAAACAACAATATTTTAGACTGATCAAACTTCAAAGCACATGCAGACGACAAAATAAATGTAACTCAAAAATTGAAATTTGTTTCCAGCAGGACAGAAAAGATTGTGGGAAAAGGAGACAATGCTCTTTACCAGCATTGTCTCCATTTCCCACAATTTTTCAAAAGGCTTCTACCTATGGGTAAAAAAAAAATTAGGGACTGTTTGGTAAAGGGTTAAACAAGGAATTGTGTAGTAAAACAATAGTGATATTCGATTCTGAATACAATGTATATGAATTTATTACAACTTCAGTCACCAATTCAGCCTACCCAGTAACAAAGAGTTTCATACTAGTTCTGATTTGATTTCATATGAAGTATGCTCAGAGTCTGTGAAAAGGTGGCGCAATGCATCTTCAAAGAGTATCGAACTGTGTCAGCCCAGGTAGTCTGCTCAGGGTGACCTAGGCAGAAACTTTTTCCTCTTGGAAATTTTCTGCATAGCAAAGGATCATGTTGCCTTGTATGTTAGATGTTTTATTTTAGCTCTACTGGCCAATGTCAGCGGGCTTATGTCATGGCCCTGCGTCCGTCGTGCGTCTGTGTGTCCGTCCGTGCATCCTTCCGTGCTTGCGTTCACTTTTATTTCAAACATCTTCTCTGAAACTACCCATCCACATATGATGAAACTTCACTGAAATGATCCAACCCTGGTCCTCTTCATAATATCTCGAAAGAATTTGATTGATTCTAAAACTCTGGTTGCCATGGCAACAAACTGAAAAAAAAAATTTTTTTAAAAATCTTCTTCTCTGAAACCACAAGGCCCTGGGCTACTGAATTTGGCGTGTAGCTTTATCAAATTGACCTTTAACAAGTTTCTTCATATTATAGGCCTGTGTTCAATTGGCTCCATTCCAGGGATCACAAGTTTAACATGGGCTTCAAAATATAGTCACTTCAATCTAAACATTAATCAGGGGAAATAACTCTTTTCATAAATGATAAAGTTTGTTACTATTTACCTCTCTTTATTATCAAACTGCAGTCATACATGAGTGGTGCTACACTTTAAGATGAAAACTTATATTTGTGAGATAAAAGGTTAAAAAGCCAGTGGAGCGATACAGGGCCATCATGGCCCTCTTTTTGTTGTTGTTGTTGTTGTTGTTGTTTTTTTAACTCTGGAAAAATGACAAAATTTTGGGCTAGTCCAAATTGAAAGCAGTTACAGATGACGAAATAAATGCAACTAAAAAATTGAAATTTGATTTTGGAATGGTAGAAAACATTGTGGGAAAAAGAGAAAATGCTGGTTACCAGCATTTTCTCCATTTCCTACAAAGTTTTCAAAAGTTTTCTTTCACATGGTCATTAAAAGGTGGGATAGTGTGGTATAGAGTTAAAGATAAAATATGCATGCAGATCCTTATCCTGTGACAACTTGCTTAGTGTATTGCAGTACGGAAATGCATTTAGGTTCCTGTGTCTCAGATCAGTATATGTTATTTTATTTTTATATTTAGCACTGGATGAAGACTTGGTTGGTCAAATAAAAAGGAATTTAGACACAGCTTTGACAGGGGAACAACAGAAGAGTGATGAAAAGATTGAATCAAAATCAAAAACTGAAAATGAAGTATGTGCCACAGGTCAGGCAACGCACAAAAAAAGAAGTAGTAAAACCAAACGCAAAGTTATAAAACAGATCAAGAAATATGAAAATATTAGAAGAAGTGGCTTAAAAGAGACAGATGTTAATAGAAGATATTCTAGAAAGAAGACAAGGCAAAAAAATAAGACCTCCAAAAGCAAAGCACTTAAAACACAAGGAAATCAGATAAAACGTACAGACACCATTGAAAACAAGAGGTCGGATGCATCTGCAACACAGCCAGGTAACGAGTTTTACCTATGAAGTGTCTTGAATACTTTGAATTACTTTTTTGGACAGTAATGGTTGTAGGTAGATGTCTTTTTTCTGTGTAGTATTGGTCTTTATCTACACTATTAGCGAAAATGACATTAACTCATTACCAAACGACAAAATCTTGGACTTGTCCCAATGGAAAGCATTTGCAGACAACAAAATAAAAGTGACTGAAAAATTGAACTTTGTTTTGTGAAAACAGTTACCAGCATTTTCTCCTTTTCCCACAATGTTTTCTAAAGGCTTCTTTCTCAGGGGCGGCAAAAGTAGGGATTGTGTGGTAATTGGTTAAGTTGTGGTTAGCTCTAAAGTTTGATTACCTTTTCCTTTGTACATTTTAACTTCTACCCAAATGACAAAATTTTGGCTCATCCAAATTGAAAGCATTTGCATGTCTTGAAGACAACAGATTACATGTAGCTCAAATGGTGGGAGTTGTCTTTGAAAGGGTAGAAAACATTTGGTAAAAAGGAGAATATGCTGGTTGTATACATTTTACATGTCCATAACCTATTATTTTAGCTGAGGTCAATCCACGCAACAAATGATTCAGACAATATCGTAGATTTATTACTGTTTTCTGTATTGCAGAACAATGTTGAAAATGTTGAAAGACCAGAGCATGGCATGACATCCTCCTTCTTTTGAATTTCAAAGACATAAGAACACAAAATTAGAAATAATGACATGCTTACCTGTTTTAAGGTTGTTTTTTAACTGACATCTTCAGAAACGGAAGACCAACACAACATTTCTCGTCGGAGCCATTTGCTCTGAATATGAAGTTTCCTACCTGTGCTAGAGGTCACATTTTCAGTCCCATGAAACTTGGTCAGGATGTTTGTCTTGATGGTAACTTGGACAAGTTTCAAAAGTGGGTCATTTCAGTTTGAATAGGGTCACTTGGTCAAATCTTGTCAATTTCAAAATATCTTATGTTCAAGAGGCTATATTCTCTGTCCAATACTTATGAAAATTAGTCAGAATTTTTTAATCGATAAGTGATATTGGAAATGGTCACATTGGGTCAGAACTCTGAATTTAGGTGACTAGGTCAAATCTTGAATAAGCTTTGTGTTCATTCTGGAGGCCACATTTAACTTTCAAATATTCACAAAAGACGGTCGGAATCTTTCTTTCAATAATATCTGCAACTTGTTGTAAGTTTGGCCATGTTGGGCTAAAAAGTAGATCACTGAGATAAATTATAGAAAAAAGTTTTATACTCGCTAGAGGCCAAATTTTCAGTCAAAAACTTACAAAAGCGTGTTAGAATTTCTGTCATGATGTCTCGGAAGAGACTGGAAATGGCCATGTTTGGTCAATGGGCTCAGGTGAATGACTTCACAGCCATCAAGGCCCTTTTGTCTCCTGTTTCCACAATGTTTTCATAAGGCTTCTTCCTTGGGGACCGTTAAAACTTGGGATTGTATAAATGTATCTACATCAGAAAGCTTCTGTTACCTGTTATAGCACATGTTAGAACACTTCAGCTTGTAAGTTTTGCTGGGTAGTTCAGTTAGAGCATCTGACTCGTGACCTGATAGTTGTGAGTTTGATACCTTTTTGTGGCAACCTGGTTTTCCAGCAATTTTTGGCCTAAAACATGCACCTCTGGTGCATCTGAGAGTAGTCAGTGGTTTGTTAACCCTTTCCCAAACGACAAATTTTAGACTCTTCCAAACTCAACAAACTGAAAGAGTTTGCAGACGACAATTTCAAATTTGATAAAAATGGCAGAAAGTTCTCCAAATGGGTAGAAAACACTGTGGGAAAAGGAGAAGTTGCTTGTTACGAGCAATTTCTCCTTTTCCCACAGTGTTTTCAAAAGACTTGTACTGCAGACATGTAAAAACAAGGGCTTGTTTGGGAAAGAGTTAAGAAAGTTGTGTAAGCACTGGTATGAGAAAGTCTGAAAATACATTTTATAGGTGCGACTGCCATAGCATGACCTTGGCTGTTAAAATGGCACTTAACTCCAACACAAACAGATAAATTGAATTTTAACTGTGTAAAGAAGGATAGGAAAAACCAGTTTTCAACTGTTTAAAAAAATGACAAAAATTGTCCAAATACAAATATTTGCATTTGATAATATAGATGTTACATTAGCAGTTGTAAAAAGTAAGATCATTTGGTAATGGGATGAGGGAAGGAAAATGCCACACTGACACACCTTGACCAACATCTATGTAATAGTCCGGTCTGTTAGCTCAAAAATGTTTACCAACCGGACGAAAATGTGAAAATTTTATATGATGGAAACAATACTTTTCTAAGACGAAAAAAAGGGGTGTGCCCGATTTTAAGGCCCTAGATCAATTTTTATTGCGATTTGAAATTCGGATAACTATACCGTCCGAATACTCTTCCTTTGTAGAATAGTAATTTTGTTTCCCGATTATAGTCAAAGTGTATGATCGACAAAAAAATGGTGTTTCAGAAGTATTTTGCCATTTTGAAAGGCACTGCTGGATTTAGGGATTGACTTTATGAATATTCCATGTGTCTTTCGTATCTATCTGTTTGTCTGTCTGTCCATTTGCGTATCATTTGCTTGCATTTTACATTCTTAAAAAGAACTGACCGAATTTCGCGCACAGGATTGCTTTGCATTAGGTCGCTCTGCAGGACAAATCAAATTGCCTACAGATTTTCCGCATACAGTGCATTTAACGATTTGCCTATTACATTTGATATAACGAATATTTCCTTTATATCCAAAGCATTTTTCAATGACAAATGCTGTATGTCCCGTTCGCAAATCCTTTAAATTTGGAATACCGGGATCAAAGGAACACAGAGTTAACCCTTCACCCATTTTTTTCAAATCTTCATAAGACACATATCTTTAAATATTCAAAATGAAGCTTGAATGAATATTTTGTGAAGAAGGTATGGAAGGTTTAAAATTTGATCTGAGACCACGTTTCTTTTGTTCATGATCTATAACAAAGTTAATTGTCAATAGGAAAGTTCAACAAAGATGGTTTGATAATAGTGCTGTAATATCAGTAAATGGACTGTCTTTCTGAAGACACTTAACAGACTTTTAACCTTTTACCAAAGTATTTTCAGTTTTGGCGACCCGGAAAAAAATGGGAGCCGACGCTCTGATTTGTCCCACTTTCTGTTTTTTGTCTCACTTCCTCAACTTTAGCACCCCCCCTCTCCCCAATAAGAAAACGAAAACAAAAAGTAATCAATATATAGTTAAGAAACATCTGTGAAAAATAAATTTTCAAAGTGTGAAAGAAAATACTGGAAAAAAGGAATGAGATTGCAACAAGCATTTTCTCCTGTTTTACTTTTTCAAGGACAATTATCAACATCTGACCCACCTTCATTCTATCGCCTCCATATGCTGGGTGTAGGACAAAAGCCCACTGGGACAAAAGCCCACTGGACAAAAACCCACTAGGACAAAAGCCGACTTTTAGTTCTAATCATGTATTCAATTAAAAAGTTTCATATATATGATGTTACTTGTCTTTAGAAGAGTAGAAAACATTATGTGAAAAGCAGAAAATGCCAGTAAGCACCATTTTCTTATTCTCTCGCATTTTTTTCAAAAGTCCAGCATTTTCTCCTTTTCTCACATTCTTTTCAAGTCTTCTTTCATATGGTTGTTATAAGTATGGGAAATGTTGCAAAGTAGTGAAAACTGAGAAGAAGAAAACAAAGCAATTCGATCATTCTGATCATTAAATCTGTAATGTGTTTTTTCTACAAAAATGATAAGAAAAATGATTTTCTAAATCTTTTATAAGCAGTGGGCTTTTGTCCTCCTTGCCAAAATTAGCAGTGGCCTTTTGTCCAGTGGGCTTTTGTCCTATTGGGTCTTTGTCCTAATGGGCTTTTGTCCATTTCCCCCATATGCTAGGTATATGGACCAGTCCAAGGTTGTCGTCGGGTGAAAACATTCATGGAACCTATTCAAAACCCTATACCAAATAACCCAAGCTTTTTACAACCTTTAGAAATATAGTTTTTAAAAATGTTGTTGAAAAGGGATAAAGTTCTGGTAACCACTATTTTCTCCGTTTTCCATTTGCTATCCTGCCTACAGAAAACTTCGTTTTTTTTAAGTCACATTCAAATTGTTATCTTCAAAGGCTTGTAATTTGGGCAAGTCTCAAATTTTTGTTTGGTAGAGTTAATGGAGATTCAGTGTTGTAAAAATAGGGGAAAAGGGGGAAAAATAACATTAATATCACTGCAATAGACCTTTCCTATTTTTATGTCTGATTGGTCAACTAATGTTTGCCGAATTCCGTAGCTCTAAGTTTGTAATGTACATGCCTGAAAACCATGAATCGATTGTTGGAATTATCTAAACTTTTAAAGTGATAATTTTTATTTAGAAAAAATCGTTCTGGTATGTGCAAAAAGACAGAGAGAGTCTATTTACCAATAAACTGGAACATTATATACATTTTTAATTTAAAGCGAAAATCCTGACTTTGAAATAACATTCAAATCTCTATAGTTGCATTTTTGTCATGCTCCTATTTCAAGTACCTTATCGTAATAACAAAGTTCAATTCAAATTTCAAACCTCCCATTCCTTCTAGAAAAATAGAAGTTTGAGATTCATTTTCAGTAGGCAAATACATGCTATACTTGTTTTCATTTTGATCTCGGTATTTCACCGTCAAAATGGTTGATCTATATGAAATCAGAACCGTAGGAAGCAATTTCGGATTGGGGGGGGGGGGGGGGGCAAAATTTTAAGAATCGGCTTGTCTTCCCGATTTGATATATACTGCGTTTTGTTATGCAGTCACGTGAAAAGTAATCCACCTGCTAATACTAGGGATCGAAATAGATGTAAATTTGTTCAACAATGTGGTGAATTATGAGATATGGAAAACAAAATAAAGCAAAAAATCACACTGAAATAAATGTGACCTCAGAAATTGTTTGTTGTCTATCAGATAACAAATGTAGACGAAAAATTCCAGGGCTAGCCGCCATTTGTTTAGAACTATTTTAATTTGTTTGACATTTTCTATCAGCGTATCGTCAGTAAGCTATTCTTAAATATTATTTCATCCTTTTTATATACGTCTATTTTCTAGCAATATTCGGCCAAACGCTGACACAATAATTTTATTTGTGATCAAATTATTGTAGGGGGCGGGCCCTCTGGCCCTCCTGTTCCTACGGCCCTGCTGAAAAGCTGTAATGTACTTCTTAGGCACGGAATTTATTTTTCAAGTTATTAAACCGTATCCTTCTAAATAGATTAAATGACGCTTTTAAAGCCGATAGTAAAAACCCAAATGTTATTTCAAAGGAATATCTCGAGGAAAAATAAAATATCTCCGTATCGGACAGTGTAGATCTAGGATCAGACTGCACGTTCTTCGTAGTATGATCTTGATCTATATTGTGTGCAAGAGTTCAATGAGTCGCGCTTGGCAACCTAACGGTTAATGCAGTCTACATACAAAAAGTTCTATCAACACGCCCGATAGGAGACAGCGCTTATGAAACCGTTTTACTCTCTGAAGTCTACCGAAAAATTGATAAAACGACAGCTTGGTTTTTGTATGTGTCTTCTAAAAAGACAACTAATGATAAAACTACCAGCACGGCCGTTTTAGCTTTTTGGGCATTTCAAGAATTTCGAAACATAATATAAAAGTGAAAAAAATGACTAAAATGCCCATTATTGGTATTATTTCGGATTTATTTCTATATTATTTCATTTCTATGTAACTAAAAATAAATCAAAATCCACCTATAAAGTAAATCAAAATAAAAATTTCGATAAAAAAAAAAAAAGGAAATGAAGTTCTATTAAATATGAAAACGTTTTGATGTACCTTCAGTGATCAAATCAATGTGAGATACGAATACATGTACATGTGTTCTGATAAAACGAAAGTACAAAGGAAGAGTATTCGGACACTACATCTATCCGAATATATAATAGGCAGTAATTAATGAACTAGGCCACTGAAATCGGGCACACCAGGTGCAAATGACTCGGAATGATGTCTAGTAACTGTGTGCAAAATTTGTTGCTTTCGTCCGGAGTGTAAACATTTTGCTAAAAAATCGAGTTAATAGACCGGACTATAACAAGTATTTCTAATTTGAATTTTTGAAGCAATACCACACAACAAAATTTTGGATTTTCAGGAGGTGAAATAACACACCTTTCACTGCTTAATGCTGACTTTTAACACCCTCACAAAGAAGCCTTTTGAAAACATTATGGGAAAAGGAGAAGATGCTGGTAACCAGCATTTTCTCTTTTTCTCACAATGTTTTTTACCCTGTTAAAGTGAAATTTCACCACTTGAGCCACATTGAAATTGTGATCTGCAAATGCTTTCAATTTGGACAAGGTTAAAATTTTGTCATCTGGTAAAGAGTTAAATTTAGCTCAGATAATGATATTTGTCTTTGAAAGGGAAAAAGACAATTTAGTAAAAGGGGAAAATGCTGGTTCCTCAATTGCTTGTTGTGATGAAATGTTAAACAGGCTAGTCTAGGATAGTTTTAAATAGCGATCTACATGTATGGCTAAATTTGAACTAATCTTTATACATTTACTTGGATGCTTTTTTCATGCATTTCTGTTTAAGAATTGTGTTTGATACATATTTCTGTTCTTCTGAAAACAGACACTATTGCCAAACCTTATATTGATGAAAGGACTTACTCAGAGGAATTTTGTGAAGGCAGATTGATGATTGTTGAATCAGATGATGGTGATGATGTTACTGAGGATATAACAGACGTAGGTAGCTTACTTGTATGTTTTTAGCTCACCTGAGCAGAGCATGCTCAAGGGGAGCTTTTAGGATCACCCATGGTCCGTTGTCTGTCATGAGTCATCAACAATTCTTTAAACATCAACTCCTAAACCGCTGGGCCAATATGGACCAAACTTGGCTGGAATGTTCCTTGGGAGGTCCTCTTAGAAAAATTGTTCACAGAACTTGATTCCGTCAAAAACTCTGGTTGCCATGGCAACCAGATGGATTTTTCTAGGAAATTCTTTAAAAATCTTCTCCTCTGAAACCGCTGGTCAGAGATGTTCCTTGGGTGACCCTTTTCAAAAATTGTTCATGAAATTTTGATACATCGAGAAATGTGGCTCTGGCGAATGGCGGCTACTTGCACTATACAGAAATGAAGGAATTCTTAAAAATTCTTCTTCTCTAAAACTGCTGGTCAGATTTTGAAATAATTTCACAGAGATGTTCCTTGGATGACCCTTTTCAAAAACTGTTCGCAAAATTTTGATCCATCAAGAATCCTGGCTCTGGTGAACGGGGGCAACTTGCACTATATGGAAATGAAGAAATTCTTAAAAACTCTTCTTCTCAGAAACCCCTGGTCAGATTTTGAAATAATTTCACAGAAATGTTCCTTGGGTGAACCTTTCCAAAAAAGTGTTTGCGAAATTTTGATCCATGTAGAAACATGGCTCTGACGAATGGGGGCTTCTTGCATTTTATGAAAATAAGGAAATTCTTGAATATTCTTCTTCTCTGACACCCCAAGTCATATTTTAAAATAATTTCACGACAATGTTCCTTGGATGACCCTTTTCAAAAAGTGTTCGCGAAATTTTGAGCCGTCAAAAAACATGGCACTTGAAATGGGGGCAGCTTGCACTATACAGAAATGAAGAAATTTTTAAAAATTCTTCTTCCCTGAAATCGCTTATCAGATTTTAGAATAATTTCTCAGGGATGTTCTTTGGGTGACCCTTTTCAAGAAGTGTTTGCGAAATTTTGATCCGTCAAGAAACATAGCTCTGGTGAATAGGGTCTACTTGCACTATACAGACAAAGAAATTCTTGAAAATTGTTCTTCCCTGAAACGGCTGGTCAGATTTTGAAATAATTTCACAGACATGTTACTTGGTTGAACCTTTTCAAAAAGTGTTCTCGAAATTTTGATCTGTCGAGAGACATTGCTCTGGTGAATGGGGGCTTCTTGCACTATATGAAAATGAAGAAATTCTTGAAAATTCTTCTCTGAAACCCCTGGTCAGATTTTAAAATAATTTCTAAGCAACGTTCCTTGGGTGACCCTTTGTTTCTTGGGTGACACTTTTTGAAATGTGTTTGCGAAATTTTTATCCGTCGAGAAACATGGCTCTGGTGGATGGGGTCTACTTGCATCGTACGGACATGAATAAATTCTTGAAAATTCTTCTTCCCTCAAACGGCTGGTCAGATATTAAAATAAATTCACAGAACTGTTCCTTGAATGACTCTTTTCAAAAAGTGTTTGCGAAATTTTGATCTGTCAAGAAACATGGATCTGGTGAATAGGGGCTACTTGCACTGAAATTAAGAAATTCTTAAATATTCTTCTTTTGTGAAACTTCTGGTCAAATTTTAAAATGACTTTTACCTTTTGAAAATTGCTTGGCAAAATAATGATTTTTTTATTTCCAATGTTTCAATTCCCCCAAAAAAATTTAGGCCATGACAGTTTTGATCAGAACCCGCAATACGACTTTAATTTTTGGAAATGATGATTGCTTTTTAACCCTTTACCACACAATACCAACTTTTAACAGCCCTGTAAAAGAAGACCTTTGAAAACATTGTTGGAAAAGGAGAAAAGGCTGACATGGATTGATACTTTTTGCAGATGCTTTATCTCTTTACCAAACGACAAAATTTTGGACAAGTCCAAATTGAAAGCATTTGCAGACGACAAAATAAAATGTGAATCAGAAGTTGACATTTAATTTTGTAAGGGTAGAAAACATTGATGGAAAAGGAGAAAATGCTGGTGACCAGCATTTTCTCCTTTTCCATCAATGTTTTCTATAGACTTCTTTCTCAGGGTCATTTAAAGTCGGGATTGTGTGTAAAGAGTTGAGCACCCTTTTCACACAGCCAGACCCATGTATAATGATTACTCTAAGGTATTTTATAATCATTTTTGTTTGGATAACCTTTGTTTTGTAGGTGGATAAGATTGGGCAGAAAAGCGAGAGAAAGAATCAACAGGTTTCCATTTCAAAACCTGGCATTAAACAAGTCATTCGTGATCGAGTCAATCTGAGTGGGAACAGAGAGGAAAAGAAACCTCGACTAGAAGATGGAAAAGTTCCGGTAGAAAATCTTCCCATCCAGTGTTCCTACTGCAGTCGGAGGTTCGCCTATGAGAAATATCTTCGGAAACATATGACAAGAGTCCATCCTTTAGAATCCCCAGGAATGTCCTGTGAATATTGTGCAGCTAACTTCAAAAGAAGTATGTAATTCACAGTATGGGTGAGGGAAATTATTGAACGGGAGGGGTTAATTCTTACCGGATGATGTGCGGAGGCCTGGCACTTCAGTCGGTAGAGTACAGGACTTGAGAACAGGGGGTCACTAGTTTGATCCCTGGCTCAGCCAATTCCTTTCCGAGGATTGATGATAGTCATTGCATCAGGATTCATTCTTCTCTCACTGCTGACCATTGCTTCGACGATGGTTATGTGGAAGGCAGCCAGAGGCTTAGAAAGAATATTGTTTGGAGTACTGGTTGCAGAAACTCCAGGAAAGCATGGATAGGTGTACTGGCTTCAGCAATATAACTGAAATAATAACACAAACAATCAGCCAATCTTACCATATATGGCAAAATATGGGCTTGTCCAAGTCCATAGCAGACCATACATGGGGCTAAGATTAAGAAAATTGTCCTTACAAGGGTGGAAAACATTATGGGAGAAGGGAAAAATAGTTGGCATCAGCATTTTCTCCTTATTTTTGTCTTAACAATTTGCATCATCTGTTTTCTTCTTTTAGAGGTATTTTTAGCAGAGTTTAGTAGTGTTGTAGTAATCGTTTAAATATCAATGCGCAGTCTTATCTTTGATCTGCACTACCGATTTTTTGACAAGGTTTTAGATTCAGAATATGTCTTTTACATGCAAATGGCTCTTTTCCTACAGTGTGATTGTTTTTCAAAAATGTTGACTGCCGATGTACATGTAGGATGACTTAATTTGTTAATATTAGGTTAATATTATGTGTCTATTAGTTTTCACCTAAACTAATACTAGACACTTTCATATCAAAAGTATTATCAGACGATATTGATCAAATTGTGAATTTATTTACGAATGGGTATCAATGATCAAAGGAAAAGGAGAAAATGTGAGTCACCAGCATTTTCACTAAATCCAAGAATTATGTTATTATTAAAGGCTATCTTGAACCTTTGGGTAGACAGATACTTTGTGAAATGCAATGTTTGAACCATGTTCTGTGGAAAAGGGGCTTAACTCTTTACCAAACAATCACAGGTTTTAACGACCTTGTAGGAAAAGCCTTTTGAAAACATTGTGGAAAAAAGAGAAAATGCTGGTGACCAGCAATTTCTCCATTTCCCATAATGTTTTTTACTCCATTAGAGATAAATTTCATTATTTAAGCAACATTTAAATTGTCGTCAGCAGATGCTTTCACTTTGGACAGGTCTAATTTTTAACCCTTTACCCCATAAGGCATGTCTATGGTATCTCTAATTGACCCTAAATAACAGCAAGGATGAAGCTGTTTCTTATGTGTACATGTATATGACACCTTTTGATAGCATAGAAAACATTGTGACAAAAGGTGAAATTGCTCATCACGAGCAATTTCACCTTTTGCCTCAATGTTTTCCAAACGCTCCTACAAGCAATGCGTAGAAATGAGTATCTGTGGAGTAAAGGGTTAAGAGTTAACTCTTTACCAAACAACAAAATTTTAGACTGGTCCAAATTGAAAGCACCTGCAGACAACAAAGTGAAAGTCACTGAAAATTTAAAATTTGTTTTGGGAATTGGGAAGGGAAGAAAACATTGTGGGAAAAGGAGAAAATGCTGGTTACCAGCATTTTCTCTTTTTCCCACAATGTTTTTGGAAGGCTTCTTTCTCAGGGTCGTTAAAAGTCGGGATTGTGAGGTAAAGGGTTAATACACCTGCAAAAAGTTTTGACTTGTGTGACTGTCTGTGCACTCCGCTCAGGCTGACATGGGTCAGTACATTTTGTTTTTGCTATTATCCAATTTTCTGCATTTTCTGTGGACTGTACCACCACCAGAATCATTCTGTACTTAGACAAAATAGATTTTATGTGATAATCACATAATTATGTGATAATTTACTTGGTAAAATGCTTCATGGAGATGCATGAAACTCTCATTTCCCAATGTGTCAGTCATGTTGAAATTGTTCTTT
This sequence comes from Tridacna crocea, assembly GCA_943736015.1. NCBI lineage: Eukaryota > Metazoa > Mollusca > Bivalvia > Cardiida > Cardiidae > Tridacna > Tridacna crocea. The sequence continues at coordinate 37,727,815 of OX031064.1, read as the reverse complement.
TGTAGGGCCAGATCTGTATGCCCATCTAAAAGAGGCCCATCCTTACAGGAGAATAAAGAACATACAGTGTGACCTCTGTGGTAATGTGTTTAGATCAAAAGGAGCATATGAAGAACATCGTAAAGCCGTCCACACAGAAGTACGTGCTTTTGAATGTGAAATTTGCCATAAAGCATACAAGTCTTTTAGAGTTTTGAAGATTCACAAATTGCGGCATGGTCCTGCCAATGAAATATGCACAATATGTGGTAAAACATTTAGATTGAGATCAGAAGTAAAGCATCACATGAGACGGCATGAAAATGATAGACGTATACAGTGTGACTCGTGTGACAAAGTTTTCTACCGAAACAGTGAGTTAAGAAACCATCAAAGAATACATTCAGGTGAAAAGCCATATAAATGTGTCATTTGCTCTTATGCATGCTCAATCAAAGGGAACTTGGATAAACACATGAAAACTCATGAGAAACAAAACACTGCTGGTTTGCAAGGCAATAACAGGAAAAAAGGACAGGTGGTTGGAACGGGAAAATCAGATGACTTGGGTGTAGTTAGGGCTCCAGAAGCAAGTGATAATTGGAATGTAGCTGAAGAAAACCAGCTGAACATTACAGGGAGCAATAAAACAATGTCCTGGAGTGACCCTTCTGTAGTTCAAAATGAGAAAACTACAGTAAGTATGCCACAGCAGTTGCAAAGTAAAGAATATCATAACTTACAGAATGTACGAGTTGTGAACAATGTGTTACTACCGTCATTTATTCTACTCAGTAAAAATGCAGAAGATGTCAAGTATGAGCAGCTAAACAGATCAAATGAGGTTAATCATGGTCCATTAGCTGACAAAGATAATATTGTTCACATAGTATGTGATAATTTAAACAACAAATCAGATGAAGTTCTTGATAAACCTACGGATACCAGTACTTGGAAAGTCCCAGAAGCCAAAATAGGCAGTGAAAATGTATCACAATCCCTGCAGTCCTTTTATAACACAGTTCAGCCCATACATAAAGTAACAGTCCAAAATAAGGACACTGTTAACTGGAGTTCCCAATTTCAAACTCTTGACCACAAGGGAGGTAACCAGCCATCATTAGCGAGTTTACAACCAGTCTATACACAGCTGAAAGCAAGTGATCAAATGCAATGGGTACCAGTTAAATCTAATTTGACATCAGGTCCACAACATAATGCTCAATCTGTGTCTAATTATCAAGGGAACTATCTTTAGATTTTTACTCCTTCATCTTTTGCCAAACAAACTTGATTTTTAATAGACCCTGTGAAAACACCTGAAAAGGATGAAAATAGGTTTTCGCACAATATTTATTACTGCATCAAAGAGAGTCACATGATTTTAGACACATGCAATTTTTAGCCTGCAATAGTTACAGTTTTGAGAAGTTCAGGGTCCGTATTTACCAACCATTCTTAAGAACATTCTTAGTCTTATTCTTCAGAATTTTGAGTCTTATTCTTCAGAATTTTGTCAGTGTGAAAGTAACAAAACATCGGATTTGCTAAACCATTTGGTTTAGCCATTCAGATGTTCTGTTACTTTCAGAGTCCGAAAATCTTGAAGAATAAGACAAAGAATGTTCGTAAGAATGGTTGATGAATATGGACCCAAATCTGAGATATTGTTGTCTGGAAGAGGGTTGAATCTTTATGAAGCTACCATCAATATTTTAGACTTGTCCACAATAAAATGGGAATTGAATTATGGGTTTAGAAAAGTAGAGAAAACATTGTAGGGAATAAGGGAAAAATCTGGTGTTTGCTACAATTTCCTCCCCTTACTTGAGCCACATTTCATCATTTTGTAGTTGTCTTCAAAGGCTTTCAGTTTGTACTGGTCAAACCTAGAATTTCGTTGTTTGGTAACGAGATAATAAATTATTCTATTAAATGGCTTGCAACTCAGGAATAGAAGCATTTGGACAATTGGAAGCTAACCCGAAACAGCACTTTATGAATGCATTAGATTTTGTGCTACATCAGACTAGCACAAAACAGAAAATTACATAAAAATGGAAAGTACAGTCTCGGATTAGCCTGGGCGGACTGCGCAGATTGACCTGAGACTGCACTTTACACAATGTCCAAATGCCCCTTTTTGCATGTTGCAGTCCAATTTTATGCTAAGCATTAAAATGGTAGATAGTCATTTTTCACATACCTGCATGTGATGGCTTTTGACCGTGTTTTTGGTTTTGGAAACAGACGAATAAATAGACTTTTATGATTGGTTAAAATGGTACACATGTTTATTTTCCTTGGCAAATTACCCGTGTGCAGCTTTTTTAAAGCTACTAGTATTTCTTGTTATTTCTTATTTATGATTGTGCATTTAAATCCATGAAATAAAGATGAGATATTTTTGTCTACTACGCTTTTGTTTTTCAACTTGTGAGTTCTTCGTATAGTGTTTCGTACTATATTCAACATTATTTCAAATATATCGCGGGGATCTGTGCACTTATATATGCTTTCGTAAAGTTTGGGGTGTTTTATCTAATACTTAACACAGTATTCTTCTCAAGCCAGAGGCTTTTTTTTTTTTTCAAAAAAAAAAAACATTGTTGAGAAGGAAATCCTGTCACAAAGATCATTGTCAGTCCCCGAAAAGAAATAAGCAAATCCGGGAATTCAATGCATCGATCCTCTAGTATGAAGCCCTTCACTGCATTGCCACATTTATGTTCATCTGGAACTTATCTTCACTTGTCTAAATTGTCATATATCCAGATTTTGTTTTTCAAGTGTTTTTAGCTAGCTCACATGAGCACGAAGTGCCCAAGGTGAGCTTTTGTGATGTGTCCGTTGCGTGACATGCGGCGTCAACTGTTACCATGTGTAAGCTCTACAGGACTCATTTTCAGTCCGATACTCAGGAAACTTGGTCAGAATGCTTGTCTTGATAATATCTCTGATGAGTTTGAAAATGGGGTAAGTTGGGTAAAAAACTAAGTCACTTTGTCAAATCTTAGAAAACCTTTCTGTACACGATACAAGCCACATTTTCAGTCCAATAATATTGAAAGTTGGGCAGTATGTTTGGATAATTTCTCGGACGAATTTGAAAATAGGTCACTGGGTCAAATCCTAGAAAAATCTTTTACACGCCCTAGAAGCCACCTTTTCATATACGGTCAGAATGTTTGTCTTGATAATATTTTGGATGTGTGTGCAAATGGGTCATGTGGATCAAAATCTAGGTCATTTGGTCAGAGTTTAGAAAAACCTTGTTTACGCACTAAAAGCCATGTTTTCAGTGCAATATCCTTGATAATTTCTTGGAGTGTTTGTCTTGATAATGTCTTGGATTAGTTTGAAAGTGGGTCATTAACTAGGTCACTAGTTCAAATCTTAGACAAACTTTATGTATGCTCTAGAAGCCACAATATCGGTTCATTACTCATGAAACTGGTTTGAATGTTTGTCTTTATAATATCCCGGACTGGTCAGATTTTTGGGTCAGGTCAGGTCAAAAAACTAGGTTACTAGGTCAAATCTTTTATCAGTATTGTGTGCTATATAGAGGCCACATTTTTCAGTCAAATACCCATGAGAGTTTGTAAAATGTTTATCTTGATATTATCTGAGACGATTTTGAAAATGGGTCCTGTTTGTTAAAAAACTAGTTCAGTGGGACCAATTTTGAAAAATCTTGTGTACGCTTTAGAGGCCAGAATTGGAGTCGATCACTCATGCAACTTTGTCAGTATTTTTGTCTTGACAACATCTTGTATAAATTTACAAGGTTATATTAGGTCGATAACTAGATCACCAGAATGAATCTTAAAAAAAGGAAAAAAACTTGTATGCACTATTTAAGTTCAATACTCATCAAACTTGGTCAGATTTTTTTTTAATGGCATTTTGGATGAGTCTAAAAAAAGCTTGTGTACAAGTTAGAGGCTGAATTTTTATTCCAATACTAGTAATTATGAAAGCTTGTTAGAATTTCTGACACTATATCTCCAAAGAGATTGAAAATACCGCATGTTTGGTCAAAAGACTGGTTAGCGACTTCATGGCCATCATGGCCATCTTGTACAATGATGGGTTGAAAACTATTGATTCCGACTGAAAAAGAAAACCAGCGGATTGTGCTATTTGCATACATGTATATCTCAAAACGACGTATTACATTTTTCACGGGTGGCCGTTCTTCGGTACGGAGGTATGAATACATTTGGGCCAACTCTATGAATAGAGATTTTAATGCATTTTCGAAAAGTACCGACCCAGTTATGCTTTCGCATTGCGCATATGCTGACAGGGATCGAACCATTTAGCATATTTGTCAATGTACTGTCCAGAGACCAGATTACTTCGTGTTTTAGTGGGTTTTCGGACAAAATGGATTTCCTGGAATCATGCATATGTATATAATGGTTAGTTTTGGATCACTGCATGGCGTAGGTGCACAAACTACTGTTTTGCCGAAGTGACGCCCAGAAACGACCTACGAGGGGCGTTCAGTAAGTAATGCCCCTTACCCAGCTGTTTGATTTAGCTGAAATTTTGCATGTGCAATGTTTTTTTTTTTACAGCTCTGAACTAATTGTGGTTTCTGATTTACAGGTGTTTGAACTGAGTCAGGTGTGTGACTGACATCTGATAAAAAAATGAGTAAAAATTACTTTTTGTAACCCAATGGTCATTTTAATTCTAGCACAGACTTCCGACCATGTTTGAATTAACGATTCCAGCGGTTTACAAGGTCATATGACGGGGCATTAGCACCGTAAGTAACTTTAATTTCATTAAAAGTCTCCTGTGGTGCTCGACACTCATCAGGCTCCCATTTCATACCCGACTCAGTTCAAACACCTGTAAATCAGAAACCAAAATTAGTTCAGAGCTGTAATTTGCCACATAACCCATAGAGATTTAAATCATTACACATGCAAAATTTCAGCTAGATCAGACAACTGAAAGTGGGTCAGGGGCATTACTTATTGAACACCCGGCGTAGGCTTCATGTAAGATGCGGGCTTAGCTCAGTCAATAGGGTCAATGTTATTGACAGTTGCAGCTTCGAATCTGAGTGATGACAAATACTGTAACTTGTGTGGGTATAATTGAGGGCAAAATGTGGTTTCATAAAATGTTTTAACCATTAGACTGCTAAGTGTGACTTGCTGACCTTTTGCGGACAATGCAGATCAAGATTAGACTACACAGAACATGCAGTCTATCTTGGATCTACACTGTCGGATATGGAGATATTGTTTATTCAAATTACCTTTGAATTAAGAAAACTTGAAATTTTATCATCGACTCAAAAGTTCATTTATTCAGCAGGATATGGGTTAAGTAACGTGTACTTAAATATCCTGTAAATGTTTAGTTACTCCTTTACCCTTTACCCAATAAGACATTTCTATGGTATCTCTAATTGACCCTAAACAACAGCAAGGATGAAGCCGTTTCTTATGTGCATATGTCACCTTTTGATAGCATAGAAAACATTGTGGCAAATGGTGAAATTGCTCGTCATTAGCAATTTCACCTTTTGCCACAATGTTTTCCAAAGGCTCCTACATGTAATGCTTAGAAATGAGTATCTATGGAGTAAAGGGTAAAAGGTTTATGAAAAAAGTAGGTATACATATGATAGATTTTATTTACCCCTTACCACACAACCTCCTTTTCACGACTCTGAGGAATTATGGCTTTTTAGAAACAATGTGAGGAAAAGAACGAAACACTGATCACCAGCATTTATTTTTTTCGCAATGTTTTTTTTTTCAACCATTCCAACGTAAATCCATCATTTAAGCATGACTCAGCTTTTTGTCCGAAACTCCTTTCACACTGAAGGAGTCCAAATTTTTGTCAAGAGAAAAACGGATAAATATGTAAAAATATTCAAATCGAACAGTTGGAAAAGAAAAATGAAGAAGAAAGAAAATCCGTTTCAAAATATTATATCACACCAGCATAATAAATAAAACGATACCATGGTTTATCAAATCCTGACGGTCTTTGTCTTTCAAGCCTGTATGCACACATCAGGGTTACATCTAAAATGTATATACTACAGTATCTTAGAACTTGGTTCTATGTTTATAAATTACTATAATAAAAAGGTGAAATTTCATTCCAGATAAAAGACAGAGATCCAGTTAGACATTGTATTTGCCCTGTATTTACCCACAAACAAAAGATTCCGTTTCTTGTTGAAAGCAACACACTGTGCCAACTCTACACCATCTTTACTGTGAAGTGGAATTTGAACATGATCGCAGTAAATTGTCATTTGGTGTATATTATACCGTCCTGCTAGGAACACGCTCCCACCTCCATCATAAACCATTCCCCTTGGGTATTTTAACTTTCCATGTTTGTACTCGGCTTCACCAAGTTGTACACCATCTAATCTAATGCAGACAACCTTATCGTTAAAATAATCCGACACAAGTATCCTATCTGTTTCAGGACTCACGGCTAAATACAGCGGCCATTCAAATAAATGTCCACCTGTCTCCTTCTTGTCAAACTGCCTAAGCAATTGTCCCGTTTTATCTAGTATCTGAACAACAGCGGGTGCAGTTGCGGAAACAAAAAAGCTATCGTTACTGTAACATATGCCATGGCAGTCTACATTGATATTGATTTGTTCTGATATATGGACATCTTCTTTAACATTGATAATGATGATCGACTGAAGCTCTGGGAAAGTAATTGCCACACTATCAGGATCCCGCTCTGTTATGTCCCATGGAGGTTTCTCGGACTTGAAATACTTTTCAATAGAATCGTTGTCAATATTTATGATCTTCAGACTGTTATTATCATGGTCTACCAGTGCTAGTCTGCCGTCACTCAGAACTGTGCAGCCTGAAATCCAGCAAGTATTGCTATCTCTGATATGTTTTGCATTTAACATCTTTCTCTGCTGAAATTTCGTTATCATAATATCGTCTAGCATAGTTTGGCTACTTAAAGACTGTATTAATTGTGATATTTGTGCTTCTTCCACATTCGTCCGTTCAATTACCGAATGATCTTTGTAGATGTCGTTATGTCGAGCCAGGCAGCTGATACACAAGTACTTCTCACATGTAATGCACAGAACCTGCACTGAAGACGATTCACTAGCATTAGAGGCAGTTGGGCACCCATCGCATTTGAGCTGAACTTCATCCGTTTGTGTTGTTGATGTCGTGGCATCTTCTATACGTCTTCGCTTTGGAAGACTGAAGTTCAGAGGTTCCATTAAATGGAATCCTCACTATGTCCATATGTCCTAATTTAGGATATTTCAAAGAATTGTAATACATAACACACTCTGGCATGATAAAACATCATAAATCGCCAATCATACTGGGCTGTTTTACACGCGTCCATTTTGGATATAATTATTTACATGTACAAAGCACCAAGACAGTTTCATTCTTAGGAATGTACTCCAGTAAAACTTGTTTGCTGTTAATTCATACGAATTATTCGGTCATTGAAAAAGTACATTCCCAACGTGATGTCGTGCTGTCGGCATCTGTATGGATTAATATTGCTGTGTCCGTTGTTTTGAGTGCCCTTGATTGAAATTACCGTGTATGTTCCATGTTGTTAGTCAAAGTGGGTGATCTAAATTATCACATTTGCCTGCACAAATAAACGAAATAATGTAAAATCATTATAAAGATGACAATTAAAAAAAACTTTATAACAATCTGGAATTATAAACTTGACACACATATATAAAGTGTGGCATGGATAATTGGAACCTGGTGTCTATTGTAGTAACATCCTTAAGAATCGATCTCATCAAAATGAGAAACATGACAAACATCTATATAAACTTGATTCTTTATCAAACTACAAAATTTTAGACTGGTCCAAATTGAAAGCATTTGCAGACGACAAAATGAATGTGACTAAAAGATAGAATTTTGTTTCAGGAAAAGAAGAAAACATTGTGGGAAAAGGAGAAAATGCTGGTAACCAGCATTTTCTCTTTTCTCCACAATGTTTTCAGAAGGTTTCTTTCAGAGGGGTCTTAAAAGTCGGGATTGAATGGTGAAAGGTTAAATGGGCCGTTTTCGTAACTATAACCATAGTTATTATTATTATTATTATTGTCCTTTTTTCTCTCTTCGAAATCATCGTTTATGTGCATTGCCCTGTTGAAAGGGCATTAAATGCGTCTGCATAAAATTTCAACCCATGTCAGCCTGCGCAGATCCTGGAAGCTAAACAAGCTTTTTACCACGAGCCTTTTACCACGTGCGAATTGTCCGAGGACCGTTCTACCCCATGTTTCAGTAGGTTGTGAGGCAAATAATGCTTCCATGACGGTGTGATGATTTATTGGGATTGGGTATAATACATCAAGGAGATACGGTAACGCCCCCCCCCCCCCCCCCCCGTTTGCTGGAGCATGGCTGAAATAAAGCAATCGATCACTTTATTTCATTACAGAATTAGAAATGTTTTACCTCCATTTGGTTGAAATATACAAAAAAAAAACATGAGAAGAACAAATGGTTTAAATTAATTTTAAAAAGACACCAGCCATTGAAAATAATCAAAAATATAAATGCTCTATTTCTGGTTAATCATTCAACATATTTTTTTTTCCTCTTTCAAAACTCTGCAAACAGCAATACTAATGCTATGCTTTAAACCTTTGTAATGACGCAAAGATACATTCTCAACATAACTTATTTACAACAGAACTTGGACTCAATTAAGATCAACCCTTAACTGTGTTCCATAAAGATACTGACCATACAAAACATTGTTGGGAAAGGAAAAATACTGGCATGCTGTAGTTTCTTCTTTTCCACAAGGTTTTCAATCCTTTAAGAGACAAAATCCATAATATCGGTTAAATTGAATATGCCGTCTAGACAGTTCGCAATCTGTCGAGTGTAAAATTTCCTCGTTTGATAAAGTTGAAGAGGAAAGAATGAAAAGGCTATGCTATATGGTGATATATTTTTGTCACGAGATACGAATTAGCTACATAATCATGATAAATTCAGAAAACTGTCGCGATAAATCAAAGTTTCCTGGATATTTGATCGAGATAAAATAGAATATCTCTTTTTTTTCGGTGAAAGATCGAAATTTATATCATCTCGTAAACACCATCTGTAATATTTTAACACGTGGCTGCGTTACTGGTGAAAATATTACCGATGATGTTCACTCGATGAAATAAATGTCGATCTTTCACCGAAAAAAAAACAAATATTCTATTTATTTCATGCATTTAACCCTTTCTTCGAGGAACTTTATCAAAATCAAAAACAGTTCTTTTCAGTTATTCCCCGTGGCGTACCCCCTCCGCATAGCAACGCATTACAATATTTCCTCAAGCGCGAGAAATGTAAGGTTAATGACGTCATATTTCCACTTGGTTGTGAGTCACGCGCATTTTACCTAGGTAACTTGAATATAAAAATCTGTATTTTCACTGGTCGCAGCCGTAGAATATCGAAAAATATTTTCATAGCTATTTCTCGATATCCTACCGGAAAGCATAAAATACATAACATTTCCTATAAAAAAAAAAAAGATCACGATAAACTTCGTCATCTACAGAACAGTAAATATTTTTACGCAAAATTTCTCAGTCCTATCCCATTCTCGATATTTATAAATAGAAAATTCCCCATTTCGATGAAACTGGTAGATTTTGACTTTACAAGATTGCTTTTAGTGAAAATTCGAATTATAAACAATTGTAGCTTAATTTTGACAACACTCGAAATGAATTCAAGTCTGTAAAATCACTAAGATGGCTCAGAATGCTTCCTACGAACAACTTCAAAACTATTCAGGGAAAAAGAAATTTCATAAAGTTGTAGTGGAAGATTTTCCGAAACTTCAACTTATGAATATTGTGAATGTCAGTTGCGGGCACAACACCCCCTCCCTCCCCCCCCCCCCCCGACACACACACACAAAAAAAAATCACAATAACAGTTAAAATTATTGCTATATTTTTATCGTGAAAACTTTTATTATATTGATAATAGATGTATTTTCAAGAAACTTCGTTTTATCATGGTACTTCTTTTAAACGTGGGGGCATATTTCTACTGCTAGATGGAAACAGCTATTGCGATAATTTAAATAAACTATCGTAATAAAAAATTTCCCAGAAATATTATCAAAAGATTAAAAACACACACACACACGCACACACACTAAGATATGGCAATAATTATGTTGTCCTGACTTTTTGTTTGCTTTCGTGCCCATGACTGACATTCTCGGAATGTATAATTAGATACGGTTTCGGGACATCTCTAGTTTTATGAATTCTCATTTGCTCCGAAGGGTTTTAGGTTGTTTGAAGCTAAGTCACAGTTATTAATGATTCGAAATTTTACATACTCTAATCTTGTGAAGTCAAAATGATGAATTTCCTATGTCTAGATATCGAGCAACGAATAGAACTATTATAATACTTTCATCTCGAATTACAGTTTCGTGAGCGTTTGAGAAATTTTGCATTGAAATATTAAGTTTGTAAGTTTATCGTGTTTTTTTTTTTTTTTTTTTTCAAGACATTTATCGCGACAGTTTTCTAAAACCATCACAATAGCTACATATATCTCGTTTCTCGTGGCAGAAATTACCACCATACCTAGGTAAGACCTGTGTAATGCACTTCCGGTGAACATTTGGCAAAAATTCTAATTATTTGTTAAATTAGGATAAGTAAGGATATATGCAGAAATAATATTTTTGCACATTTCTAATGGATCAGAAATTGCGTTTATGTCTATCTTGAAAATTTTTTTTGATACTTTTGATTGTTTTTTAAAAAGGGAGGTAATTATCATTATTTTTTTTTCAATTGAGAATATAGCGGTTTTAGATTTATAAAATATAATTCAAAGAAGGAAAAATAGAAAAAATGAAAAGGTGAAAATAGTTCATTGATACTCATTTTTAATTATAGCTAAGTTTGCAGGATGATATCTTAGTGGAAATAGCTGTTTTCCGTTACACAGGTCTTACCTTAAATGATCACAACAGCTATCTCGTATCTCGCGACAGGAATGTGACACCATAAAATGCGTAGCTGTCTTAAACCTTTACTAAGCAATCCCTGGTTTTCGACCCTGAGATAGAAGCCTTTTGAAAATATTTTGGGAAATGGAGAAAATGCTGGTTACCAGCATTTTTTTTTTTTCTATATCCACAATGTTTTCTACCCTGCTGGAAACGATTTTTTTCAATTTTTGAGTTACGTTTATTTTGTCGTCTGCAAATGCTTTCAATTCAGACCAGTCTACAATTTTGTCGTATGGTAATGAGTTAAGCGCTTAATTAAAGGTGAACAAAGACCTAAATCTGAAAAGTACAGGAGGAATTCTACGTATTCGGAGCAAAATCCTCGCTGAGCAAAATCCTCGGTGAGCAAACTTTTCGGTGATCTGGTGACGCAAATTCATTGATTGTACGCATTTTGTTAATCGTTTGTTTAGCTGTTTTCAGTGCATAATGATGCTATAATAGAACATATAAAAATCCATTGATTTTACGCACGTTTTCAATCTTTTGTTTAGCTGTCAGAGAGAGAGAGAGATGGATGATCAGAAAAATAGAAATTATATTGGATAAGTGTTACTTTGAAGAACAAAATCCTTCAGTTTTTGGTGGACTGCAAAAGTTATGGAAAGTGTAAGACCGAAAGTATTCTGGTGTGTTTACGATCGATTACATGTGACATTGGTTGAGCAATGAAGATTCGTATGGATTACAAAAGCCAGTACGATATCAATTTAAGATCACAAATGTGCGAGTAACATCTGTTATTGAGCAGTGGGATTTAGATTTACTGTCCATGGCTAAATTAGCGGAAGAAAATGACAGAGTGCAATTTCTACTATTATGCGAAAGACATCTTGTCAAGAAAATTATGGGTACGAACGTTGAAAAACAAAAAGGCGAAACCTGTCTCAGAAGCAATGGTGAGTATTTTACGTCAGCAGAAGCCGAAGAAGATTCGAGGATTGGAATTAGGTAATCGCTGGTTTAAAAAGCTAACAAAAGATGAAGAAATTTATTCTTTATGACGCAAAATTCAGCAAAGGCTAACTATGTCGAACGTGTTCAGCGCACGATCAAAAGGTCACTTTAAAGAATAATGGGACACAATCGCTCGTAACGTTACATCGATTCTCTAGAGAACGTTTTCAGTAATTATAATAACACACCCATCATGGTTTGAATGGTTTAACGCCTACATGTATACAGGTAGATAAAACAAACGAAGCTGATGTGTTGTGGGCTTACATGCATTTGAAAATGAAACCAAGGCGGAAACTAAACCTGTGTTTACTTATAACGTTGGTGATTTGGCGTGCATAACTTTTGCTAAACAATCGTTCCGTCGAGCATATCAAGAACAATTCACTACAGAGGTCTTTAAGGTGTCTGCAAAATTACTGAAACAGGGAATACCCATATACAAATTACAGGATTTAAAAAATGACAATATTAAAGGATTGTTTTACGCAGCTGAGTTACAAAAGGTTAATAAAGACGAGAACAGTTGGTAGTCTATTCAGCGAATGATACGAAAAAGGAAGGGAGACAAGAAGCCTCAGTATTTTGTCGAGTGGCAAGGATTTCCGAAGACATTTAATAGGTGGATAGACGCAGATGACGTCAAAGACGTTGGTGAAAGCGTGCCGTACACAGACATGGATCGATATACCCATGTTCAAAGTATTGAGAGCAAAGCTTACTTCGAGAATAATCAAACCATACATTTAACCGGGGATTTGAAAAAGGCATTAGATCAGTTTAAGTACAAGGAGGAAACAAAATCTATGATATTATATTCAGATCTTTGCAAGGAAAGTATTGTGCGCGGACACGAAAGGCCATTGCTGAGACGAGTTGAAAAATTAAACAAAAAAGAATTGAGTGGAACTACGAATTTGACAATCCGTTCTATGGTCCTGTCAAAAGAAGTGAGGCGAGAGAATTTGAAATTTATATAACGAATTCATATAACGAGTGTTGACTGAACCAGTGCGCTTGACACTTTAATCAAAACCATATCGATTTTTGTAAAATATGATGAAATAATACGTTCCTAATCTGCAAAAATGGGTCGTTGAATCAATCAGGCGCTGGTATGAGATAACAAGTGATACATTTTGACCGCACAAAAAGACATGACGACAAACAATATCTTGTCAAAACAATTTTACAAGCAGAACAAATAACGGTTCAAGCAAAGTCAGAACTAGAACAATAGGATATAAATGCATCTGCAATCGCAGATATGCTTCAGACTAGCAAGAACCGTCGATTAAGAGGAATCAAAAGGAAACAAAATAATCGCCAAAAAATGAACAAACGTGTTAAAAAAAAACAATACGTTGCAGATAAATCGTCATGACCTATCAAATGAAGAAATACAAGGGAAAACGCAGCACTAAAGATCACGTGACATTTTCGAAATAAATTAAAAATGCCAGTGTTTAACGAAAGACAAGTTAAAGATGGACTTGTATCTGAACTTACTTTATTGATTTGCCACTGACTCAAACCAGCGTGAACAATGTTTATTCTGATGAAGTTCGACTATTATCTCAGGTGTCGGGTGACGGTCCGTTCGACTTAAGGATTCATTTGCAAAATTCTGGTGATCGTTGCGATCTAAAGAATTCTCAAATGTATGTGAAATCGAAAGTAGAGAATGCTGACGGTACTGCATTAACAACGGAACCAGGTGGTCCTGCCAACTTGTTTTTACAGGCATTGTTTGAGTGAAGTGACGCTTCAAAACAAAGCCAGTTTAGTATGTGCCTACAACCCATATCGAGCGCACATACAGACACTGTTGATATATGGTCATGATGTGTTGGCAAGTCAAGAGCAAAGTCAGGTCTGGATATTCGACGACGCAGACTCGCCTGATGTTATGGATACAAGTTTCACCAACAATGGTTTATACGAAAGTGTAGCCCGATAAACATCTCGTTTTACAGACTTGTTTGCCCTCAATATTTTGCCCTCGTATATTCTTCCTATTTTTATACCCCTCACAATGTAGTGGACTGGAGTATACTGGAATCCCCATGGCTGTCTGTCCGTAGACACAAATTTGTCCGCAGCAATACTCCTACAATTTTTCATGTACTCAACTCAAATTTACACACGGGGTTCCTATGTATATGAAAGTAGTGTCAAATGTACAGGAGTAATCCTCGGCATTCGACGCAAAATCCTCGTTGAACAAAATCCTCGGTGTGCAAAATCTTCGGTAATCGGATGACTTCAATCCATTGATTTTTCATATTTTTTTACAATCGCTTGTCTAGCTGTTTTCGATGCATCGATGACGTCATAACAGAAGATATAAAATCTATTGATTTTACGCAATTTTTCAATCTTTTTCAATAGAGAGATTGGTGAGGAACCAAAAGGAAATGAAATTATCCGAAAGGAAATGAACAAACGTGTTTAAAGACAATACGGTGCAGGTAAATCGTCACGACCTATCAAACGGAAAACGCAGCACTAAACGATCGCGTGCATTTTCGAAATAAATCAACAATGTATACATGTGTTTAACGAAGAACATGTTAAAGAAGGACTTTTGTCTGAACTTCCTTTATTTGATTTGCAACCGACTCAAACCAGTGTGAACGACGTTTATTATGAAGAAGTTCGACCACTATCTCCAGGACGCTGAGGGTACAGCATTAAAACGGAACCAGTTGGACCTGCCAATTTGTTTTTACAAGCATTGTTTTCTACGAGAGAAGTGACACGTCTAAACCATGAAACAGAAGTCTTTCTTTAACTCGTATTTCGTTAACACTGGCAATTTTTTACATGCATTCGGTTTTCTACCAGAGAAGTGACGCGTCAAAACAAAGCCAATTTAACGTGTAGCTGTACAACCCATATCGAGCGTACATACAGACACTGCTGGAGTATGGGCAAGATGCGTTTGCAAGTCATATTCAAAGTAAGGTCTGGATAATCGACGACGCAGAATGGCATGGCAATAGGTATTCGGCAAAAAGTAACACTGATGCGCAACAAGGAGAATGCCCTTTTTAAGCTGCTGCGAAAGTTTTGGTCGATATCCGGCCATATTAAAGAAAAACTTTTGTAGCTGGAAAAGAGGGACCGCCACATGGACAAATCTCAATTTGCAAGCACACAAGATGGAATTCTTGAAATTTCATGCTGCAAAAAGATGATGATGTGTTTTGGATTACCCCAGCAAGCTTTTGGTACTCCAAAAGTAATACAAAGTAGTCGAAATAATCAGTTGAACTTTCGGTCCCCTTTTCTGGAGGCTTGTTTTTTTTGTGGTCGAAATCAATTTATTTTGTGAAAGCTGTTTGGCCCTCAATCATCGTACCCTAGGTAAAATTAAAGATGTTTTTTTTTTACTCTTTTTATTCATGGTATGAGCATTTTTATCAGTATAATCAGTGCACCTTTGCAAATGTTTCTGATGTTGATTCACCAGTCACTAGGTACGTCATTTCATTCACACCGCTGTTTTTTCTAGATGATAATTTTCCTTTAAGAGATGTCCGTTAGCAGACGACAAACTGGATGACACTAAAAGATTTATCTTTTAAAAGAAGGTAAAAAATGTTGTAAAGAAGAAATTGTTAGTGGTCGGTATATCTCCTTTTTTTCCCCAGCAATGTTTATATTTAAATAAAGTATTATTTCAAGTGCTGGTTATGACGCAGGATTGTTAGGAGAAGATTTAACAGGATCAAAACAATGTTTCCGGGTAGGATATACGTAAATTCAGCAAAATGAATTTCTGATCAATAATTTGCCGAGCAAGAATTTGGACTTGCAACTCTTGCGCTTACAGCCTGTTAATAAATAATAATAATAATTTGGTTTAACTCCTTTCATGGCGCAGGAAAATTTTTCCCTATCTCAAACAATTGGATGTGTTTTTTTGCTTGGTTTCTCTCTCGTCGTTTTAACAGTATTTCAGTTATAAAAAAAAAGTAACAATTTACCTTTTCACCTGTTTCCTTCATATCACAGACTAGTGTGCCCTCAATGTATGATTCCTGTTTCAGTTTTGGTGACGAGCTAAAGAAAAGTTTG
The DNA here is from genome assembly GCA_943736015.1 of Tridacna crocea. NCBI lineage: Eukaryota > Metazoa > Mollusca > Bivalvia > Cardiida > Cardiidae > Tridacna > Tridacna crocea. Next base: position 37,711,720 of record OX031064.1, on the reverse strand, counting down.
GTGTACTAAATCTTTTATCGATCGAAAAAAATTGAAAGCAATTCGAGACGATTAAAAAAAATATGGTTAAAAAAATGTCATAAACTATGAGGGAAATATGTGACCCGTACAGAACACGAACTCGGGTCCGTTTGCTTACAGAGCGAGTCCTCTACCACTCAGCTATGCGTTTCGTTGTTATGACAGATTAACACTTAGTACATTTTTGTGAAAGGTAGAGGGAAGAAAAAACATGGAAAGTTGTTAGTTATAACATATTCATGAAAAACGAGTCAGAATGTTTGCTGTATTAATAGCTTGGACAAGTTCTAAATTTAGTCATATAGACATATCTTTATTTTTGACCAATCACAATACACTGTTTATTCATTCTTTATCAAACCAAGAAGTATGTCTAAAGCCAGCACATTTAGTTAAGCCGGAAAAAAAAAAGATGTCAACAGAGCTTGTTTTATTCAATGTTTTTGAGGGGCCATCAAGACCCTCGTAAGAAAGCTTAATGTTTCTGATGTTGATTTACCCATCATAAGGCACGTCATTTCTTTCACCGTGCCAGCTGTTTTTCCAGCAGACGCACCTACCTTTAATTCCATACCAAATGCTAAATTTCGACAAAGTCGACACAAAGTCCAGCAATGAGAGACGAATGAATCATGTTACACTGAATTTTATTAACGATAAAAACGAATTTCGCCAACATGTGAAAGAATTCTTGGGTAGATGCACTGGCCAATACGAAATATCTGAAGCACAAATATAAACAACCTGCCTCTTCAAATGTGTTGTTGCAATTTTTTACTGATTCTCTTACCAATCCATTCCGAGTTGTAACATCTTCGCGAGCCAAGTGTACGATCACTACGTGGATCTTACCTTGGCTGATTGAGCCCGATTTTGAGATTCCTGCGATGCGCCCTCTATTGGATGCTGGTTATTACTCCCCTTTACATTCTAAAAGCAAATGAAATACCGTTTAACAAACCGCTTAAGAATACACATGAAGGGATAAGCAGATATCCACGTGAGTTTCCATGTTTTACCTTTTATTCGAAAGGTAGAGGCCTTGTTCTATTTTTCGTTTGCCTCTGCTATTTCGGATAATAGTCTCCTACATTTTTGCTGCCTATTTTCACAAATTTGGTATTCCCAGTAATTTTCATTCAGTTTGTCGTATTTTCGCCTTGGCCTTTCCCTATCGGCATAAAAATTCAACTCCATTACTTTTCTTACAGCCATTGCGTCTACAACACCGTCTGCTTTATTTGTTTTTCTAAAATGAATGATTTTCATTACGTCAATGTTTTTCTCGACACCCTGGCAGGAAAATTCGTTCAAGCTACCATACTTTTGCATGAAAAAGGGGACATGGTACAGAAGCGTGCGGATATAGGGTGAAATTTTGGACACACCGTAACCTTTTCTTCTTCCAATACTAATGAGGTCATCGACCCATTGCTTGTGCTTCTCAAATACAATTCCGACTTTAAAAGGTTCGTCTTGTGTGGTAACTACCGACCGACAGATATGTTCAAAGTCCCGCCATAACTTAATGACGGACTCATGTGTATCACCACTGATAACCCATAGCAATTTATCGGGCAGGTTTTTCAGCAAAAGTTTAAGTTCGCTGCCAGTTAGTTTAAACATATTTTATTTGCAACATTTTACATACAAAACTATAATAAGACAATTACAAAATATACTTAGAATATGCTACAAAATGGATTGGAACGAAAGCGTAAGCTTATACTGTTCCTTTCCATGGATTCTAGATGGTATGTACTAGTCCTATTTATTCATTCATTAATTGATTTGACAAGTAAAAGAAAAAAGGTGCCAAAAAGGGAAAAGAAGTCAGTTACGGATACTATAGAAAGAAAGATCGTGCGATGTGGATACTGTTACATTTTCTTGAAAGGTGAGGCTTTCGTCACCGTAGAGCAGGACGTCCAAACTGACAGTTGTGAAATTCTCAATAGTTGCAAAAAGCTTATTTCTAACGATAATATAATACCTACACTCTAACAGATAATGGTGACTAGTTTCAACTCCACCACATTGACACAAAGGCGAAGCAACTAAATTTTTTTTGGAACAGGTCAGAATTTAGGGAACTACATTTGTTACGCAGTCTAGTGTGGATAATTTGATATTCTCTTTCGCCAATAAAATAAAACTTATTAGGTATAGGTTTGTCCCTGTCAAGATATGTCTTAAAGGCTGCAAGGGAATCTAAATTTCTAATGTGATCGGGCAGAGCATTCCAATCGTTCACCACTGACGGAATAAAAGAATTCTTATACATTGAAGTTCTACATATAATGCCTTGGAGATCGTTAGCTCGTCGCAGGTTATGAATTGTAGAATTTCCAACCGTATCTGGGACTAAAGACGAGAAATAGGCAGGAATGATGCCCTTAATCATTTTAAAAAATAAGATTAATTTGTGTTTTTTTCCTTCTATGTCTCAACGATTCCCATCCTGCTTCATTTATAAGGTAATCCAGGGAAACTAGTTTAGTACAGCCAGTCACAATTCTTGCCGATTTATTTTGAACTTTTTCAGCTTCATTTTTTAAGTACTCTGGAATATTATCCCAGATATTATCAGCATATTCTAAGACTGGTCTTACGAACGAAAAGTAGATTATTTGCAGTGTATGCCGATCTAACTTAAACTTTAATGCTCTCATATTAACTCTATTCCATGCTTTTTCCAACGTTATCTTTATATGATAATCCCAAGATCCATTACATGAAAGATAAAGCCCAAGATGTTTGTGCACTTCTACGTTAGGTATATTAATATTTGACATGTTAAGATCCGGGAGGACAGGTTTCAGTAGTTTCTTTGATATGATAAGGGATTCAGACTTTGCGGGGTTGAATTTCACTAGCCATTTCCTCGCCCAATTTTCACTTTTGTGTATATCCGCCTGAAGGTTAGTAGCAGCCAAAACTGGGTCGTGAACAACAAGTGACAGACTAGTGTCGTCTGCGAAAAGATTTATGCGGGAGTTAATGTCTTCAACTATATCGTTAATGTAAACTAAAAAAAATCGGACCTAAGATTGAGCCCTGAGGCACTCCTGCATTGATAAAACACGAGTCAGAGAGAGAACCGGGAAGCACCACTCTTTGAGAACGATTTATAAGATAGTTTCTAAACCAATTGAGAAGTTTACCGCCTATACCAGATTGTTTCAATTTAAAAAGAAGACCCCTCGCCGTTTCCTTTTTCCGTTTCCTTTTTGTTTCCACACGGAAAAATTGACGCCGCATTCCCTTATTTTATTGCAAAGAATGTCAAGATGATTGGCATCTTTCTTATATACTTTTGCCTTGCAGTCCTGCTCTAAAGCGTCATCTATTAAGTTTCGCAGCAAAATACTCTTAAAAGCAAATGCAAATCGTACGGGATTGTGTTATCGAGTTCTATGTTAAGCATAGGCGGGTTCTTAATGCCATAATCAGTTCGCTCGCAAATGTTTTTTATTTTTCTTTTCTGATCACTCGTATGATAGAAATCCCAAGGTTTGGTTGTGTCGTCCCGGGCATCTTTATGAACAATACACCACGGACAACAATGAGCATCCGAAGAGGAACATAACCCGAGGATCATTTGCAAAAATTTCATGTCTCCTCCTAAAAAGAAATCGAACGCAACTGTTTCTTCGTTCTCGAGTGTTATTTTGCAAATTTTAATTCGCTCATTTATTTCGCTGGCCCACAGGCTCGCTGAATGTTCTCATACGATTCTGGGAATTTCAGTATTGCTACAGTTCTCTGATTCTCGTACGAGCTGTTCGAAGCTTTATCGGAAACGAGAGAAAATTGTATGGTAACGAAGTTCGAAATTCTTGTAACCTTCACGCCGTCACCAGCAATTTTTATGCATATTTTGTCGGGTTTGCATTCCCCGTCTTTGTACTCCTGTACGATGGCGCGCTTAAGCTCCACATCGAAACTAAGAAATGCACCTGGGAAGGACCCAGGTGTGCAGTGTAATTCAAATTCACGACTGAATTCAGTTCGACAATCTTTCACTTGACTGACGCTTGGCATGTCAGAACAAACAGAAGAGAACTAATGAAAAGCGCTGTCAGAAACGTAAAATTTGCCACAGATATATACAATTTGTCGTAATTTGTCTTTCTCAATGTCTGGTAAAGCGCTGTACCTAACCCCTTTTGTCTTAATATCACCCACTTGAATTTCAATTTTTTGCCCTTCAAAAGGTTCACATACTATATTTCTGGAAAATAAACCGTACGTTTCAGCAAACCACAATGCATCATTCATCTTGTTTTTCAGATCGGATTTCGAGTTTTTAACTTGCTGCTACAATCATCAAATCTTGCACCAACGTTTTTAAACGTTTCTTTCTCATGCTCGGACCGATTTACTTCGGTTTTCAGCTTTTTTAATTCATCATACATTTGAGCTACTTTAACTCACGTTTAACTTTTTTCCCGCTGAAATGAGTTTATTTTTGTGTTCAAATCATAAATATTTACCGGTTCCGTATCAAAAGTTACCAGTTTTTTAACTTATCGCAGATACTCTGCTTTTTGTCTGCCTTCTTTCAATCTTTTCAAGCTATTTTTTAGTGACCATACCATGTGACTAAACCTACTTTCGAGTCTTTCACACTTAATTAACTGAAATGAGGTTAGTTGGGTATTAACTGTGTCAACATGTGACAGCACATCATTGTTTTCATTTGAGATAATATCTGACAGATCTCGCAGGAATGCATTTGAAATGTCTATCGTAAGACTGATTTTCTGTTGATCAGCACATTTATTGAAAAATTTTGGAGAATGCTCTCCCGCAGTGAGGACATTGTTGAAGTCAAATTTATGTGAAGGCGATGGAATAGACGACATATTGATTTTCTTCTTTACTTCAGTTTAAGATATGGATGATGGAAAATTTGATCCCTCTGACATACTTCCTTAATGATTAAAACACATACTGATCAGAATCTAATCTGAGTATTCTGAACACATCATGAATGATAAACACGTATCATGTGATACACCACTATAAAGTCTCTAATGAGCAAGCTGACACCCTGCAGATAAGCTTCATACGCTCAACCGGCACACTTGAGAAAAGACGCTTTTGAGCCGCTATTGTGATCAGATCTGCTGCTGACTGTAACCTGTCTGAGGATATGTCCGATGTCGTAGATCGACCGGAATATGGCTCATATGTACAGTCTTCAATGCCCCAGTCTCTCCATTTGACCAGGAAGTCCACACCCTATAAATCACATATGTGATAACCCGTGTTTGTTTTGGAAAGTGTTGAAAACAGGGCTACATGTAAGTTACTAGAATGTTGCTGTCCTAGGAAAGTATGATTCAAGAGGACGTAAGTTTGCAAGGCATGCTTTCAATTTAAACAAGTCTAAAACTATACTCTTTGGTGAACAGTTTTAATAAAGAATCATGGTTTTGCATCGAGCTTTATGAACAACAAAGCGAAAAAATGGCCTCTCTCCAGATTTTTTTCCACAAATTAAATTTATGCAAACCTCGGTGAGAAATAAACAAAGGAGTTCTAAACAATCTTTTTTTAAAAAACTAAACTTAGAAAGAAGCAACCAATAATGATCAGATACAATCATAACCATCATACTCGTTCTTCGGCGGAATTTAACACAATTTCAGCAATGTAAAATTTTAGCAGTGGTCATTCAACAAAAAAATACATAAACTGTAGGAAAAACCAGGTACTAAATAATCAAAATGATAATTAAACCTCTGTACGAAATGACCAAAGTGGGTACGAAATTACCAACTGGGTACGAAACGACCAAAACAGAAAGTATAGGTAGGTACGAAATGACCAAAATCGTACGAAATGACCTAGGTACGAAATTAACTTGGTACGAAATTACTGGAAACCTGTACAGACTTGACCAATGGAAACAAGGCATTTATTTGGATGAGTCTATTTCTCACGAACAGAGAAAATAAAAGTAATAATTTGGCGGAGTTTTTGATGTTGTGAGCATTAAGAGAATAAAAATAGTATCGTATTATATATACTTCGTAGTTTAAGAATAAATTAAAAAGACAGTTTAAGGCGAAGAAAAAAGATTCCTTGTTAACATTAACACCCCTATAAAAAAGAAATTCCCACTGTCCATGTCCTAACTCGAAAAACTATTAAAAATATAGTCGCGCGCTTCAGGGTGAAAAAACATAAAAAGGTGGAAGTATGGGTGTGTGTGGGGGTAAGTGGATGTGTGAATATGAAGAAAGTAACTGGAATCTTTAAGAAATTATATAGAAATTCGTTAATATTTATTACCTGTACACTATATTAACAACAGGAGATTTTGATAAACATGCTCTACAATTGTCATGTGACATTTTGTCAATTTCATGTGTGTTTGTGTATTTATGAATATTCAAGGTAAAGTTTAACGTATTTTTAAAGCCGATCATTGAGGGTATTTTTTGTTTATTCCTACACTGATAAATATATTCATAAGTTCTAAAAGTAGCCTGTCTAATTGTACGTTTGCCTAAAAGTAAAGTTAGTTTAAACATATTTTATTTGCAAAATCAACTAAAATGTACAAGATGATTTACAAATACAGTTCAAAATTTTTTATGCAAAATGGATAAGAACGAAAGCAATGCTTATAATGTTCTTCTCCAAGTTGAAAGCCAAAACTAGCGAGTACAAATCACAAATTTAAACTAATATGCTATACAGCGAAAAAAAGATAATATTATTCAATATTGTTTTGGAAAAGATATTTTGATTGAAAACTATGAAATGAGTTAGAGAGAATTACAAGAGAGAAAGAGGAAAGATAAGGTAATGGAAAAGATAGGGTAAGGAAGATAAGGTGAGGGAGTGTTCTTAAATGGCTTTTATACGATGAAAATATAAATTGTTACATTCTATAGTAAGTGTCTGTATTATTAATGAATTTTTTATAAAGGTAGAAAACAGAATTATCAAACTGGAAATCGATTGCTTAGCCAAATAAAGTTTTGGACTTCAAGAAAAATTTTCTCGTTATCACGATAAAGTAGATTACCTTTCCCAAAGAGTAACATTTCAAGATCAGTATTACCAAATATCGATATTGCATTAAATAGACTAGTCCTGGTAGCATCATAATTATTACATTCAAAAAAGAAATGTTCACTCGTCTCAATCCCACCACAAGTACAGAGAGGAGAGTCAACAATATTTTTCAGAAATAAGTGGTGATTGAGAGAGCTACATTTGTTTCTGATTTGAGTATGTATAACCTGTAGCTTCCTTTCTCCAATAAAGAACAGCTTATTGGGACTGGGTTTGTCCCTATTCAGATAGTACTTGAAACACGATAATGAATCTTCATTTCGTATTTCAATTGGTAGCTCGTTCCATATTTCAATGACTGCGGGAAGGAAAGACTTTTTATAAAGTTCGGTTCTACATTGAGGAATTCGATGATTTTGAGACCCACGGAGTAAAGTTCGACTATCAATTTGTAGATTATGGTCAAAAGTATTTAAAATTGTTGCAATATTATTAATCAATGATTTGGTGTGTTCACAGTCACGGAATAAATGTAGAATAGTTTCTTCATATCGTTTACAAAATGTATATAATTTAAAAAGCAGAGAATTTGTTGGAATTATTCTATGTATTAGTATTGTTTGAAACCACTGTGTATTAGTGTCTTTTGTGCATTTAAAAACATTTCCATGAACTTGCTTCCAATCTATATTTACGTTGTTATATAATGAGTCCCATTTAACTCTACTCGAAGGTGTTTCACCGTTGAGTGACAAAGTGTTGTAAACATGTTTGTTTATGTCAGTTTTAGTAAGCATATTAGTAACAACTAATAGAAGGATTAGGACATCCTTTTAAAGCATCCTTTTTAATCAAAATACGATGTTTTGAAAGGAAAGTTTTAACTGATGTTGTAATGCTATAGAAATTTTAAAAATTCACTTTGTTTCTAGTCATTGTTTTTATGTCTAACCAATTTTTAAAACTTCCATCTGCTTCTAACAGGTCTTTTACATATCTTATACCACAATCGTATACTATTTTATTATAAATGTGCAGAGAATGTACCAAAATATTCCTATTAAAAACAGAGGCATGTTAATTACATCCAGCAATTTTGTAAAATTCCATTTCGAGATGAATACCATAAAAGATTTTAAAACATCGATCCAGAAATCATTTCTTGTATTATTAATAATTTTTTCACAGTACATCATTCCAAAATTAAATAGTTTCTGTGTGTCAATTATATTATTCGTGAATTTATGACAACTTTTACCACAAGCAACTAGTTTTCTTATCCATTTAATTTTCATACTTTTATTATAGTGACTGACATCAATCATGTTTAGACCTCCTTCCATGTAATTTTTTGCAAAGACAGTTTGTTTAATTTTAGCAGTACCTTCCCATACAAATTCGTAAAGTGTATTGTTCATTTTTTTCATAAATTCATTTGTTGGTGATGGTAAACTTATAAATAGATGTGTGAGTAAAAGTAATAAAATATTTTTGACTACAGTTATTCTTCCAATTGGTGTTAGTTCTCTTTTTTTCCAATAACTTATAGTGTTATTAATGCTTTTAAATTTGCTTTCAAAATTTGACTTTATCATTTTGTCTGGATCAACATGGAACATTAGTCCAAGAAGTTTAAATTTTATTTCGCCCCAAGTTAATTTCCATTTCGTCTTGATAGATCTTATACTATACTTCACACTGCCAATCCATATAAGTTTTGTTTTGTCGACATTAACTTTCAAGCCAGAAATATGTGAGAATTTTTCTTGTAATTCAAGAGTACTTTTAATCGATTTTTCAGAACTGTCTAAAAAGTGTTGTGTCATCAGCAAATTGTGATATGATATATTGTTCTTTTTTTTTTTTTTTTTTTTTTTAATTTTATTTTCAGTCATGTTATATATCTATCGTACTTTAAAATTTAAGAATAAGAATATTAAGAATTTCGGTGCAAAGGATGAAATATAAGCGGATATTGGATCACCTTGTTGACATCCCCTTCTGACTTTGAAATAATCTGAAAGAAAACCATTCATTTGTACGCATACCTCAGTATTATGTAGAAATGGTTAAATCCATTCTTTGAATATTACACTGAAATTAAAATATTCACGCGTTTTTTTTTTTTTTTTTTCAATAAAATTAAATGACAGGGAATCAAAGGACTTTTCAAAATCTATTAACATTAAAAGTCCAGGTATTCTATGTTCTTTACACTATCGCATAATGTCATGGACTAGTCTTGTGTTTTCACCTATAAACCAGTCTATTAAGAACCAAGCTTGGTCGCTTGATATGATACGATCCAAAACGTGTTTCATCCTATTTGCAATACTCCAAGATGCAAGCTTATACAAACATTAATTAAAAGAGTGATAAGTCTCCAGTTTTTTAAAAACTTTTTTGGTTTATTATCTTTTGGTATGCAAGTTATAGTCTCTAATTTAACGTTCGGTGAAAAGGATCTAGAAATAAATGCGTGATTTAATGCTCTAAAAACAAAATGACCTATCCTATTCCAGAACACCTTATAAAAAATGGAAGTAAAACCATCCCCTCCTGGGCTTTTGTCGTTTTTCATGTTTTTAAGTGTATGTGTTACCTCATTCTATTGTAATAATCCTTCAAGTTTCTTCTTCTGCTTTTCGTCTAGCTTACTTGAAGTACAGTTTTATAAGTCTTCCTCTAAATTGACGGCAATCAAATTGTTTGATTTATTATATAAAGTTTCATAATAATGTCTTGCTTCTTTAAGGATTTCCCTTTGGTCAAATAAGTGATTGCCATCTTCTGTTTCTATAAAATGAATAGTTTCTTATGCAATATTTTATTTTTCCAAATTACAGAAATATTTCGTCACTTTCTCTCCACTGTCGACCCAGTTTGCTCTAGACCTAAAAAAAGAGCCATGTAGTTTTTCTTTTCGTAAGTTTTCTAACTCTGATTGTAGTGAAGATAACCTATCTTTATTCGTTTCATCTGTCTCTAAAAAAAGTTTTCGTTTTCAGTATGTTTTTCTCTCTGGTTTTTAGCTTTTGTTTTATAACTTGAAAATAAGATTGTTTCCCCCCCCCCCCCGTATTTCCATTAACAAGGTTTCCATAAAAAGTTGATCATCTATTATAAATTGTAACTCTGAGCGACCAATATTGATAATATTTTCTCTATTATAAACTGGTAAAGAGTATTGTAGGATAACATTATTTATTTTTTCATTAATAAGATTATTACATTCTATGTCATTTAATAATTTCATAATGACATTAACCTAGCGATGGATGCATCATGATGAGAAAAACTAGAAAAACAGCCAGCAGTATGAATGAAATGAAATGCCTTGTGACTGGTGAGTCAACACCAGAAACATTTGCAATGGTGCACTGGTTGTACTGATAAAAATACTCAAATCCTAAATTGACTCAAAGAACACACAATAATAAAAATAAGCACTAAGAGGGCCATTTGTCATATAAAACCCCTTAATTTTACCTAGGGTACGATAATTGAGGGGACGAACAGCTTTCACAAAAAAATCTTGATATCGAACAGAAAAAATCCTACTTTCAGAATGGAAAAAGTACTCATTTTAAGTTGAAAGTTTACAGTTTTTATTTATGCAATGAAGTCTACAGTTTGATCCGATTCTTTTGAATTTGCAAAGATTGTTTGGCTCATCAAGGGACTGAACTCTATTAAAAGTGAAGAATATCAAGTATTCCGTTCAGGACAAGCAGCCACTACGATATAACCACGATGTGTGTGTTATTATGCCCCCCTTCGAAGAAGTGGGGGTATATTGCTTTGCACTTGTCGGTCGGTCCGTCGGTCGGTCCGTCGGTCGGTCCGTAGACCACATTTTTGTCCGGAGCATAACTCAAAAAGTATTTCAGGTATCATCTTGAAACTACATAGGTGGATAGATCTCATTAAGGAGAAGTGCAGTGCACAAGAATCATAACTCTGCCAATCATATTAATGGAGTTATTGCCCTTTGTTGATTTTCATACCTAATTTTTGTCCGGAGCATAACTCTAAAAGTATTTCAGGTATCATCTTGAAACTTCATAGGTAGATAGATCTCATTAAGGAGAAGTGCAGTGCACAAGTACCATAACTCTGCCCATCATATTTTTGGAGTGATTGCCCTTTGTTGATTTTCATACTTAATTTTCGTCCGGAGCATAACTCTAAAAGTATTTCAGGTATCACCTTGAAACCATATAGGTGGATAGATCTCATTAAGGAGAAGTGCAGTGCACAAGTCCCATAACTCTGTCTACCCTTTTTTGATTTTCATACCTAATTTTTGTCTGGAGCATAACTCTAAAAGTATTTTAGGTATCATCTTGAAACTACATAGGTGGATAGATCTCATTAAGGAGTAGTGCAGTGCACAAGAACCATAACTCTGTCTACCCTTTTTTGATTTTCATACCTAATTTTTGTCTGGAGCATAACTCTAAAAGTATTTCAGGTATCATCTTGAAACTACATAGGTGGATAGATCTCATTAAGGAGTAGTGCAGTGCACAAGAACCATAACTCTGCCCATCATATTTTTGGAGTTATTGCCCTTTGTTGATTTTCATACGTAATTTTTGTCCGTCACATAACTCAAAAGGTTTTTCAGATATCATCTTTAAACTTTATATGTGGATAGATCTTAGTTAGGAGAAGTGCATTGCACAAGAACCATAACTCTGCCCATTTTATTTTTGCAGTTATTGCCCTTTGTTGATTTTTGTACTTAGTTTTTTTCCGAAGCATAACTCAAAAAGTTTGTGAGGTAAAATCATGAAACTTTAAAAGTTGATAGTTCACATAAATGGGAAGTGCAGTGCCCAAGAATTGTTACTTTATCATTAATAATTTTTTTGTAATTAACCTTTGTTCCTTTTTATACTTTGAACTTAATAGTTTATAATCACATGTTATATTTAGAATTGGATGCCATTGGGGGGGGGGGCATACATGTTTTACAAACATCTCTTGTTATAATTACTAACGACGTTCTCTAGAGAATCGATGTAACGATATGAGCGAATATGTCTCATCATTCTGTAAAGTGAACTTTTGATTGTGCGCTGAACACGTTCGGCATAGTTAGCCTTTGCTGGATTTTGCATCGTAAAAAATAAATATCTTCAGATTTCATTACCTTTTTAAACCAGCGATATAAATTCGATTCCCGATCAGCCCGAATCTTCTTCAGCTTCTGCTGACGTAAAATGCTCTTCATGGCTTTTAGGACAGCTTTCGCCTTTTTGTTTTTCAACGTTCGTACCCACAATTTTCTTTACAGTATGTTTTCGCAAATAGTTAGAAATTGCACTCCGTCATTTTCTTCCGCTAAGATAGCCATGGACAGCAAATCTATATCCCACTGCTCGTTAACAGATGTTATTTGCACATTTGTGGTCTTAACGTATTGGACCTGTAATAAAAACAGCTATTTCCACTATAGTATCAATCCTACAAATTTGCTAGGATTAAAAATGAGTATCATTGTATTACTTTAACCGATCCAATTTTTCCTTTTCGTCCTTCTAAGAATTATCATTTATAAATCTAAAACCACCGTATTGCCATTACAAAGGAAGCTAATAATTACCTCCCTTTTCTGAGAATTAACAAAAGTATGCAAAAGTATTATATCTGTATAAAATCGTATTTTTCGACTATCAAGAAATTTTATGCCATGCTGCACTAGAAGTATTACTGGTCGACTACCTTAAACCGATATCGTACTGGCTTTTGTAATGCATACGAATCTTGATTGCCCAAACGTTCTCACATATAATCGACCGTAAATACACCGGGATACTAACACTTTCCTTAACTTTTGCGGTCCGCCAAAAGTTGCAGAATTTAAGTTCTTCAACGTAATATTTAATCAATATATTTTCTTTTCTCTGATCATCCATCTCTCTTACAGATAAACAAAAGATTGAAAAAATGCGCAAAAATCAATAGAATTTATATGTTCTGTTATGACGTCATCGATGCAATGGAAACAGCTAAACAATAGATTGAAAAAAAAAATGCGTAAAATCAATGGATGGTGTCATCGGATCACCGAGGATTTTTGCTCCGAATACCGAGGATTCCTCTTGTACTTTTGACACTACTTATTTCACGCCGATAAGTTTTCTGTGTCAAAAATATAAAAAAAAAACAAATTTGTACCGAAAAGGTGATGAAACGTAGATTAAGTTCTGATTGTCATACTATTACTTCTTTATAATCCTTTAACTACTGAAATGTTTGAAAATTTTTCAGCTGCCATTAAAACTGTTGTTTCTTAAACATATCAGTGGAGGAGGGGAAGTGCCGAATCTAAGTTGTGAGAACTTGTGGCCAGACCCCTTTATCAATGTACATGTGTCATTCCATGTACTAGAAATTGTGTTTATGTATTGCTTTTGTTGACATGTAAGTATGTGTTGTAATAAAACATGTTTAAACTTAATTATTTTCTCTATATCGTGGTATACAAAACTACGTTGTGAGATATGAGCCCTCGTGGATTACATATTGTGTCTCATAATTCACAACTATTATTTGTTGAACGATATACCATGATATAAAGAAGATTTTTTCTTAAATAAGAAACGGTATGATGATCAGAATTCGAGATGATGACTTTGATGTAGTTTTGCATGCATACTAATAAGTGTGCGAGTGTTCCCTTTTACGTGAGGACAAATGTTTATGCTAATCTTAATTCAAAACATTTGTGAGGGGCAAGGTTTGGCTGAAATAGGACAGTTTTGTTTATGAACAACTGCAGTAGAAAACACTACAGGAAAAAGAAAAAGGTACGCCCAGAGAACGTTTCCTCCTTTTTTCTAAGACCGTATATTGAAAACATTCGTTCGTCAAAATCATTGAAATAGGGATTCCTTTGGTGAAGGGTTACGCTTCCTGTCTCTGAAACTGATATGTATAACTCTTTACAGTTTATGTATGATCTAAGGGTTATCGTCAACAAAATATTTAACTGAGCTATGCTCCGTGAAAAGAGGTTTCTGCATCTGCAAAAAGTATCGACCCAGGTTAGTCTGCGCATTCTGAGCCGGCTAACCTGGGTTTCGACCCAGGTTAGCCGGCTCAGAATACGCAGACTAACCTGGGTCGATACTTTTTGCCATTGGAATAAATGATTTATAGCATGATAGAGATTTGTTTTCTATGAACTACTGTATAGACTGAAAATAGATAAATAGATACATGCATACATCATGTAATCTACCTTTGAAAGGGTAGGACAACCTTGTGGGAAAAGAAGGAAATGCTCGATACAAGCACTTTCTCCCATTCTTTCGATGTTTTCAAAAGTGTATGTGTTTTTAAGGGTCTATAATGCGTGAGTTTGTTCGGAAATGGATTAAGTACGACTTATGTTATTGATAATCAATAACAGTAGCGAAAATCGCATCCGGCGTACTTGAGTTAAAGTGTGGCAACTAGACAATCTATAAAGTACGATGGGTGAAGAAACCACACGTACATGTATGCATGCATTTGCAAACTGCAATAGAATTATATAAAAGTATAATTTAAAACAAGTGGGCCAATATGGCCTGGATCGCTCACCTGAATTTTTGAGAGACCATAGCCCATTTTGTTTTCGAGGTATTGAAACACTAGAAACAACATCATTATTTTGCCAAGCAATTTTCAAAAGGTCACTAATAAAAGTCATTTCAAAATCTGACCAGCAGTTTAAGAAAAGAAGAATTTTTATCAAGAGTTCCTTTATTTCCGTAAAGTGCAAGTAGCCCCCCATTCATCAGAGCCTTGTTTCTTGACCTATCAAAATTTCGCGAACAGTTTTTGAAAAGGGTCACCCAAAGAACATCCCTGTGAAATTATTTCAAATTCTGATTAACAGTTTCAGAGAAGAAGAATTTTCAAAATTTCTTCATGTCCGTATAGTGCAAGTAGCCCCCATTCACCAGAGCCATGTTTCTTGACCTATCAAAATTTCGCGAACAATTTTTGAAAAGAGTCACCCAAGGGAGATTGCTGTGAAATTATTTTGAAATCTGATAATGGGTTTCAGAGAAGAAGAATTTTTAAGAATTTATTCATTTCCATATAGTGCAAGTAGCCCCCATTCACTAGGACCATGTTTCTTGACGAATCAAAGTTTCGCGTACAATTCTTAAATAGGGTAAAAAAGGAACATATCTGTGGAATTATTCCAAAATCTGACCAACCGTTCCAAGGAAGAAGTTTTTTTTTATGAATTTCTTCTTTTCCATATAGTGAAAGTAGTACCCATTCACCAGAGCCATGTTTCTTGAACTATCAAAATTTCGCGAACATATTTTGAAAAGGGTCACCCAAAGAACATTTCTGTGAAATTATTTCAAATTCTAATCAGGAGTTTCCGAGAAGAAGAATTTTTAAGATTTTCGTTTTTTTCTGCATAGTGTACGTAGCTCCCATTCACCAGAGCCACGTTCTTGACCGATCAAAATTTCACGAACAATTTTTGAGAAGGATCAACCAAGTAATATCTCTGTGAAATTATTTTAAAATCTAGCCAGCGGTTTCAGAGAAGAAGATTTTCAAAGAATTTCTTAGAAAATTCCATTTGGTTGCTATGGCAACCAGAGTTTTGACAGATTCATATTCTGTGACCACTTTTTAAAAGGGACCTTCCAAGCAACATTCCAGCCAAGTTTGGCCCAAATTGGCCCAGCGGTTTAGGAGTTGATGTTTAAAGAATTGTTGACGACACGCGACGCACGACTAAAGACGGACGACGGGTGATCCTCAAAGCTCCCCTTGAGCAAATTGTGCTCATGTGAGCTAAAAAAGAAAAATGATTTATCACTGAATTATGTGAAACAATAGACAGCAAACCGTCTATAAGTGGAATATATATGTGTACTAGTAGTTATAGGAGAAGTAGTAGCAGTAGTATTAGAAGTAGTAGTTGAAGTAGTAGTAGTAGTAGTTCTTGTTGTTATTGTAGTAGATGTAGAAGTAGTGGTACTTGTTGTTGTTGTTGTTGTTGTTGTAGTAGATGTAAAAGAAGTGGCAGTTGTTGTAGTATATGTGGAAGTAGTGGTAGTAGTTGTTGTTGTTGTAGTATATGTGAAAGTAGTGGTAGTTGTTGTAGTTGTTGTAGTAAATGTAGAAGTAGTGGTACTTGTTGTTGTTGTTGTTGTAGATGTAAAAGAAGTGACAGTTGTTGTAGTAGTAGTAGATTTAGAAGTAACGGTAGTTGTTGTTGTTGTAGTAGTAGAAATCAATGGTTTACAAAAAACTATCAAGGACTAACGCCAAATATCTAGTTATGCTTCTTGAACCATTTTCCAAACAATTCCTGGGCAAAACTTTAATGTATTTGGAAGAGAAATTTTGAAAACACTTTTGGAATAGAGGGAAATGCTGGTTAAATACACGTAGTTATCAGTGTGGAAATTCTGATTCTTTAAGAAAACCATATACACATATACACAAACATAATGACGCGATAAGTATTCCATCTTAATTCATGAATTAATCGACAATATAGAACAGAATCAGAACAGAAACATTCATTTGACTTTAATCACAAAAGCTCATTGTCTCTTATACACGTGCATGTACATATATATATATATATATGCATGTTATACATGTTATAAAATGACAGTCATGTATCACGGAAGAAATCATTCAAACAATAACAGCACAATAACAAAGTATAGTCACACATGTCAGAAAAACTTCAAAGTAAATTGTCTTTCCTGAAATCAATTATTCAAGTGAACCATATACTTCCTCACAGAAACCAATAAATAAACTTACTTTTTCCGACATGAACACATAACCTTGAAGCTGTTTCTCGCCTATGTTTATCTTTCAATCGGAAAATACTCGCAGCTAAAAAAGGACTTAACCCATTGCCACACAATCCCTACTTTTGACGACCCTGAGGAAGAAGCCTTTGGAAAACATTGTGGGAAAAGGAGAAAATGCTGGTAACCAGCATTTTCTCCTTTTCCCACAATGTTTTCTATCCTTCCCTAAACATATCTCAAACTTTCAGTCACTTTCATTTTCATTTTGCGATATCTGGCCGACCAAAACTTATTGGTAGTAACAAGAGATCCGATAGAAGCGAAAACTTACTTACGCTCTCACAAGTGTCGACCCAGCCGAACATGCCAGGTGCTAACGAGGAAGCAGAGTTAGAATTCGAGGGTACTGCGACTTCTGACACTTTGTTGTAGGAAAATGGTCGAGGCCCTTTATGTGATCTTAACCCTTTTCGTGATCAGACTGGTAGAAATATAAGTGAAAAAGACACCCTGTTGTGTGACAGTATGAAAACTATTAACATTTTGACCTGGAATATTGAAGGTTTAAAAAAGTATATTTACGACCTCACTCTTATTAGGTATTTACAGAATTTTGATATCGTAAGTCTAAATGAGACATGGTCAGAGCGTTATTCTGAATTTGACACTTTTTTACCAGGGTTTACATGCTATGACTCTGTTAGAACTAAAAGGGGAAGAATCCGCAATAGTGGTGGTATCGCTGTATTTATCAGAGAAACGATTGTTCAACAATTAAATATCAGACGCATATACAAACATTTTGAAAATTGTGTATTTTTGTATTGTAATATGTCTTGTTTCTCGGACGTTAGAGATTTAATCCTTTGTTTTGTATATGTATCCCCAGAGGGTTCTACGTTTTATAGAGACTATGAAGAAAAAGATGGAATTAAATTATTACAGACTTCAATAAACAGGGCGCATGCAGATTATCCTGAATGTGCCCTGTTTATTGCAGGCGATTTTAACGCTAGATGTAAGGATTTTCTTGACTTTATCCCCGATGACTCGTTACATGCTATATTTGGAGACCCTTGCTACGAAGGCGATACATTCAATCTACCACGAAATACTAAAGACACTGCTCGATATAATACATTCGGAGTGTCGCTTATGGAATTATGCTGTTTGTTTGATGTTCATATCTTGAATGGACGAACTACTGGAGATATTAATGGAGAAATAACATGTACTGCAAATGAAGGCTGCAGTACTGTAGATTATAATATCGCCTCTTCTGATCTGTTCAAACATGTAGAAAGATTTTCTGTGGAAAATATGGATTATTCAGTGCATTTTCCATTATCCTGTACTTTGTTGTTCAAATTGGCAGTCGTATCCCCAATCACAGACAAAAACAGCCAAAAAGATTACAATAAGTCACAGATAAGATATAAATGGACCGAAGAAAAATCCACTATTTTCTACGATAAATTCGTTGATCTGCTAAATCGAGCTAGTAATAGCATTTATGACTATTTAGAGAATAATATCACAAAATCTGCTGATATTATAATCAATATATACAAAAATTCTGCTGAATGTATGAGATTAAAAGTAACTCAACCGCATTTTGAGAACAATCTTAATGCTGTATGGTGGGATGATGAGTGTGAGCGTGCCAAATCCGAAAAACTTGCAGATCTGCGTCAATTTCGATTAACTAACTCACCAGAGGACCTCAATAAATATATTTCAGGGAGAAACCGGTTTAAATATATTTGCAAAACTAAACGTTCACTATATGAAGCAAATCAACGTAAAATGTTAATTAATTCTAGACGTAGTCCAGGCAATTTTTGGAAAATTGTCAAACATGGTACATCTACTGTTTCTAATAATAACTCCGACGAAATCTCGGCGTATGAATGGTATAATTATTTTAAAACCTTATTTTCCGATAGACTAATGGGGCCCGTTTATGCGCTGAACTCTGAACAAATTGACGAGGAAAAGCTTGAAGCCGCTAGTTCATTAAATAATCCGTTCCATGAACAGGAAATAGTCTCATCTATTCGGAGTCTTAAGACCGGAAAAAGCCCAGGACCTGATGGTCTGACGTCGGAATTTTTCAAGTTCACGTGTACCGAAATCGCCCCTTATCTTACAGACATTTTTAATGCTATCTTTAACAGCGGAGAGTTTCCAGCAAGCTGGGGGGAAAGCATAATATGCCCTATTCACAAAAAGGGCTCTCGCAAAAATCCAAATAACTATCGAGCCGTTTCACTTATAAATGTTATAAGCAAATTATTTACTTTAGTTTTAAATAAGAGGTTAATGGAATGGTCACGAGAAAATAATATTATTGATGAAGCACAAGCTGGGTTTCGTGCCGGATACTCAACAATTGATAATTTGTTTACTTTACAAGGAATTGCTCAAAAATACCTAACTAGAACAGGCGGCAGATTTTACTGTTTATTTATAGATTTTTCAAAAGCATTTGATCGTATTAATCATGACGTCTTATGGCATAGTTTAAGAAATAAAGGCATTCATGGAAATTTTCTACGTATATTACAGTCAATGTACGGGAGACTATCTGCATGTGTTAAATTAACAACAGGTACTACGAGTTATTTCCCTTGTTTAGTCGGCACCCGTCAAGGCTGTGTGAGCAGCCCGCTCTTATTTTCCCTTTTCATAAACGATCTCTCAACTCTGTTACGTGAATCTTGTCAGACAGGAATATTTGTAACCAACCAAATTCCAGATATCTTAAGTTTACTGTATGCTGACGACATCGCAAGCTGTGCAGAAACTGTAAATAAGCTACAACAACAAATTAACATTGTTGATAATTTTTGCCAAAAAACGGGCATGCAAATCAATATTGAAAAGACAAAAATAATCGTATTTAGAAATGGTGGACCTCTGCGTGACAATGAGCGATGGTTTTACGGAGGAACAGAAATTGAATCGGTCTCCTACTATCGATATATGGGGCTACTATTTACACCTAAATTAAAATGGACTCGCGCCAAATTAACACTAGCTGCACAAGCCCAGAAATCTATAATGTCAATTTCTAACTATCAGCGCAAATTTGGTTACTTTCATCACAATGATATCTTCAAATTATTTGACTCTATGGTAAAACCTATTCTTTGCTACGGGGGAGAACTATGGGGTTTTGAATATGCGCAACAAATTGAATCTATTCATGCTCAATTTTGTAAAACTTTCCTTGGCCTACCTCGCCATATAAACAACAGTATGGCGTTAGGGGAATGTGGACGACTGCCTCTTTGTACAACTTATTATGTTAAACCTATAAAATACTGGTGTCACATTCTGCAAATGTCGCCCAATAGATACCCTAGAAATATTTATATAATGTTGAAACAACAAGACGAAAATGGACGGATAAACTGGGCAACCAATGTGAAAAATATGTTATTTCGTTACGGCTTCGGTTTTGTCTGGGTCTCACAAGACGTTGGTGATACAGACGCATTTGTTTATCAGTTTAAACAAAGAATCATGGATTTTGCTACTCAAAACTGGTTTGAAGATATAGCCATATCCGGCAGATGTCGTCTATATAAGCACTTCAAAACTCTTTTGAACGTAGAACGTTATCTAACATACGACCTACCATTTTATCTACGAAAAGCTATGTCTAACTTTAGATGCTCAAACCATTTTCTAAATATAGAAATGTGCAGACGAACCGGAATTGATCGTGATCTAAGATTTTGTCCGTACTGTGAGAACCTAGAGAGAATCGAAGCTACAGAGGATGAAATTCACGCTTTCTTTGATTGTAATTTGTATTCTGATCTGCGCCAACAGTATATAAGCCCTTACGCAGTACCTACAAGAAATAGGGAAATTGAATTAAGTAGGTTGATCTCAATCGATGATCCAAAAATTCTGAAAAATGTAGCTCATTTCGTTTTTCTCTTTATTAAAAGGCGAAAGTCATATAGTTCACAATAATTCATTTACTTTTTATGAATAGTCTGATATCTCATCTATGTTTAAAACTAAAATGTTGTCTTTTCCCAATAATTGTATAAGTTGGCATAATTATTCACTGTTTATCTAGTATAATCTACTATAACTCGTTTTGACGGTGTTTAATCCATTACCACTCAATTCCTACTTTTGGCGCCCCTGAGAAAGAAGCCTTTTGAGGGCACTGTGGAAAAAGGAGAAAATGCTGGTAATCAGCATTCTCTCCTTTTCCCACAGTGTTTTCTACCGTTTTCTACCGTTTCCAGAATAAATTTCTATTTTTCATCACCTTTATTTTTTCGTCTGCAAATGCTTTTAATTTGGACCAGTCTAAAGTTTTTTCGTGTGGTAATGAGTTAAAAATGTATTCCTTATACTGTAACCTTTTTTTTTTTCCACTTCCCTACATTGTTGGAAAATCAGCTGGAAACCCTTTTTTTCCCATTTCCCTACATTGTGGGAAATTCATCTGGAAACAAGTTTCAATTTTTGAGTTAAGTTTATTTTGTTGTCTACAAGTGCTTTCAACTTGGATCGGTATAAAAAAAAAATCGACGTTTGATCTTCAAAACGTTTTATTGTTTGTTGTTTTGCTACCTACGTGTATTTAACCTATTGTAATACAAACCTTACTTGTGACGACCTTGAGAAAGAAGCCAGTAGAGGACGCTGTGAGAAAAGGAGAAAATGTTGGTAACCGGCATTTTCTCTTTTTCCCACAACATTTTTCTACTCTTCCCAAATCAGATTTCAATTATTTTTATTCACAGTTATATTGTCTTCTGCAGATGCTTTCAATTTGGACTAGTTCAAAATATTGCCGTTTGGTAAAGAGTAAAATTTTTGCCTATCCCGATGGGACGTTACATGCATACTCCCGATGAGAAGTATAAAGTTGTTTGTATTGTATCGTAATTGTATTGTATTATATGTAAAATTTATCTTTGTATTCGTATGTTTATTCCTGGTGTTGTATACGTATTATGATGTTATTTTCATGTGTAATGGGCCGGAGGCCTAAGTCACCAATAAAGTATTGTATTTGTATTTGTCGTCTGCAAATGCTTTCAAACTGGACATACCTAAAATCTTGTCGTTTGGTAACGAGTTAATGCACTGAATAACTCCGTAACTCATAGATTCTATTATATATTTTATTTGTAAGCTGCAGACCGGAAAAAAAAAAATTGATCAGTTGAAGAATGGCTTACAACTAAAGACTGCTTGATTGAAATAAGAAAAAGGGCATTATTGTACGCGCCCTTCCTTTATATGGTCTCTTTACCAGTATTTGCCTATATCTCTACATACTGACCCTTTACAAGACTACAAAACTTCAAACTCTTCTGTAATAAAAAGCATTTACAAAATACAAATTAATCCATAGGCTACTAAGCGGAACTCGCTGACCTTTTGTGGACAATGTAGATCAAGATCAGAATTCAAAGAACGTGCAAACTGACAAGGAGATATTGTTCCGAAAAAAAAAAACAACAGATTTTAACCCATTACCTCACGTGAAAAATTTAGACCGGTCCAAATTGAAAGTATTTGCAGATGACAAAATAAAGGTGACCAAAAAATTGAAATTTGTTCAGGGAAGGGTAGGAAACACTGTGGGAAAAGGAGAAAATGCTGGTTACCAGCATTTTCTCCTTTTCCCACAGTGTTTTCAAAAGACTTCTTTGTCAATGGCGTCAAAAGAAGGGATTGTGTGGTAATGGGTTAAACGGCAGAATTTCGATTTTTGTCATCGGCTTTAAAATTTCATTTCACTGATTCAGCATCATAAGGGTTAAATTGTGAAAAAAAAATGACGGAGTTGTCTACGAGAGGAAAGAAAACATCAAAAGAAAAGGAGAAAAAACTTATTTCCAGCATTTTTTCCTTTTGTTGCAATGTTTTCTTAAGGTTTATTTCTTATG
Organism: Tridacna crocea; assembly: GCA_943736015.1. NCBI lineage: Eukaryota > Metazoa > Mollusca > Bivalvia > Cardiida > Cardiidae > Tridacna > Tridacna crocea. The sequence goes on along the minus strand of OX031064.1, from coordinate 37,688,934 downwards.
GTCGTTAAAAAAAAACGAAACAGGAGAAAATAAAACTTCAACTTACTTACTTCCTCGTAAAACAAAGTGTGCACTAGACCACTCGTACAGATATCAAATTAAAGACTATGGTACAGATATCAAATTAAAGACTATGGATAAATGACATTCACGTCTTACACTGTCGATATTAGATATACTGTGCTGCATGAAAGAATATTCTGCTAGTTACTACTACATTTTCCTTTTGTCACAAATATTCAAACTTGAAAAGAAGAGCCAGCTTTAGACACTGACCGTCGTCCACTATGTATACATATATGCATTTTTTTTTTCCAGAGCCAATAAACCCTTCTCCTGCTGAATAGATTAAATGGAACCTTTGAAAGTCCAAAACCAAAATAGTGCCATTTCAAATGCATTCTTTGAGGAAAAATATCTTTTTGCCGGACAGTGTAGATCCAAGATCAGACTGCACGTTCTGTGCAGTCAGATCTTGAATCTACGCTGTCCGCAAAAAGTCAGCAAGTCGCGATCAGTAGCCTAAGGATTAAGTATACATTAACTAGACCTTGTTCGATACACTGAAACACAAACAAAATACCGCATAGCATTGAAAAAACAAGCGGAGGGCACTGATCCAAGATCAGACTGTACATTCTGTACATTCTGTGCAGTCTGATCTTGTTCCATGTTGCGAACAGGAGCCCGTGTTTCAAACCGATGACGCTTGAAAGGGTTAACCCTTATCCCGCACAATAAGTGAAATCAAACTCTCAAGCCTATAGTATAAAATTCAATGTTGCTTTTTCAAAGGTACGTTTTTGGGGGTAGCATGCCCTTATCGAACAGTGTAGATTAAACACGTTCTGTGCAGTCTGATCTTGATCTATACTGTCAGCAAAAGATTGGTGGGTTGCACTTGGCATCCTATGGAATAGATAAAGGAACAAGTAGTTTGAAGAGTGTATTCAATCTATCGTTCAATAAATGTAATTATCGAGTATAATCACATGTAGATAGTTTGTATGCATTTTATTTTTCTATTTAACCAATAGCATATTCTCTGTAAAAGAAATAACAACCGTATTGAATTGCACCTATTGACTTTGCATAAAGCAAACTGCAGGTAAAATATGTGACTGCCAGTCTGCCTGCCTGCCTGCATGTCTGTCTGTCTGTCGATCCGCCAGTCTTTCCACCACCAGCACACGACCGTTTCTCTCTTCCCGTCTTCCCTCTGTCTCCCTGGCCTCGTCTCTCTCCATCTCTCTCTGTCTGTCTGTATCTCTCTCTCTCTCTCTCTCTCTCTCTCAGTTTTCAGCGGGCGGGCTCTTTTATGCCCTTTCCCGCCACTCTCACAATCTCTAGCTTCGAAGCACCCACTCGGTTAGGTTTTGGGTAAAGTTCATACATACATGATGGAATTCAGTTTCATAATCGTATTAAATGATTTCTATTGTCATTAGCCCATTACTCGGTTAATCCTATTTCAGGACAATCAGTCTGTATTCCAACAACAGGATTTTCTTTTCACAAGTCTGGTACTTTATGATTTAGTCTGATTTTACCATTTCAAGGCGCCAAGTGCTGGTGTTATGCAGATAAATGACCCTTCCCTAAACAATGACCCGGGTCATTATTCTACGTAGAGAGCTGATCCCAAAGTCATTTCACTACGTAGAGGAATGACCAAAGTCATTCCTCTACGTAGAAAAATGACCCATGGGTCATTTTGTAGGGGAGGGTCACGTCTCTGTATTACACCGGCACCGGCGCTGCTAGAAAATTAACGTCTCCCGGCATATCGATATGAACTCATGTGCCGCCTGAACTTCTAAATTTCACCTTTCTGATCTTATATAAATACGTATTCCTCGAGAAAAAAAATCGATTCCACATACAAGAAACTTCTCACAAATTCCGTACTTACCTTTCCACGGTAACAAACTATTTACATTATCCAAGCTCTATGTCATAAACAAAGTAACGTATCCTTGGAATTTCCTGCGGTGTAATAATATGCAGCCTCTCCGGTGTACTATATGATGTGTTTCGGAAATCGATTAATCCTTATAGAGCACGGTGTTTTCCCGGTTAGCTTATTATCTTCGCAAATGATTTTTTCCATTCTTGCAGTGGGATATTTAAATAGATTTGTAAAATATCCTCCGACATTCCGACCAAGGATGAAACCCTTTACATTATTATATTCTTATTGCAAGGGCCTTTTTTTCAGTTTGGAATTTGGCTGTACATTGGCTCTCACACAGAGAAAGAGACTGAGAGTTTGAAATTGCTTGGTATTCTGGTTTTTGCTACTGTATGAAAAGACCAATGTCATCCATAAATAAGTCCTGCCTGAACGTTTAACTAATCATTGTTTCCACAATGGTTATGCGAGAAAGCAGTTATTTGCTTGCGAAGTATAAGAAAAAGAAACTCTGGGAAAGCATGGACACTTCTGAATATGAGCACCAGCTGCCACGATATATAGCTGAAGTAAGGCCTGTTTCACATCAGCCTTGCGATTTTTTCGTCGTACGATTTCCGCCGCAAACACAATCGCCAACTATTCGTACCCGTCGCACATATTGCAAATTTGCAAAGCGATCTCCGTACGTTGTTCGTACGGTTGACTCACGAACTGTACGGTGTCCGCAGGTTGAACGTATGAAAAAAACAAAGCGACGTGTTCGCACGGCTGTCATGCGGTTATTTTAAGGCTGCCGCACAAATTCTCAAGGCACCCGCAAGACTGTCGTAAGAATTTTCAAAATTTCTTACGACCACCGCACGGCAAGCACGAATTTGCAAGACAGCTGTCCGGTGTTCGTGCGATCGCCTTAAGGAGGAGGAATTATCTCCTCTTGTCCAGATTTTGATATATATATATAGACACAACGGTATGCAGCAGCATCCTCATTCTGCAGAAGGCTATCCAGGCACAGTGGTTGCGTATTGCAGCCATGAACAGAATACTCGCGGATGAACGGGACGACGCTATTTTATGCTAAAGGCATATTTGTCACTCTTGTACAAGCACATGCTTTCTTCATCTGAACCCTGGGTTGGTGTTACCTCGGTTTTATCGGGTTCAATGGGAGGTTCAGCAACCGTAGCCTTCCCTTTTCCCTTTTGAGATCTTTGTTTCTGACGCATGGCCTTCTCTTCCTGAAATCTCGATAGCGACTGATGACGAACAAGATATAAAACTTTTTAAAAGAGGAGGGATGATGCTAAGTTTTCGCAAGGCATTTGCGGGGCAGCCGTGCGACTCAATAAATTGTTCGTACGTTCCACAATAGTCTTCAGACAGACTTTCACCAAACGCAAGGCGTTCGCGAAACAGCCGCAAGATTTTCATGCTATCATCGTGCAGTCTTCGCAAGTATAAAACAGTACGATTGATATGCGATGATCTCAAGGTAACCGTACGGCTGCCGTGTGGAAACCGTACAGTTGCCGTGCGAAGTCAAAAGTCGCTAAGAAATCGCAAAGAAAATTTATGCGCATGTTGAAAAACCAGCTTGCGACGTCTACGGCGTTGGGAACTCGTACGAAAGTCTTGCGGAGTCCGTGCGAAGTCCTGCGATTTGTCAAAAAATGTTCCCGTACGGCTGTCGTAAGGCTGATGTGAAACGGGCTTAACGTGGAAAACTGCTTTAGATACTATACAATCAAGGTGGGTAAAGTTCGAGTTGCTTCCCTTTAATAGAGAGAGAACACTCGAGGAGTCTAAGTGCTGTAGTCGTGAGAGGTAAGGACTCTTCAGTTTAGATATCAGTTTTTCTCCTACAAAACCCTTCGGAAAGCAAGTAAATAGTATTCAAATTCCTATTTATAGGAGATTGACTTGATCGATTGGAAAAATCCTTCCCAGGAACGGATAGCCCAGTTCACTAACGGCCGTCATGTGACAGAAATAATGTTGGAAACGAACGTTAAAAACAACCAACCATAATACTTATTTTCAAACCTGCCTAAATTTCTCCGGCCTATGCTTCCCTTACCAAACAATTATTGTCGGTTTGATTCCAAAACCTCGTAACTACAGCTTGTTACAAGCTGTAGTTACGAGGTTTTGGAAGCAAACCGACGTTATGTGTTTTAACGACCCTGCAGAGTAAAGCGGCTTTTTGAAAACGATACCAAGGAAAGGAGTAAATGCTGGTGATCAGCATTTTCTCCCTTCCCACAATGCTTTGTTGGATCATATTTGTAACAAATCATATATGTAACACCTGTTACATATATGATCACATATGTAACATGTGTTACATATATGACTCGGAAATCAAGCATAAATGTAATATTTTGTGACGAATATGATCGATGCCGGTTTTTGATGTGACATGAAATCACATTATGTCACAGGTCAATTTTGATTTAAAAACAGTACAAAAGAATGCATATTTACATCTGAAACACATTTGTAGCAGGTTTTTATTCACCAGATGGGCCAATATCTTGATACTGATTTGTTGTGTCACTTTGTCCATCGTCGTCATCGGCGGTGACGTCGACGTCACTCTTTCGCGTCCGCTCCATATTTCCTCAACTCTTTAAAGGATATTCATGAATATAATGTCCGGTATCGTGGCTGCTCTCTGTTTATATATATAAACATATATATATGGGCCACAACGTGAGAAAATTTACCTTCGGACAATTGGTGAGTATTTGATAAACAACGTTATTTTGAATGTATAATATTTCTGGAGTATGTTAGTCTTTATTTGAACAGATTATTCAGGTTATTTTGTGAGTTATGACCAATTTACTATATGAACCCTACAAACGTCATTTACCTGAAAAATGAAGTCAAAGTTGCGTAATGCATTTCTGCGTGTTAGTAGAACCTACAAAACTCGATGCATTTGCTTAAAACTGTTTAAGCACTGATCAAACCCCGTATTGTAATACAAATAGACAACTAAACCTGTTACATATATGCTTCTCATGTCAACCCCCATTTTGGACAAACACATTTGTAACACACTTTATCTGTTACGAATGTGATCATGTACGTAACAAATGTGTTACATATATGATTTGTTACAAATATGATCCAACAATGCTTCCTACCCGTTTGAAGAAATATACCATCGCTTGATCCAAAATCCTTTCGGTTTTGGCAGGTGTAAAATTTTATCTCCTGGTAAAGAGGAAACTACTTCTGGATTGATAAAGAAATGACCTTTACAGGAGAGGAGCTGGCTGCATATACATTTCGTTAATTTCGCGAAGGTCTTTACAAACATTTCGAACAAGAAATCTAACTGGGCGACGCTCTGTGACTTGAGATTTGATGTATCTGTAAAAATAAGCAATGACCTAGGTCAGCCTGCGCAAGTTAACCTGTGTCAAAACTTTTTGCCACCCATGTAAGCGTTCAAATTCACAGTTAGGTTTGTATGTAAGAACAACCTTTAAACACAGCGAGATCAAAACCCTAGCAAAATAAAAGATGCAGATCTTACAAAAATATTTATTCCTATTCCATAGAGTTCATGCAATTGGTATATCTACATGTATGAGCATATGACTTAGGTTCATAATCAATGAAAACAAATATAATAAGTACTGAACAGATTAAAATAAAGATAAAGTAATCTCCATGCCAATAAATACTGCAAATGATAAAAGTAATTTGCACTGGATCAATTACACGAGACATTGAAATCAATAGACTACATTTGAAACACCAAATTAGATCTACATTTATAGACAGTAAGACAGACAGGCGTACAAACAGGTATGTAATGACAAGTTATATTCGATCAAAAAGGTAAATCATTATAAAAGGATAAGAAAGTCCTTTTAACATAAACCCCTTTAGTATACCTACCACGAATTTCCTGATCTTAAACGTGTTTGAGAAAAGATTTGGAAACGCAATTGGATCATCAAGTGACGTCACTTGTTAAAGCATATATTCCTTCCCAATAGTCCTGGACTCTTAGGAAAAAGGTGTTTGCAACAAAGTTTACAAAAAATGTGTGGCTTTTTTTACCATTTCATAACATTTTGTAACGTTTCAAGGACAATCCCCAATATATTTTCAACATACGAGTATTCCGAAATCACACTGATTGATATTCAATTTTTACCATTAGCTAGAATTTTCATTCAAATTATAATCTAGGGGAGACTAAAGCTTATGTTCTTCGGTGATGTTTCATGAATAATATATAAAGTAATGAACAAGGTGCGAAACTTTTTCTTTAAAAAATCTTATAATAGCACGACAAGGAGAATATCAATGGAACATCTGCATGAGTATTATGTACTTTGGTTAAAATTGTCTCCGTTTTAATTGCTGTTAAATATTATTCATATCTTCTCTTTCTTCCGAAAATCCTTTAACACTAAACACATGTACGTAATAACTCCCCCCATTCCAAACTGCGACCAATCCCAGTCCGGCAACAAAAAGATAGTTCACTGTGTAAGAATACAAACAAAACTGACAGCCAATCATCGTCATCAGACAAAATATCCATACCCGGATGTAGAATCTCAGACAGCGACATCTGCAGGTAGACAAAAACATCGATTTACGCATCTATATAATCGCCATTGTAAATTTGGTCATTTTCGATACTTCATCAAACCTTATGGGTAGAAAACTTCATATTCAATGGCTTTGACGATAAAGTTTTGTGTTGTTCCGTTTCTGAATATGTCGGCCCAAAAAGAAATGAAAAACAGGCAAGCTCTGCATTCTTTATATTAATGTGTTCTTATGTCTTTAAATTTTGAAAAAAAGGAGAATTCACGTCATGCAATGCTTTGGTTTTTCAACGTTATTTTCACATCATGGAAAGATGTACCTAATTTATATACATGTACTGTTGTTTTAATCATTTGTACCGTGGATTGACCAATAGCCAAAATAATACGTCAGGGACCTAATTTCGACTAACATTGCTGTTAAAGTAGGAAGTAAGGGAGAGCTGTTAAAGTAGGAAGTAAGGGAGAGTTATGCAGTCCAAAAGTGTGCAATACTGCCTTGAACTTTTCTGTTTGCTGCGTACAAATAATTGATTAGATTTACCACAAAATTGAAATAAATAAAAGCTCCGATTTTGTGGGCCGGCTCTGAAAATGTAGACCGGCTATTTATATATTGATCGGCACCGATAGATTTGGGCTTCCTTTCGAAAACGTAGATGTCAGTTTCTTATCTAAGACATGTATGCGCTCTGTATATCTGTTAATACACTTCTTGCAAAAGCTAAAGTATACATTTATCTGATGAAACGTGATCGAATTTCTGAAAATACGAAGGGTTGATATTATCACGATTGAGAGATGCAGTCTAACATAAGTCTGACTTAATTTTGAATAAACGACATGTATTGCGTTTTTTTTTTTATTATTCGAACAGTCTTTGTTAAAATCTATAATGCTACCGCAGTCCACACATAAACGCACATTATGAACAAACAGTTGCATTTGCAGAACGCTATTTGGTCTTAAAATAGTCATCCACGGTAAATTGCAAATGTACCGATCGTTGAAGAAATACCAGCTATAAATTGGGGTCATCATGGGAAATTTTACTTTTTGCGAGACAACATTTTACCTAACTACACATGTATAGTTACAGGCGCCTTATATCCATTGGAATGACTACTGCTTTTTGATAACTACGAGAACAGAAGAAAATAAAATGATACACAAAACACAGGTTTGAATGGTCTACATACAAAAGCTTATGTGTTATGCCATTGATTATGCATTCAACATCATAATCGTTTACACTTGAAAATATAACATGAAAGGAGAGTATGCATAACAATTTATTTCAAACTTAAATTAGAATCATCGATTCATTTAAACGTTCAAGCATGTATTCGGTCACTGGTTCATTATTTATCTGAATTTGATTTGTTTTCTGCCTCTCTTCCCTTTTGTGAGAGAGTTATCACCTGTAATGTAAGGGAAATGTGGAAAAATTGAAATATTATGTTTGTTAATGTAGATAACAATTTTATTTTTTATGTATAATTTACGACACCAATAACAACCATGCACGATTTTAGTGCTTCTTTGTCTTCTTCATAATCTCTGAGATCTGGTGAATAATCTCTGAGATCTGGAGAATTTGTGACTTGGACCTCAAGTCAATAAATATTAGTCGGCGATATGCCATAATTAACATAAAAAATTAATAAGAGTTGCATTTTTTAGGTCAAAATTACAAATTCCCCACTCATACCAGATTTTTGAAAAATACATTGAAGCATTACAATAGCGTGCGTAAGGGTGTTTTTTACCTCTCTTTTTGTTTTGGTATTTTTTCCTAAACATAAAACTTGTTATCTAAAATGTTGATGGGCCTGACCTTATGCTTTTATTTAGGCTTATGCCTGACCTTATGCTTTTGTTTACCAAGTCGGTCTATTCCGTTCACATAAAAAGTAACAACTTACTCTCTTACCCCCACCCACGCCAGCATCCACTAACCTATCTACCTAATCACACACTCACCAAAGAGAAGAGAGCTAGAGGAAAAAAAAATAAAAAAAACGGACAATGAACTAATGACTGAATGAATGAACAAACGAAGGAACGAACAAACAAATGGAAAACCATACGAGAAAATGAACGAATGAATGAATGAATGAATGAATGGTCTTTACTTTAGTTTATTATATTGTTAAACATACTCTCTTCTCATGTAACATTTTCAAGTGTAAACAATTATGTTGATGAATGCATAATTAATAGCATAATTCATTTTGCTCTTGTATGTAGACCTTGCAAATATGTGTTGTGTGTATCATTTTCTTTTCTTTCCTCTTACTTGTCAAAGAACAGTACTCATTTTCACAGTAATAAGGCATCTGTAATATGCATGTGTAACTGAACATCATTTTTTTTCGCAAAAAGGAATTTTTTCATGACGTCTCCATCCTCAATCTTTTGATATCTCTGCAAAAGGCACATCTGCCACTTAGCGTGAAAAGAATGGAAGAAAAAAAACAGCAGTCTAAGGTGCGTTTTTTTTTTTTTTTCTTTTTTTTCAATAATGTGTGTGTATATGTGGACTATACTTTTGGCGTAAACATTACAAATTTTAACATGTAGACCATTCGCCTAGTAAAAATCTTCACATTAATATTTTCAAAATTTAGATGGACCAATGCTGGACTACAAATTTCAATTTTTGTAAAATCAGTCCTTTGTATTTTCAAAACTTTGTTTCATTAAGCAAATTTGTATTTTTGGATTGAGGAGAATTAACAAGAATACAGAGCATATTTGTCTTAAATAAGTAACTGACATCGACCTGATTAAAAGGAACCTCTAATCCATCGGTGCCGATCAATATATATTCAAAGCTGGCTAAAATAATCGAAGCCTTTGTATATTTATGTCAGTCTTGTGTTGGTTCTTTTTAATTCTTTGTCACCAACAAACAGAAAGTTCAAGTCAATAATGCACGCTTTAAGGACAGCGAAACTCTCTTTTTCCCTACGCATATGCTAACTCTTTTTTATTTGCTATGGTCAAGCCACGGCACAAATGATTCAGACAACACTGTACACATTCTGCAACTTCCAATGATGAGAAAACACGTTGAGAGACCAAAGCATTGTATGGTATTCTCTTTTTATAAATATTCAAAGACATAAGAACACATTAGTACAAAGAATGACGAGCTTCCCTGCATTTTTATTCGTCTTTTGAAGCGATATTTTCGGAAACGTAAGATAAACATAATAATTTTATCGTCAGACCCATTGGCTATGAATATGAAAGTTTTCCTACCTGTGACATTTTTGTTTGTAACAACTATGTTTCTATTGGAACCCCCTTGAATCACATGATCTTGAAGTAAAGAATTCTTTTCATCGGCGACAAGAAAATATTGTGAAGTTGTTTCCATTTACAAAGCTGTCAGTGAAATCTATCGACGAAATCTAAATTGCGTTGTTTTTCTACGTAAAAATATTTAAAAAGATTGAAAATTAGCGAGTGTATTTTTTCAGTGGAGTCTTTCCTTGACAGCAGTAAAGCCAGTTTAATTCAGTTTAAAGCTAGTTCATTGTTTCAGCGATCAGCGACGCATAGTAATATTTTTCAAATGCTCTTAAGTTACTCTTTACCACACGAGAAAATTTTAGACTGGTCCAAATTGAAAGCATTTGCAGACGACAAAATAAAGATGACTGAAAAATTGAAATTTGTTCTGGGAAGGGTAGAAAACACAGTGGGAAAAGGAGAAAATGCTGGTTACCAGCATTTTCTCCTTTTCCCACAGTGTTTTAAAAAGGCTTCTTTCTCAGGGGCGTCAAAAGTAGGGATTGTGTGGTAATGGGTTAATTAAATTCTAACGTTATAGATCTAGGGAAAATTTTCAGTTCTGTTTACCTCTCGTCGACACAGAAGAACAGGGAATGTAGGGCTACGCCATGTTCTATATCTGGACGTTTTCGTATCGTTGTGTGACCGTCTTTGTGGTCCCAGAGAAAGTTATCTACTATAGCATATATCACCTAGAACATAAGATGAAATATCAGAACAGCTAGAGATGGGCGAAACCCCGAGAGCACATGTCTTGGTGAACTGCCCTATTGATATAGCAGGAACTCTGCTAGAAGAAAGGTAGAGTAGACATTTTAATCGATAGATAAATTAGTCATACTCTTTGAAAAGGGGGTTAAACTCATTACCACACGACAAAATTTCAGGTTTGTCCAAGTCGAAAGCATTTGCAGACGATAAAATAAAAGAGACTGAAAAATTGAAATTTGTTTTGTGAACAGTTGAAAACATGGTGGGAAAAGGAGAAAATGCTGGTTACCAGCATTTTCTCCTTTTCCCGCAATGATTTCTAAAGGCTTCTTTCTCAGGGTCGTCAAAAGTAGGGATTGTGTGGTAATGGGTTAATGAATCTGCAAAATGCATCGAGCAAGGTCTGGTCGAAACTTATTGCTTGTGGTCAATTTACTGCACGTCAAAGAACCATTTTATCTCAAGATTCAGTCCATTGTTACACGAAAGGATTCTAATTCATCCCAAATTCTGCTAGGAAATGCTTGATGCATCACGGAGAAGAATAAAGCCAACTTTGCCAAAACATGACTTAATCAACATGGTAGACATGTACACAGTTACTGGTCTTCGTAGACCGATCCGAGACGACACTTGGCGTAAATTCAAAATGCCCCTTTTCGCGTGTTGAAAGCTATTTAAAAATCGTATTGGCTATATTAAACCTAAAATATAATGTAGTTATGTGGTAAAAGTTTCAATTCAAGATAAATTGCATATATTCAATATTAATATATGCACAAGCAACTTACTACTGATACTCGAAGAGTTCACCACACTTTTTATCATTCAATAACCTTTACTTACACTGTAGCACATAAAAACGGTGAATGGCACCAAATACGTCCATGACAACGGCAGGTTATCGGTGTCCTGTAAAAACTCGCGAAACCAATATTTGGAAGCATCTTTCGGGTACCATCTCATTCTACAACACAAAAAAGAGAGCGTAGTAAAAACGATGAAAAATAGTAAGAGAAGAGTAAAATAATAATAATATAAAAAACCTTACTAATCGGACTGTATCAAAATTGAAAGTTTCATTTAGTGTGTTTTGATGTGAGAGAGAGACAGAGACAGAGAGAGAGAGATCAGTAAGTCCAAATCAGTACTTTTAGGTCATCGGGGTATAACAATAATACAATGTTTTTGAGACGCTGAAAAAGTCTCTTTAACGGCGATGAGAGAGAGCGCATTCGCAAAAAGATACAGGAGATGATAATGGTTTTGCCATTCTAAAATAAAAACCATGGTTTGAATCTTAGTTAGAACTACATTTATTTTGTTGTTTGCAAATGATATCAATTTAGACAAGTCCGAAAGTTTGTAGTTCGGCAAGGGGTTGACCCTTTACGGAATAATCCATTGTTTTAAGATCATGAAAAAGGAGTCGTTGAATGCACTAATCATATTTCATGTGTCTATTCTTAGAAATTTTACGGGTAAAGAAATGACGTCACAGTGAATAATTTCCTCCTACCGAAAACCTGGTTTATTGACTTGAGATCACTAGTTTTAAAAGTGGCATTCGTTGACAAAATAATCAGATGAAATGTAATATATGATTTATTTCATCAGCTTGTGGTTAATATGGAGAAGTATTTGCCTCAAAAGGGAAATGTCTGCGAAAATAACTCGTGCCTTACGGCACTCGTTATTTTCGCATACCTTTCCCTTTTTCGGCAAATATTTCCCCATATTAACCACAAGCTGATGAAATAAACTCTATATACTATTGATATCAGGTAAATGGATATTGCCAACATGAGAGTCAACAGAAAAACATCGTGGACCTGTCAAGGAACGTTCAGAGTCTATTGAAAGAGGACAAATACAGAAGTAAATTAAAATACTCACGAAAAAGATATTAGCGGTGGTAACATATGTAGATAGGTGGAAGTCACTTTGTCTATACGATGTAACACCAGTGACTTCTGATAGACAAATATGGCCCACATAAGAGGGCCAGTGGACAGAGAAAACATCACAGAAAACATCAGTGGGCTATCAGGCATACTGAAACAAGAGAAAAAATGAAATAACAATTGGAGTACGTAACAACACTGATGGATTTGACATTTTGGTTTAGTATAAAGTATTCCATCCATTTTTTTTTTAATATAGGTTAGGTACCTGGCGTACAAGATATTGTAAGAGTAATAGACCTGCAAGTTAAACAAGCAAAGAATGCACTGGTCTTTTCACACAAGTAATAATAGTTCTGACTTGCTTCAATTTGAAATGCTTCTCTTGATATGCACGGTCCACAAAAGCAACACAAATTTCTAAACCAATCGACCAAAGAGTGTTTTTCGGTGAAGATAATGTTTGTGACATACATGTATACTTACAACAAAAATACGATACAGATGATGTTGGCGTAGTAACAGAAATCCAGCATAAAATGTTGCCATTGCTTTTTCCTGTAATTATAAAAAGAAGTAAAATATATTTTCAGCTGATTCTTGAATTCTGAAACATTGCTGTCTACCTGCAACCAGGGATCTAGATATCAGACCGTTCTGGGAATAAAACAAACTGTACGTATATACTCATCAGAGTTGTCACGAAGGGGAGGAGTAATCGAAACATGTTTCGCTCCTCACAACTGGAACGATTCCGCCACTGCACGTTTGCTTCGACCATATCAAGTAGACTTTCAGTAATCTACTTTCGATTATGTGATCGTAGACATGATCACGCATTTGCAATTCTTTTAATGTGGGCAAAGAACAAAGTTCTACAGATGGTTAATTCTGTTTATCAACCCGTTAATTCCAACCAAATTGATCTATCAAATTCTAGAAAAAGTATGATCAAAATGATTGTCAACAATGAAGCATCTAGAACTTTTGGTGTTCCGAATATCAACAATGAAGCATCTAGAACATTTGTTGTTCCGAATGTCAACAATGAAGCACCTAGAACATTTGTTGTTCCGAATGTCAACAATGAAGCATCTAGAACATTTGTTGTTCCGAATGTCAACAATGAAGCACCTAGAACATTTGTTGTCAAAACTCTGAAGAATAAGACTATGAATGTTCTTAAGAATAGTTTGTGAGTACGGACCCTGCTCGCAAGTCCTGTACACTATAAGCTGCCTTACCTGAACTTGGCAATTTGATAAAGTTTTCTAGCGACAGTGGAAAAATTTGTTATCACACTAACTGATTAACATTTTTCAGATAAAACGCAGATACTATTTTTTGATGGAGTTGAATATTTCCCCCACTCTGTCACGCATACCTACCAACATTATGCAATTATCATTCGGCTTAATCCTTTTCCAAACAATCCAATGCTTACCTCACAAAACAGCTAAGCTCGTCGCAAACTGGGAAGTGTAAAAAGAATTGAGACCGACAAAAGCGTTATTTTCTATTCTATTCAAGAATTAATGATAGTCACTGCGACAGGATTTATCCAACTCTCAACGCTGATCATCGTTTCGATGGCTATGTGAGAAGAGTATTATACGAAATACCGCTAAATGAAAATCAGGAAGTCATAAAAACATTATTTGACAGAAGAAAATGCAGGTTACAAACCTTGTATCCTTTTCCAATATTGTTCTCAATGCCTTCTATCCCCAAGATCGTAAAAACTCAGGTTTGTGTGATGAAGTAAAGAAGGCAATCAAAATGGACAATGAAAATATGTTTGCCTGATACATCTATTGACGACATTTGGTTTATGTACAGTGAAAGTCCGAAATTCATTTCATCGAGTGAACATCTTGGGATACAGTTAAACGAGTGGCTGCGCCACACATGAAAATATTACCGATGATGTTCAAGAGATGAAATAAATTTCGATCTTTCACCAAAAAAGAAAGAAATATTCTATTTCTTTCATACTTCAATCTGTCATTCCCCGTGGCATACCCCCTCCGCATAGCAACGCATTACAATATTACGTCAAGCGTGTGAAATGTAAGGTTAATTACGTCATATTTCCACTTAGTTGAAAGGCACGCGCATTTTACCTGGGCAACTAGTGCGCTGGAACAACGGTTTAAGCCCTCAATTGAAGAGTTAGAATAAAAAAAATCGATATTTTCACTGGCCGTTACCATGAAATATCGAAAATTATTTCACCGATGTTTGTCGATTATCTACCGAAAAGCATTAAATGAAAATACATGTAGGATCTTACATGAGTTGTATTTTGTGATAAAATTTTGTTAAATGAGTCTTAAGAAATGTTATTAAGCGAGCCTGATGTGTAATCTCTAGCTTGCTTAGTACCATGCTTTTAACTTTTGACCAAACAACCAAAATTTGGACTTCCGGTTTCAAAGCACTTGCTGATGACAATATCTAAGTGGCTACAATTATGGGATTACTCTATAATAATGTAGATAAGTTTGTGGGAATAAGAGAAAGTCCTGGTTACCAGTATTTCTACCTTTCCTACAATGTTTTCAAAGGCATTCTCCCTTATGGTCGTTACAACTCGTTATTGGCTGGTAAATAATTAATAACGGTGATCATTAATACCTACTGGGCCCGTATTCACCAACCATTCTTGAGAATATTCTTAGTCTTATTCTCCAAGGCTTTCTGGATGTGTAAGTAACACAACTTCTGATTGGCTAAACCATTCGGTTGTGTTACTTACAAATGTAGAAAATTCTGGAGAACAAGGCAAAGAACGTTCTTAAGAATTGTAGGTGAATACGGGCCTTGTTTTACTTGACCTACCAATACATCGCCAGCCGGGCCCATATGACAAATGGCGTGACGACCAGATACATGTACGGTAGAAGCCATTGAAAGCTCAACACAGCGTGGGATAGAATCACCATAAAGGCGGAAGTACACATAAATGTCGTCTTTTCGAAGTTTCTCGGATGTCTTTGCTTCTGTAAGAAAAGAAAGAAAGTTTAGAATGCGTTAAAGTCACCAAGGGAACTTGAGCGCTCTTCCTGGTGCTCTTGTAGTCATTTACTTTTTTTATATTATATTTCATGTGTCTATTTTTAGAAATGTTATTGGTAAAGAAATGACGTCATTTAAGCTGGGGGAATTATTTCCCCGTCACAGTGAATATTTTCCTCCTGCCGAAAATCTGGTTAATTAACTTGAGATCACTCGTTTTAAAAAAGGCATTCGTTGACAAAATAATCAGAGGAAATATAATATATAATTTATTTCATCAGCTTGTGGTTAATATGGGGAAATATTTGCCTTACGGCACTCGTTATTTTCGCGGACCTTTCCCTTTTTCGGCAAATATTTCCCCATATTAACCACAAGCTGATGAAATAAACTCTACTTTATCCATCTGCTAACGTTACACCTTCCTGAAAAAAGTTGCGTGTTAAACACAAATTTCAACATTTTATGTAGAATAACAATTAACTTTACTGATCGAAAAGTTACGTCTGTATTTGACGGTTTTCTCAATACTGAAGCAAGTCTAGCACTATTCGATATCTCATGTGTTAAACCAAGATTTTTAACTAGCATTCTCCCTAAGAATCATGCAGGCCCTGTAGAAATGGTGATAAGTGACTTTTTCAGAATACCAAAAAAACTTAGTGCAATTGATTCCTTTAGTCACAAAAGTTCAAAAGCCAAAGGGAAACTTTTATTGTCATGCTGTAACCATGGCAACAGCCACAGAAAGTTTTTGCCCCCATAGGCATACTTTTTACTTTTTAAAACTTCAAAAATTAAGCACTTTGAAGTTAATACAACATATTTATCACGAAAAGTCCAGTCAGTTGTGTTGTTATAACATAATCACCCATGTATTGGCTTACAATATCAAGAATGCAATAGCAAAAATAAACTTGCAGAATGTGTTTCTATGGCAACAAACAAAGGCTGTATTTCGCATTTCTGCTGGTGGCTTAAATTGACAAATTTCTATCTCAATTATCTCCTAACAGCAAAGCTAGGATTTAAGGTTTCAATATTGGGCATAAAGACTAATGTATTGGGTCACAAATAAAAAAATAAAAAAGGTCAAAATGTCTTTAGGTCAGGTTACCATGGCAACCAAAGTGACAACAGATTTGTAAAATTTGGAAAATGCTGTATTTTATGCAAAAAAAGGACCACTAAACACAAATATTTGAACGTCAGTTTATATGACATATGAAGTATTAGTACAAATTTGAAAAGCTGCAAACGTGATATTTTGGTATTGTGTCTAAATTTGGTTTCCATGGCAACCTGAATCTTGACAATGGCATAAAATTGCAATTTTTGCTTATTTTCATGGCAAAATTGTAGAGACTTGAGTAAGTAAATTGAATAACTTTGGTTTTAGAAATAGCTATTGATCTAACATGTTGTCGATTAAAAAATAACAATGGGCATATCATATCATACTATAGGTAACCATGGCAGCCAAAGTGGCAATATATTGGTAAAATTGAGAAAATACCATTATCTGTCGAATATAATGAACCACAATTTAGAATCTTCATACTACTCTATATATGGTTCATGGCATGTCAGTTTCATTAGCTCCACTGGCAGAAGGCCAGCGGGCTTATGTCATGGCCAGGTATGTCTTCCGTCTGTGTGTCTGTCCGTGTGTGCGTACACGTGCGTGGTACGTGTGTAGATACGTTAAATTTTATTTCAAACATCTTCTTCTCTGAAACCACCCATCCAAATTTGATGAAATTTCACAGAAATGATCCTGCCATGATCCTCTTCAGAATTTTTTAGAAAAAAATTTATTCCTTAAAAAACTTTCGATACTGGCATAAAACTGCAATGTTTGCTTATTTTCAAGGCATAATTGTAGAGATAAGAGTAAGTAAACTGAATAATTTGGTTTTAGAAATAGCTATTAATCTAATGTGTTGTCCATGAAAAAAATAACAATGAGCATATCATATCATACTCCAGGTTACCATGGCAGCCAAAGTGGCAACATATCGGTAAAATATAGAAAACACAATTATTTATCAAATAAAATGACCAACAATTAAAAATGTTCATACCCTCTATACATACATGTAGTTCCTGGCATGTTAGTTTTCATTCATAAAGTATCATACATGCTAATTATCTCCCGCCAAAAAGGCGGCTTTGTATATGGTAATAGTAGCCATCCGTCTGTCTGTCTGTCTGTCTTTCTGTCTGTCTATCCATTCTTCCCCCATTCTGTCTATCCCTCTTCGCATCCCAATTTCTTGTATGGAGCACAACTCAAAAACTATTTGAGATATAAAAATGAAACTATACAGATGGATAGATCTCATAAAAGAGAAGTGCAGTGCATAAGAACCATAACTCATGATTGCATATTTTAAGGGTTATTGCCTTTTATTTTCTCACTTAAATTTTGTCTAGAGCATAACACAAAAACAATTTGAGGGATAAACATGAAACTTCACAGATGGATAGATCTCATCAAAGAGAAGTGTGGTGCATAAGAACCATAACTCTTGATTGCATAATTCAAGAATTATTACCCTTTGATAATTTGTTATTTTCCATACTTTTATGGGGATGAGTTTACTGTTCTGTTGCCATGGTAACATTTTTTTCTGAGGTGTTGAATACTTTTTATCTTTTGTATGTGCATAACATGTATTAGTCATTTAAAGTAGGTTTAATTTATTCAGATGCTTCTTAGCTGGAACAAGCTTTGAATAAGCTGTTATTTGTTATGATTCATTGATTTGGTTGCCATGGTAACATGACTGGGCCATTATTTTTTTCTTTTACATTTTAATATGGTAATTTAAGTAAGTATTACTTATCAATGTAATCCTTTGTTAATGGGCGGTAGTTTACTTTGAATGTGCTGATTTATGTTAAAATCGCAAAATGTTGGATAGTTTGGTTGCCATGGAAACTAATATTTGGATTGTTGCAGAACTTTGATTTTTCTGTATTGATTAAACAGATGTGGATCCATTCAATACGTAAATACATTGTAAATATTTTTCCTAGCAGAAGGGAGATAATTTGCTCTAAAATTGCCACTTTTTTTAAGAAACACTGACGGGTCAATAGTTTTGTTGCCATGGTTACAACAATTATTAACATCTTGAGTTTTTTCATTGTTGGCTGTGAAAAATCAGATGTTGCTCGTTTAAGCACTATATGTATTTTTCATATGCACCTTTGCTGTCAGAAGATAATTTGGCTTGAAAATCTTCAAAATTTGAAGTTTGAAAATTTGGTTTCTATGGCTAAACTTTTGTTGCTATGCAACACAATGCAAGTGACATTTTATATTTTTCTATATTTTCCTATGTAATTTCGATTACTACTAATGCCGTCCTTTTGACATAAGTAGTAGTATAGATAATCTAAAAGGTAGTTTTCTTTGAATGTGCTGATTTTTGCTAAAATCGCGAACTGTTGGTTAGTTTGGTTGCCATGGTAACTAATATTTGGATTGTTGCAGAACTTACTTTTGTCTTTGTTGGTTGAACAGATGTAGATCTTTTAATACATAAATACACTGTAAATACTTCTCTTTGCAGAAGGGAATTAATTTGCGTTGAAATTGCCACTTTTTTGCAAAATCACTGACGGGTCAATAGTTTTGTTGCTATGCTTACAAAAATTATAGATATTTTGAGTTTTTTTATTGTTGGCTTTGAAAAATCAGATGTTGCTCGTTTGGGTACTATATGTATTTTTCATATGCACCTTTGCTGTTAGAAGATAATTTGGTTTGAAAATGTTTAAAATTGGAAGTTTGAAAAACTGGTTTCTATGGCTAAACTTATGTTGCTATGCAACACAATGCAAGTGACATTTTTTATTTTTCTATGTAATTTCGAGTACTACTCATGTCCTCCTTTTAACATATTTTTTAAGTAGTAGTATAGATTATCTAAATGGGCAATAGTTTACTTTGAATGTGCTGATTTTTGTGAAAGTCGCAAACTGTTGGATAGTTTGGTTGCCATGGTAACTAATGTTTGGATTGTTGCAGAACTTTTTTTTTTTTCTTTATTGGTTGAACAGATGTGGATCATTTAATACGTAAATACACTGTTAATATTTCTCTTTGCAGAAGGGAGATAATTTGCTTTGATATTGCCACTTTTTAGCAAAATCACTGACGGATCAATACTTTTGTTGCCATGGTAACAAAAATTATAAACATTTTGAGTTTTTTTATTGTTGGCCATGAAAAATCAGATGTTGCTCATTTAGGCCCTATATATATTTTTCATATGCACCTTTGCTGTTAGGAGATAATTTGGTTTGAAAATGTTCAAAATTGGAAGTTTGAAAAACTGGTTTCTATGGCTAAACTTATGTTGCTATGCAACACAATGCAAGTGACATTTTCCATTTTTCAATGTAATTTTGAGTACTACTCATGTCCTTTTTGTAATATAAGAAGTAGTTTAGATGATCTAAATAATAATGATTTGTCAAAAACCACCCTAAAAAGTATCATTTTTCAATTTTTTGACTGACAACTTTCGACCAATTTCCGTGAAATTTTGATTTCTAGTTTCCATGGTAACCACTGTCAGAAAATGGGAATGCTTTGTTTTGGGAAAGTTTTTCAACAAGTCTGATGGAATGAGGGTAAAACTAATGAATTCTGTGACTAGTCACTTATCACCATCTGCATGATTCTTAGGGAGAATGCTAGTTAATACTTTACAGTACTAACGTTACTACTCGTAACATTGCTGACCGAATAAGTTACTTCTTTCTTTGACCGTTTGCTCGATACCGAAGTAAATCTGGCGACTTCCATTTGCAGGCAAAACGTTTATGGTACTTGTTCCGTCAATCAAAACTTAAACTCTTGTTGGTCATTCTCTACCTTTTCTATATTTCCTCTTTTTCTATGGTATTCGATTGTTAGTAGCCTTTTCACTGAAATTTCCTTGAAATTTGTTAACATAAATCTGTGTAACACCACAATGCATGCTTATGCAAATGCGTGCAATGAACAAAACCTGTATTTCTTAAGAGTAATCCAGTGTTTTCTTTTTTGGTAATCATTTTTCGCTGTCTGAAAGTGCCCACTGCCATTTTGATATTTCAGCGCTATGGGGTTCTATATTTCCCTCTTGCATTATTGCATAGAAACAAGATGTTACATCTTCTAATGTCTTCACTCTTGATAAAAATAGTCTCGAGTTTTAACGACTCTAAGGCAGGCGGCTTTCGCAGACATTAAGGCAAAGGGAAAAATTAATGGCAACCAGCATTTTCTCAATTTCCCGCGACGTTTTCTACCCTCTCTGAGATGAATCCCGTAATTCCAGCCACTTTTACTTAGTTTTCTTGAAAACCTTTAAATTTGGACAAGAATAATAATTATTTTGTCATCTCAGAAAGGATGAAACCAAACGGAAACGGTCGACTGCAATCGATTTTTCCATAGAATGCACAAAACAAATCTATATACCGGTATGTTACACTTATTCTGCAAGTTAACAGATGTTTCCCGCATATACTGTCGATCGAGATCAGACTGTTCATATGTATACAACTGATCTTTGGTTATTAGCTCTCTTACTCTATACTT
Organism: Tridacna crocea; assembly: GCA_943736015.1. Lineage (NCBI taxonomy): Eukaryota > Metazoa > Mollusca > Bivalvia > Cardiida > Cardiidae > Tridacna > Tridacna crocea. The sequence goes on along the minus strand of OX031064.1, from coordinate 37,667,901 downwards.
TTGAAAGACAAAGGATACTCTCTTTCCTAAACGTGACCATATTTTTTACGACACTGGGAAAAATGGAATGTGAGAACGAGCAGCGATCTGGCAGTACAGAAGTTATATGCACTATACAACGAGACATTACAATTGGCCTGCAAAACGTGAAAAGGCCCCGGCATTCGGGCATTTGCGTAAAGTGTCGTCTCGGATTAGCCTGCGCTGTCCGCGCAGGCTAATCCGAGACGGCACTTTACGTCAACATTAGAGTTTATCCTACAGTAGACTTGCGTGAAGCAGAAAATCACTCACGACCTAAAAGTATCGTCTCGGATCACCCTGCGCAGACAGCGCAGGCTGATTCGAAACTCCACTTTACGCACATGTCCGGATGACCCTTTTCGCGCGTTGCATGCCATTATTATAAGGCATTACATGATTTTGGATCCATCAATAATTTTGTTTAAAAGCCGACTGAAAAATGAGGTGGAATTTGGTCTTGGATACGCAGACATTTTTTGAGGAGGAATTTGGTCGTCGGATACGCAGACATTTTTACAATGGCAAAAGGTTTCGATCCGGATCAGACTATTGCACACTGCGCAGGCTGACACGGGTCGATCTTTTTTTTTTGGCGGATGCATTGAACCTCCTTTCACAGAGTATTACTCAAATATATCTGGCAATGGCACCACACGAAAAGGGGCATTCGGACATTTGCGTAAAGTGTCGTCTCGGATCAGCCTACGCAGTCCGCGCAGGCTAATCCGAGACGGCACTTTACGACTATATTAGATTTTGTGCTACAGTAGACTTGTGCAAAACAGAAAAATAAATAAAAATGGAGAGTATCTTTTCGGATTAGTCTGCACGGACTGCGTAGGCTGATCTCAGACGACAGTTTACGCAAATGTCCGAATGCTCCTTTTCGTGTATTGCAGGTCAAATGGAAGAAAACACTGTTAACTCATAACCAAACGACAATACTATAGACTGGTCCAAATCCAAAGCATTTGCAGACGATGAAATAAAAGTGACTGAAAATTTGAAATTTGTTTTGTGAAGGGTAGAAAACATTGTAGGAAAAGGAGAAATTGCTGGTTACCAGCATTTTCTCCTTTTCCCACAATTTTTTCTAAAGGCTTCTTTCTCAGGGGCGTCAACAGTAGGGATTGTGTGGTATTGGGTTAACCAGCATTGTTTTCCTTTCTTTTCCAGTGTCTTCGATCCATTCAGAGACAAACTGCACCATTTAAAGCCATATTCAATTTGTCGTCTGCAAACGGTTTCAAATTGAAATGAGTCTACAATTTCGTCGTCTGCTTCTGTTTAAATGACTTACACGACCGGATATCGATTTTTTCTGCGTGTCATCTTTCTGGTTATCGTCACGTGTCTCTTTGAGATCAGCATCTTTTTCGTCTTCTGTACCCTTGCCGTGCCGTTTTATGCTTCCATCAGATCGGATCGTTTTGTATAAATTTCCGCCTTCAGCCGAGAGTCTATATCGGAAGTTCGTGCTGTGTACAGAGTCTAAATCCTTTGAATCCGTTATGACTTCCGTATTGGACATATTTTCCTGGTAGATTAGATTAACTCACGAAAACAATAACCATGGTAACTTTAAATTTCCATACTTGACATAAATCTTATACATATCATCCCCAATAACACTCTACTTTATAACACCGTTAACCTTTGCGACACACACTCTCAAGTGATACTCGCTATAAATCCGATGAAACAGTTCTATTTTTGTACTCATAAGTAAAGTGGACGCGTATCATTAAAGCGACTGAGTCGATATTTCTACATCACGAATTATTGCGTAGTTAGATGAATCAAAGTACTTTGGTGATGGTGCATAAGAGCTAGCTTGATTACCTCCCCTGGCGCAGCTGACGTGTAATATTGTCATGTATATAAAATTTATCACTGGGAACAGTTAAGATCATAGCAACCCGGAAATATAATGAATTTAACATCTTTTTTTTTTGTGTGTGTGTAATAAGGCTGAAACGGATACATGTATTGTCCCCAGGGTGGAGATCAATATCAGCGTGCTCTCTTCGCTTTAAATAAGTAGGATAATAAGATAAAGATAGAAAGGAAACAATGACAAACACCTAACACACACGCCTTATCGGACAAACACCGAGATAAAAAGATCAAGCTACTTGAAATCGAATTACACACGACCCTTTGTTTTTATGACCCTGTTGAAAAAGAAAGCGGTAATTCTGGAAAAAAGGGAGAAAGAAAATCTAGTAAACAACATTTTCTAATTTTTTTCCATAACCTTTTTAAATCATTCTTAGAAGACAATCATGAGGACCATAACATAATAATTCGTCGCGTGCACATGTCGATAAGAACATGTCTAAAAAATTGTCATCAGTTAAAGGGTTAATAATTTTGGCTATGCCCTGGGAAAAGGGGGTTTAATGACTGAAAAAGTTTGTATATATGTCGGCCTGCGCAGTACGCGCAGCCTGACAAGAGTCCATTTACTGTTTACCATTTCGTCGGTTTGTTTCCAAAACCTCGTAACTACTAACCCTTTTGAAAACATTGTGGGAAAAGGAGAACATGCTGGTAACCAGCATTTTCTCCCTTTTCCCACAATGTTTTCTATCCCACTGGAAAGAAATTTCAATTTTTGAGTTACATTTATTTTGTCGTCTGCAAGTGCTTTTAATTTGGACCAGTCTAAAATTTCGTCTTTCGGTAAAGGGTTAAATTATTTATGGATCCATTATTCTATGATTACTTTCCTGATATGGATCGCGGAGATGTATTAAGCCCCCTTTTGCCAGAGAATAGCTCTCGCTTATCAGAGCTAAGATAATATCTGCTGACATCACTGATCCTTTACTGCACAATGTCGTGTTGTTATGAGCTTAAGACTATTGCCTGTTAAAAAACATTATGGAAAAAGGAGAGAACTTGCATTTTCCCCCTTTCTCATATTCCTTTCGACCCTATTAATTTCAACGAGTCTGATTTTTTTTTTTTTTTGGAAAAGGGTAAAAAAACGGTTATATAGACCTATGTTGGAACAGAAAAGCACTTTTGTCCCCCCTTCACAGTTGACAGGTATAGAAAATATTTGGAGGCTGAGAGCAAGCACTCTTTATGTGTATTTACTCCCTTCCCCATGGTGTTTTCCTAACCTATTTTCAGAGGTGCTTTTTTACCTCTTATCTCTTTACCAATACAACAAAATTTTAGATTTTTCCAAATCGAAAGCATTTGCAGACGACAAAATAAATGTGACTCAAGAATTGAAAGTTGAGTTTGGAAGAGTAGAAAGCATTGTGCGAAAAGGGGAAAATGTTGGCTACCAGCATTTTCTCCTTTTTCCACAATGTTTTCAGAAGTATACTTCCTTTTGATCGTAAAAAACAGGGATTTTGTAGTAAAAGTTTTTTAAGTTTTTTTCTTTCTTTAACCTAGCAGCAGTTCTTGGTTGGTCTAAAACTTGCCTATGCATTCATTGCTCAACTTTTTTGTTGTTTATTATCAACCCTGACAAGGACGACCTTTGAAAACAGTGTACGAAATGGAGAAAATGCTAGTAAAAAGCATTTCCTCATTTTCCCACATTGTTTTCCCGATTTTCCCCCCAAAAAAAACATAATGTCATCAGTTGGACCACATGTTGTATATTATCTGCAAATGACTGTATATTTGGACACGTGTACAATTTATCGACTGCTACAAGGGTAAACCTTGCCAAATATTTCTCACTTGAATTGCATCGGACTTGATAACTTTTTTTCATTTTTACTGCGATTTTTTTTTTTGCTTTTAAAAATTGGCATCAATATTTTAAACATACATTTTAAGTACGAAATAAGCAAACCATGCTTGCAATGAAGAAGTTGCTCCTACTCTATTTTGGAAGGACATCGGCCTTGAGAAGACCTTCCAACGGGAAGGAAAGTGTTAATTAGTTGTTTATTAAACAGTCAATTTCGGTTATCATTCACTCTAGTCGTGTGCTCTCAGCGGTTCTTGAACTTGAAACTTTGGCCTCGTCGAAAAATGTGAGTCAATACAGTTTAACCCTTGCAACGGTTTGGGAATTTTTATTTATCTTTTATCAATGGAATAGATCAAGATCAGATTGCAGATAATGTGTTGTTTTCGCACGTGTAATTCTGATTATTTATACTTGACTGTGATATTCTCATTAAAAAAAACCGTGGAGTATAGGCAGTTCTAAAATCTTTCTTTCTGTTGTCATTTTGCGATCAAAAGATAAAGTGAATCAACTTCTATAACAAAGCCTTTCCCTAGCAACTTTTTAAAGTGTGAAGACTGTGTTGTTGTGTGTGTTTTTATCACATTAACCTCACTTATTTTTAGTGTAATGTGGCCACTACACATTATCTAACGTTGCATGCGTTTGAGATAGATATAGGATCTGACATGAGTGGGCTTTTGAGATGATACTTTACTTATTAATTCGTTACCAAACGGCAAAATTTTAGACTGGTCCAAAATGAAAGCATTTGAAGACGACAAAATAAAAGTGACTGAAAATTTGAATTTTGTTTTGCAAAGGGTAGAAATAATTGTGAGAAAAAGGAGAAAATGCTGGTTACCAGCATTTTCTCCTTTTCCCACAATGTTTTCTAAAGGCTTCTTTCTCAGGGTCGTCAAAAGTAGGGATTGTGCTTGAAAGTCGAAATCAATACTTTTGATAGAGAGAAGAAATCAGGGACATAGTGTGGATGAATACATAATTTAAAAGAACAAAACGAGACAGAGAAAAGTAGTTGAATTGTCTAGTTAAAAATATAGAACTTACAATTAACACTATCTATAAGTGCTTAATGAAAAAAAGTAGTTCCTAAATTACGACAGGAAGTGAAAGTGAAAGTTGATATCGTCACTAGTGATGATATCAAAATTTATTACACTGGGAAATTCCAGGATTTCACTGCTAGGTATATAATAAAAGAAAATTCGTAATGGGTATATTACATTGAAAACAAGGGAGGTTATGTAATAAAAGATTTTGTGACGTCAAGTAAATGAGCATTTAGTAACGTCATTGTTACTTTCAAAAACAACTCCCGACACTTGTAAATTTCTCATTTAACTCTTTACCACACAATTCCCCACTTTTAACGACCCTGTGACAGAAGCCTTTTGAAAACATTGTGGGAAAAGGATAAAATGCTGTTAACCAGCATTTTCTCCTTTTCCACAATGTTCTACCCTTCCCAAAACAAATTTTAATTTTTAAGTCATTATGATCCGGCGTCTGCAATGCTTTCAATTTGGACTAGTCTAAAATTGTTTGGTAAACAGTTAAAGCTTACATCTATACTTGTGGTAAAGCTAAGGTTTGATTCAGTTTTAGATCTTAGTGCAAGCAATCTATCCTAACCCTTGGACCATGCACTAAGCGCGACTCAATGGTCTTTGCGGACAGAGCAGATCACTATCAGACTCCTGGGCAGTCTGATATTTGATACATAGCTCATGACACGCGAAAAGGGGCATTTGGACATTTGCGTAAAGTGTCGTCTCTGATCAGCCAGCGCAGTCCGCGCAGGCTGATCCGAGACGGCACTTTACGACTTCATTAGTTTTTTTGTGCTACAATAGATTTGTGCTAAAGAGAAAATTACATAAAAACGGAAAGTGCCTTAACGGATTAGCCTGCGCGGACTGCGCTGGCTGATCCGAGACGGCACTTTACGCAAATGTTCGAATGCCCCTTTTCGCGTGTAACAGGCCATATACTGTCCAAAACTTAAGAAGGTAACAGATTCCCCCTAAAATTTACTTTGAAATAGCAGATTTATGGGTTTTATGATCGACGTAAAAAATTGACGTTTTTTTTTATTTAGCAGGTCAGGGGCTTATTACGAACGTAGCATTTAGCTGCTAATAGAATGAGTCTATCTCATCTTTGATTATGCATATTCTTATAAATCTTAGAAATCTGAATTTTATATATATATATTTTTTTTTTCTTTTCAGGAATTCCGGAAAAGAAATGCGAACTATAACAATTTATTTCAGATCCTATGAAAATCGTAATTTCTAGATGAAAAAAAAAAAATAAGAGAGACTTTAAAGTGGAATACTGCTAGACATACGAGAAATGGACAACTCCAAATAAAGAGTCCCTTTCCACGTATGCACTCTGATCCTGTTCTATGTAGCGCTGTAAAGCTTTGATCGTTGTCCCCTTCATCACACAAGTTAAATGGCATATCAGCTTCTTTTACCGAAACAACATATCACTTTCTGTATGTATTTTGTTCGCTAGAACATAGGTAGTTCACTTAAACATTTTACCCTCTTTGAAGAAATTCTGTGTTTTAACGAACTTCAGGAGGAAGACTTCAATTAATCAAAACGTTGAGAATGCTAATGTGGCATTTGTCAAGGAAGCCACTGTGTGGAATTAACAATTTGAAAAAAGGGGTTCATAATGGCCCTGGATAGCTCACCTGAGTCAGTTGACAAAATTCACTCCTCATACGTAATTTAATTTCTGACTATTTGTCCTGTCAATTAAACATAAAATGTGGCCTCAAGAGCGTCCACAAGGAATTTCCAAAAGTTGACCTAATTTATTACCGACTGACCCAATTTAGAATTCAAAAATATAAAGACAAATATTCTGAACAGTTTTCATGTTAATTGAACAATAGATTTGGCCTCTAGACTTCCCACAAGGTATTTCTTGAATTTGACCAAGTGACCTAGTTCATGATCCCAGGAGAACTCACTCACCATGTCATCAAGACAAACATTCTGACCAATTTTCAAGTCAATTGAGCAAGAAATGTAGCCACTAGATTGCCCACAAGGAATTTACTTTAATTTGACCTAATGACCTAGATTATGACTCCATGTGATCCAAGTTTGAACTGGTCCTAGATTTTATCAGGGCGAACATTCTGATTAATTTTCAAGTCAACCGAGCTAAAAATGTGGCCTCTAGAGTGCCCACAAGGTATTACTTTAATTTGACCTTGAGACCTAGTTTATGGCCCCAGGTGACCCAATTTTAAACTGAGTAAACATTTTGTGCTATGGTAGGCTAACAAGATTTGAAGAAGTTCACTGCATACCAAATAAAGGTCTACGCTTTCCAGATTTAGAAAAGAAGAACTTTAAACTTTTTCTTCTTTGTTCGAAATTGCGATCCCCAGGGCAGGGCTAGTTTTGACTCTAGCGACATCATTTGAACAAACGTGGTGGAGATCCACTAGGAGATGCTATACACCAAATGTAGAAGCTCATCACCTTCCAGTTTTAGAGAAGGAGAATCTTTTTTGTTCCTATATTTTAACTTGTGACCCCTGGGCCGGGGTCAGTTTTGCACTTAAGGGAATCATATAAACAAAATTGGTAAAGGTGCACTAGGAGATGTCAGATGCCAAATATCAAAGCTTTACGCCTTCAAGTTTCAGAGAAAATGAATTTTTTTTTTCCTTTTTGTTCCTATGTTCAAACTTGCGACCTCTGGAACGGGGCCAGTATTGTCCCCAGGGGCATCATACGAAAAAAAAAAAATGACAGAGGTCCAGTAGGAGATGTAACATACCAAATATCAAAGCCATACGCCATTTACTTTCAGAGAAGATTTTCAAAGATTTTGCTATTTTTTCCTTTCTTTGCTATGGCAACCAGACTTACGGGTGGAATTCAATCTCTTGAAAAGTTTGGTAGAACTTCACCACAGGAACATCCTTATCAAGTTTCACCAAGATTGGTCCAGGGGTTTTGGAGGATAATGTTTAAAGGAATTCTGGACAGATGGACAGATGTACGCCGGACAATGATCGATTACAATTCCTCACCCTAGCACTAAGTGATCAGGATAGCAAAAAAGAAAGGAGAAATATTATTTAGATATTAACTTGAAATTCATGCTCCTAAGCAAATTAATATGTCTCTTTGGTTAAAGGGAGATTACTAGTGCTTAAGTTTGCATCATTTGTGGATTGTTGGTCTCTCTTCAATCTTTCAAGGGGAGTCAGGAGTAACGTCCCTTGATGGAAGGACGCGTGATGGGTAGAGAGAGAAACCAAGTAAATATGTACATTAAATTCAATTAATTTTATACCTGAATGCTATAACTGTTAGATGTTTTTGGCCGTCAGGTTCTAAATCCAACAGTACAAGTAAGTTTTCTACATGTACCCGTAAATATTCATGCATTATCAAATGAGTAGCGTGCAATCATGGGAAAAATAAGCCCAACTGGTGAAGCTATTTTCTGTCAAAAAGAAGTATTTTAACGATCGATGCCTTTTGCTGTTTATTTCAATACACCATTTCCAATCATATATCTGAGTGCTTTTGAAAAGAACCGATTTGTCTAGAAAAAAATGAGTTTTATTGGGTTTATTTCCTTCGGTTTTGCACAAAAATTCAATATTGAACATTTAGTATTGATCTCATAGTGGCATTGTCTTCGATAAATTCCACAAAAACTTTGACAAAAGGAGAAAATAAGTTATTCAACTATTTCCTCCTTTTCCCATAAAATAGTCTACTCTATCCAAGACAAACTCAATTATATAGTTAAGTTCACATTTAATTTTTCGCATCATGTTTTGTGTGTGTGTGTGTGTGTGGACTTGTTTACATGTTTATCGTCTAGTACAGAGTCATGTTTAATTCTGTCATCATATTGCGCAGTTAGTCTGCATCTTATTCATAGCCTACACTTTAAAATCCGACCCCCTGCTGAATCACATAACTCTGTAATATATTCACAAGGAGCTCAGCTGATTGCAACGTGTTCTCTTTGAACTACATCACCTTTTTATGGTGACAAAGAAGTGCCACCTCTTATGATAAATCCTATTCCGCTTTAACCCATTACCACACAGTCCCTACTTTTGACACCCCTGAGAAAGAAGCCTTTAGAAAACATTGTGGAAAAAGGAGAAAATGCTGGTACCCAGCATTTTCTCCTTTTCCCAGAGTGTTTTCTACCCTTAACAAAAAAAATCAAATTTTCAGTCACTTTTATTTTGTCGTCTGGAAATACTTTCGATTTGGACAAACCTAACATTTCGTCGTTTAGTAATGAGTTAAGCATGGCGTATTTCGCTTTATTTTAGATGTATAATTTCTATTTTTTTTTTAAACCAGGTAAATAACTTCAAGGTAGATTTCTTTTTCCTGTCAGCACTCTAACCTTGCACCTGTTGCTAGTTTTCGTGATAATCATTCGGATCATCTAGGCTATTCTACTGCCCCCCGCCCCCCCCCCCCCCAAAAAAAAAGGATTGATATGTATAGTCGGACAAGAAACTCCAAAGATTACATATCTGAAGAAAAAATGCATGGTATCAGTAAAAACCCATTCCCTATAATCTAAAGTTGAAAGTTTGTGTTTCAGCTTTTTGTGAAAGGGTTTGATGAGATCTAAATGCTTACTATTGTCCTAAATTGCTGCATTAAATATATGTTACGGTCTTGCTCATCCTTTACTCCACCCACTATTGTATATACACGGCCATCTATGAGCTAATACATATATGTAGTTATGGCAGAATTTAGGAGACCTGGTTTTTGAAAATGAAGTTGAGTGGTTTTTTTGTTGTTGTTGTTTTTTTTTAACAAGTTTCTTATCTGTACAAACAGAATGTAATGCACACGGAAAATGCATATTCCACACTGGAATATTGACTACAGTGATGCAATGCCAGTCATAACTTTACACTGAGATTAATATTTTTACTACAGATTCAGCTGTGCTTTGGTGAAATTTCATCCAAAGGGAGGTAATTCCTGAATGTCTGTGTAATGAAAATAACTTGGTTACTGACCCATAAACGACCGCTAAAAGAAAGTCAAACATAAACTCACTGTGTTGTAAGCTGTACGGCACAAAATGTGTAGTCACTTCCAAGATGGCGGACTGTTTACTTGGAGAAAGGTGGGTGTCACATTTTATCATCAATAACTTTTTTTCTTGAAACCTTCGAGACATGATACTTATAATATATTGTGTGGGAATGATGTGGTAAGCCTCGGTGCTATATAGCAAAGAGCCAGTGCCATTATTCGATACGTTATATCGGCGTAAACATTGCCATTGGGTAAAATTTGAATTTGAAGTGAGGAACTTGCATCGTTTTTAGTTATAGAATGGAAAATAAGCTAATACAGTGGGTGAAGGCTGTTGTTTCTGTAGGTATTCATCACATGCTTTCCAATGATTACGGTCATTTTTGTGAAATATGTATAGAAAGACCCGAAAACATGTTTTTTGTATATCGCTAATGCAGCGGTGTAGTCCACATCAACAATTTTACACACAGCGGTGTAGACACGGCGTTTTCTGAACGGTTTAGACACACACATAAGCTTTATATACTGTACGGTTTAGACACAAAATCTGATTCTATCTGTGGTCTAGACATGAACTGCAAAGACTTTGGTCTTTTGATATTTGTGTTACATACCATTTACCTGCTTTAAAAAAAACCTTTGTCTATATTATATTCCAGTTGCACGCCATTCATGTGCTACCAATGCTCATTTGGAGGAGATTTAAAGACTCTTGTTTGACACTTCATGGAACAAAAGTAACATCAGGGCTTTCGGAAATACATGTACAATATTATTGCTATCCTGTATTTTCTAAAAGACAAACTTATATCAAATAAGATGCCACGGGAATTATTCATGTTTTGAAAGTGTTTCACTAATCATCGACTGTCTTTCTTTCAAAATATGGGAAATTAAAATTGCTTTGGTACTTCGCGAACGGGTCTGTATATTCACCTACCAAATGTAGCCTGGCATTCAGGCCCTGCATTTAAGTCATTCTAATAAACAAGGTACACAACTACAGCAAAGTCACAGAAATATGTGTTGTTACTTGCCCTTCTTCTGAAATACGTTAAATCAGACATTCAGAGCATTGAGAACACAGAGTTTCCATTTTGCAGTTTTACTTGATGATTTTGTTTTAATGAAAAGGTTCTATTTAATGGACTGACACCAGTCTACTACCAGATGTAGTCCGTGGCCAAAAGAAACATTCCAGAAACGATAAGAATAAATAAAAAACTTTATGAGATAACTAATCTTGATGGGTAACATTCGATTTTATAAATATAAATCCATGACCCGTATATAATGAAACCAAACTGTACAATGGTAAATGAAAATTGTGAATATCGATCACATGGAATTCCATCTTACGATTTTTCCTTTTGGGGTAAAAAACAATAATTACGTAATTTTTACTGCAGTGGTTTTTTTTTTTTTTGATCCCCCATTCCCTGTTAACCTACTGGTCATATTTTACTCGAACAGTGGCACAGAAACTAAAAACTTTAGAGAGATCCTTATACTCATTTTAAAGCAGTTTTAACTCATTTTGTTTTTATCTTATCAAAATATAGTCATTCTTATATCTTCATGCCAAATATTTCGCCTGACAAGCTTGCTTAGATAACAATCGATAGAAAATGCATTTCGCCGAGTTGCGGCCTTCCATCTAAACAGACTCATCGTTTCTGGTTTTTGAATCGAAGATTTTCGATATCCATTATACACTCTGGTAGATTTGTATAATGATCATACATTCTGTCTCATGACTATATTTGACCTTCGCCCTGCGTATACTGAGAAAACAAAAGAAAATGTAGGCTTCTCTGTTGCAGCCTCGATTTTCAGACGGAGGTCGTGGCCTATTTGCAAGCAATCTCCAAGCAGAGTTGTCGTTCGTTACTCTCACATACATCTCTGCGATGGGCTAAATGACAAGAATCTTGTCAAACCGAGGAAAAGATGTTTTGTTACTGTTTAACTGTTTCGTGCGTAAAATTATAAGGTAGACAATGGAAATATGATTCTGGATACATTATAGGTGCGTTCAAACTGATGAATTTACCTGTATAAAATGGAACTTTTTTTTTTTTTCGAGCCTCTTTACTGATCAGAATCTTACGCCAAGTTTAACAAAAATGGCTGCGCCCAGGAATGATGACAACAGTTTTAATACACCGATAAATCTTAGGTTATAAGATTAAAAAACAAATTATAGTCCTTTAAAAGACATTTAAGCTTTTCAGAAAATCCATCTTTTTCACATTGCCTACCACTTAGTCAGATTTGCCGTATGCTGTTTCAACAGCACAAAAAATAATCGATATTGGTCTTTCTTTCACTGGCGTTTGTGTCGCCATTTTGAGTTCTGGTCATGTGACGAAAGTATCGCGTAATGACGGACTACTTTCTGAGCCCACTACATAGGTGAATGTAATGATCCGGAGTGCAAGAGAGTGATATGCAAGTTACACCGTATCCGACTTTAGGCGGAAAGCAACGATAAATTTCCGTGACGCACTGTCATTGTTTACAGCTTCGATCGTCAGCCAGTTATTTTCCGACCAATGCTCGGTTTCTAACACAAACCTCCGCGTTTGTATTTTTTTATTTTAGTTACACCATACATGTACATGTCAGTAATTTATCCTTGCGTACAATAAGGACCGATTTTCTGTACCATGCTATATTTTTTTATTAATTTAACAGCATTTCTGCTCACCGGCCTTAGACGGGCATCTTTAACTAGATATTAAACAAACAGATACCAAGATACGAATCAGCGACGGTATTTAAAACAAATTCGAAATGAAAATGATTGTCAAGTCCAGGATGGTAATTATCATCCTAAGTGAATGATTGAAATTATGGCTGCCACCATGATGGAATTGATTTACAAGCGCACAGACATTAATTAGTAATTTCATAATTTATTTTTTCATGATATAATACTGACTATTACATAAATAATATCGTAAATAATGTCTTGATGCACTCTTTTGTTCCCAACTATCTCTTTTCGTTCCACGATGATCCTTTTTCGGTTCCAGATGGTTCCTTCCGTGGGTGTCGGTAATAAGGGAGACTGTCTCGAACTGTTGGTGCCAATTTTCATGATTCTGGATTAACGCCAAGTTATGTTATCTTCAGAAAAGAAGATTCAAGACCAAGCCAATTGTGTCTAAACCGTACATATATTGTGCTTTAAATTGTGTCTAAACCGTTCAGAAAAAATCGGGTCTACACCGCTGTGTGTGAAACTGTTGATGTGGACTACACCGCTGCATTAGCGATATACAAAACACATGTTTTCGGGTCTTTCTAGACATATTTCACAAAAATGACCGTAATCATTGGAAAGCACGTGATGAATACCTACAGAAACAACAACCTTCACCCACTGCATTAGCTTATTTTCCATTCTATAACTAAAAACGATGCAAGTTCCTCACTTCAAATTCAAATTTTACCCAATGGCAATGTTTACGCCGATATAACGTATCGAATAATGGCACTGGCTCTTTGCTATGTAGCACCGAGGCTTACCACATCATTCCCACACAATATATTATAAGTATCATGTCTCGAAGGTTTCAAGAAAAAAAGTTATTAATGATAAAATGTGACACCCACCTTTCTCCAAGTAAACAGTCCGCCATCTTGGAAGTGACTACACATTTGTGCCGTACAGCTTACAACACAGTGAAACTTCGCACAATATTTTTTTACTGACTGCTTTTCAGGTTAGATCATGTCAAAATAATGTTCAGCAGTTAGGGAGGAATGGAGGCTGTTGCAACAATTACCTTTTATTCACGGAAAGAAATGTGCCTACGAGAGACGTCCGAGCTTCTGGTGCTGTACGTTCCTGCTTGAGCTGCCGTGCTACATGAGGATATAGAGGATATTTGTTTTTTTCGGTGAAAGATCGAAATTTATTTCATCGAGTGGACACCATTGGTAATATTTTCACGAGTGGCGCAGCCACGAGTGAAAATATTACCGATGGTGTTCACGAGGTGATATAAATTTCGATCTTTCACCGAAAAAAACAAATATTCTATCTATTTCATGTTTTTAACCCTTTCTGGGAGGAATTTATCAAAATCCAATACAGCTCTTTTCCGTTATTCCCCGTGGCGTACCCCTCCCGCACAGCAACGCATTAACGTTACAATATTAAGTCAAGCGCGAGAAATGTAAGGTAAATGACGTCATATTTCCATCTGGTTATGAGGCATGCGCAATTAACCTAGGCAACAAGAACGTGAAAATCTGTATTTTCACTCGTGGTACCGGTGTAAGATCGAAAGACATTTTCACTGCTATTTCTCGATGTCCTACCGGAAAGCTTAAAATAAAAAGTATGAGTAAAATTCGTTTAAATCGTCATAAACTCCTGCAAATCGACAGTAACTTATATTACCGGTAGAAACACACCGAAATCGGTAGAAATTCCTGGAAGAGAAATAAACTTAAAATGGAAACAGGTATAAACTTGATGGAAATTTATAAATAAAAATCGATATAACCTACGGTAAATCTAGCCAAGGAGCTGAAACAAGGATCTGATGTTCATGGTCACAGGAATGTCGGATTACTTTCCTAACAAGGTTTAGTTTACCGAACCAAAATGTGCTGCTACGACCCAGAGGGCGTTGGCCTTTGAAAGCATCATAAGAAAAGCGGTAAATGCTGATAGACAGTATTTCTTCATTTCATGCAGCGTTATACAACTTATCAAATACGAATACTCTCTCATTTGAACCACATTTAACTCCTTATCAAACGACATCATTTTAGGTTTGTACAAATCGAAAGCGTTTGCAGACGACAAAATAAAAGCGACTGAAAATTTGAAAAATTGGTTTGTGAAGAGTAGAAAACATTGTAGGAAAAGGAGAAAATGCTGGTTACCAGCATTTTCTCCTTTTCCTACAATGTTTTCTAAAGGCTTCTTTATCAGTGTTGTCAAAAACAGGGATTGCGTGGTAATGGGTTAAATAATTTTTGACAAATGCTGTTAACATGCACTAATTAAAATTTCGGTGCTTGTTAAAAACTGAAACAGAATTGAAGAAAGGGCAACATATTTATTAAGAAATGGTTTATTTCTTTTATTTAATACTGATTTATATACCACTCTTATTCTTACAAAAACACACAAAATATAGTTAACGGTACTGAACATATCCATGAACACAAATATATGTCTTGTTCACGGCAGTACTTAGACTATTCCATCGTCGATGCCGACATGAACAACTTAAAGTCCCATGACCTTTTGGTGCGGATAAATTGGTGGAGAAAGGAAAATAAACCGTTAAATAGGTAGACAACTGCTTTAGAAAAGATACTAGAACTTCGTTTTTTCATCGAAGCTTTATATGGTTATTACGGAAAGCCCAGTTATGCATACTTCGAGGTTTCGCGAATTAGGAAATGAGTTGTAGTTTTGTAAACTGCAAGGGTGTCGAAAAGAAAAGGGACACGCACGCTAAACGTATCTCGTATAACCCTCATCTTCGCAAGCAAGGGGTGACGATCCACTACGCTACTCTACCCTTAATGGATCGAACTTGATTTTGACAGTCCCGCTACACGTATTTTCAATGGTTGCAGCTAGTTCTAACTGCACGAATCAAATCGTTCGAAGTATTTCATCTTTAATAAAAATAGAACAAGGTCGCGACCTTTCGAATAAAGATAGAAGGTAAACGTGCATACCTCCGAGGGTGTGTGCAGGATCTGTAATGATTTATTATCGAAAAAACGTAGACGAACAATATTTACAGAAAGTTTCATTGCGACCAATCAATTATCAGATGTGTCAGGCTCTATCCCAGCACCTGACCATGTAATGTCGAAGCGCGTTTGTGGTTTATTGCTTCATGTTGAATTATTGTATTCGTAAGCGGTTTGTAAAACGATATTTTATTGACTATAGGAAAGATGATGTAATGGGGGATAATAAACAGCATCCGATGGGGTGTATTGCTGGAATCTCGAAATCGGGCTCGATCCGGCAAGGTAAGATCCACGTAGTGATCGTAACCTTGGCTCGCGAAGATGTATAATCCTAGGCATTTTTACTGCTTGGTTTGATGCTGCATGTTAACGCCATCTCTGAAACAGAAAATGCGCCTTTACAAATTTTTTTACTAGATCTAGTCCAAATTCAAAGCATTTGCAGACAACAAAATAAATGTGAATCAGAAAATAAAGATTTAATTTGGAAAGGATAGAAAACACTATGGGAAAAGGAGGTGTGGTAAAGGGTTTTAAACTAGATAAATGTTTTAGCCTCTTTGAGACATGGGACTAAAAGTGGACCACGTAGATCAAGAGGAGACTGCACATAGCGAGCAGACTTACACTTAATCTACGCTAACCTCTACATGATGCTCAATTTTGATTGACAATCAACTTTATTTACTTTCGAAATCTATCACTGGATCTCGAAAAGAGCAAACTTCTTTAAGCTGGCTGTGCAAGAGCCTACCAGAGAAAGACATCTTTTACATTGTAGGACAAAAATAGGCTATGTTTCTGCAGACGAATTTTTTTAACAGCAATTTCTTTTTACTGATTTATAAATGACACTTTTTCTTCTACGTCACAATGTTCATGATATGGTCTGTAGCCAAAACAAAAATATTCAACTCTAAATTAAGATTCCAAAACTAATTATCTGATTGGTCTTTACAGAATGTCGAGGCCAATCAGATGTCCAGATATTCATTTTAAGAATAATATTCAGATTCGTCGGTGAATACAGACTGTTATGTTTTTAAATCATTTCTTAACCTCAAAGACGTCTTAATTAACCCTTTACTCCATAGATACTCATTTCTACGCATTGCTTGTAAGAGCCTTTGGAAAACATTGTGGCAAAAGGTGAAATTGCTCGTGACGAGCAATTTCACCTTTTGCCACAATGTTTTCTATGCTATCAAAAGGTGTCATATACACATCTAAAACAGCTACATCCTTTCTCTTATTTAGCGTCAATTAAAGATACCATATAAATGCCTTATGGGGTAAAGGGTTAAGAAAACATTCTGAGAAAAGGACAAAAAGCTTGTTACTAGCATTGTTCCCCTTTTATCATTTTGATACTGGTACACGTAATAGAGTCATGCTCTGTGAAAAAGACCTTATTCCTTTACCCCATAAGGCATTTCTATGGCATCTCTAATTGACCCTAAATAACAGCAAGGGTGAAGCCGTTTCTTATGTGTAAATGATACCTTTTGATAGTGTAGAAAACATTGTGGCAAAAGGTGAAATTGCTCGTCACGAGCAATTTCACCTTTTGCCAAAATGTTTTCCAAAGGTTCCTACAAGCAATGTGTAAAAATATCTATGGAGCAAAGGGTTAAAGAACTTGCAAAGAGTATCGACCTAGGTCAGCAGCTCTCGAAGGCTGGCCTGGTCCGAAACTTTTCGTTGTAGGTAGGTTTCCTGCATGTCCAAGGCCTTGTCTACCTCATGATTAAGTAGGTTGTGCTTATCATGGATCCATTAGTATGTGACCACTTGCTTAGTTTCATGCATCACGGAGATTTACTTAGCCCCTTTTTGCACAGTTACTTGTCTAGACAAAAGAGTGAAGGGCTAAGCAATGACACAGTGACAATATCCTTGGCTACGTTCTCCCTTCAAGTTTCCTAAAACTGCTTACACGTAATTCCAACAGACGACGTTTTTCCTGCATGTCAGCAAGACATCTTATCAAACCATAGTCGCAGAAAGGGAAATTCCTCTTAGCAATTGACTGTGGTTTTTTTCTCAATCTTTTTACATGTATCCGTTTAAAAGTATTTTTCTTAGTACTTATGGCTGTTGGTATTTTGTCATGATGTATATGAAGTAGACTGTTTCAAGTTTGTTTTTTTTTCCGTAGATAAAAATTCGAAAAAGTTGAGCTTCAAAGAGAATTTAACTAAATTGTTATTTAAAGCATTTCGGTGGCAATCGATTAGTGATGTATGTTGCTTGTGTCTTTCATTGCCATAAGTTCTAAATGAAAAATTCGGATTTATAATAAAAAACAATCGAATACATTTCAAGTCAACACTAAATGCCTAAATCAAATAAGAACACTACATTATGGAAAACTTTTTACACGCTTTTTATGTTTTAAACTTTATATTCCAGAAGCGTTGAATATTTGTTGTCATCGCCGAAGTTTGCGTTCAGCGTGACCTTGACATCCTTGCCACGGTGTTTTTCAAGGTCAACGCGCCCTTCCCAGATATTTTCGCCTAATCCTTTTAAGTTCGACCAGCTTCCATCGGCAACAACAGCGACAGCGTTGGCTTTCGGGACCATCACTTCGAAATGAACGTCGGCTAAGCTATTGGCCTGGTACAGGCTTATAGGCTCCTTGATGCTGCAACCTTGCTTCCATTGTGCAAACTGTTTCGGGTATACAACAGCCGCGCTTGTTATCTTCTTACAGTTGATTAGGTAATTGTACACGCCAATTAACGTTGTGCTTTCGTCAGAAATAGGTAGGGCAAATAGTTGAAATTTGTAGTAGCCCGTTTCCGGAAGTGACGCATAGAAGGATATGACATCACCTTTTACCTGAACAAACACGTTCTGTGGTACCTCTTCGTTTTTGGCACAGTTTGTCAGATTGGCGGTCACTTTTACAGCTGTAGTCATTTTAACCTGAACCTCAAGCTGAAAATAGATGTATATGTATGATAGAGTACTTTCGTTCTCAAAAAGTAACAATATCAACTACGACTGCAACTATGGATACGCAAATAACAAAGACAACAATACGTCGGTTTACTTCAAAAACCTCGTAACTACAGCTTGTTTCAAGCTGTAGTTACGAGGTTTTTTGAAGTAAACCGACGAAGATCTGCAACATTACCAACAAGCACAACAACTTCAATAATAGCACTAACAACAACAACAGCAGCAGCATCAACAACAACAACATAACACCAGCAGATATTTTGCATCTTAAGTATACACAATATTTTATATTACAATACAAAGATGTGCATACTAAGTAAAAATAACTACAAAATAGAAAGATAAAAAATCCGAACAGAGATTGCTATTTGGTAAGATAATTAGTTTTGTTTTTAAAACATCTCCATGATAACATACACGCCAGATAAAAGAATTATAATGGTGATCCATGTCTTTAAGTAAAATTATTCACCTTGCTGGATAAAACACTGTTTAAGGATAACGAAATAACAGATTGGTCCTTTAATATGTGTTCATTTGTTTTAATCCCTTTTTTTGTCCCACAGGTTGCTGCGATAAATCTGATCTGGTTCATGACACTTACGTTGGGTCCCTTTACAATCTTACAGCGAAATATGTTCTCCGGTGTCAGAGAAATGCATATTTGTCGACTTCTAGAAATATCTAACCAGATTTAGTTTAGTTATTTTCTCAAGAGCATACATGTATATGGTGCTTGGTAATTAAGGATAAAAACAAGTAATCTCCTTATCAAGATCACTGTAACAATGGAGGAAATCATAGGGAAGAACTAAAGAATAGCCTTCATTTGAACTCAGATTTACAACACGGAGATTCTACATATGGCTTCCTTCTAAAGAATATAAGAAAACAAGAAATCTGATTTTTCTTTTGAAATTAAGGCAGGACAAATATGGAATTATATCTCAACTTTTGGAACCGCCTGTATCACAGTGAAATTATTGGCAATGGTTTCCTGGAAGCAGTCATCGACAGAGATAACCCCTAATAAGTTTACTTGTTTCACAATGGATGTAAAATAAATCAGTCCAAACACGAATAGTTTGAAATATTTAGCTGAATTTAGGAAATTATCTTTTTTGTTTTATTATGGTCATTTTTGTACCCTTTGATTACTTCCATTGGAGTCCAATGCTTAATAAACTGATTTACTCCAAACATTCCTTGAAAATCAGAAAATGAAAAATGAAAAAAGAAAATGTGTAATTATATACCAGTAAGATAAAGGTAGAGAGACAGAGACGGACAGACAAACTTACTTGGTTTGTATCCAAGTTGATTTCAGGATCCATGTGAGTCAAGGTTGCGAGTCCGAATTCTGCAAACTTTGGTTGAGGTCCGAGAAATCCTTTTTGAAACTCGGGTTTACTGGCCATTTTCCTATTATTTTATCAATCTGCGTAAAAATATCTTACAAAAAGGTATGTAACTACCCTTTCAGCTTCTCTTTAAAAAAAAGACAAACTGCAGACAAAAGTGCGAACAAAACCGTCCTTTGAGCTCTCCTATAACGATCTGAATGACGAAAGTAGACTCTATGAAATGCTTCCAGATACAAACGCTGAACACAGCAAATTTTTTGAAGATTGATATGTTCTTATGTCTGAGAGCAATGTAAATTATAACTTTCCGAAACAGAGTTGCAGCAGGCTACTTTGAAAACATGCCTGTGTGGTGTCGATAACCAGATAAAAGATGATTGAATACGTGACTATATGCGTTTTATTTTGTAGCAAAAGAAGAAATTGATTGTAACCAGCAATATCATCTTTTACAACAATGTTTTCAATAGTTTTCGTCTGCAAGACGAAAAAGCTTTCCGCAAAAAGTAAGGGGTTAGATTCAGTATCTCTCACATTCCTGATTCCAGTTCTTTACAGTATAATAACAACAAAATAGAGA
The DNA here is from genome assembly GCA_943736015.1 of Tridacna crocea. Classification (NCBI taxonomy): domain Eukaryota; kingdom Metazoa; phylum Mollusca; class Bivalvia; order Cardiida; family Cardiidae; genus Tridacna; species Tridacna crocea. Next base: position 37,647,429 of record OX031064.1, on the reverse strand, counting down.
AGTCCAAAAATTTATAACATGTGCAGACGAGAATTGTAATATTGCTCAAATGACTGTATTTATATTTGATAGGGTAGCAGACATTGTGTGAAAGAGGAAAAAATGTTAGTTACCATCATTTTTTTCTTTTACCCACAATGTTTTCAAGTGCCTTCTTCCTAAGTGTCACTAAAACATGGGTTCGTTTGATGAAGAGTTCTTAACCCTTGAAGTGCTGAATTAATACATTAAGACATTTTTAAATAGGAAAAACATCTGAAATATTGCTGTACCAAGGTTTTTTGGCAAGAATATGTAACAAAATAGTGGACAGTGTAGATCTAAGATCAGACTGCACGTTCTGTGCAGTCTGATCTTGATCTACACTGTCCACAAAAACAAGTTGAGTTGGTTCCAGCGCTTTAAGGGTTAACTGGTAATTTATTGAACTTTTACGAGGGCAAGGGCTAAAGGTAAGCAGCAGGCTAAGATGCTGGTCAAAGGCGATGAATTCCCTGAAGCCGGTTCCGTTTCCGGTTGCACCAAATATTAAAACGGAAGCATATTGAAATTTGCGTCTATGAAATCGGACGAATCGATTTACTACTTTCTGTTGTGAGGCTACAGACTTATCTTCAATTTTGCAAGATAATTTTTGTACAGATGAGATTGCTTCCCGATTTGACCCAAGCTTGGAGTGGAACATGTGTTATCGATGGACTTTTACTAGGATTTATCATTCCTTATCACATTCAACAAGCACTATCACACACCAGCGACCGGTATCATTTCTTAGCAGATTTCTAAACCAGCATCCTACTGAGTTCAGTTCAAATCATCACGAAAATAGATCTACTTCATTTCAGTAGCATTATCCTTGTTATACAACTACAGCCAAAAAGCGATGGATAGATGGAAAAGACTTTGAGTGAGATCAAATTTGAAGAATGTATAGAGGATGATCTTGACTACACTCTACAAGTTTTACGTACCATATATTACAATATACAACTGCATACGGGTTAACTCCTTACCAAAAGGCAAAATTTTAGGTTTGTCTAAATCGAAAGCATTTGCAGACGACAAACTAAAAGTGACTAACAAAATTGAAATTTGTTTTGTGAAGAGTAGGAAACATTGTAGGAGAAGGAGAAAATGCTGGCTACCAGCGTTTCCTCCTTTTCCCATAATGTTTTCCAAAGGCTTCTTTCATAAGGTCATCAAAAGTAGGGATTTTGTGGTAATGGGTTAACACGTAGGGGGTCCATGTTGAAATTTCCTGAATAGTTTGTGTGCTACGGTTGCTCTTTTGCATATCCAGTAAAACTAAGGTAAGACCTGTGTAATGCACTTCCGGTGAACATGGGGCAAAAATTCTAATTGGTTGATAAATAAGGAAAAATAAGGATTTATGTAGAAAAAAAATATTTTTGCACATTTCTAACGGATCAGAAATTCAGTTTATGTCTATCTTGAAGTCATTTCTTTATACTTTTGTTAGTTTCCTGAAAAGGGAGGTAATTATTATCTCTTTTTGAATTGAGAATATAGTGGTTTTAGATTTATAAATGATAATTCAAAGAATAAAACATGAAAAAAGAAAATGAATTGGAGAAAGTAGTTCAATAATACTAATTTCTAATTATAGCTAATTTTGCAGGATGATATTTTAGTGGAAATAGCTGTTTTCCATTACACACGTCTTACCTTAAGTTAGACGCATATTCAAAACCGAATTCAGTCTGCCTTTACAAGATAAAACTCTACAAGACCATGTAAAACCAGAAAGGTAATTAGAGAAGTCTTAGGAGATAGTTTATTTACTCAAGTCATTTTAGACCGCATATTTGTATATGCCAGTTTGGACTTTACCTGCCATTTTACATCCTACTTGCCATTTTAGGCTTTACGGGCATCTGAAGACCATCAATATTATGCCATTCTAAATCCTACTGGCTATTTTGGGCCAAAAATAAGAAGCTTACCCTTTTACCACACAATGACGACTTTTAACGACGCTGGGAAAGAAGCTGGTAACCAGTATTTTCTCCTTTTTTCCACAATGTTTTCTACCCTTACAAAGAAAAATTGAACCATTTAAGCCACACTAAAATTTTCGTCTGCAAATGGTTTCAATTTTGACAAGGGTATTTTTTATAACCCCACAACGAAGTGGATGGGGTATATTGGAATCGCTTTGGCTGTCCGTCCGTCTTTCCGTCCGTCCGTACACACATATTTGTCCGAAGCAACAATTCAACAGTTTTTCAGGTACTGAACTCGAATTTACACACAGACGGTTCCTATGTATGAAGTTGTGCAGGTGCAATTTTCATGACTCTGCTCCGATTTGTTACGGAATTATCCCCCTTGAATTTTTTTCAACTCTTACTTTTGTACTAAACCATTCTGCATTCTGTGACAAAGAACTGGTGGGGGTATTGTCACGTTTAGGGATATCTCTAGTTTTCGTCTGGTAAAGGGTTAAAGAGTCGATATTAGGTGCATTGCTCTACATCAACGATTAAAATAACACAAAAACAAAACTCTTGTAGGCGTTGATAGATTTAACCTTGAGATTCGTATCAAAATTCCAGCAACATCTGTCGATAAGAATAAAATGTCTCTGCGTGCTGCAGTGATATGCACAACATGATAAAATGTGGCAGAAACCATATTTCTTAAGTATTTCATGCTTGGAAATCTGTTTATGACAAGCTAGTTCCTTTCCTGCACACACTCACCCCCCCTCTTCCCCCTCCCCCTCTCTTTCTCTCTCTTTCTCTCTCTGGCTCCCCATTTTTCCCTGGCGCGTCTACTTGGCTCGTGCCCTTGGCACGTTCCTTTGGCTCGTTCCCATTCTCTTGGATTGAAATTAATTTCGGTGATTTTTTTCCTATACTAAAAATTGTAACCTATAAGGCTTTAAGCAAGTAGTTGCTAGTTATCGTCCACGTCGTAATTTTATCACTTGTATCGAAATGTTCAAGCAGACATTCTCTTGAAATCTAAATTCCCCGAAATGAGGGGCAATAATTTGATTCTCTTGCAGAGGAAGACCACATTATTACATCCCTTTAACCGTAACATTTTTTTAAATTGAATAATCGGTTTTGGCTTTCGAAAATTGATGTTTTCGTTGTTTGGTATTAAGTGTCATTATAACAGTGCCAGTTGTGGTGTCCGTGGTCGTGGGGTAGAGCTTCGGCTTCATAACCTAAAGGTCCTGATTTCGATACCCGGAAGCGGGTGTCAACTTTGGGATTTTTTATTGGCCCACACATTCGGCGCGAGTACTGGTGTAGTGCCCGGGAAGCAGAATCGAGAGAGATTAATATAAGCTGTAAGAACTTGTTTCTCAATCGATGTAAAATCAATATGTTTAAACTAACAGTGCCAGTGCAACTATCAGTATTTTCCAGAGATTCTGTCAGCAGCACTTTGCATTTTTGTCTTTTCAGTCGCTTAACCAGTGACTGCTTTCTCAAATGAATATGCAATGGTTAACTCTTTACCACAAGACCAAAATTTTAGACTGGTCCAAATTCAAAACATTTGCAGACGACAAAGTAAAAAGTACTGACAATCTGAAATTGTTTTGTGATGCGTTAAAAACATTGAGGGAAAAGGAGAAAATGCTGGTTACCAGCATTTTCTCCTTTTCCCACAATGTTTTCTAAAGGCTTCTTTCTCTGGGTCGTCAAAAGTAGGGATTGTGTGGTAATGGGTTCATAGAATGGATCTTGTCGTTATAACTTCCATTTATTCCCAGAAGGAATTTGGTGTTAGAACTCTTCAGCTTTTGCAGCATTTTTTCCTTTTCCAACAATGTTTTTTATCCTTTTCAAAACAAATTTCAATTTTCAGTAGCATTTACTTTATCGTTACCAACTACTTTCAATTTGGACTAGTTTTAAATTTTGTTGTCTGGTAAAGGGTTAATCGTTTACAAGCAATTCCTTGTTCTATCTCCTTCCAGCCTCCCCAGTTAATCCTTTACTAATCAACAAAATTTCAGCCTTGTCCAACTTAAAAGAATTTCCAATATTTCTTTGATAGTACAGAACATATTGTAAGAAAAGATGAAAATGATAGTTGGCAGCATTATTCTTCTTTTCCCACTTTTTTGGGTCAAAAGACTTCTTTCCCAAGATCGTTAAAAGTCGGTATTGTGCGGTAAAGGGTTATATCACAGGATGATTTTGCACCGACATTTACTAACCACATGAAGTATTAGTCAGGGTACTGAAATGTTGCATCAGTACTGGATCAAAGCACTTACATAGATGAATATGTAATAACGCGTCTGTTCTTTAGGAATGCCATTTAACTCTTTGCCACACAATGACGACTTTTAACGGCCATGTGGGAAGAAGCCTTTTGAAAACATTGTGGGAAAAGGAGAAAATGCTGGTAACCAGCATTTTCTCCTTTTTCCACGATGTTTTCTACCCTAACAAAGTACAATTTCACCATTTGAGCCACTTTGAAATAGTCGTCTGCAAATGCTTTGAATTTGGATAGGTCTAAAGTTTTGTCGTGTGGTCATGAGTTGAATAGAAAGAGGATTCTAACAGCAGGAACACATGTAATTTGCTAGACATGCGCAGCGTAGACACACAAGATGTTTGCTGTACTAGTGAATTAGCTTGAGAGCAAAATAGTAAAGGTATGTAGTAGGTATAAATAGGTGCTGATCTGTGGAAAGACTCTAGGATAATTCCCCCCTCCCAGACAAATACCCCCGGACAACTCCCCCTGCAAATTCCCACACGGACCAATTCCTCCCCCCCCCCCCCCAAAGGCAATAGCCCCCACAGACAATTATCTTCCTGGACCATTACTCTTACCCACTGTAGAACTGTAATTGTCCGGGGGGGGGGGGGCTATTGTCTTGGGGGGGGGAGGGGCAATTGTCCAAGGGGGAATTTGCAGGGGGAGTTGTCCAGGGGGGCATTTGTCTGGGGGAAATTGTCCTGATACGTGTGGAAAGGGGGTTCAATTCTTTACCACACAATCCCTACTTTTAACGACCTTGAGAAAGAGGCCTTTTGAAAACAATGTGGGAAAAGGAGAAAATGCGGGTAACCAGCATTTTCTCATTTTCCCACAATTTTTTCTAACCTTCTCAAAACAAATTTCAAGTTTTGCGCCACATTTATTTTGTCGTCTGCAAATGCTTTCAATTTGGACCGGTCTAAAATTTAGTCGTCTGGTAGACTTAAACTCTTTACCAAACGACGACAGTTTCAGTGTGGCTCAGATGATGCAATTTTCTTTGAAAGTGAAGAAAACATTGTAGGAAAAAGGAGAAAATGCTGGTTACCAGCATTTTCTCCTTTTCCCACAATGTTTTCAAACGGCTTCTTATCCAGGGGTGTTCAAGGTCGTGCTTGTGTGGTAAAGTAGCTGACAAGGTTTCAAAGGTTTTGCTATTTATAAGATTTCTGCCTGCCCAAAGACCATTCTACTTCCGGATTTAGAGAAAATGGGTATTATTAATCGACAAGTATTATCGATGAGTTGCGTGATAAATACGCATGTCGGATATGCATTGAACCCCCTTTTCCCAAAATGCCTCACAATTGAAATTCTTTTCACAATAACTCCTGTATACAAGCATTTATTTTCCCGTCTAGCAGTTGACAAATCTCTTGACTCATATCCTATACTTAATAAGTAATATGATACTTCCAGGTCGATAGAATAAAAACAAAATGTTGCTATTTTCAAAATTACTTGGGAGCAAAAAATATTATCCTTATCGGAAAGTGTAGATTCAAGATCTGATTGCACCTTCTTTGCAGTCTGATCTTGATTTACATTGTCTGCAAAAGATCAGTGAATCGCGCCAACAGCTTAAGAGTTCAAAAGAATGACACCCGAACATTTTTTGGTTTTAATTCAACCAAGTGAGCTGTAACTTTCAAATCCATAGTAAGTAAATACTTAAGTTTTACTTATTTTGAAGGTATTGGCCTGGCTGGAGAAATATCTTCATATCCGACAGTGTAGATCAAGGTCAGACTGCACGTTCTGTGCAGTCTGATCTTGATCTTCACTATCCGCAAAAAGGTCTTTGAGTCGCAATTAACAACCTAAAGACTCTCTCTCTCTCTCTCTCTCTCTCTCTCTCTCTCTCTTCTTCTTCTTCTTCTTCTTCAAGTTCTTTTTTATTTTTCTTCCTTTTCTTCCTTTCTTAGTCTTCTAGACGACTGTTTGACAGCTCTTCAAAGGTGTATAGATTTAAAAGTAGCGAAGTTGATCTTTTACTAAACAGTCCTGTGTATTAACGATGCAGTAGAGGACGGCTTGTGAAGAAAAAAAAAATTGGTGAACGGGGAAAAATTCATTACCAGCATTTACTCTATTTCCCACAATGTTTTCTACCAATTGTGGGAAAAAAAAAACATCGCCTGACCATTATTCATTGTGCTGTTTGCTGATGCTTTCACAGTTAAGAAAAGTCTAAAACAGTGTTGTTTGGTAACGAATTGGCCATGAGTAATATAAACTTCACTCATGGATAAATAAAAAATATTTCTTTCCTCTTGTAAATGTTTACAGATATCATAATTTACAGCTTGCTTCTATTTATAGACCGTCTGTGCAACACATTGAAGGCCACTGCTGTTTGGTATTCTTGTCTGCATTATCATTATGCATAACATCACCAAAATACCGCGTGACCGAATCTCTTTTCACTGTAAATAAAATGAGAAAGTTTTATGCATATTTAAATTGAAACCATTTGCAGACGACAAATTAAAAGTGGCTCAAATTTTGGGACATTTCTTAGAACCTACAAAACCTTGGTGGGAATACGGGGAACTGTTTTCCAGCCAAGTTTTTTTTTATAAAAATCGTCTCCTCGGGGTTGTTAGAATACCGAACGTTTAGTATAGAGTAAATAATCACCATAGATGTAAGAGTAACTACATGGCTGTTATAAACTCGCAGGTTTAGAAAACAAAAGGAGCCATTGCTTTTCATATAATTAATTCCACTTTTTGATTAAGCAATTACCCTTTTCTCCACCAATGATGAACTTTCCTTTCCTTCGATTTTATCTCCCTTGTTTTGCATGACCTGCCAAGCACATCTAGCAATTGTCTGCAAAGAAATATATTATTAGCTAGTATGGCTTATCAGATAGCATATTATATAGTTTGGCTTATCAGCAAATGCATTTCCTCATCACCGGCGTATTATCAAAGCTGATCAAATTGGCAAGTAAACACACTGATAACAGAGAACTTTGCGCAGCCCAGGCATCTCTTCAGGATCGATCACATGGTAAGGGAAGAGAGGTTGGCACTAAAGCTATTTCTGTCTGAATTGAAAAATCATCCTGGCAAGTCCTATGCCATAGGTCCCTTCAGTTACTTCATGTTATACATTTTGTTCCATTGAAATCTTCCAAATAATTTATGGTCAAACAACACTATGGATTTAACTATAAAATAATACGTGATACGATTTTTTGCTGCGAATTAGATTTTTCTTTTGTAAAAATCAGATAACTTTTGCAATCGTAAAGAATCAGGACAGTTACATATGCAGTAAAAGGGTGCAAATCATCTTCGATGACCCAGTTTCGATTCATTCTGTGAACGTTTCTGGGTTCTTTCGCTGGCGTTTCCTTGTTCTCATGAATTATTCATGAAGCATTTTGATCGGTGGTCTCAGTTTTGCCTTGAGAAAATTCAAACTATTTTTATCACAAATACGCCGTTGTCGATATCTAATTACGTCATTCGTTGCAAATCAAGCACAGCGATACTTTGAATATGGCGGCGCCCATCAACACTACAATCGAGAATAGGGTCCGTAAGTCTCGTCACGTGACCGCGAGAGTTCATCACTTCCGGGATCTACCGTAAATTTATCGCCTTTTCATCACAGTATGTGGAGAGATACACGAAGCAATTATGAATGATGAAGTAAGATTTAAAAAGTCCCAGCGATTTGAAAATTTCGGTAGTCGATCAGAGAACGATATGTGACTATGAATACGTCACAGTAAAGAAGAGATCGTGTTCAGCGCAGGTAAACAGGTTGATGGTTCAACCTACTTTCGGTTTCGTATTCAATAGAATCATGCTTTTTTGACAGAGGTAAAAAAGGTGAATCACGTTTCTTTCACAAAACTACAGCTGTGTGAAGGCATAAAATGAAAGCAAAAGTACGACACAAGACGTTTTAAAGCAGATATTTATAGGTCTATTTGTAATCCGCAATTTGCCGAGGGCGATCGTGCAGAGAGATCTACGTTGAGCCGCTGTTAATTTCAGCCTTAGGTAATATTCAAGTATTTTCAAGACAGCCACTCCAGTATTATGTCTTTAAATATCAAAAGGTCCTGAGTTCGATTCCCGGGAGCGGGTGTCAACTTTGGGATTTTTCTTCGGCCCAAACATTCGGCGCGAGTACTGGTGTAGTTCCCAGGAAGCAGAATCGAGAGAGATTAGTATAAGTTGTCAGAACTTGTTTCTCAACCGATGTAAAATAAATATGTTTAAACTAAATATCAAATATAAGCGAGTTCAAATTCAAGATCAGACTGCATGTTCATTGCAGTCTGATCTAGATCGACACTTTGCTGAAAGGTATGTAATTATCTTCTTAGCACAAGACAGTTCTTTGACTGATCCAAATTAGAAGGATTTGCAGATGACAATGCCGTATAGAATAAAGATCTAGTACTCAAGTGATGGAAATTTATTTGAGAGGGTAGAAAATATTATTGGAAATGGAAAAAAATGCTGGTTACCAGCATTTAATCCTTTTCCTACAATGTTTTCATAAGGCCTCCTCCGGGTCTTTAAAAATCAGGATTGTGTTGTAAAGGATTAATTGTGCTTCAAAAGCCAAGGGTCATTTAAGAAAAATGCAATATGCTTGTTTCACTGTGCACACTGAATATTATGGTTGTGCATAGTACTTTGGAAAGATACCCATGACCAATTGCACTAACTGGCACATGAATGAAATGTTTAACCCTTTCTGTACAGAAAACAGTTTATGAAAACAATGTGGAAATAGGAGAAAATGCTGGTAACCAGACCAGCATGTCTTCCTTTTCTTAGGGTATTATCAACCCTTCCAAAAATGAATTTCAACTTTTTAGCCACTCTTACATTTTTGTCTGCTAGTGCTTTCAATTTGTACAAGTCATTTACCCTAGTGCTTTTAAAGAAGAAGCCTTTTGATAACATTGTGGGTAAAGGAGAAAATGCTGGTAACCATCATTTCCTCCCTTTTCCACAATGTTTTCTACTCATTCAAAGACACATTCCATTCTTCCAGCCCCATTTAAATTGTTGTTTCCTAATGTTTTCAATTGGACAAGTCTAGGATCTGTCCTGTGATAAAGAATTAAGCAATTTTTGCTCTAGTGAGCTAAAAACTTGTATTAAGAAATACTATACATGTATTTAAAAAACATCTCTTCCTAATATACTTTCAGAGCTTTCTCCTGCTAGAAGAATGACACTAAAAAGGAACCATGATTCCAAGACAACTGCCCTTACAGGGACCACATGTTATGCAATGGTGTTCTCATATATGTATGATTGGACATGCAGTCATTTAAACATTTAATTAAAGAAAAATAGTGCTGTATAGTATTAATTTTCTATGTTTACCATCTTTGCACGGCAAAGAAGTTCATGCTAGTATTTACCGGTACTGCTCAATAGTGAAAAGGGTATTAAAATCCTAACCGAGAAATGACACTAAATTAAAACAGCATTGCAGTAGACTGCTTTTGAAAATATTGTGACCAAATATGTTGCTCACAGTCAGCAATATCTATTTGCCACAATGATTTCATCTCATTCTTTCAATTATTTTTCTCCATTTGCCTCAGATTTTATCTAGTGTTAAAAGTAAAGTTAGGTTTCATGACTTTGTTAAATAAAGGAAAAGCAATATTCTTGTTTATGTTTAGAACAAAATCCTTAATGCTCCTTGAAGAGTGAAAGCAATATACATGTAGTAAAATTCAGTCATTGACATTGTGTGGAAAAAGAAATTTCGTTACATACAAGTCTTATTAGCTGCACAAAATTAATAGTCCTTTGAAAACATTGTGAGAAATGGCAAAATAATAAACAATTTCGCATTTTTTAACAATGTTTTTTTCTGAAGCAGAAATTTGCTTCATCAAGGGACCCAAATAACATGAGAATAATGCAAGTGTTTTGTTACTACAAGTGAAATAAAGATAAATATCTACAAAACTTTTAAGACTTCTTATGTTTTTCTTATTTAATTTTTACCAACTGATAAAACTCTGGACTTCTTCAAATTCAAAGTATTTGCAGACAGCTGATTGATTTTGACTCGCATTTTACAATTTACCTATTAAAGGGTAGAAAACATTGTGTTGAAAGGAGAAATTGTTAGTTGTCTTTTCACACAATGTTTCCTAAAGTATTTTTCTGCAGGGTTGTTAAAACTCAGAATTTTTTGGTAAAGACTTGCAAGTCATCAAATATATTAGAATTGCTCCTGAAACATATTTGCAGCATGAAACTTCAGAAGTATCCTTGTGAATGTGAAAAAAATTAATCAAGGAGTAGAGCTTGAGTATTCGTTAAATCATATCAAAAGCAGATATTACTTATAAATTTTGACCAATTTGTCCTTAGGTCAAAATGTTTTCAAAATTAGTCTGCTAAGCTTTTTTGATAAAGAGCTAACAAGATGCCTATTCTTCTAAGTAGTGGAAAATGCCCTGCAAATCATATCTTGTGGTAGATCTACATCTTGTTGCATGTGCTGTCATTTGGACTGTCATGAACCAATCTTGTGCTTTAGTGGTTTGGCATTTCCATAGAGTCAAATATAGGTGATGTTTCATGTGGCACTGTACAGGTGTTTTGGACAGTTATTGAGATTTTTAAGATTTCATGGCCTATCTGCCCTTCTGCAGAAAAAAAAAAAAACAGGATAAAGCAATGTAGGCTTATTCAAAAAGACTTTCTGCAGAATGTTTCATCATTAGAAACATTACACTTGTAAAGGCTACATCAAAATGGGCAAGCATAAGTACTGATTCGGAGTATTCAAATAGTCTACAATTCTTTGTTATAACCCTCAAAGTGCCTTTGACCACTATAGTTGCTTTTGTGATCAATGTACATCATGACTAGACTGTACAAAGTCTGCAGTCTGATCTCTGATTTACATTGATCGCTTTACTAAGACAGTCCAGACAAGGGCAATTTCAACATTATTCTCACGATCTTATTTATAGAATGAAACGCGTCTTTGATTTATTCCGTGCTCTTTTAAGAGTTAAGCCTATATATACCTAGTTTCTAAAAATGATGAATTTACCTGAAAATAATTCAACCAAAGATGCAAAAATAGGTTTTGAAGCCAATAATTCACGACCAGTTAAGAATGGCTGTCTAAGGCAATTCAATGAATAAAATGAGGCCGAATAATTCCAACTGTCATTATCGGCAACATTCAATACGGTGCAAAGGAGACTTAGGTGCGAAACTGCACTGGTGCGAAACATATCACCGCAATATGTTTCTAAACGCCCCTGAACACGCGATCTGAGTGCATTTCTGGAATGAAATGCTAAAAAATATTATTTTATTGCCATAACTAGGTTAGTTTGACCTTTTTAGATTAGAAATCGACCGAGTATATGTCCATTGCAACGATGTACGAAAACTGGGTTACGGATTTTCGCTGATTTCCACGGCCTGTATTTAAATCACAAAGTTATTGCTAAGCATTATTGTAACCCTTACCAACATCTTTCATCTCCAGTTTTTCCTCTCCAGACCCATTTTTGAGAATTTGAAGAATATAAACATCGGTGTAGCGTCACGAATGTCGGTACATGCATAAGCAAATTAGTGGAAAATATCTCAATATGGCAACCGATGATCCCGGAAGTGCATTTCATCTAAACGAGACTTACAGACCCGATTGTTTAAGAGATATTTTCGGCGTAACACGGAAAGACAGATATAGTGTCGTCCCGGTACTGCAGAATGGAATATCTCAAAGGAAAAAGCATGCTGACGGCCGCCATAGCCTATTTGTTGACAACCTCGGGGGTTTTGTTATGGTTATTTTTACTAGCGGAAGTTTGACAACCTCGGGGTTTTTGTTATGCTTATTTTTAGTAACGGAAGAAATGAAATTATCTTCTCTACTTGAGAGTATCATCAAATGACGGATCTTTCGATTTGCTATAAGGTTACTTATATAATCGTATACTGGAATATTCCAGTATATCATCTAATAATTATGGACCCATATCAGCAACATTTTTTTTTTTACAAACGACTTAATCTTGAGGTCGACTGTTCATAATATATATATGGAAAAGTGATCAACAGCGAAAAGTTTCGACCCAGGTCGATACTTTTCGCAGATGCATTACTCCCCCTTTCACAGAGTGTTGCTCATATATTTTTATTTCTATTTAGGTAATATTAATTGGATTTACTGTAAATTTTAACCCTTTGGGTGCTTATAGAGACTCACAGACGTTTGGTGGACAGCGTAGATCAAGATCAGACTGCACAGAACGTGCAGTCTGATCTTGGGTCTACGCTGTCCGATCTGGAGAGTTTATTCCCCACAACGTACCTTTGGAATATCATTTTTTTTTTTTTTTAACTATCGAATTGAAAATTTCATTTTAGTTATTTAGCAGGATAAAAGTTCAAAAAAACAATCTTCGAATGATTGGTGAATTTTATGGATCTACGATGCTGTGATGGCTTGCTTGGTATGATGGGTTGATTGTGGAGATCCATAGAAAAACAAGTTTTATCCAGAGCACGGCATATTTATTTCCTTTTTTTTTTCCGTTTTGGAAAACAAAGAAAGGGGACGGTGCTCTTTGTGGTTGACCCTTACACTGGTTAATAAATATCCGAGAGAATGAACATTATAACCCTTTACCAAACAACAAAATTTTAGACTAGTCCAAATTGAAAGCATTTGCAGATGACAAAATAAAAGTGACTGAAAAAATTTGAAATTTGTTTTGTGAAGGGTAGAAAACATTGTGGGAAAAGGAGAAAATGCTGGTTACCAGCATTTTCTCCTTTTCCCACAATGTTTTCTAAAGGCTTCTTTCTCAGGGGCGTCAAAAGTAGGGATTGTGTGGTAATGGGTTAAATCGATAGTATTAACTTAAATTTTTCGCTTTAAAGCTTTTCTTTGTAGATTAAATGTACCATATCGATCAATTTAGATCCAAGATCAGACTGCACATTCTGTAGAGTCTGATTTTAATCTCCACTGTCTACAAAAGGGACTTGAGTTTGTCTTAGGCTTAAAAGACTTGACAAACTGGGTATTTTGATAGACTGCAGAGCTTGTATTTGATTTATTGCACTGAAGTTACACAATCCCATACATCTCTAGATCATCTTTCTGCATTGACATTTACAAATGGTCTTTATCGCGGCGCTATATTCTATTGCATTCCTGGGTAAACTGGTCCCCGTTGTGTTATACCTGATATATGTACTTTCAGCCCTCCCCCTCCCCGCCCCGCTGTACTATTATTGACAAACCCAAAACTTTGTTTGTTTTTATCAAATATATATTCAGTGGCTCGCATAAGAATAAAAAAGCGTTGGCACATAAACTAAATGAGCTTTTGTTTATTCCAACTCAAGCAAAACTATCCTCGAAAAATCAGAAGAAAAATAAGGCCATTCTGGGTGGTAGGCTATGTCCACTTACAGGCAGGTGGTCACAGGCACGAACAGTTTCCCAAGAACTAACAAATTTTTACTCAGTTTCTGCAGAAGTCTAGAAAAGTGTGATCTAGAGGACCTGGGTCGAGCCTCACTTGATCCACTGGGTTTTTCATGGGAGTGTGCTTGGGCATGAGAGTTTGTTATTGGACAAGACACTTCAAAGCCCTTGCCGACTCAGAAAACCCAAGAAATACATGAGCTGACGCCCTCATAAGACTGAAATAATGTAAAAAGCGGCGTGGAACGCCATTCAATAAATAAATCGAGAATATATTTATCGACTTCGCTCTTTCAAGGGAGATAACCAATCTCGTTCGTGATCTTCATAATTAAAGACGCGGGATCTGTATTCGTCAACCATTCTTGATGACATTCTTAGCCTCTAAGGGTAAATTCTGAATACCAAAGTAATGTACTTTCTAATGGCTAAACCAGATTGTCTAGCAAAGCAGAAATTGTGCATCTTTATTAAATTAGACAATGCAAAGACTGCAATTTAGAATGGTTCAGAATGCGTGATATAATATGGCTTGCACCACTCGAAAAGGGGCTTTCGGACATTTGCGTAAAGTGTTGTCTTGGAACAACCTGTGCAGTCTGATCCACACGACACCCTACGACTACATTAGATTTTGTTCTTCAGTAGACTTGCGCAAAGCAGAAAATTACGTAAAGACGGGAAATGTCGTTTCGGATTGGCCTAGGCGGACTGCGCAAACTGATCGGAGACAACACTTTTCGCAGATGTTTGAATGTCCCTTTTCGCGTGATGAAGACCAATTTTTCACTTGGGTCTGAATTTTAGATCTCGTCGCTGTTTCAGTTGGTTGACCTTTTATCAAGAGCTAAAAGCACTTCTTTTTTTCCCTACAATGTTTAATCCTTTCCCAAACAAGCACTTGTTTTTACGTGTCTGCAACACAAGTCTTTTGAAAATACTGTGGGAAAAGGAAAAATTGCTCGTAACGAGCAATTTCTCCTTTTCCCAGTGTTACCCATTTAGAGAACTTTCTGCCATTTTTATCGATTTAAAATTTTCGTCTGCAAACTCTTTGAGTTTGGAAGAGTCTCAAATTTATCGTTTGGGAAATGGTTAGTCCCGTTATCTAGGCCATACTCGTATCTAAACAGTCGTCTGGAAAATGTTACAAGTATAGACCAGTCCAAAAACTTTGTTGTGTGGTAAAGAGTTACGTGATGAGAAAAGATAAGGGTTACAAAATATCTTCCACCAGAAGTGGAGGTACTAATGAGAAAACAGAAACAGTTGCCAGTATTTTCTTCCTGTACACTTTCACCTGGCAGCACTTCGTGTAATTGTGTTTGTACTCACAATTACCGCTAATAAAACGCCTGCAACATACAGTATGACGGCGGTACTTTGTTACTTGGAACACAATATGGAGTGCAACATGCGAAATGGTACATTCGGACATTTGCGTAAAGTGTCGTCCCGGATTAGCCTGCGCAGTCCGCGCAGGCTAATCCGAGACGGCACTTTACGACTACATTAGATTTTGTGTTACAGTAGACTTGCGTAAAACAGAAAATCACATAAAATCGGAAAGTGTCGTTTCGGATTAGCCTGTGCGGACTGCACACGCTGATCAGAGACGACACTTTACGCAAATGTCCGAAAGACCCTTTTCGCGTGTTGCACTCCATATAGTCTTCTCCCACAGTGTGTAGATTCAAGGTCAGTCTGCATGTTCCGTTATATTGGAGTTTACTGCATTTTATAAAACTCTTCTAATATTTTCGAATTTGATTTGCATTACGCCCTTGATATTGATCACAGCCAACCTGTTCCATTGTTCGTTTTGCGAAAAAAGTCCACAATATAACTAATAGGTTCACCCTTCCCTTAGTTGATTTTTCTCCCCTATTCTGATTATTTCAAGTTTTGTTTTCATGTAAGACTCTTTAATAAGTACAATCTTCTCCAACAGTGCTGTATATGTTTGTACGTGTTGTTTTGTATTGTGGGCCAGAGGCCTTATACTATATCTGGATAAAGAAAGTAAGGTAAGGTAAAAACCCTTGCCATTCCTTCAGTCATTCATCATTGTATACCGTGAAACTGATATGCTAAACTTGTTGTGCATCTTGTAAATTAACACCAAACCACACAATTTCATGTCTTAACGAAATTGGGGTCGAAGCTCTTTGACAACATAGCTAAAAAACGAGAAGATACTGGTTACCAGCATTTTCTTCTTTTCCAAATTTGCTAACTGCCCTTTTAGAATAAGTTTTGCATCATTCGAGCCACTTTTAACGTTATGATCTGAAACAGCTTTGGGTAGGAACGAGTGAAAAATGTTCGTTTTGTAAAGAGCCAAATATAGTTTACTACACTAATTACATCTCGTGCTATTGATAAATTATCTAGCCCAGTTTAAGTTTAATCCTAAATCTTCTGAAAAAAACAAACAAATGAAACTTTCAAGCTAATGGTAACGCCTGAATATTGCTATTTCCAAATAATATTTTGGAGAAAAAATATCCTCTGTAGTCTATGCAGTATGATCTTGATCTATACTATCCGTCTTTCCGTCCCTCCGTCCGTCCGGAAGTATATCTTTGAAAACCCTTTTTTTGAGAATTGATGGAATTTCAAATAACGTTCCTCATGATAGTTCTTGTGATAGTCAACCGATATGATTATTATTATTATAATTATTATTTTTATTTGACCCTTTACTCCACAGATACTCATTTCTACTCATTGCTTGTAGGAGCCTTTGGAAAACATTGTGGCAAAAGGTGAAATTGCTCGTGACGAGCAATTTCACCATTTGCCACAATGTTTTCTACACTATCAAAAGGTGTCATATACACATATGAAATGGCTTCATCCTTGCTGTTATTTAGGGTCATTTACAGTTACCATAGAAATGCCTTATGGGGTAAAGGGTTAATGCCGTGTCATAGAAAAAGCGGTTCGATGCATATTTCCCTTATGGGGCTATATCTCTTAAACTATGGGACAGAATTTTACGAAACTTCTCACTTACTTATCATAAGTCACAGAAAAGATTTTTTTTTTTTATTTTCATTTAATGAATGCCATGTTACGGAAGAAAGGAAATTTAAAGTTGAATTTCGTTATATACCATTAAAGGTGGCCCTTCAGATTTTGGTACGAAAATTTTACAAGAATACAAAAAAGTCATCCTTATACGTCGAAATCCTTATAATTTTCATTCATAAAACCCTAATCGTCGAAAACCATCCGACAACAAGAGAAATCAGAGATTTACTACACCCCAGGTCAACTCCGACGGGAATAACAGTCTATTTTTACATGAGCAACTCGCTCATCGACATACCGGTAATATGCACACAAAGCTTCAAACATAGCATCCGAAGAAGACATTATGTAAAATAATTACACGTTTATTATGTTATGGAATTTCAGTGTCATTACTCACTTAACACAATACTTTTTTTTTTTTTTTTTTTTAAATTTTTGGCGGGAAATCTAAAAATAGCTTAAAAGGCTACCTAGCCTTTTAAGGGAATACCATCAAAATTTTTTTTCTTGTAATTTTATGATTCTTAATTATTGATGATTCGTATTGGTTTTTCATATAAATTTCCATGATATATATATTTTTTCAAATTTGATGGGATGTGAAAATTCTAAATACCCACCTTTAACAAAGAGGTCAAGTCTGCAAGCAAAATACGCTTCCTCTTGTATGTGTCTATAAAAAAGTTCTTTTTCGACGGGGATACTTTTTCAACTAAATACGTTGTTTTCGATTCAAAGTTAACGAACAAGATTTCCATCATACTTATTATTTTGTAAACTAAGTAGTCAGGTGTACTGGGTAAAATCAATGGATTGAACTAGATGTAGACTGGACGTAATAACCGGAATAAGTCACTTGAACTGGAAGCGAATAAAAACCGAATTTTACAATTTTTATTCCATCTTGTATAAAGCAACCAGGTTTTATCCTAATCATAGCCACCATCTTCGCCAGCCAAGTTTACGATCACTACGTGGATCTTACCTTGGCGGATTGAGCTTGATTTTTACGATTGCCCAAAGCATAACTTTGACGTTGAAATATTTAGGTTTTTACTATCAAACTGAAAAATTCATTTAAGTTATTAAATAAGATAAGGGTTTACCCTTTACTCCATAGATACTCATTTCTACGCATTGCTTGTAGGAGCCTTTGGAAAAACATTGTGGCAAAAGGTGAAATTGCTCGTGACGAGCAATTTCACCTTTTGCCACTATGTTTTCTATGCTATCAAAAGATGTAATATACACATAAGAAACAGCTTCATCCTTGCTGTTATTTAGGGTCAATTAGAGATACCATAGAAATGACTTAAGGGGTAAAGGGTTAAGGTATTCATGTTCTGCTCTGTCATTTCGCGAAAATGTCTGGCTCTCTGATTTTGCGGTTGTTTTCATCTTGTGCCTTTTTTTTTTAAAGGAACATGCATATTATACGTTCCTTCCTGCACACGCAACTCCACCTGACTCAACCACACAGAAACACAAACAACTATCCATGTAAAATTCTATCATAATCGGCTAGATATACTCGGTATGAATATTTTTTTTAAATATATAGGATCTGATGTGTGTTGGTTTTTGAAATAAGAAATTATTAAACGAGTCTACAAAAAATGTTATTAAGCGAGCCTTTGGCGAGCTTAATAACATGTTTTTTGTGGACGAGTTTAATTATTTTTTACCTCAAAAACAAACGAGTGTCAGATTCTTTTTATCACATTACTGTATAGCAAGAATTATAGTCTAAAACGTGTTAAACCAGAGGCATACATGCTGTGAAATTTACATGAAGCCTGTGCGCTTACTTTGACAGGTACATTACGAACGAGAACTAGTTCCGAAGAAACTTGCATATATTGATTTTGTTTTGAGTCTACAAGTGATTAAATTAACAACTTTATATCACGATTAAAAATTTTGCCCACAAATTTCTGTTAGGAACTTTGGTCATTAATGTTTTAGAATGAAGCGTATAATTACAGAGTGTTGATCAAATACAGCACTATTTTCTTATCTCACACGTGTGTGAGACAAGAAAATTCGTAATGGCTGTATTACATTGAAGATAAGGAGAGTTCAAATTTCAGTTAGGAACCTTGGTCAGCAATGTTCCAGAAATGAAGCGTATAATTACAGAGTGTTGACCAAATACAGCACTATTTTCTTGTCTCACACGTGTGTGAGACAAAAAAAATCGTAATGGCTGTATTACATTGAAGATAAGGAGAGTTATGTGATAATGAGAGAATTCAAGAGCAGAATAAACTAAGAAATAAAGGAACCCTTCGTATAAAAGTGTTCTGATGCTGAGACATAGATGTATCTTTAACCCATTACCAAACGACAATATTTTAGACTGGTCCAAATTGAAAGCATTTGCAGACGACAAAATAAAACTGATGGACAATTTGAAATTTGTTGTCTGAAGGGTAGAAAACATAGTGGGAAAAGGAGAAAATGCTGGTTACCAGCATTTTCTCCTTTTCCAACAATGTTTTCTAAAGGTTTCTTTCTCAGGGGCGTCAAAAGTAGGGATTGTGTACATAGTAATGGGTTAATGAGAGTTTGGCACATATACAACGGTCTTGCACTGATTTTCGATATTACCTCCACTTGTATCTGAGAGCTCTGCAATCTGTCGGACTCATTAACCCTTCACCAAACAGCCGTGCATTTGAAGGTCCCTCAGGTAAAGGGCTGTTGTTAAAAGAGAACAAAAAAAAGGTAAAAGGAGAAAGTGCTTGTAATCTGCAATTCTTTCTTTTCCCACAAGGTTTTCCGCAGTTTCAAAGATGACCGATATCAGCTTGCGTAACGATAGTCCGCCCAAACTGAAATAAATTAAAACTTTTTGGCAGTTGTAAATTTTCTGCATGCCCATAGAGCGCTTTACCTCGTTATTCATTTGTAATTAGATAGTGTGGGTTTAATGGATCAATGATTATAATTGGCTTGCAGCACGCAAAAAGGGACATTCGGACATATGCGTAAAGTGTCGTCTCGGATCAGCCTGCGCAGTTCGCGCAGGCTAATCCGAGACGGCACTTTACGACTACATTAGATTTTGTGGTACAGTAGACTTGTGGAAAACAGAAAATAGCATAAAAACGGAAACTGTTGTTTCGGATTAGCCTGCGCGGACTGCGCAGGCTGATCCGAGACGACACTTCAGGCAAATATCCGAATGTCCCTTTTCGCGTGTTACACACCATATAATGCCTAGCTTGGTACCTTGCATCACTGAGATTCACTAAACCCCCCTTTGTCAGCGCGCAGGTCAAATGCTTTTATTTCAGACAAGGACATATGGCATGCAAACATGCCAAAAGGGGCATTTGGGCATTAGCGTAAAGCATCGTGTCGGATCAGCCTGCGCAGTCCGCGCAGTCTAATCCGAAACGACACTTTCCGTTTTCATGCTATTTTCTGTTTAGCGCAAGTCTATTGAAAGAACAAAATCTAATGAAGTCGTAAAGTGCCGTCTCGGATCAGCCTGCGCGGACTGCGCAGGCTGTCCGAGACGACACTTTACCCAAATGTCCGAATGCCCCTTTTCGCGAGTTTCAAGCCAATTATGTTGTCATCTTGTAAAGAGTTCAAGGCGAGCACCGAAAACATATTCACTCAGCAGGAAGGCTTATTGTGTAGGAAGGGAGACTGTACGGGGAAAAAGTTATTTACCTGAGATATGTGTATGTGTGAGAGAGAGAGAGGGAAACATACACAAGCTCCAGACCTGTGTTGTTTCACTTTGTATACATTAACTGACGGTGGGTTATTCTCGGAATTATATTTGTGGAATAGATTTACATTGGTGCAATAAAATTCACTATGGCTGACGACATTCCGCATTTAACTGAAGGGTATTTAGGGGCTCAGGCTAAATTCGCTCCCTATGGATTACAGACGCTTACTCACCCGGATCCTTTGATACGCCTGAGTACTAACAAAGTGCATATAGCCATTGGCATAAGAGAGAAAACACGTTTTACCATCAAGTTTAAACGTATGAATCCGATACAGGAGATGAACAACTGTGTTCTAATGCAGAATACCGGTACAGAATGGCATTTCGATATCGCTGTGTCCCAAACTGGTTTCTACAAGTTCGAATTGTATGCCTTGCCAAGCAGTGAGGCAGGACCGCATTTTATCAACGTGTTCAACTATCTTCTAGACGTGAGAAACGTGGATGCTTACGTTGAACCTTTTCCGAAACAGTATCCAGCCTGGAAGCAAGAGGGCTGCTACATTTTCGATCCCAAGATGCTCCAGAAAGGTACCAACTATCCCGTCACGTTTAGGTACTACATCCCGAAAGCCGTGGACGTTCAAGTTAAGACAGGCGACGACTGGCATCCACTAGAACAAGTTGAACCAGATATATACGAAGGTTACGTCGATTTTAGTAAGGAACCTTACCCGCCAGGTACTAAAGTCAAGCTAATGGTGAAGTCTGGCAGAAGTAACAAATACGACATTCTCTTAGAGTATACAATTTAGGACTCTTATCAAAAACGTTGTGACATTTTTGTTCTTCAGTTGTTTTCAGAAATTTGAAATCATTCTAACTGTAACATAAGAGTGAACTTGTTGTTTTATATTTTTGTATTTACTGTATTTATTTGTTAAGTTCTTTCTGTTGACAAATAGTTCTTTACGCTGCCATCGTAACCTTTATTATGCTAATTAATTTAACCCATTACCACCCAATCCCTACTGTTGATGCCTCTGAGGAAGAAGCCTTTTGAAAATATTGTGGGAAAAGGAGAAAATGCTGGTAACCAGCATTTTCTCCTTTTCCCACAATGTTTTTTTACCATGCTGGAAACAAATTTCAATGTTTGAGTTCTGTTTATTTTGTTGTCTGCAATTTAAGTGCTTTCAATTTGGACCAGTCTAAAATTTTGTCGTTTGGTAAAGAGTTAAGTGAAACAGCCTTTTAAAAACATTGTGAGAAAAGGAGAAAATGGTGGTTACCAGCTTTTTCTCCTTTTCCCACAATGTTTTCTACCATGCTGGAAACAATTTTCAATTTTTGAGTTCTGTTTATTTTGTAGTCTGCAAGTGCTTTTAATTTGGACTAGTCTAAAATTTTGTCGTTTGGTAAAGAGTTCAGTGAAACAGCCTTTTAAAAACATTGTGGGAAAAGGAGAAAATGGTGGTTACCAGCTTTTTCTCCTTTTCCCACAATGTTTTCTACCATGCTGGAAACAATTTTCAATTTTTGAGTTCTGTTTATTTTGTAGTCTGCAAGTGCTTTCAATTTGGACGAGTCTGAAACTTTGTCGTTTGGTAAAAAGTTCAGTGACACAGCCTTTTGAAAGCACATTTTCTATGCAGTCTGATCTTGCTCTACCAAACCTCAAAAACGACTTTGAAAAAAAAAAATGGGAAAAAGGTCATTTGTTGCATCGAATAGAACCTCTCATTGCATTTAGCGATTTGAAAAGTACAAAATCTTGTAGGCTTGTCGAAATTAAAAGCATTTGCAGACGAAAAATTAAATCTGACTCAAATGACGAAACATGTCCTTGACAATGTAAAAAACAATCATGGAAAAAAGGAGATAATACTGCTACCAGTATTTACACCTGTACACATTCTTACATGATTGCGTGATTTTGGCGTCTTGCCATCCATTAAGCATACGATGATTTGGTTGGTTGTATTGGTGTTTAACAGCTAAGGTCATATCATGGCGGTCGGTGACGCACATGTGTTTCCTGGCTTTCTCACACCGGTACTTACACTACTTTCTTTCCAAAGCCACCGACTACTTTTCTCACATGCTTCAGCAGAGGTGAGACGCGAAGATACGCCGGAAAGAAAGTTCGCCTCAACGGGGTATCGAACTCACAACCACCAGGTCACGAGTCCGACACGCTCACCACTGAGCCACCCGGGCTAAACATACGATGAAGAGTATCATTTGCTTTGAAAATTGCCATGGAAATGTCTAACCCGGGGCAGGGACGGGATCTATTTTGCGTAGCTAAGGAACCGATTGTGCCTTAAAACATGCTTGTAGGCAGCATACCTATTCCAAATGTACCTGGGTCCGTATTCACCGACCATTCTTAAGAACGTTCTTAGTCTTATTCTTCAGAATTTTGTCAATGTGAAAGTTACAGGACTTCTGATTGGCTAAACCACATGGTTTAGCCAATCAGAAGTCCTGTTACTGTCACAGTCAGGAAATCTTGAAGAATAAGACCAAGTATGTTCTTAGGAATGGTTGCTGAATACAGGCCCTGATTATAACAATATTTATCTTAAAGAGTTTTCTGTAATTATCCCATGTATGAAAGTTAACGAGGGATATAACAATGTGATAGACCTATTTGCATTAAAACTACTAAATTACCGATATACCGGGCTTACAACATTTTCTTTACTCATGGAAATGGTTTAAAATAATATGGGGATTCACAGCGTGGATTTTTTTCACTACTGCATTGACATATGCTGCACTTTTGATTTAACTGTTGTAAATTGAAGCCTGGCATTCAGGCTCTGCATTTAAGTCATTTTAATAAACAAGGTACACAACTACAGCAAAGTCACAGAAATATGTGTTGTTATTTGACCTTCTTCTGAAATACACGATAAATCAGACATTCAGAACATTTAGAACACAGAGTTTCCATTTTGAAGTTTTACTTGATGATTTTGTTTTAACCCTTTTCCAAACAAGTCCTGGTTTTTACGAGTCTGCAATAAAAGTCTTTTGAAAACACTGTGGGAAAAGAAGAAATTGCTCGTAACGAGCAATTTAGACTGACACCGGTCTATTGTAAACTGTTGTTCGAATACTTTATTCATGATCAATGTTTTCGATGCACATTTCAGACAAAGACGCAGTAAAAATGAGTATCAGCGTGGTGACTGATAGAACTATCATTTATTATATGTTCGGTTTACTTAAAAAGCCTTGTAACTGCCGCTTGAAACAAGCTGCAGTTACAAGGTTTTTGAAATAAACTGACAATATCATGTTTGTTGTTCATAAATAATACCAGTTTATTATGGGATATTCCGCTAGACCACAGGCCCTTATTCACCAAACATTCTTACAACATTTGAAGTATAATTCTGAAGAGCTTCCCTAATTTTAAGTAACTCAATTTCTGATTGGCAGAACTGTCCACATTACGTTCTTAATCTAGAATTAAGCTTTGAATGCACGTCAGAATGGCGGATGAAAACGGGCCCCAGAGTTTAGATATAAAGTGTATTATTTCATGCTTTCCGGTAGGATATCGAGAAATAGCAGTGAAAATATTTTTCGATCTTACACTGGTACCAGCAGTGAAAATACCGATTTTCATGTTTTTGTTGCCTAGGTAAATTGCGCGTGCCTAACAACCAGATGGGAAATATGACGTCATAATTATACCTTATATTTCTCGCGCTTGACGTAACGTTGCTATGCGGGAGGGGTACGCCACGGGGAATAAGGGAAAAGAGCTGTACTGAATTTTGACAAAGATCCTCCCAGAAAGGGATAAAAGCATAAAATAAATAGAATATTTGTTTTTTTCGGTGAAAGATCGAAATTTATTTCATCTCGTTAACACCATCGGTAATATTTTCACTCGTGGCTGCGCCACTCGTGAAAATATTACCGATGGTGTCCACTCGATGAAATAAATTTCGATCTTTCACCGAAAAAAACAAATATCCTCTATTTATTGTCGTGAATGCTTGAACTTTCATTTCATCCGTTACTTTGTTTGCAATAAATAATGTCACTATATCACGGAACACACCGCCCATTCTTAACAACATTATTATTCTCATTCTCAAAAGTTTTTTTAGTTTTTAATTTGAAAGTAACTCAATTTCTGATTGGCTAAACCAAACGGTTTATCCAGTCAGAAGGTGCGGGTCATTTTTTTTAAATGTAGATCGAGACTAAGAATGAAACTGAGAAGTATGGGAATTCATACGGACCCTTCATGTTTGAATAAAACCATTTCAACCAGTAACGTTTCAGTTTAACCCTTTACTCCATAAGGCATTTCTATAGCATCTCTAATTGACCCTAAATAACAGCCAGGATGAAGCCATTTTAATGTGTCTATTACACCTTTTGATAGCATGGAAAACATTGTGGCAAAAGGTGAAATTGCTCGAGACGAGCAATTTCACCTTTTGCCACAATGTTTTCCAAAGGCTCCTACAAGCAATGTGTAGAAATGAGTATATATGGAGTAAAGGGTTAACAAATAATACCACTATGGATTGGATTAGTCTGAAAGATCTAATGTTTAACCCATTACCGAACAATTCCTACCTTTTACGACCCTGAGAAAGAAGCCGTCTGAAAACATTGTGGGAAAAGGAGAAAATTCTGGTAACCAAGATTTTCTCCTTTTCCAACAATGTTTTCTACCCTTAACAGAACAAATTTCAAACTGTCACTCATTTTTACTTTGTCGTCTGCAAATGCTTTCGATTTGGACAAGCCTAAACTTTTGACGTTTGGTAATGAGTTAAAGATATTAAACATATAAATGTTGTGAATGCCTGAATTCTTTCTTGTGAATGTTTTTTCTCTCTCTATCTCTCCTCTCTCTCTTGTGAATGGTCCCTCTCTCTCTCCCGTTTTCCTTTCTGTTTCTGTGTGTCTAAGTGGCGCTATGTTATTTTATTTGTTTATCTGTTTCACCGTTTTGAAGGAATTTCTTTCTTTGTGACAATGTTTTCAAACGAGGACTGCTGCAAGAGGTAAATATCGCGTGTACGCTGTAGTTGGTTGCAAAATAAAAGTCCGTTTTACAGCAGTGTTCTTCGTCTCCAGGATACCTTTACAACGCGACGATTTCGACTAGAAAGACAAGCTACAAACCTGTAGTGTTCATGACACTTTTATTATAGTATGCAAGATAAATAGACAGTCAGTCAAACTAGTGTATAGTATTAACCCGAAGTCATAATTATACAACCTATAACCGATATTATAACAGAAGTGTAAATCAAGAATCTACATCAAAGAAAAGATGTATAGCTGTAGTTCTCTGTAAAGTTGATAAACACATTGCTCAACAATAACATTTCAGGCTCCACCAATTGAAAAAGAAAGGAAATGCAGGCAACGAATGCATTGTAACTCCAGAGAGTCTCTGGAGTTACGATGTATTTGTTGCCTGCGCATGCGCAGGCTGACCAGGGTAGACATTTCTCGCTTTTATGATATTTTCTGTATGAAAAGTGGTCATTCCACCTTCCAATACGATCATTTTTGAATTATCAGCATAAATTGACCTGCGCTATCGTTGATCTGTTTACATCTAATTGACGGAATTCCTAGATAGTCCATTTTCCTATGACGGGCCACAGTTTTGTCATAACCGACAAAATCATGAAGTACAGTGGACCTTTAATATGTATAAAATTGACCAATAGCAAAAGGTTACTACGACCCAAAGCTGCCACTCCAGATTACACAGGCTAAAATGGGCCGATCATTTTTCCAGATGCATTTCAATCACCTTTCTCAGAGCACGCATCTTCGCGAGCCAAGCGTACGATCACTACGTGATTCTTACCTTAATAATTGTTCATAACTACTTTGGTGAAACGATGCAAGGATCCAGTGCTTTTTATTCCTGCGTGAATACATGCGTTCTCAAGGGTTTCCGGTCAACAATGAAATCTACTGAAGTCCAGAGAAGACACTGAATTCAATCGATATTCGAATTTACTTTTTCTGGCAATTAACTTTGACAACGAATGGGACTAACTTTTCACTTTCATCTACAGTATCTTGAATTATATGTACCAAACTTTTTCTTTTTTCAAACATGTTCAAAAATTCACAAATATCAATAAACATGAAACACATACAACAAAAATTTGAATGACCTTTACTATTTTAAACATTTCATTACATTGCCCGTGATGAATATATATATATAGCCAACAACATTATCCTGAATAATAGTTTTATACAAGTAAAGTATACTTTTAAAGCAGAGTCAGTCCAATAATCTCTCTCTCTCTCTCTCTCTCTCTCTCTCGGGCGAGTGTTTTAACATCATATCTATTCAACAAAAAATTAATATTATACATAGAGTTCTGAAATTTTAACTCGGGAACTAGTACAATATCGACACAAGTGGAACAACCAACATGGCGAATCATCTTATTGATAAAAGATTCTGCAACAAGTCTATTCAGCATCGCCTTCCTCATCAATTTTGATGTTTTCTTCGATTTCGCATTCGATAGCGCGCATGCGCTCTTCCCTGGCATGCCTAGGGACATCATCAAGGGAAGCCGACAGGAAGTTGTAAAGTACTTTTATGGCCACCTTTTCATCGTTCTCACATGCAAACACGTAGTCTCCACAGATCTTTCCGAAGCCGTTCCACCCCTAAAAGAGAAACAAAGACAAGAAAGAATGACATCATGAGTATGGTGTACTTCAAGGGAAGCTAGCATATAGTTCCAATGTTAAAACTAGGAGAAACTAGAACTGTCACTGAGTGTGACTTAATAACCCCGCCAGCCCTTTGACAGAAACAGACAATTCACAGTCAGACGGATGATTGCTAGGTACAATTATTGCTCTTGCGCACTGTACTCGTTAACAAACATGCATACCATGTTTGAAGTCCTTCTGACTTGAGATGACAAAGTTATATTCCAGACAAGCACCAAGTGCTGTAAAAATGACATTCAAAGGGAAATAACTTAAAGACAATATGAGTTGGAGTTACAATTCTTGTGAACAGCACTTTCAAATATTGCAACAAATAAGCATACCATATTTCATGTCA
The DNA here is from genome assembly GCA_943736015.1 of Tridacna crocea. NCBI lineage: Eukaryota > Metazoa > Mollusca > Bivalvia > Cardiida > Cardiidae > Tridacna > Tridacna crocea. Next base: position 37,619,872 of record OX031064.1, on the reverse strand, counting down.
TTCCTACTTAAGGTGACAAAGTTTTGCTCCGGACAAGCAAGGAATGATATAAAACGAATGTGAAAGGGTGAATAACTCAAATTACAGTGATAAAACAAATTTCGTTATGGCTGTATTACATTGAAAACAAGGAGAATTATGTGATAAAACAAGATTCGTTATGGCTGTATTACATTTAAGACAAGGAAAGTTATGTGATAATTATGGATACATAAAATCTAGGTCTAGGACACTTCCCCCCCCCCCCCCGAATTCTGCCCCTCGGACTTTTGCCCCCATAGGATACCTGCCACCTGGATGTTTGCCCCCGGACATCTTCCAACCTAAGACATCTGCCCCCCTTAGGACATGTACCCCCAGACATGTGGCCCCCGGACATCTGCCCCCTGGACATCTGCCCCCTCAGTTTGTTTACAACTCGGACGTCGAGCTCCTTTAAGGTACCTTCTCAAAAAAGCAACTTTGAGCTATACACATATTTTGTACATGGTAAATTTGACCGGCACTATGAAAAAGACTTCTCAGCTGTTGTATCGTTAAGTGCTATTTTGCTGAAAATCTTCGGCTGATCAATTGATTTCAGTTTAATATCAATCTTGCGGTATGATAACTATGAGTCAGTTACTCATCTGGCAAGCTTGGTGTAAACCCCGATTAAAATTCTTTTTTTGCATTTTAAGAAAAATAAAGCAAAATTCAGGATGTTATTAGTTCTTCAACATTCATTTAGAAGAGTTTTATTGTTTCCTAGAAGACAGTTGCCCTACGGGGGCAAATGTCCTACCAGGGCAAATTTCCGGGGGGATGTCCTAAGGGGGCGAATGTCGGGGGGCAGATGTCCTACGGGGGCAAATGTCCAGGTGGCAGATGGGGGGGGGGGCAGATGTCCTATGGGGGCAAATGCCCCGGAGGCAGATGTCCATGGGGCAGGTGTCCTATGGGGGCAAAAGTCTGGGGGCACAAGTCCGGGGGGCAGATGTCCAGGGGGCAAATGTACTGATACCATAATATCCATTTTGTTTAACAACGAACTTAAATAACACGCAGACTTATCCTTAAACCAAATGGAGTGCAACACGCGAAAAGGGTCATTCGAACATTTGCGTAAAGTGTCGTCTCGGATTAGCGTGTGCAGTCCGCACAGGCTAATCCGAAACGACACTTTCCGATTTTATGTGATTTTCTGTTTTATGCAAGTCTACTGTAGCACAAAATCAAATGTAGTCGTAAAGTGCCGTCTCGGATTAGCCTGCGCGGACTGCGCAGGCTAATCCGGGACGACACTTTACGCAAATGTCCGAATGCACCTTTTCACGTGTTGCGCTCCAAATGGAAAACGTTTCCATTTAGGTCAGCCCGAGATAACTGCGCAGGCTGACGTTGGTCGACACGTTTTGCAGGTGCTTCAACCCCCGCCCCCCTCCCCCCCTTTTCAAAGAAAAAGGCTCAATTACATGTTCTGCTCGCTGTATGGAAGCCTTGAATCTATCGGCATGTTTAGGGTTTTCCAGTTTCTTCAAATAAACCTCCCCCGCCTGAGTATCATCTTTTAGAAATTTAAGTGTTGCCACCATGTTGTCCCAAAACTGGATAATCCTCGAAAACTGTTTGTCTACATCACCAAGACGCGCTGAGGCTTCAACAAGACTTCGGACATCCCCAAGACTTTCTGAAAAGATGAATTTAAGGATTTACTCTATGAAGAATACATCTTTTTTTAAAGCAAACATTTGAAATTACAGAATATGGTTATTGAATTTATATGAAAAAAGTTAGCCTGTACTTGGGATACAAAGTGTTCACTTGTGGCTGCACAACTCGTGAAAAATACCCCAAGATTTTCACTCGATTAATTAAACTGACTTTCACGGAAAAAAATCAAAAGATCTATTCTCGATATATTCATAGTATTTTTGGTAACAATTTGTTTATTTATTTGCATTATGATTATTGAGACATTAAAGGAATGATGAAAATAACTGCAGCGTAGAAACCTCTCATGCAGCACATGGCAGTCACGTGACCTCCTTCCCGCGTTTCCAAGTCGCGCGACTTTTTCCCGCGGTGTTCTTTCTCTTTTTAAACGAAATTATTTTTTTTTTTGCCTTTTGCTTAGATTATTCATTTTAATAAAAAATATTGTTGTGAAAGAGGACGTTTGCCATCAAATCAATAGAACAGATCTCTTTTGAAATCTGTCCAATAAAAACAAACTGCGTCTATTTTCTGTTTCACTTTTTTTTTTTTAAATTTCGGTTTATTCATATTATAAAACCATGACATAACATTGTATATAGGAACGATTTCAGAAAGAAAATGGACTTCGGAAGCAATTTCTGAGACAGTCTGCCTTTTAAACTTACCACTGTTGGAGGAGTCTGGTGACCTCTCCAGTAAGTTTCAAGCTATTGATGATATAAAGAAACTGTGCAAGTTTCACGTAAAACAGCCTAAAAAATGCGGACTTTTGGCAGATTGCTTGAAATTGATATCTCTGTGTAAATGTCGGATTTGTTCTGAATTCAATACGGTTCAAGCCATTGGTGATATAAAGAGAAGTGTTCCAGTTTTACAAAAAATCCAACAACAACAGCGGACTTCATCGTGTACAGAAAAAAAGTCTGAGGAACAAACGGACGTCGAAAACTACGCCATGTCATAAGCACTACTGGCCTTTGGCAGAAGATTTGGCAGAAGAGCCTAAATCAGTTATATACCGACCTCTCTGGGAGTTCAGCTTTTTAATATTCGACAGCCTTTCGAGTCTGGCTTTTCTCTGCTCTTGCATTTTCCCCAGAACTTCTCTTTTCTCCGCTGACAGTTTTTCGACAGACGCTTGAGAATCTTTGTATGCCTGCATCATGTTTTTGAACTGAAAATAGTACACAACTATGAAGCAAGGCAATAATTTGTAAAAGAGGTAAATCATTTGATGTGAAAAAGGAGATCCATGCATCTGCAAAAAGTATCCATGAGGGTCAATATGCTTATTCCGCAGTCAACCTGACTTTGGTCAAAACCTTTTGCTTTAGATATATTTTTTTGCAAGTCCAAAGATCATTTACCTAAGGATTCAGCAAGTAATACGACAAAATTAATTTTACGGATTCACAATAATGTGAAGAATTTCTTGGTATAATTGATCATTGAGATGTATAGAACCCCTTTTGACAGAGCATGTGTCATACAAATTAATCACACATTCTCTTCATTTGACCTAAGAATTCAACATATTTAATTTATCAGAAACCACAGTCCATGTTAGTGATATAAAAGTTGAAGCCAAAGATAGCTGTCTACTTGAATTGGACAGTTTTGTATCGCAATCGATGATTTTAACAGTTCTCGAATGGTACATCAAGCTTCCAAAACAGAAAGAAATCGTTAGTACTAGAAGTCGAGGCACCTGTTTTTCCTTTTTGTTTCCACCAAAAATGCTACTGATCAAGTTCACTCCCGTCTTTAGAACACTTGTGACAATTCCTGTTGGGCCAGCTGCTACGTCTGGTGGTACGATAACCGAGTCTAGGAAAGTCTTATCTGTTTCTTCATTTAACTCTTTTCGAGCAGTCTCTGAAACATAAACGAGTTAGTACAATAACTGGTAGAAAGTTTTCTGTGTTGCTTAGTTTAATTAGATTGACGATCGCTAAGCATACATAACAAGTAAAACCTTGAAAAGCTTGAAAAAACACGTGTCATAGTAATTCTATAATTAGTCAGTCTGGGTCAGAAGGGGGAGATACATCTATTTATTTTATAAAAAACAGAAATATGCGAAAATACTTAATCTGGATTGTTTGATAAAAATTCTATTGTGTATTCATTAATCCTAAAATACTCGATGTGATTTTTCTTATAAATACTTCCTCAAACTTTTTCAGCACAGAGTGTGTAATTTCGTATGATCCACATTACATGAATAAAACTCGTCACAACAAAAAGGATTTTTTTCCGCCCTTCTCATCAAATAAAAAATGCAATTTACAGTATTTGCAGAAACTCTCAACCCAAACTTGTTTTTTCTTTAGGAAATTATCTTGTTATCCTGAACATACGACCCATTGTAAACTCGCTGAGATGAACTGGTTTGGACAGGAATCGTATGATCATGGTGATTACAAGATCCCTGGCCTGCACTGAATAAAGAAAACACATTTGGAATTCAGTGACAGAAATAACATGCATTCAAATTCAATATTCATAATCGTTCCGACCTGTACTATCCATCCATTTATCTCTGTAGGACTTTAATTGTTTTAAGTCATCTTCCATCTTCTCTTTCTCCTTCTTTAATTCTTCCTCTGAACGTTTAGCATCCTCTGCAAGTTTTTCTGACTGCTCTTTTTCGATAGCTATTCTTTGTTGCTCATCCGTTACATGTTTATTTTTGGCATTGACTTGGGCCAAATTGTCCTGAACCATTGTTTGGATAACGTAGTACCTGTTTTAAAAAGTCGATGATATCAAAGTTTGTCGGTCTATCTGGGAGTTGCGAACAGTATAATCGTGCCGATAGTAAATCGAGAAAAAACAAGACAGCCCTGTTCTAATACCAATAGGATAAATTTTAAGAGGTTTATATACATGTATGTATAAAATCACTAGCGGAATATAGTCGTAGGTAATCAGTAGGCCATGAGACAATAATTTAGAGCTTGAGGGGCTACCCGCTCTCCTTGAGATTCATCTCGGCGCATAATGCCGGTATTATCAATGGCATACAAGCAATTTGCTGGTTCTTCAGTTGAAACTTTATCACTGATTATTGCTCAGCGATACTCATGGTACTTGGGCCTTAATTCGAGGTTTAATCTGATAACTTTGTATAAAACGTGCACGTGGCAGCAAAGCAGCTCAAACCTTAACTGTACTAGCGTGATTGCATTTTATATCTGGCATCACATTTCACCCTTACAAAAATTTCTGTATCTAACACTGAGAAAGTATTCTACAGTCCAACCGAACTGGAACGCTGCTGTGTGTGGTTAAGTCTTTCCTTTCCTAGTGAGGTGTGTTTAAAATAAAAGAATAAAAAATACTATTTCACGTCCATGTTTCAGTAGATAAGTCACTCATGTTCAATGTAAAGAGTTTGATGCCTTTACCAAATAATCACGAGTTAAGGGATCTTGAAGTAAAACACTTTCGAACAAGAAGTGACAAGAAAATAAAAATGGTGGTAAAAGCCTATCGTATCATATGAGTCATGCCTTATTTGTCATTCGTTTGCAAAGTGAGTCCTTCTTTATGAAAAGACATTTAATGCATTTGCATGTATATCTGCCTATGTCAAGCATGTCTAGTCCACACAAGATAAAAGGGGTCCGAATATTTTGCTATTATTAAATTTTCTACATGTACAAGAACCATACTTGTAGCGCGTGATCTACTTGATTCTTGAACAATATCGATTTATTGATCTAGGATTACACGTAATCTTCTTGAGATGACTTGCTTTGTATCATACATCACAGAGATGCACTTCCAACCCAATTTCATATAGGTTGGTTCAAGTGCTACCAAGTCAGTTTAGATTCGTTTAATTTTGTCCTCAGGCATAAGCACAGAAAGAGATTCTTAGGTGCACCAAATAACCGAAACCTATATGCTTTGACTTGTAAGAGATAAATTATAGCCGATGCTGGTCAGTCTTGGGTTTTAAACAATCTTGCACCAATATTGCAACTGAGACACATTCAAACACCTGTGTGCATGTCACAACATACATTTAAAACCGACTTTGCAGTTAATCGCAAAAGATAAAGTGCTGCTGAAGACCAAGCAAATGCATAGAAAATGATCAAGCAGGTTTCCAGGCAGAGAGACAAAGGCTGCCAAGTGAACTATCTCATGCACTTAGTCATACGAGAAATACTAAGAGCACCTTGATACTCACTTTTGTCTTGTATCCATGGCCTCTGTCTTCATTTCCTCCGCTCGGGTAATTACCTGACTGAAACAATCTCTTACAAGGTCCTTATCCTAGACAGAAACAAAGACACAGTGAAAGAGATAGAAAACATTCAACAATAATGAATTCTACACATATTGAAATACATGATTATAAATAACAAATAGGGAAAATTTCCAATATATATCACACATAAATATCAATTATGCGGCAGATTAAAAAATACAAGACCCAATAGCAACCAAAGGTACACGCCTCTGGAGTCAAAAATTTTAATTCATAATTTTAAAGCATGCATGTTATTGCATGTATCTATTTAAAAATATGTTAAAGTACATTCTGTATTAAAAGTCGCTGGCCAATATTTGAATTGTAAAACTGTTTAATTGTAAAATAGAATTTAGGTTGCCCAGCCAACTAGCGAGTTTTTAAGAAAGAAGCAAAAGTAATATGTCTGACCAAAAGATGCAATGAAAAATCTTTTTTTCACTGCAGGTTTATGTTTTTGGCACTGAAATTTGACAATCAAAATCCTCAAAAAAATGTGACAAGTAAATTCATCTTTCAACACATCCTCAAAATACCATTATGAGAGCAATGAAACTAGACCATAGTTATTCATAGAAAGAGGTTTTATCAGCAAAATATCAAAAGGTACAGGGATAAAGTATTACATAATGAAAGTATCTTGAGTTACCCACAATGGAGTAACATGAAAGGTGCGGCCTCAGGTTAGATCTGCACTTCTGAACACAGAAAAAGGCAATGAGATACCTTGTGTAGACAACCATTATTTATTTTCTTTAAAACAACAGGATGGACTATGAACATACTCAATTACTTGCCTCTAGATCAACAGCGTCAAATATCATAGGGATCATTGTACTGACGATGTGTTTAGCTGTCACCATGAAGCTTTTCATAAGTCCCGTTGTCATCATGTGCTGAGTGCGTGCTGAGTGAGCAGTCATTCTCACCTGAAGATGTATTGGCAATAAGCATTAACATGTGTATAAATTTGCATAGCTCAAATTGTCGGAGATTCTATTGTTAACCTCGCTAGGATTAAGTCAACGGGCCAATTTTCCCAATGCCGATAGAGATCAGTCCCAAACTCACGTTTCTTGTTCGAACACTAGTGGCGATTCTATACAGTTGTATTCAACAAACTGTTGTCCTAATCCTACCCCGTAATCTTAAGTTACAAACATAGAAAAATTTTCCAATTTAAGAGAAAAACTTTCAACTCTTTACTCTTTTATCTTCACTCTGCAAGCAAAACATTCAGCTACAAGGCTTAAAAAGAAACTACAATCATACATATACACGTGCCTATTTAGGTTAAAAAACAAAGTAACATCGTACTTTATTCGGTCTCGTGAAAAAATTCGATCCTAATATAAGGTATAGGTTATTTGTGTCATATTGCCAAACAAGTGCGCATCCTTCAACCGGAACTTCTTTTGGGGAGGCGTTGTCATGATTAAATATCGCCACTTTCAACTGTTGCATATTTTCTAACATTTGTTCATACGCTCTTATTCTTCACATTCAACATTAAAATCATGTGAAAAAGGGTTTTGTTTGTACATGATAACTAAAGCGGCTGGCGAATTAAATAGTTAGTGCTTTGGATTGGAAATGTGGTTTTCTGGCCTTAACCTTCGTTTCACCAAATAAAATAAATTTCTATGCCTTGTCCAATAAACTCTGTCCATCTAAGTCACTAACCATCCATCAACTATTTGTGTAAATATTTCAATTATCGAACGAGGATGGGAGAATATATTTATGACGTATCTATAGAATAATGTGCTAGGGTCATAAAATATCAATGCTACCTAACGAGGTTGTGAGAGATCACTTCCATTCTGGAAAATTAGTTCAGGAAAAATATCTTATAAATCAGAGAAACATATTGAATTTTATTGTTTCCGCGATCGACCCAATGGGTTTTTGCTGCTGTTATTGGAAATAAAAACTAGAACTGGCAACGAATATCTCCCAATGTTAGTATACCTTGTTACTAGATCTGGATTACAATCAGAGAGTAATAACTCCAGTAAATCTTCACATATGGCAAGTATCAATCAAAATCTCAGCGTAATCCATCGAAACCTGTTGCACATACTTACGTCTATCGATGGGCGTACGGACAGCCAACCCGATTCCCGAATACACTCCAACTTCGTTATGCAAGTAGGCTATTATGGAAAAAAACTCGTACGGAAAATTGTGTCTCAGACAACTGCTGTATTAGATTTTCTAAATCATACGTATTTATATAACCTGTTTGATTCTCGCAGTAAAATCAAATGAGAATTTAAAGGCCCAGAAATTTTATGTCTGGTTGAGCGCAAATAAATAGAGGGTGAGGTAAAATGCATTAAAAATTAAATTTTACCATTCAAGAGTATGAAATTTATTGGGAAAATGAGATGTGTTATTGTACGGTCGGACAAAGTAACTGGCATGAAGTGAGTCTAAAGACTAGGGAAAAGTTGCCATTTGGTCCTAATTTTTGTTTATTTTTTACCCGTTTTTGAAATTTGTTCTCCTGCTACCGACTAATACTTGGGCCGACCTTACAATAACAGATTGTCATTTTTATAATAATTCCATGCCTTTAATGGCATTAATTCAATTAAAATACATTTTAACAATCCCAATTTGTTACTTTGCCGCTGTTGTGACATACGTTTTATGTTTTTCGATAGGTTTCATCTGTCGTTGACTAAGGTAGCTGAAACATTAGTTGAGTTGGTCTAGTCTTTGATTATATTTGTTTAAATGAAGGGAAAAACTTTAAAGCAGAGTTATTACACCGAAAGGAAATTCGCCGGACTAAATGAGTAAGCGCACTAAGGGTTAGACACAAATCTGTCACATTTTTAAGAATACAACATACATAAGGAAGACATAACGTTGGCTAATTTTGAAACAGGTGAGACTAAAATTGTTTAAAAACCTTTTGCTTATGCATCTTTAAGCATTTGATTATTCACTCTATTGTTTCGTTTACCTCCTTTGCAACATCCGGGTGATCAGAAACACCATGATAGGCCAACTCCAGATACTTAGCCACTTCAATCTGTGCCTGATACAACTCGACAGCGGCAATGCTCTGCAACAAATGCCTCGCTTCCAATTTTGTGTCCTGCGGAAAAAAAAAGTTAGAGCCTCATCAATCTTGCATGTGAACCATCAATTTATTTCAAAGATCTTATATCTTAATAAGTTGAAGAACATTCACATTCTGATGATAAAATACGACTTTCAAACTTGGAAAGCACGTTGGTCTCACCCTGGCCTTTAATAGATCTACTTTCAAGACACAGAAAATTCTATATCACTTTTAACTGTAGAACACATAGATTGTACTAGATAGTGTCTCTGCTATATTATATTCATGCCACGTGGGTAGTATTTAATACATAGCGGATACTGCTCTTTGGTATAATAGTACTTGATGCGCTTATGTTGGCAATGACGGAAATAGCATCATTTGAGTGGTGATTATAATATTACCTTAATTATTTCCATTTTATTATTTTCATGTTTAGTGTTATCCTTATCGTTTTTTTTTTTACCATGATTCGTCTGTGTAATCTCTCTCTCTCTCTCTCCTTTCGGGTTTTTTTTTTCGGATTTCTCGACTTTGATGTGTATGTGTTGTAGTTTATTCTTTATATATTTGTAAAACTTCACTTGCACGAGGAAACAAAGATATGAATGAATTGTATTCGCGTGCGAAAATGCATGGAGTCGATTTCAGGGACGCCATTGATCGAGACAACCTTCGTGTATATTCAAATTAGGTCGTCGGGAACGTTACGTGATAACATTGCATCTCAATACAGCTATGACGTAGTAGACTGTCCAGACTACTGTTTAAACATCTAATATTATGCCATCGGAGAGTAGGATTGCTCATTCTGAACCTGTTTTCTTATTCAAACTCTTCCTGTATCGATGGTAAATCAATGTGCGATGATCAGCCTGTGTCGCTGTTTTTGTTTACGATATCGATAAACTTACTGTTTTCAAGCCGAGAATGGGGACAAAACGATCAAGTGAATAAAGGGTTTGTTTCGACGTTTTGAATGACCACGTGGTGTTTACGTCACTAACACGTCTCTGCGGAGATCTAAGACGAAAAGTCGGCTAATCCTAGGCGATCATCGATGTAAACAAACAGATAATGCGGCATGGTAGGATCTGTTAAACTTCTAGTTTCAAAATTCTTTTTGCTGCCACTGACTGGAACTTTTGCGAACTGCACTTTTACATATCATGAAAGTCATGATAAACGCCATATATTTGCATGGTAGATACGAATTTTACTTTTATTTTATAAACAGTTTGTTTATTCAGTTGGATGCTACTGAGACTAGGATTGATGAAGCTGGAGATATGATTGATGTACTGTGATGATCCATGACGCATGAGAGTTAGTGAACAAGATTTTGGCCAACGTGACCAATTTTTGAACTTGTCAGAGATACCACCAACACAAATATTCTCACATATGCGCACGAAATATTTTTTAAGATTTTGCCAGTGACTTCCTTTGGACCCGACATAACCTAATTTTGAACTTTTCTGTTGTATTCAAAAACATCATTCTGAGAAATTTTCATGAACTTTTCTGTTGTATTCAAAAACATCATTCTGAGAAATTTTCGTGAGTATCAACATGCTGAAAATGTGGCTTCTAGAGAACACACAAGCTTCTACTAAGATCTGACCCGCGTACCTACATCGTTCATCTGAAATGTCCATATTTTGAGCACATACATGATATTATCATGACAAACTTTTTAAGTTTCATGGGTATGCGGCTAAAACAGTTGCATCTAGAGTGCACAAAAGTTTTTCAATGATTTTTTTTCCTGTAACATATGTTTCGACCTGATGTGACTGAATTTTAAACTTGCACTAGATGTCATCGACAAAAAACATTGTGGCCAACTTTGGAAGGTGTCACACTGAAAACAGTCCCTGCAGGGCACAAAAGGTTTTTTTCCCGGTGACCTACTTTTTACATATTGTAACCCAATTCCAAAACTGTTCGAGATATCATCAAGACAAACCTTCTGACCAAGTGCTAGGAGTGATGGATGGTAAATGTATCCTCTATAGTTTCTGTGGCATTTGTCGAAGACAGTGCCACTATGAGATCAATACTAAAAGTTCAATATTGAATTTTGACGACATGTATGGTATTTTGTGCAAAACCGAAGGAAATAAACACAATGAAACTCAATTTTTCTAGACCAATCGGTTTTTTTCAAAAGCACTCAGATATATAATTGGAAATGGCGTATTGAAATAAACTTCAAAAGGCTATCGATCGTTAAAATACTTCTTTTTGATTGCAAATACACGTAGCTTCACCTCTTCATAGCCTTCTACTGGTGCAATGATATGCACAAAATTTGTCTTCTATCCACGTTGCTTCTAGGGTTGTTTGTTCCAAAACCAGTTCGTCCCTGGGCTTATTCGTCCCATGATTGCACGCTACTCATTTGATTATGCATGAATATTTACAGGTACATGTAGAAAGCTTGTTGGGAATTAGAACCTGACGGCCAAAGACATCTCAAAATTATACTATTCAGGTAAAAAATTAATTGAATTCAATGTGTTACGTGGCTTCTCTCCCTACCCATCATGCATCATTTCATCAAAGGACGTTACTCCTGACTCCTCTTGAAAGATCAAAGGGAGACCACCAATACACAAATGATGCAAACTTAGGCACTAGTAATCTCCCTTTAACCAGAGACATATTAATTTGCTTAGGAGGTCAATTTTCAAGTAAATATTTAAACAGTCGTTCTCTTTTTTTCCAGTTCTACTGGCTCTCAGCCAGCAGAGCTAATGTCATGGCGTGGTTTCCGTCCTCCGTCTGTCTGTCTGTCTGTCTGTCTGTCCGTGAGTCTTTTTCTTGTTACCGCGATAAAGTCTGCATTTATTGTCAGATTTTCGTGAAACTTGCACAATTCGTTTATCTCGTCAATAGCTTTAACCCTATTGATTTTGAAAAAAAAAAAAAAAAATCCAACAAACAGTATGGGGAAAGTAGCCATTTCAAGTTTCAATTTCTTCTTTACACAAAAAGTCAGCATTTCTTGTTTTAATCTTTGAATTTTTTTTTTCACCATGAATTCATAGTGTATGCTAGCATATGAGCAAAATCTTTGCCTGTAGAGCGATTTTAGGGCTCACCTGAGCACATAGTGCTAAGGTGAGGTATTGTGATAGGTCATTGTCCGATGCACATATGTCCATCTGTCCGGAATTCATTTAAACATGTTCTCCTCCTAAACCCGTGGGCAAATCTTGATGAAACTTGGTAAGGATGTTCCGTCGGTGAAATTCTACCAAACTTATTAAAGAGATTTAATTCCACCCATAACTCTGGTTGCCATAGCAACAGAAAGGAAAAAAATAGCAAAATCTTTGAAAATATTCTCTGAAACTAGAAAGCGTATGGCTTTGATATTTGGTATGTAGCATCTCCTGGTGGACCTGTACAAAGTTTGTTCATATGACGCCTTAGAGGTCACAAGTTCGAACCTACTACCAATTTTGTGGACCTCTACCAATTTTGTTCATATGATGCCCCTTGGGTCAAAACTGGCGCCTGCCCATGGGTCACAAATTCAAACATAGGAACAAAGAAGGAAAAGGTTAAAATTCTCCTCTTAAACTAGAAGATGTTGAGCTTTTACGTTTTGTGAATAGCATCTCCTAGTGGATTTCTACCAAGTTAGTTCAAATTATGTCGCTGGGGTCAAAACTAGCCCCGCCCTGGGAGTCACAAGTTCGAACAAGGAACAAAGAAGGAAAACTTGAAAGTTCTTCTTTTCTAAAACTGGGAAAGCATAGAGCTTTGTTATTTGGTACTTAGTGAACCTGTTTAAATCTTGTTAGCCCGCCTGATTTACTCACTTTAAAATTGGGTCTCCTAGGGTCATAACTGGGTCTCAAGGTCAAATTGAACTAATATCTTGTGGGCAGTCTAGAGGCCACATTTTTTGCTCGGCTGATTGGAAAATTAATCAGAATGTTTGTCTTGATAAAAACTAGGATGAGTTCAAAATTTGATCACCTGGGATCATAATCTAGGTCATTAAGTCAAGTTAAAGAAATTCCTTGTGGGCAGTCTATAGGCTACATTTCTTGCTCAATTGACTTGGAAGTTGGTCAGAATATTTGTCTTGATGAAATGTTGAGTGACTTTGGAATTGGGTCTTCTGGGGTTATTAACTGGGTCATTTGGTCAAATTCAAGAATTATCTTGTGGACACTCTAGAGTCCAAATTTCTTGCTCGGTTAACGTGAAAACTGTTCAGAATGTTTTTCTTGATAATTTTTGACGAGTTCTAAATTGGGCCAGTCGGTGATAAATTTGGTCAACTTTAGGAAATTCCTTGTAGAGGCTCCAGTGGCCACATTTCATGCTTAATTGACCCGACAATTGGTCAGAAATTGAATTACGCACGAGGAGTGAATTTCACCTATTGACTCAGGTGAGAGATCCAAGGCCATTATGACCCTCTTGTTTTCAAATTATTAATTCCATGGCTTCCTTGACAAATGCTACATCAGCGTTCTCAACGCTTTGATTCTTTATAAGATTTGTCCCAGTGACCTAATTTGTTACCAACATGACCACCATCTTTTACGTGTCCAACAGATAATCAAGACAAAATTCTGACCAACATTCATTGAGTACCAGACAAAATGTGTCCTCTGAACTGCACATAATGGTATTTCTTGAAGACCACATGACGGACACAGCACGATCATAAAAATCTTTAGCACTTCGTGCTCACGTGAGCTTCGATAGGATTAATGAATGCACCAGCACTTGTTTATATGTCCGAAAATATATTTTGTGGTTGAGAGACAGAGACATGGGATTTTACAATTCACTGCTTTAACTTTAAGACTTTCTCTCAGGGTATCAGACAATATGAAGACTTGTTTTGGTCTGCCTGCACAAGAATCTCTACCGCTTGCAGGTACGACACAGGTAGCACACAGACATAATCCGATTTTACAGTAAAGAAAAACGGCTGTATAAAAAATATACTTAGTTTCTTACGGAAAATTTTGTAATCCAATTAGACCTAATGCAACATTCACTGCTAAAAAATTCAAGGCAAACAAAAGTTAATGTCCTCAGTTGATCACTAGATAATTCATTCAGTACAAGACATTGCGAATAAATTTCTGCTCACAAGTTCATTCAGTCTTAACACTATGAACTTTCAGAAGAGGCAAAACGATTTGAAAGATGTCTATAAAAAGCCATCATTTTGAAATGCCACACGGGAACGATGGTGTATTTTTTAATTCTTGTTTACTTTTTCCACATGATTGGACGAAAATATTAATAGGAGTATGAAAATATTAAAGTTGTATAACAAAAGATCAAGGAAAACAAATTTCTTGCGTTTTCTTCTTCCTTAGAATTATTGAGCCAAATTCGTATGGTAAGAATGCAAGTTTATAGTTTCAAGAGAGAAAAAAAAAATGATTGTTTAACAAAAATAAAATATTTAGATTTCGGCATAGACTATGTGTGTTCCTTTATTGCCTTTAAGCTGTATATATAATGAATTTAACTATATACATACGATTCACACAAAAAAAAGAAACTTACGGTTGGAACAAGTGCCATACTTCCGCAAATGGAGATAAAGTTGGTGAATTGCTCAAGCCACAAAACGAGACTGGAATCGTGCCCGCTGTAACAGCTATTTATGTGAATAACAAACCGAAAGTAGAGTACGCACGAGGGTTTTCAGGCTTTTGTGAAAACGAAAGTAGAAAGTACACGTACTTTCCCAGGATCCTAGTGACCTTAAAGATAATTTAGTGGAAAGGAGTTTTTTTTTTCGCTTTTTCGCATGTCAAACAGAAAGTAGATAAATAGAGAAAAGAGGGAGAGATAGAGATATAGTGGTTTTCTAGACAATTAGAGATATCATAAACAAATTTCCTGTCTCGATAGAAGTAAGAAAAAGAGAAAGTAGCTGTAGATAATGAGTTTTTTTTTTAATAGTAATTTTACTTTACATGTGGTACATGTATATATATCCCTACTTTTGACGCCCCCCCCCCCCCGAGAAAGAAGCCTTTAGAAAACATTGTGGGAAAAGGAGAAAATGCTGGTAACCAGCATTTCTCCTTTTCCCGCAATGTTTTCACTCTTCACAAAACAAATTTCAAATTTTCAGTTACTTTTATTTTGTCGTCTGCAAATGCTTTCAATTTGGACCAGTCTAAAAATATTTTCGTATGGTAAAGAGTTAAATGATATGCTCTATGTGCCGTTCTCTCTGGGCTATTGCGACGTCAAACTTCAATGTAAATCAAGTTTGCTATTACCGATTAACACTTTTTTGGTTCATCTTTCGACCAATAGCATGTTTCATCTCTCCAACAGTACTGTCGTGGCTTCAGGCAACTTTTGGGAGTAAAAATTCTCATTGATGGTTTGAACAGACCTAGATAGGAATGTATATCCTTGTGTTTTGGTCTAGATCTGTTCCATTTTAGAAATAAGATAAAATTATGGGAAAATCCCGTAATGGTTAGGTGAATATAAATTGTCTTTCAAGTGTCTCTACAAGAAAAAGTATAAAGAACTAAGGTCAGGGGAATAAGGGGGCCAAACATTGTCAGTCTTGAAGGAGACGACTTTTTTCCCAAAAAGTTGCCTGAAGCCACGACAATACTGAATGTGCAGTATGGGGTGCTGCTCTATCCTGTTGGAACAAAATGTCTTTAACCTCCTTTTCTGCGTAAAGCTGGCAAACACGTATTTGTCAGGAATGTCAGGTAACGTTCGCTGCTTAATCTCTGCATATCTCCGTCTTGTTTAAAAAAAACTTGGAAAGAAAACATCCAACGGTGATCTAATAGCTCTCAAGCAGACGAAAGGAAACTTTGAGTTATGCGAACTCAAAGCTCCCGAAAATAAACTGTGGTTTAAATGACGGATTTACATTTCAGAAATAAGATAAAATTGTGGAAAAATCCCGTAATGTTTCAAAAGGCCTTCTTTCTCGGATGTCTGAAAGGTTGTGTGCCGAAGGGTTAACCCTTTGACTGCTAATAGCGACTCAGAGACCTTTTACAGGTAGTGCGGATCAAGATCAGACTGCACAAAACGTGCAGTCTGATCTTGGATCTACACTATCTGATACGGAGATAGCCAAAAAATAACTTTGAACGAACAACATTTTTTTTTCTATCGACCTGAAGGTCTCATTTTTACTATACAGTAGGATAAGGGTTAAAACGGATGAAAACTGAAGTTATTTATGATATCAAGTCACAAATGTCGGGATGTCTATAAAAGATAACGTCGGTTTACTCCATAATCTCGTAACTATAGCTTGTAACAAGCTGTAGTTACGAGGTTTTGGAAGTAAACTGACGGTAATAAAGCGTCCTTTTCGTGACTCAGTGATATAGTGACCTACTAATGTGTTGCAGTTTCTATTTGCCTCTATTGATTGGTCGTCCGCAAATGCGTTCAAATACATGTAGGTCACGTCCCAATTTTTTGCGTCTTGTAAAGGGTTAAATGAACATTTCCAGCTTATCTTAACCCATTACCACACGGCACAATTTAAGACCTATCCAAATTGAAAGCATTTGCAAACAACAGTTTCAAAGTGGCTAAACTAGTGCAATTTTGCTTTGATAGGGTAGAAAATTGTGTGGGAAAAGGAGAAAATGCTGGTAACACCAGCAGTTTTAGCTCACCTGAGCATGAAGTGCTCATGGTAAGCTTTTGTGATCTCCCAATGTCCTTCGTCCGTCGTCGGTCGTTCGTCGTACGTCGTCCACAATTTCTTTAAACATCTTCTCCTCCTAAACCACTGGGCCAATCTTGATGAAACTTGACAGGGATGTTCCTTGGGTGAAGCTCTACCAAAGTTGTTCAAGAGATTGAATTCCACCCATAACTCTGGTTGCCATGGCAACCAAAAGGAAAAAAATGGCAAAATCTTTAAAAATCTTCTTCTCTGAAAGTAGAAGGCATAGAGCTTTGATATTTGGTATGTAGCATCTCCTAGTGGACCTCTACCAAGATTGTTCATATGATGTCCCTGGGGTCAAAACTGGCCCCGCCCCGGGAGTAACAAGTTTGAAACATAGAAATAAACAAGGAAAATTTAAAATTCTCCTTCTCTGAAACTATAAGATTTAGAGCTTTGATATTTGGTAAGTAGCATCTCCTAGTGGAGTTCTACAATGTTTGTTCATATGATGGCCCTCGGGTCAAAACTGGCCCCCGCCCCGGGGGTCACAATTTTGAAACATAGGAACAAAGAAGGAAAACTTTAAAACTCTTCTTCTCTGAAACTTGAAGGGTCAGAGCTTTGATATTTGTTATGTAGCATCTCCTAGTTGACCTCCACCAAGACTGTTCATATGATGCCCCTGGGGTCAAAACTGGCCCCGCCCCGGGAGTCACAAGTTTTAAACATAAGAACAAAGAAGGAAAACTTTAAAAATCTTCTTCTCTCAAACTAGAAGGTGCAGGTTTTTGATATTTGGTATGTAGCATCTCCTGGTGGACCTCTACCAAGATTGTTCATATGATTCCCCTGGGGTCAAAACTGGCCCCGCCCCGGGGGTCACAAGTTTGAAACATAGGAACAAAGAAGGAAAACTTTAAAAATCTTCTTCTCTGAAACAAGGAGGAGTAGAGCTTTGATATTTGGTATAAAGCATCTGCTCGTTGACCTCTACCAAGTTTGTTCACATGATGTCCCAGGGGTCCAAACTGGCCCAGACTCGGGGGTCACAGGTTCGAAACATAGGAACAAAGAAGGAAAACTTTTTTTTCTCTGAAACTGGAAATCGTAGAGCATTGATATTTCATTATATAGCATCTTCTAGAGGACCTCTACCAAATATGATACGATGATCTTTTCGGAAAAGAAGAATTTTCATTGTAGACTTTTACTTCTTAGTACTCAGGTGAGCGATATAGGACCATCATGGTCCTCTTGTCTCTTTTTTCTCTCAAAATTTTCTACAGGCTTAATTCTTTCTCAGGGTCATCAAAAGTAGGTATTGTGTGGTAATAGGTTCATGACTGCTCATTTCAAACGTAATATCTTGCCGTAGACAGTGGAGATCTAAGATCAGCAGGGCCAGGACTCACCAATCATTCTTGAGAATATTCTTAGCCTTATATTCCAAGGTTTTCTAAATTTGTAAGTAACTCAACTTCTGATTGGCTAAACCGAATGGTTTAGCCAATCAGAAGTTGTGTTACTTACAAATGGTTGGTGAATACGGGCCATGATCTTAATCAAGATCGTCCGCAAAAGTGCACCGAGTGTCGTTTAGCATCCTTACCGTTAAGTGTTTACCCGGTAAAAGATCAACCGACGTTTCAGTTTCGGTTTCATAACATGACGAGGCTCGTCGACCGAGTTACTGCGTCTCAAATCCTTGATTTACCCTTTCACTGTTCGGTCTTTTAGAGAAGAAACACACAGGACAATGCAACTACATTTCTTAATCCCTAGGCTGCAAAGCGCAACTCACGGCCGGTGTAATGCAGAGAAATGACCCCCATTACAAAATGACCCACGGTCACTTCTCGACGTAGAGGAATGACTCATGGGTCATTTCTCTACGTTAAGAAATGGCCCATGGGTCATTTCTCAATGTAGAATAATGACCCGGGTCATTTTTCTACGTACAGAAATGACCCGTGGGTCATTCCTCTACGTCGAGAAATGACCGTGGGTCATTTTGTAATGGGGGTCATTTCTCTGCATTGCACCGGACCTTTTGCGAAAAAAGAAATGTAGATAAAGATTATACTGCTTATCATAGATCTAAACTCTCCAATGGTTAAATATTTTCCCCAAAACTAACTTTAAAACAGCAACATTTGGATTTTCACTATCAACTTGAAAGTTTCATTTTAGTTTTATGGCGGGTTAAGGGTTAAATTATGCAAGTGGTTAACGAGGCACTAAAATAGCAAACCTCAAGTATCCTCTTAATCTTCCTGTGAATCCTTTGTTGTTGGGAGCCCAAGCCATTTGAGCCTTTTTTTAGGTCAGAGTAGAGTAAGATCAGACCGCACAGAACGAGCAATATGATCTTTGATCTATACAGTTGTACACGGTCAGATTTTCCTGTTGGTGACAAAAAGAATGAAATTGCCATATTTGGGAATCTCTCTTTCAGTTTTCTAATTTTCTTTTTTTCATTTCAGCGACCATGCAGTTAACAGTACACTGACCTCTATTCTAACTAGCATTTTGTCCTTTTTTCACATGGCAATCTATAGCATCAATGACGAATCCCGCCGATTAACCCTTTCCCAAACAATCACTGGTTTTTACGGGTCTGGAATAGTAGCCTTTTGAAAACATTGTGGGAAAAGGAGAAAATGCTGGTAACCAGCAATTTCTCCTTTTCCCACAATGTTTTCTACCCTGCTGGAAACAAATTTCAATTTTTGAGTTACATTATTTTGTCGTCTGCAAGTATTCAAATATTTGGACCAGTGTAAAATTTTGTCGTTTGGTAATGATTTAAGCCACAATTGATCGTCTGCAAATGCTTTCAATGTAGACCCAATGATCAAAGACGAATCCAATTATTTAAACCACGCTTATTTTGCCATTTGCATATCTTTTTAACCCTTTCCCAAACGACAAACTTTTGGACTAGGCCAAATGGAAAACATTTGCAGACGACAATTCAACTCTTGCTGAAAAGATGATTTCTGTCTATGATAGGGTAGAAAACATTGTGGGAAAAGGAGAAAATGCTGGTTACCAGCATTTTCTCCTTTTCCCACAATCTTTTCAAAAGGCTACTATTCCAGACCCGTAAAAACCAGGGATGGTTTGGGAAAGGATTAACATGGACAAGTATAAACATTTGTCGTTTGTGAAACAGGCGAAGCCACTTGACCTAGCCCTCTCATTCTAATTTCTAACTTCTTTTTTTTCTTTCCGTGTTCTCTCTGAGTCAAGGTCCTCACCGTTTTTTGTTTCTATGATTGATGTTTTGACGACCCTGAGAAAGAAACCTTTTGAAAACATTTTGGAAAATGTTTTCTCTCCTCTTCTACACAAATTTCAAATTGATGTTATTTTGACGTCTGCAATTGGTTCCAATTTGGACCAGTCTAAAATTTTGTCGGTTGGTAATGAGTTAATAACAACGTTTAAATTGCAGAAGATGAATATTTAGGCGTCTGTCAATTGCTAAAGAACTCTGCATACGACAAAATCCAAGATTACATAGATAGCTTCAAATTTTGTGGTTGATTTCTTTCCGTATTGCGCATGAAAATACATTATCTTCTTTTTTTTTCATGGAAATCAAAAAAAGTAGACTAGTAGTTTTAGTTTGGTTTCCGGGAATCGCTTTTTTTAAAACAAGAAGCAAGACGGGAGAAACAAATTTTCTGATTCCCGAACACTTGACCCAGGTCGTTTCGCGAACACTCTTTAAAATTATTTCCGAAGAATTCTGGCAGCTTTTCAAAACATTGTCGGAAGAAAAGGAAAATGGGGTAAAGGCTTAGAAGGGATTTTATTTTTGTAACCTTCCACAACTGACTCATCATTTAACTCATAACCAAACCACAAAATTTTAGAACATCACGAATTTAAACATTTGCAGACGACAAAATAAACTCCTCAGAAAAACTAAAATTTGTTCGGGGAAGGCTTAAAACAATTTGGAAATGTTTTCAAAAGACTTTTGTCCTAGGGTAGTTTGGGACTGTTTGGAAAAGAGTTAACCCATTACCACACAATCCCTACTTTTGACGCCCCCTGAGAAAGAAGCCTTTTGAAAACACTGTGGGAAAAGGAGAAAATGCTGGTAACCAGCATTTTCTCCTTTTTCCACAGTGTTTTCTAACCTTCCCAGCACAAATTTCAAGTTTTCAGTCACGTTTATTTTGTCGTCTGCCAATGCTTTCAATTTGAACCAGTCTAAAATTTTGTCGTGTGGTAAAGAGTTAAGACATATTATATTTGTAGTCGTCTGATGTTTTTGGTTTGAACTTAACCCATGCCGTAAATTCCATCATTTTTATGAACTCAACAAAATGGGCTCTTGAAAGCAAGGAGGAAAAGAAAAAAGAAGAATATGTGTCCGCAAAAAGCTGTTCAAACCAGTTACACTAGGACGTGATATCCAAAGAAATTCGATGCCTCACCCCGACACATACTTGACATGTCCCCATGATCAATAGCACACTAGCTTAGGTCCCAGTCCGATCATTCTTTCCTTTTATGTATGCAAAATCGGACGTTTCACTTTCAGGTCCAAAAAAAAAGAGCACTGCATACGATGAAATCTTGGAATACAAAGTTTCAAATTTCGTGCCTGACCTCTTTCCATGTTGCACTTAAAACATTTATCCCGCTACATAAAAAGCAATGAAACATTGAAGTCGATAGTAAAATCCAAATTATTGCTGTTTTAAGGTATTTTTGGAGATGTGTGTATATCCTTATCGGAAAGTGCAGATCAAAGATCAGACTGCATGTTCTATGCAGTCTGATCTTGATCTGCGCTGTCCGCAAAAGGTCAGTCAGTCGCGCCTAGCACCGTAAGGGTAAACAGTGCAATATTGACTTTTCGTGGAAATCAAAAAAAGTAAAGGACTAGTTATGGTTTCCCGAAATCGCTTTATATCAAGAAGCAGGAGCGAGACTATTTTATAAATAGTCTATAATTATGATGCTCTCGCCCACTTTCGTTCCAGGAACACCCTTCAGCCCTTGCCCGGCAAGCTAGATAAGTTAAAAAAAAAACTAGAGTTGTCAATGAATGTGACTTTATACCCCCCCGCCAGCGCTTCGACAGTAATTTGTACACACGGACGGACACACAGACGGACACACGCACAGACATGCTGATTCCAGTGTACCCCCCGGAAACATTCGTTTTGCGGGGGTATAATTAAGTCGACATTATATAAACCCGAATAATTTATTTTATGGAGAAAGATACCTCTGTACAGGACAGTGTACATGTAGATCCGATATCTATGAGGTCCGATCTTGGTCCACAGTGTCCTTTAACCCTTTCCCAAACAATCCCTTGTTTTTACGGGTCTGGAATAGTAACCTTTTGAAAACATTGTGGGAAAAGGAGAAAATGCTGGTAACTAGCAATTTCTCCATTTCCCACAATGTTTTCTACCCTATCATAGACAGAAATGATCTTTTCAGCAAGAACTGAATTGACGTCTGCAAATGCTTTCAATTTGGTCTAGTCCAAAATTTTGTCGTTTGGGAAAGGGTCAAAGGTCAGTGAGCCGTGCATCACAACTAAAGGTGTAAATTCCTTTCTGAAACGATGTTGAGTTTCTACACTGAAGAAGTCAGCTTTTGAAACCAATGTGGAACAAGGAGAAAATGCTGGTAGCGACTTTTTCTCTTTCCCACATTGTTTTCAACCCTTTCAGAGACAAATCCAACAAGAGGGCCATGTTAGCCCTGTACCACTCCAATGGTTTCGTAAAACAAGAGGGCCATGATGGCACTGTATCGCTCCACTGACTAATAAGTAAAAACACTGCAAGCCAAACATTTCAATATTTGGCAAATTAATTTCGAACTTGAGGACATACAAATTTTTTTCAAACTTGACCCCAAGGCTATAATTTGGGCCCTGCTGGTAGAGGCCCAATAGACAAAAATACATGCAAAATTTGGTAGCCCTTAGGTACAGATAGATTTTTAAAAAAATAAAAAATTCCCAATATGAGCCCATTTGAAACTTGTGACCCCCAGGACAGGGCAAAATGAAATCCCCAGGCTAAAAATTGTGCACCTTTGGTAGACAACCACTTGAAAAAGCTAGATGCAAAATTGAGTAGCCCTGGGCCTTATGGCTTGGTACCCCAAGATTTTTACAGTTTTCCCTATATAAGCCCATATAAAACTTGTGACCCCTGGGCCGGGCGAAATTTGACCCTTGGGCTATCATTTGGGCACTCTTGTTAGACAATCACTTGATAAAGATACATGCCAAATGTGGTAACCCTAAGCCCTATGGCTAGGTGCCAGAAGGATTTTAAAGTTTTCCCGATATAAGCCCATATTAAACTTGTGACCCCAAAGGCGGGGCAAATTTTGAACCCAGGGCTATTTATTTGAAGGAATTTGGTAGAGGTCCACTAGATAAACCTACATGCCAAAATTTAGAGAAGAAGATTTCTAAAAAATTTCAATATTTTTCAGTTTTTTTGAAGGAATAAAATTCTTTCAAGGAATTCTGAAGAGGACCATGGAAGGGTCATTTCTCTGAAGTTTCATCATAATTGGGTGGGTAGTTTCAGAGAAGAAGATGTTTGAAATAAAGGTTAACGCACACACGGACGGACGCACGCATGGACAGATGCATGATGGACACCGAGCCATGACACAAGCCCGCTGGCCTTCGGCCAGTGAAGCTAAAAATGGTTCACATGCCAAATGGCACTGACAGAGACATCAATCATAAGAAGTCTGTTTGGCAATAAGCTTTTTCGGGGAAAAGAGCCATCACCTCTGGCTATTTTTTTTTTATTTCATTTCATAGAATACAAGCAGGTCTATTCAAGTATTGCTCATACTGAACATCAGTGAACTCAAATAAAGAGATTCTTTAACATGATTTCTAAAAGTTTAAAATTGGACATTTGCCATCTAAAAAACTTGAAAACCCAACACCAGTCATGTAATAGTACAGTTTAATGCTCATAGGAAATGGTAGGATAATGTAATATTATCAATTAGTCCTTATATGAAGCATATTTCACTGAATGCAATAAAAAAGTTAATAACAAGTCAAATACATGTGGAATTTGTTCACTGATACATCACAGGTCTGTGTTCAACTCATGAAAGATTCCATTATAGTCCAGTCAAAATAATGAAAAAAAGGGCTTAACCCAAAACTAATTGCAACACAAGCCAATCTTTGATTTTTATGAGGGGTTACCCTCCCTAAACAATATATAAAAAGTAGGACGAAATCGGAAGATATGAAATTCGATTTTTTCGCGCGTTTTGTCTCCTGCCGCAACTTTGTGTACAAATAGTAGCTTATGTGTAAATTTTGCATTATTCGAACTGTTTTGAGCTTTCTATTGCATGTAACATTTTCTGATAACCCTGGTGTTGAATTTTCTAGTTATTTGAAATATTGTTCTTTCTTCTTTCTGGTTTTTTACTTAAAATAATGATAGAGCCAATATCAACTTACCCCACCCACTACTTTTTGTATTAGATTTTCAGTGTCATTTTTTTTTTTTTTGGGGGGGGGGAGTGAACTGCTATGTGCATGATCATTCCCTTTATGATAATAATTGCTTATTAAAAGCCTACACACATTCTTTCAATGGCTGCCATTTGATAAAGTCTGGCACAATGTCTTGTGATGGAATCGTGAATGCCGAATCTGGGTCTTATCATAGATTTTGTGAAACAACAAAATTGTTTATGAATAAACTTGAATGTTTGGTTGAATGACTTTTTATGCAACAATCAGCTTTGTTTCACTCATACCACTGTGACATCTCACATATTCGTGTATTTCTGTGGTTTCACCTGTAATAGGCTTGGGCTCTGAAGTGTCCTGCCAAACAACACTCCCAAGAAAAACGTAGGAATAAACTTGAATCATAATGTTTTAAGTTTAATACAGTTAGAAAACTGTGTTAGGATATTTTTGACAAGATGCAGGTAATAATTCAACCTATGGTAATCAACAAAATTCACAACATCTTTTTGGTCTTATCCTTACCCTATTGCTTTTTCTATAAATAAGCAAACCTTGAACCACCATTTTTTATAAAAAGTAACATACTGCTATCAACTGCAGGGGCATATTAAGTCAATTAAAGGTTGAACACAAGTACTCCCATAGACGTATTCAAGTAAAGCTGTCACATGAACTAATTGTTGTAAGTCTTATAACTTAGATTTGCAACCCACATATACAAAGTCCCAACTTTAAGGTTTCGTTATTCAACCATATAATGTTCTTTTTCTTATCTTGTTTTGAATTCCAGCAACAATTTCTTATCCAATTGGTTGCCATTTTAAGTTACGAAAAAGCCACAATACTGGTTTTGTGATTGGTGTCTGTCAAACTTGATAAGGGACTCACTTTCCAAGTTAAGCAAATGATATTCGCATGCATGTGTTCAAAAGCCATAAGCAAGGGTTGTCCAAAATGTACTCTTGATAAAAAATGCCAGCAGGTCTTTTATGATAACTGAATGACATCGGACACTTTTTGAAAATAATAAGGTTACAAGTTACAAAGTAAAGGTTATAAATTACAAACCAAGCAATGAATGCTAAAGTACATCTGCATAAAAGATGACGTTATTAAAGCAGAGTGCCTACAGAGATACGACAATATCTGCAACAGTGTTACCAAAAAGAAACTTAAAGCTCTAATAATATCAGACAGAGACATCATGCAACCAGCCAAATCTACTTCTTTGACGGTGAAGTAGGATAGATATCAGTGAATTATGGACTCGGACAGGTTGCAGTTTGATCCAGTATTATTTCTTTGCGTGTTTACAAATACAATAATCGTTGGATATTTTTCTACCAAGTTTGGAAACAAGCAGTTTAGAATGCTAGGTGGTATTGGGATGGGTGACCTTCTGACAATCGAATGACGTCCGCGTGGTGAATATGTTAGTTGATCTCCGTGCATGAACCAGGAGGTAACTGCATGCACTGAGACCATCTAGGTTACTTCAGTCTATCAGTAATTTTATATCGACTACTAATGATAAAAATGCCAGCAAGACTGCTGTAAGAATATAATTTGCCAAGAAGCGCAGATTCTTGGCAAGTTTAAACCAGGCGCCAACCTCTCGAGAACCTCAAGAATCTTATCCAGTTTCAGGTGAAGTTATGACTTGGAACTATTCATGACTCCCACATTAGAGCAAGGCTTTCACTTAAACAGAGCTTTCTTCGTGGGCTTCTCCAGCTTTCCCAATGCAAACTGCTGTGACAACAAGTATGTTTCTTTTTTGCTGAAGAAACGCTCCACACAGCCTCCGTTTCAAAAGTATGTTTCTTCTGATTATAATGCAAACAAAATCCCGACAATAGAGAATTTGGAGTCTCAACTTTCATTAGTTACATGTAAGCCGGGCGGCTCCAGTTAGACAAGACTTCTACTGCCTGCTGCCTGCGCAGAAATCGCCCGATACCCTGACAATAAATAAAAGGCAGTGCCTATTTGAAAAGATGCCCGGATGACGTGAGTTTTGTTGTTGTTGTTGTTGTTGTTGTTGCCGTTAACTGTTAAGTTGCACCTTAACCTCCAACTCTGTCTACTGACAAAATTTTCAGCTGTTCTTGTTCATTTGCAACTGCCGCTGGGCTGGTGCAATCCCATTCTGCCCCGATTCTGGATAAAGGCGCACTGTTCCTAATTTGTGACCGTGGCATTAGAAACGGCCCATGAACTATGTACACTCTCTCTTTGGAAACAGGAAAACGCTATGTACATGTATATTGGATTCTGATGGATTATATACATGTATACGAGTAAGGTCAGTGCAAGTTCAGATCCTCGGCCATCTGTCCTGTGAACAGAGACAAAATGATAATGGGGTGTTCTGCGAAATTTCAGAATGGTTACAAAATGAGTGAATTTTTTTACATTTTCACCATGAATGGCAGGTGGAGATGATGGGAAAAATCCTGAAAAGTTAAATTATCCATGTAAGGTTCACTTAACTTTAGGCCCCTGAAGAAGAGTAGAGTTTACAAGTCCAGTGAAACAAACATATTTGATAATTTTTATTGATCCCAGTTACATCTTGCAAGTGAACTGAGGACAAAGTGAACTGAGGACAGACAATCATGACGTATCATATTTCTACAAGTTTTTTTTTTTTTATCATACGTACAACGCTAAAATTTAAAAAGATTTATATATTATTTTGATGATAATTTTATATGCAACATAAATGGAAATATCCCCAGTTTATCTCTGTGGAACTCTGTACTTAATATCTGTAAAGAGTAAGTCAGTATCTGTTAACGTATCCATTTGTAGGAAGAATACTAAAAGAGGTCTCTTGCGGTATTGTCTTACACAGATACGTAGCCTATGATTTATTTTAAATCTAGTTTTCATGCTAATTTTGCAAGTGCAAGTTGGAATGTCACATAATCATTAGCCTGCAACGATTACGTCGAATGGCAGTCAAATGGGTATATTATATTCGGACCGCAAAACTACCTTCTCGCTTCTTCATCACCAAATTTATACCACTTAACGTAGTGGACCCGTAATAGAAAACAGCTATTTCCACTTTATTATTATCCTACAAAATTTGCTATATATCAAAAATGAGTATTATTTTACTACTTTCACCAAGCCACTTTTTAATTTTTCTCTTTGCTGGAATTATCATTTATAAATCTAAAACCACTATATTCTGATTACAAAGAGATGTGATAATTACCTCCCTTTTCTGGAAACTAACAAAAGTACCATTAGATAATTTGAAGATAGACAACAAAGGAATTTCTGGTCGTTTAAAATGTGCAAAAGTATTATATTTATGTAAATCTGTCTTTATCAACAGTCAAGAAATTTTATGCCATGCTGCGCTAGAAGTATTACGGGTCCTCTACATGTACCTTAACAAAGTGTTACCGACAAGTTTCTGTACATTTAAAGAGAAAAATATGGTCTAAAATACTTATTAGCATTTCAACAAACAAAAATTTATTCACAATAAAAATGTAAATTAACTATTTCAACTGTCCAACCTTAGTTTACTGTATATATACAGTAGTCCCTCCCTTTGTATTGGTGGGTGGGGTAAACCAACTCCAGTGTAGAACTGAATTGACAGAAGGGATGCTGCCTTATATGTAAATCATGGCGGGCAGGTTGTAACAAGTTGCTTGTGGATTTTACTTTTACTTTCAAGAGAAAAATCGAGTAGGACTGACATGTAAAACTTGCGAGATAATAAAGTTTAAAATGACACAATTCATACGAATTCAAAAAAGCTTAAAAAATCAAATTTCATATCCTCCGATTTCGTCCTACTTTACATATGTTAAAAAGGTGTCTCTAAGGATGTTGAAAACGAAAAAGGTGTTTGTGTTGCAATTTGTTTTGGGTCTTCTCACAATTTGACAGGACTATTATGATAACAGTACAAATTATCTCAAAATGTCTAAAACAAGCCTTCATAACGAATTTATCCGAGAGAAGAAATCATCAAAAAGTAATAAACTAAAACATTCGCTTTATTGCAAGATTAACTAATGGCGCTTGAGCGCCTGTATCGCTCCACAGGCCTGATTTTTCTGTAACGGTGAAGAGAAGTTTTTAACAATTACCATTCATTCCTGCATTTTAACCCTTTCCCAAACAATCCCTGCTTTTTACAGGTCTGGAATTGTAGCCTTTTGAAAACATTGTGGGAAAAGGAGAAAATGCTGGGTGACCAGCATTTTCTCCTTTTCCCACAATGTTTTCTACCCTATCATAGACAGCAATCATATTTTCAGCAAGAGTTGAATTGTTGTCTGCAAATGCTTCCAATTTGGTCTAGTCCAAAAGTTTGTCGTTTGGGAAAGGGTTAAGTCACTAAAGAAAAATGCTGAGAAAAACATTGTGAGAAAAGAAGAAAATGATAGTAAACTGCATTTTCTTAGTTTTACACAATAATTTCTACCCTTTTTGATACAAGTTTTACTAATTTGAAGATTTATTATGTTGTCTGCAACATCTTTCAATTATGACCAGTTATAAAAATTTTGTCTTCTGGTTATAGTTAAAGAGGATCTTGTAACAAACCATTTTGGGTGGGGAAACT
Source organism: Tridacna crocea (assembly GCA_943736015.1). NCBI lineage: Eukaryota > Metazoa > Mollusca > Bivalvia > Cardiida > Cardiidae > Tridacna > Tridacna crocea. The sequence goes on along the minus strand of OX031064.1, from coordinate 37,591,061 downwards.
TCAAAATATAGAAAATATGTATTGTGGCAATTGCTTTATTGAAGTTGCAGGATCAGTTTGATTGGATAACAAAATGCCTTATCACAACAGTAAAGCCCTGTCCCTCTTTGTACAAGGTCACCAGTAGGTCAACAAACCTTTACCAGAACTAATAAAAGTGCAGAGCTTCTCTTGTTTTATATGAAAGGGATTATAGATTATGTAAAGCAACCATCTTTAACTCTTTACCAAACAACAAAATTTGGGATGTGACCAAACTGAAAGCATTTGAAGACAACAAATTAAACATTGATGAAATGATGATTTCTCTCTTTGATGAAAACACTGAGAGAAAAGGAGAATTACCAGCATTTTCTCCTTTTCCAAGAGTGATTTCCAAAGACTTCTTCTTTAGGGATGTTAAAAGTCAGGATTGTATGGTAAAGACTTACCACCATAGGAACTAACCTGCAATACAACAACGAAATCCAACGAACAGTTTGAGAGAAGAAATTTTTCAAAGATTGTACTTTATGCCATACAAGAGGGCCAAGATGGCCCTGGATCGCTCACCTGAATTTTTGAGAGGACCATAGCCTTTTTAGCTCACCTGAGCACAACGTGCTCAAGGGAGCTTTTAGGATCACCCGGTGTCCGTCGTCCGTCGTGCGTCGTGCGTCGTGCGTCGTCAACAATTCTTCAAACATCAACTCCTCCTAAACCGTAGGGCCAATTTGGACCAAGCTTGGCTGGAATGTTCCTTGGGAGGTCCTCTTTAAAAGTGTTCACAGAATTTGATTCCTTCAAAAACTCTGGTTGCCATGGCAACGAAATGGAATTTTTTAGGAAATTCTTTAAAAATCTTCTTCTCTAAAACCGCTGGCCGGATTTTAAAATAATTTCACAGAGATGTTCCTTGGGTGACCCTTTTCAAAATGTGTTCGCGAAATTTTGATCCGTCAAGAAACATGGCTCTGGTGAATGGGGGCTTCTTGCACTATACAGAAATGAAGAAATTCTTAAAAATTCTTCTTCTCAGAAACCGCTGTCCAGATTTTAAAATAATTCCACAGAGATGTTCCTTGGGTGACCCTTTCTAAAAACTGTTCACGAAACTTTGAATCGTCAAGAAACATGGCTCTGGTGAATGGGGGCTTCTTGCACTAAACAGAAATGAAGAAATTCTTAAAAATTCTTCTTCTCTAAAACCGCTGGTCAGATTTTAAAATAATTTCACAGAGATGTTCTTTGGATGACCCTTTTCAAAATTTGTTCGCGAAATTGTGATCTGTCAAGAAACATGGCTCTGGTGAATGGGGGCTTCTTGCACTATACAGAAATAAAGAAATTCTTAAAAATTCTTCTACTCAGAAACCGCTGGCCAGATTTAAAAATAATTTCACAGAGATGTTCCTTGGATGACCCTTTCCAAAAAGTGTTCGCGAAATTTTGATCCGTCAAGAAACATGGCTCTGGTGAATGGGGGCTTCTTGCACTATACAGAAATAAAGAAATTCTTTAAAATCCTTCTTCTCTGAAACCGCTGGTCAGATTTTGAAATAATTTATATATGGAAATGAAGAAATTCTTGAAAATTCTTCTTCTCTGAAACTGCTGGTCAGATTTTGAAAGGACTTTTACAGGTGACCTTTTAAAAATTGCTTGTCAAAATGATGATTTTGTCTCCAGTGTTTCAATACCTTCAAAAAAAAAAAAAAAAAAAGGCCATGGTCCTCTCAAAAATTCAGGTGAGCGATCCAGGGCCATTTTGGCCCTCTTGTTTTTAGCTCACCTGAGCACAACGTGCTCAAGGGGAGCTTTCAGAGTCACTGGGTGTCCGTCGTCCGTCGTGCGTCGTCAACAATTCTTTAAACATCAACTCCTCCTAAACCGCTTGGCCAATTTGGACCAAACTTGGCAGGAATGTTCCTTGGGAGGTCCTCTTCAAAATTTGTTCACAGAATTTGATTCCGTCAAAAACTCTGGTTGCCATGGCAACGAAATGGAAATTTTTAGCGAATTCTTTAAAAATCTTCTCTGAAACCGCTGGTCGGATTTTGAAATAATTTCACAGATATGTTCCTTGGGTGACCCTTTCCAAAAAGTGTTCGTGAAATTTTGATCCGTCAAAAATTGTGGCTCTGGTGAATGGGGGCTACTTGCACTATACAGAAATCAAGGAATTCTTTGAAAATCTTCTCCTCTGAAACCGCCGGTCGGATTTTGAAATAATTTCACAGATATGTTCCTTGGGTGACCCTTTTCAAAAATTGTTCGTGAAATTTTGATCCGTCAAAAAATGTGGCTCTGGTGAATGGGGGCTACTTGCACTATATAGAAATCAAGGAATTCTTAAAAAATCTACTTCTCTGAAACCGCTGGTCAGATTTTGAAATAATTTCACAGATATGTTCCTTGGATGACCCTTTTCAGAAATCGTTCGCGAAATTTTGATCCGTCAAAAATTGTGGCTCTGGTCAATGGGGGCTACTTGCACTATACAATAATCAAGGAATTCTTTGAAAATCTTCTCCTCTGAAACAGCTAGTCAGATTTTGAAATAATTTCACAGATATGTTCCTTGGGTGACCCTTTTCAAAAATTGTTCGCGAAATTTTGATCCGTCAAGAAACATGGCTCTGGTGAATTTCAGAAAAAAAATCAGTTGTAGCTCAAGTGATATTGAGGATACGAAACAATACAGGAGGTCAATTTTAATAAATACAAACAGGTAGACGGACAGGGATACAAGGCGATTCCACTAAGCCCCTGGAATTCTTGGTTTTAACAGGAAATTTTGAACTGATACAAGAAAGCACCAGCCACACAGTTACAGGGTGCTTGAAAATGGCTTAGAATACTTAGTAATTTGTCGTGCTTGTAAACAATCTCAAGTCACAATTGAACTATTCAATCGGTGCAATACCAACTTTGGTTATCTAAATTTTCTGAAAACATGTGAAGTCCTGAATGACGTTATTTTTCACATTTATGAGTCGTCTATTCACAGTAACATATTTTTCCAAGATTGTAGATTGTATACATGTATGAAAAATGTTTTATCACTATTTTAATTGCCAAATCAACTACCTCTATTTAATTTCTATTGATGACCCACATAAAATTAGTAATCACTTCATGAGAGATAATAGGACCAACATATAACTAAAATTAAAAACTGAGAATTATCAACATTGAAAGTATCTTGCAGACAACTGAAGTGTTGCTAAAATGATGGTTTTATCAGTGGAATATAGTTCAGTTGGTAGCGAAGTACACTTTAAGAGTCCATAAGCTCGGTCAATTTCCTATTAAGGATTGATGATAGGTATTGTGATAGGGTACAATTCTCTCTCATCAGATACTAGTTAAACATACAGGTCTCTGAAATCGAAGTCCTTTGAATCTCTTTAAATAAGTGTTCTTTTTTTTCAAAAAGCTCCCTTAACCAAAAGACATTTTTTCTGGAAAAAAAAAGTTGAAAGCAGAAGACAAATCAAATGTTAATACACAAGTAGCATTCGTCTTTCAAATGCTAGAAAATATTGTATTTCAGCGGTGACGCGTTTTGTAACACATGTGTTCAAATGTCAACATAACGTTATACGAGGGTTGTTCGGGAAGTTCGTAGAATTTTGCTCTAAAATCCATATTATTTGTAATTTATAGGTAAATATCAAGGTATAAGTACTTAAACATACCGTGACTACATTTCCAAAAGATTATTCGAAAATATCAACAATAACCGAAAATAGCGGTAACCCTAGCAACACAATATCGGGATACCGGAGCAGTCCATTTCTTAACAATGTATAACATAGTATAACAGATTTTACATTGTATCTTTTATACTTTCTATTGGCATCAAAATGGCGCTAAAACGTCAATCGTTAACACAACGTCATGACGTCATTTCCTGCAAATTTCATAACGTTTTCGGTTCTTTCAAACGAGCTACACGATTTTGAAGGAGATATCAAAAAGTCGCTGACCGGAAGAGATGACGTCTACCGGCGACGTCGAATTGCGAAGTGTTGTGAAATTTTGTGTCGCGCTGGAAAAATCACCAACAGAAACGCTGAACATGATCAAATCTACAGGAAAATATAAAAAATTCAGCCCAGCTACTGTATATAAGTGGCATGCGCGTTTTAGAAGCGGACGTGATTCTATTGAGGACGATCCTAGATCTGGTCGGCCGGCCGTCGTAGTGTGTTCAGTTAGGGATCGAGTGAAAGACATGGTAAATTGTGATAGGAGAATTACTGTCAGGTCGATTGCAGATGAACTCGATGTTTCGGTATCCACGGTGCATGGGATATTAACAGATAAACTGGGCATGTCTAAAGTTAGTGCGCGTTGGGTGCCCCGATTGCTCAAGGAAAGTGAAAAAGAATGCCGGGTGCGATGTTCACAGGAGTTTCTTACCCGCTACAAAACAGAGGGAGACGCATTTTTAGACAGGATTATCACCACGGATGAGACCTGGCTGCACCACTTTGACCCGGAAACTAAGCGCATGTCATCGGTGTGGAAAACCCCGCGTACCCCTCCACCAAAAAAGGCTCGGGTCCAAAAAAGCGCAGGAAAACAGATGTTCGTTTACTTCATGGACCGGCACGGGATGCTATTACAGCACCGAATTCCAGAAGGCCAAACAGTCACAGCGGCATACTATTCTAAGGTAAATGATAAATAAATAAATAAATAAATAAATAAATCTAAATAAATAAATAAATAAATAAATAACAAAAAATGAGATATTGATTTACGCAAACCTAATGAACCGTGCATTTCTTTCTTTAGGTTCTGAGGCAGGATCTCGTTAACGCGATACGGAAGAAACGGCCCCACTTGAACCATGACCAAGTAATACTACACCAGGATAATGCACCGGGACACCGAGCGGAATCTACACAGCTAGAGATCACTCTGCTGGGTTTTGAGGTCTTGAAGCACCCACCATACAGTCCTGACCTCGCCCCCATGGATTTTCGCGTGTTCCCGGAGCTCAAGGCACAGTTACGCGGAATACGGTTTGATTCAGCTGACGACCTTACTAAACAAGCCCAAGCAGTTGTGTCGTCATTTTCTGAAGAGTGGTATGTAGAAACGTATACTAAGTGGATAAGCAGGCATCGGAAATGCGTGGATCTTGCGGGTGACTATGTGGAGAAAGTGCGACGTTCGTTGGACTTAAATGACGCTTGACGTTACTTATGACGTCGGCGTGCTCTGGGTATGACTTACATGCTGTTTTATTTCTGTTAGGAAAATTTTGCTATTTAAGATACTAGAAAAATACTCAGGGAATGGATAGAATAAAATCTGAAATTTGTGCCCGTATATTCTATTTTATTAAACTGCGATTATAACTTGTCCTATAAAAAAATTCTACGAACTTCCAGAACAACCCTCGTAGATATTGACCGTATAGCGCGTAGGAATACACAACTGCCGGATAAAGCTAAGTTTATTAGGTTACCCCTTCATCAGGTCAATTTTAATGACGAAAACGGGATAAAAACCGCACACTTGTCAGTTATTTAGGGTCGTAATACCCTTGCAATTCCATGGCATTTTGCAGATGAAAGCTTTGAGGGAAACTAGTGGTTTTGGCGGACTCAGCGATATCGAGTGGACACACCGTTCAACATTTTGTCTGAAAGTAGTTCGGAAAAGGCAGCTTACGATTCCTATAGGCAAGGGAATCCCATGAGAGGGATTTCCTGGCCTAAAAATGATAAATACAGTCATTACATATTTGGAAAATGTGTAAAAACAGGACTCAAATTCAACAAAACAATTGATAAGGTTATCGTGTCATCTGTTCTTTTCTTCCCTTTATCCGTTGCTAAATCTTTTCACCTAGTCTTAAAATCTCATTAGCTCGATACAGCATGTTTTATAAAAAAAAAAAAAAACGATAGTGTCGTTTTTAATTTGAAATGGACGCAAGTTCTCAATGTATCAAATGTAAACGAATACTTCGATCATAATCACAACAAAACAGAGAATACCTCAAGACGTTATAGATTTTTTTCTTGCAATTCATTTTTAGGCCAGGGAATCCCTCTCAAGGGATTCCCTTGCCTATAGCGATGGTAAGCTGCCTTTTCAGACAAAATGTTGAACGGTGCGTCCACTTTATATCGCTGAGTCCGCCAAAACAACTAGTTTCCCAAGTATATACAGAGATCGCTTATCACACGCTGTGAATGCTTTCCTTTCCTCAAAGCTTTCATCTGCAAAATGCCACATGTGGAATTGCAAGGGTATTACGACCCTTTAATAACTGACGAGTGTGTGTTTTTTATACCGTTTTGTCATTAACACTGACCTATAAAGGGGTAACCTAATAAACTTAGCTTTATCCGGCAGTTGTGTATTCCTACGCGCTACATACGGTTATTATCTATAACGCTCTGTCAGGCATTCCGGAGGTGAGAGTAACGAACCACAACTCTGCTCGGAGATTGTCTATATAACGTTGTGTTGACATTTGAACATATGTGTCACAGAACGCGTCTCCGCTAAAATGCGATTGTAAATACAGCAAACTACATATGGAATATTGGCCCATGTTATGTTTATCAGTTTTTCTTATGTTTATCGTTTATCGACTAAATCTAAGGTACGTCAGCGGAATGCTGGAGAAATCGGCCCCTGGAGAAATCGGCCCCAAACTGCTTGGCCCGTGTTATGTTTATCACCTCGGAATAATCGTCCCCTGGGGACGATTTCTTTGGTGAAATCGTCCCCAAATAAAATTTTAGAGAAATCGATCCCAACATCAAATTTCATCAATATTGTTATTCAAGTTGTCTATAAAAAATATTTTTGAAAGTTCGTTGTCTTAAGTATGTACATTATGTGTATTAGTTACCTTTATCAAAGAGTTATTTGGTACATGTAGTTTTGCCATTGTTTATATTGCCTATTTCACTCTGATAGGATGTATTTCACACCTTTAACCTTGTCACAAATAGATTACACCTGTGTGATCCTTAAAATATGTCTTTGATTGACTTTGATTTGAAAACAAATAAATGCTTATAATTTTTTTTTCTGTAGTCGTTCGCTTGTCATTTAATGTATTTTTTTCTTATCTCTCTCTCTCTCTACTAGTGTCATATGACATACCTGTGACCAATACCATTTGGCAGGGGCATCAGTGTCTCTGACACACCTATTTCTAGTGTTCACTAGGGCTTGTGTGCATCCGAATATTTCCGGTCGATAACTTCTACAACTGTGGATGGGTTTCAAAATAATTTGGCACAGTTGACCTCCATCACGAATAGAAGTGCCATTTGAAACATCTGATCAAGTAGGTTCAAGATCAAGGCCACACTGAAGGACAATTTTTCGTCCGAACCATAACTCCTACATTTTTGGATAGATTCCGATATAAATTAGCATAATGCATTGTTCTCCATCAAGAGTAGAAGTTCCCTTTGAAACATTTATTCAGATCCAGGGTCTAGGTCAAGCTTGAGGGTCAAGTGTTCGCGGGCTTGACACAAGTTGTCCTTGGACAACGATTATGAATTAGGATTAACGTCTTTATATATTACATATGTAGATATAAGTATCGCAGCTCAAGTCACAGTGACTTGTCCGTAAAATAGGCAAGTAAGATAGGAAAACCGAGCCTAATCGTTTTCCCAAAACAATCCAACCTTTTCACAGTATTTTATTGAGAAAATATTTTGGCTAAAGGAGAATTTGCTTGTAACTAGCAATTCCTCCAAATTTCCCCAAAATCTTACATTTCAATATACACGAAGAACTACTTTGGATTTTCATCTACAACTTCCTTCAAATATGACCAGTTCAAAATACCGTCGACGTGTGGAAGGTAGAGACAACATGACCAACTGCCATATCACTCCAATTTTTATTATTCATTACATTTTACATTGATATCTATCTTACATGTATTTTCATTGAAATCAATAAAAATGAATAGGTTTTTGCGTCATAAATGTAAAAGATAGCGTTAAAACCAAGAATTCCAAAGGCTTAGTGGAATCCGCTTGTATCCCTGTCCGTCTAACTGTTTGTATTAATTAAAAATGACCTCTTGTGTTGTTTCGTATCCTCAGTTTCCTAGCCCTCAGCACTATCAGTACTTTGATTATGTTATTTAGCGTCAAAAACGGCGCAAGAGCAAATTTCTTAAACCTTTCTATAGAAATAAGGAGAATGGGTCAGTAACTTTAAATCAAAATGGACGCAGCTTCCCATTTTGCTACAGTAATTAAAATTATATTGAAGTGAAGTAGAGATATTACAGAATACCTCAAGACATTATAGATTTTAATCATTTTAGAAGAAAAATGTGTTTTAGTCGATCAAAAAATTTTCCCTTTTGAATCCTATATGATAGGCCGTTCTCGGAAATCTTTTCGGACCAGATAATCGACAAGTTCCACGGAGAGTAACTCTTGCTCGACCTGCAGCAAGTTGGGGATGTGTGAAATTATCTTAAAATCTGACCCGGGGTTTCAGAGAGGAAGAATTTTCAAGAATTTCTCCATTTCCCTATAGTGCAAGTATCCCCCATTCACCAGAGCCATGTTTCTCGACGATTCAAAATTTCGCCATTTTTTTAAAAGGGTCACACGAAGAACATACATGTAAATTATTTCAAAATCTGACCAGCCCTTTCAGAGAAGAATAATTTTCATGAATTTCTTCATGTCCGTATAATGCAAGAATCCCCCATAAACCAGTGCCATGTTTCTTGATGGGTCAAAATTTCGCCAAGTTTTTGAAAAGGGTCACCCAAAGAACATACCTGAGAAATTATTTCAAAATCTGACCAGCGGTTTCAGAGAAGAAGAATTTTTAGGAATTTCTTCATGTCCGTATAATGCAAGAAGCCCCCATTCACCAGAGCCATGTTTCTTGATGGATCAAAATTTCGCGCACAGTTTTTTGAAAAGGTCCAGCTAAGGAATATCTCTGTGAAATTATTTTAAAATCTGGCAATCGGTTTCAGAGAAGAAGATTTTTAAAGAATTTCTTAGAAAATTCCATTTGGTTGCCATGGCAACCATAGGTTTTTAACGAAATCAAATTCTGTGAACTATTTTTAAAGACGACCTTCCATTGAACATTGCAGCCAAGTTTGGTCCAAATTGGCCCAGCTGTTTAGGAGGAGTTGATGTTTAAAGAATTGTTGACGACACACGACGGCGGATGCACGACGGACGACCGGTGATCCTATAAGCTCCCCTTGAGCACGTTGAGCTCAGGTGAGCTAAAAAGGATATAAATTTTAAGCCTTTACCAAACATTCCCTGATTTTTTACAAACCAGAGGAAGAAGCCTACTGTAAACAGTGTAGGAAAATGAGAAAATGTCGGTAACATGCAGTTTCTCCTTTTCCCATAATGTTTTCAGCTTTTCTAAAGTAAAGTTTCAGTTTCTGAGTCATATTTATTCTGTTGTCTGCAAATGCTTTCAATTTGGACCAGTCCAAAATTTTGTTGTTTGGTACATATATATTATGTTAAATGTTCAGTGTTTATCAAGTATCAAAAGTTTAGACAGGTCTGGTCCAATTTGAAAGCATTGTAGACGCCAAATTTAAGATAAACCAAATGACGTTTCTGTCTTTGATATGCTTGAAAACATTGTGGGAAAAGGAGAAAATACTGTTTGACAGCATTTCTCCTTTTCCCACCATTTTTTCAATAATGCTTCTTCAAGGTCTTAGAAACTCAGGATTGTTTCAGTTTTCACTCTTAAATTGTTTGGAAAACTTGTGAACCCACCCCTCCCCCCCCCCCCCCTGACAGGACCACTTTTTGCCCCAGGACTATGTTTGAAGATCTAATTTAGGGTTCCCAAGGTTAAGCTACATGTCAACTTTGGTAGCTCTTCATGGCAGGATCTTTTTTGTGAAGTTTGGTCAAAATAGTATGTTAAATTTCAGAGAAGCTATCCAGCACCAAGGTTAAATGTATAGGAAGGTAATGGTAACAATCTACATAATTATGATTGTTACGAATGAACTGAATTTACTTTCCCTCTATCAATACGTTAGCTTTGAGGCCATATTGACTTCATGTAGTACTAGAAGATTTCCAAAGTTTTCACGATCTAAGCCTTTATAAAACGTCCTTAGTCCAGCTTTACGGTTTTTAGCTCACCTGAGCACAAAGTGATCAAGGTGAGCTATTGTGATCGATCAATGTCCGTCGTCCGTCCGTCCGTCCGTCCGTTCACAATTACAAAAAAATCTTCTCCTCCTAAACTACATGTAACAATCAGATTTCAATCAAACTCCACATAAATGATCCCCAGGTGATGCACTTTCAAAATACTTCAAAGATTTGAATTCCATGAAGAACTCTGGTTGCCATGGCAACCGACTGAAAAAAACTTTAAAAATCTTCTTGTCCAAAACTGTAAGGGCTAGAGCTTTCATATTTGGCATGTAGCATCATCTAATGGCCCTCAACCAAAAGACTTCAAATTATGGCTCTAGTCTTGAAATTGGCCCTATCTTGTGGGTTCTCAGATTTTACATAGATATAAAGAAGGAAATCTTAGAAATTCTTCTTGTCTCAAACCATAAGGGCTAGAGCTCTCATATTTGGCATGTAGCATCATATGGTGGCCCTCTACTAAAATACTTCAAATTATCACCCTAATGCAGCAATTGGCCCTATGTTGTGGGGTCTCGGATTTCACAGAGAGATATAGAAGGAAATCTTAGAAAATTTTCTTGTCCCAAACCGTAAGGGCTAGAGGTTTCATATTTGGCATGCAGCATCATCTAGTGGCCCTCTACCAAAATACTTCAAATTATGTCCCTGCTGTGAAAATTAAACCTATGTTGTTGGTCTTGGATTTCACATTGAGACAAGGCGGGAAATCTTTAAAAACCTTCTTGTCCAAATGGTAATGGCCAAAGCTTTCATATTTGGCATGTAGCATCATCTAGTGGCTGTGTACCAAAATACTTCAAATTATGTCCCTGATGTAAAGAATTGGCCCTATGTTGTGGGTCTCGGATTTCATAGCGATAAAGAAGGAAATCTTTAAAAATTTCTTTGTCCCAAACTGTAATGGCCAGAGCTTTCATATTTGGCATGTAGCATCATCTAGTGGCCCTCTACCAATATACCTCAAATTGGCCCTATGTTGTGGGTTCTCGGATTTCACATATCAATAAAGAAGGAAATCTTAAAAAAATCTTCTTCTCCCAAACCATAAGGGCTAGAGCTTTCATATTTGGTATGCAGCATCATATAGTGGCCCTCTTCCAAAATACTTCAAATTATGGTCCTGGTGTGAAGTTAGCCCTATGTTGTTGGTCTCAGATTTCACAGAGAGATAAAGAGGAAAATCTTTAAAAGTCTTCTTGTGAGCACTCTTGAGACCACATTTCTTGCTTAGCTGAATTGAAAATTGGTAAGAATGTCTGTCTCAATAAAATCTCACATGAGTCTGCATTTAATGCTTGTTCGGAATATAACTTTGTCATCTCAAGTAAGAACGTCTTCAAAATTGGTATGCATGTTTGTTGTGATATTACAGAGTACTGTGTTCAAGAACAATAGCTCTACCTGTCATGGATTTTGAATAATTCCACTTTGATCTTTATTTTAATAGTATTGTTTGCTTGTCCAGAGTGGAATTTTGAAGTCTCAAGTCAAATTGTTTGTTGCATTGCCTGTCTTTGCAACTATTATACCTCCTGTACAACTGGAGGTGGGATTGCATATTTTGCGACAATTTGCCACTCTTTTCATCATTATTAGCTCTTGAACCTCAATATGTGGTAATTATAGTCTTTGTTGTAGACCTTTGCTGCTTAGTACTCAGGTGAGCGATATAGGACCATCATGGTCCTCTTGAAATAATCTTACTACAAGTCTATTAGTCGAAGTTACATGCAAACATTGGTACACCTCGCCCTCACGTGTAGGGACCGACAGATTTCTGTCATTTTTAATATACAAGACCATGATTTTTATAATACTTATGACCCGCTGTTGGGGGCCAATCCTGACTCTAGGGCTATAATACAGACACTGTTGATAGGGTTCTAGAGGATGAAGCTATATGCTCTATTTACAACTAAAGCCTCATAGTTAGAAACAAGAGGGCCATGATGGCCCTGAAATCGCTCACCTGAGTCTATTGACCAAACATGAACCATCTAGTTTCCCAGTGACCTAGTTTTTTATCAGGCATTACCCATCATCTAACACTTTTGAGATATCAATAAGACAAACATTCTGACCAAGTTTCATGAGTATTGGACTGAAAATGTGGCCTCTACAGCGTACAAAAGGTTTTTCTAAGATTTAACCCAGTGACCTAGTTTTGGACCCGACAATAACCCATTATCAAACTCTTTTGAGACATCACCAAAACAAACATTCTGACCAAGTCTGAAGAGTATCAGGCAGAAAATGTAGCTTCTAGAGTGTACACAAGGTTTTTCTAATATTTGACCCATTGACCTAGTTTTTGACTCCACATGACCCATTTTCAAACTCATTCAAGGTATCACGAGGACAAATATTATGAACACGTTTAAGGAGTATCAGACTGAAAATGTGTCCTCCAGAGCATACAAAAGGTGTATATAACATTTGACCTATTGACCCAGTTTTTGACCCAACATGATCCATTTTCAAACTCATCCAAGATATTATAAAGGCAAACATTCTGAAAAAATTTTCAAGTGTTGGACTGAAAATGTGGCATCCAGAACATTTATCAGGTTTTTCTAAGATTTGACCTGGTGACCTAGTTTTTAACCCCCATGACCCATTTTCAAACTCGTCTAATATATCATCAAGTCGAACATTCTGACCAACTTACAAGAGTTTTGGACTGAAAATGTGGCCTCTAGAGCCTACAAAAGGTTTTTCTAAGATTTTACCTAATGGTCTATTTTTTGACCCCACATGTCCCATTTTCAAACTTGTCCGCGATATCATCAAGACAAACATTCTGACCAACTTTCAAGAGTTTTGGACTGAAAATGTGGCCTCTAGAGCCTACACAAGGTCTTTCTAAAATTCGACCTAGTGACCTAGTTTTTGACCCCACATGACCCATTTTCGACCTTGTCCGAGATATCATCCAGACAAATATCCTGGCCAATTTTCATGAGTATCCGACTGAAAATGTGGCATTTAGATCTTACACAAGGTTTCTCTAAGATTTTACCTAGTGACCTAGTTTTTGACCTGGCATAACCCATTTTCAAAATCGTCCTAGATTTCATCGGGGCAAACACGCTGACCAACTTTCATGAGTATCGGACTGAAAATGTGGCTTCTAGAACGTACACAAGGTTTTTCTAAGATTTGACCTAGTGACCTAGCTTTTCACCTTACATGACCCATTTTCAAACTCGTCCGAGATATCATCCAGGCAAACATCCTAACCAACTTTCATGAGTATCGGACTGAAAATGTGGCCTGTAGAGCTTACACAAGGATTTTCTAAAAGTTGACCTAGTGACTTAGTTTTTGACCCTACATGAACCATTTTCGGACTTATCCGAGATATCATCAAGAGAAAGATTCTGACCAAGTTACAAGAGTTTTGGTCTGAAAATGTGGCCTCTGGAGCGTACACAAGGTTTTTCTAAGAGTTGACCTAGTCACCTTGTTTTTGACCCGACATGACCTATTTTCAAAGTCGTCCGAGATATCATCCAGGCAAACATCCTGACTAACTTTCATGAGTATCAGACTGAAAATGTGGCCTCTAGAGCGTACACAAGGTTTTTCTAAAATTTGACCTAGTGACCCAGTTTTTGACCCCACATACCCATTTTCCAACTCGTCCAATATATCATCAAGGCAAACATTCTGACCAAATTACAAGAGTTTTGGACCGAAAATGTGGCCTCTAGAGCCTACAAAAGGTTTTTCAAACATTTGACTTTCATAAGTACTCAACTGAAAATGTGGCCTGTAGAGCTTACACAAGGTTTTTCTAAGATTTGACCTAGTGACCTAGTTTTTTACCAGACATGTCCCATTTTCGAAGTCGTCCGAGATTTCATCGAGGAAAACATCCTGACCAACTTTCATGAGTATCGGACCGAAAATGTGGCCTCTAGAGCGTACACAAGGTAAAAAGTTGACGACGGACGACGGACACAGCACGATCACAATAGCTCACCATGAACACTGCGTGCTCAGGTGAGCTAAAAAGCGGATTGCAAAGTTTTCACCATAAGAACCCATGTGAAATTTGTGATCTTTAGGGCGGGGCCAGTTTTCATACACATTGAAGAATTTTGGAAGAGTGGTCTATCACATAAAGCTAAATTCTAAATTTTGCAGCCCTGTGCCTTGTGGTTTCAGACAAAAACATTTGTTTTTTATATTTTCAATTTTCCTCAGTTCGAGTTTTCCCTGGAATTATATTCTTTGAAGAAATTATGGGGAGGGCAATAGATGGATTACTTCCATAAAGTTTTGTCAAAAATGTATCGATAGTTTCAGAGGAAATATGTTTGAAATAACAGTTAATGCACGCAAGGATTTCAGACTCAAAGCCATGACAAGCTTGCTTGCCTTCGGACGGTGGAGCTGAAAACGATTTCGGTGAGCATTGTTTTTATTTCACTCTAGTTTTTGGCCCTGTAGACACTGTTTATAACGCACTGTTTTGTCTATGAAAGATAATGTTTTCCCCCAAAAGATGAGTTACGCTCTGTGAAAAGTGGATTTAGTGTAACACCGTGGTGGATTATACTCAGCACGTCATGGTATTTGTGACCCGTCATGCAAAAAAGGGGGTCCACCTTCTGGAAACAGCGAAAAGTGTCGACCCTGGTCAGACTGCGCAGATGCTTTTCGCTTTTATGACATTTTCTGTATGAAAAGTGGTCACTCCACCTTACTATAGTTTTACGATCATTTTTGAATTATCAGCATAAATTGACCTGCGCTATCTTTGATCTGTTTACATCTAAATGATGTACGGAATTCCTAGATAGTCCATTTTCGTATGATGGGTCACATTTTAAGGATCAATGACATTCATTTTGTCAAAACCGACCAAATCATGAAGTACAATGGACCGTTGATATTTATATAATTGAAAAGGTTACGACACAAGGTCCAATAATCTCTCTCTCTCTCTCCTCTCTCTCTCTCTCTATGAGTGTTATTACATCATATCTATCGACAAACAAACTTATATTGTACATGGAATATAGAGTTCTGAAATTTTAACTCAAGCACTGACCAGTACAACTTCAATACAAGTGGCACAACCAACATGGCGATTCACCTTATTGATATAAGGTTCTCCAGCAAGTTTATTCAGCATCGCATTCCTCACCAATTTTGATGTTTTCTTCGATTTCGCTTTCGATAGCGCGCATGCACGCTTCCCTAGCATGCCTAGGGACATCATCGGGGGCAGTAGACAGGAAGTTGTACAGTACTTTTATGTCCACATTTTCACATGCATCCACGTAGTCTCTACAGATTTTTCCGAATGTTTTCCACCCCTGAAAGAGAAAGCGAAAGAAGAAAGAATGTCATCATGTGTAGGGTATACTTCAAGAGAAGCTACCATATAGTTCAATTGACCTTTCTGTAAACGCGAGTTTGGCACGACCCTCCCCTTTAGTAACGCGATATTTAGGTTGTCAAGCCTGTCAAGCTAACAAGAAATTGTGTCATACTTTTTTGTTTACATGACGCCCAATGCTGCGTTTTCATTGGCCGATAAGACGTTGGTAGACCTGTCAATCGAAGTCGGCAGAAAGGTCAATTTTGAAAACTTGGGAAAATTAAACACTTTTAACACATGTAAACTGTAAAATAAACTGAACCAATGACAAAAGAAATAAGTTTGACATTCAACAATCTTGGGGAAGACTGCCCATCAAAGTATTAAAAATGTTAGATATATGTTATACCTGCGTAAGAATATACAAGAATTTCAAAATTTATTCTCCCTACTCGCAAAGGACACTTCGAATTTGCTCTTACATTTTACCAAATTTTGTCTACCGTTAAGCTTTTTAAAGATGATCCATCATCAAATCGTGAAACAAATATTATACGGAGAAGTACTCCGACTCCTTTCAGAATGAAAATGTTGTCTCTAACATGCACAAACAAAGCTTTTCCAAGAAATGAGACAGAGACCTACATCGTTATCCCATGGTTACCCTTTTTGAAAGTTGTTATCAAGGCCAACATCCAAACCAGAAAAGTTGACCTAAATCGTTGCCCCTGAAATGAGCACAGAGTCTTTGTAAAATTGTATAACTAATGGACACATGTGTATACTTTTGACCTAAGATAACCTACTTTTAAAGCTGTTCCATTTCATCAAAACTGGCAATCTGACAAAATTGACTGAAGAGAGTGTACGCAATACTCTTAGGATTTCACCTTGTGGAGTGCTTTTTCACCAAAGGTGACTGAAACTCGTCTGCGATACTATTAAGCCACATTCTGTGACACAGTGTAATAAGCATTGAAGCGAAAATGTGACCTCCAAATTGAGCTCAGGGTTTTCTTTTAAACCATTGACTAACTTTTTCCCCGCAAATGACTGACTTTACACTAGATTGCAATATCAATGAGACAAACATCATGGCAATAGAGTGCACAGAATATTTCTCGAAGATGTGACAAAGTTATATACCATGTTGACCCTATATGATCTATTTTCTTTGACATTATTAGACATACATTCTGACTCAAGTTTCACAATTGAAACTACAGTCTCTAAATTGTGAACCGTCTTTTTCTAGTTTATACAGATTTTACCCACTGATCCCTATTTGTCCCTCCTTGCTCAAGTGAGCAAACAATTGACGACTTAATTTCGCTGAAAATGCAAAGAAAATCAAACAAGATACTTAACTGATAGCTGTGTCCTAAGAGTTGTTGATCTACAAGATTTCGAATACCAGCAATGGAAAATAGTACATATATTTGCTATCTTTTGTTGAAGTATATGTGATACACTACACTGAGCAAGTCATCACATAATTATGGATACATAAAATCTATTTTGTCTATCTACCAACTGCGCAAGCTGACGTTGGTCGACACGTTTTGCAGGTGCTTCAAACCCCCCCCCCCCCCTTTTCAAAGAGAAAGGCTCAATTACATGTTCTGCACGCTGTATAGAAGCCTTGAGTCTCTCGGCATGTTTAGGGTGTTCCAGTTTCTTCAAATAAATCTCCCCCACCCGAGTATCATCTTTTAGAAATTTTAGTGTTGCCACCATGTTGTCCCATAACTGGATAATCCTCGAAAACTGACGTTCTACATCATCAAGACGTGCTGATGCTTCAACAAGACTTCGGACATCCCATAGACTTTCTGAAAGGATAAACCTAGGATTTTACTATAAGAAGAGTATATCTTATTCTAAGCCAACATTTGAAATTACAGAATATGGTCTTTGAATTTGTATGACAGAGTTAGCCTGTACTAAGGACACAAAGTGAATACTTGTGGCAATTCCTGCTGTGCCAGCTACTACGTCTGGTTGTACGATAACCGAGTCAAGGAAAGTCTTATCTGTTTCTTCATTTAACTCTTTTCGAGCAGTCTCTGTAACATAAACGAGTTCGTACAATAACTGGTAGAGAGTATTCTGCGTTGCTTAGTTTTAATCGGATAAGCGTACATGTACATAACAAGTCAAAATTTGAAAAGTTTAAAAAACACTTGTAATAGTAATTCTATAACATAAACGAGTTCGTACAATAACTGGTAGAGAGTATTCTGCGTTGCTTAGTTTTAATCGGATAAGCGTACATGTACATAACAAGTCAAAATTTGAAAAGTTTAAAAAACACTTGTAATAGTAATTCTATAACATAAACGAGTTCGTACAATAACTGGTAGAGAGTATTCTGCGTTGCTTAGTTTTAATCAGATAAGCTTACATGTACATAACAAGTCAAAATTTGAAAAGTTTAAAAAAAACACTTGTAATAGTAATTCTATAACATAAACGAGTTCGTACAATAACTGGTAGAGAGTATTCTGCGTTGCTTAGTTTTAATCAGATAAGCTTACATGTACATAACAAGTCAAAATTTGAAAAGTTTAAAAAAAACACTTGTAATAGTAATTCTATAACATAAACGAGTTCGTACAATAACTGGTAGAGAGTATTCTGCGTTGCTTAGTTTTAATCAGATAAGCTTACATGTACATAACAAGTCAAAATTTGAAAAGTTTAAAAAAAACACTTGTCATAGTAATTCTATCAATAGTCAGAGTCTGGGTCAGAAGGATGAGGTATTTTATAAAGAAGAGAAATATGCGAACATACTGAATCTGGAATATTCAATAAAAAAAAACGATATTGTGTATTCATTAATCCAAAGAGAATGGATGCAATTTTTTTATAAACACTCCCACAGACTTTTTCAGCCTAAGGTGCGTGTAAACTTTCCGCATGATCCACATCACATGATTAAAACTCACCACAACAAAAAGGATATTGTTTTTCTCTTTCTCTCCTTTTCATCAAGTAAAACGGGCAATTTATAGTTTTTGCAGAAATTCTCGGCTCAAACTTTGTGTGTGTGTGTGTGGGAGGGGGGGGGGGAGAATTATTTTGTAATACTGAACATACGACCCATGTAAATTCGTTAAGAAGAACTGTCTGCACAGGGACTGTATTTTCATAGTGTTTCTACAAGATCCCTGGTCTGCATTGAATAAAGAAAAAGCACGTTGTGAATTCAGTGACAGAAATAACACGCATTCAAATTGAATATTCATAATCGTTCCGACCTGTGCTCTCCATCCATTTATCTCTGTAGGACTTCAGTTGTTTTAAGTCTTCTTCCATCTTCTGTTTCTCCTTCTTTAATTCTTCCTCTGAACCTTTAGCATCTTCTGCAAGTTTTTCTGACTGCTCTTTTTCGATAGCTATTCTTTGTTGCTCATCCGTAACAAATTTATTTTTGTTACCGACTTTGGTCAAGTTTCCCAAATTCTTAGAGCTGATAACGTAGTACCTGTTTTAAAAAAGTTGAAGTTGTCAAGGTTTGTCGGTCTGTCTGGAAGTTGCAAACAGTATAACTATGCCGATAGTTAATCGGCAAAAAACCATGGCAGCTCTATTCCAATACCAACAGGATAAATTTTAAGAGGTTTCTATATGCATAAAATCACCAGCGGGATATAGTCATTGGTAATCAGTAGACCATGAGACATATTGACGCATATGCTGGTATTATCAATGGGCGGCATACTAGCAATAAGCTGGTTCTGATTATTGCTCAGCGATACCAAGGTGCTTGGGCTTTAATTGAAAGTTTATCGGATAACTTTGGATAAAACGTGTACATAGCAGCAAAGCAGCTTAAACCTTGACTGTGCTAGCGTGATTGCAATTTACATCCGGCGTCACATTTTCATCCTTACAAAGATTTCTAATACTGAGAAAATATTCTACAGTCAAACTGAACAGGAACCCTGTTGTGTGTAGTTACGTCTTTCCTGTCTTAGTGAGGTGTGTTTCAAAATAAAGAATAACAAGAGGACCATGATGGTCCTATAACGCTCACCCTAGTACTAAGCAGCAAAGGTCTACAATGAAGATAAAACCAAATATTATTTTTAGTTTAGTTTAAACATATTTATTTTACATCGATTGAGAAACAAGTTCTTACAACTTATACTAATCTCTCTCGATTCTGCTTCCTGGAAACTACACCAGTACTCGCGCCGAATTTGTGGGCCAATGAAAAATCCCAAAGTTGACACCCGCTCCCGGGTATCGAACTCAGGACCTTTAGGTTATGAGGCCGACGCTCTACCTCACGACCACGGACACCACTTATTGAGGTTCAAGGCCAAATGGTAATGAAATAAGAGTGGCAAATTGTCGCAAAATATGCCCATCCCGCCCACAATTGTCGAGGAGGTATAATAGTTGCAAAGGGCAGGCAATACAACAAATATGTTCACCAAGTCTCAGTCAATTTGACTCGAGACTTCAAAGTTCCATTCTGGACAAGCAAGACATACTCTAAAAATAAATATCAAAGTAGAATCACTCAAAATCTCTGCTAGGTACAGTTACTGTTCTTGCACACAGTACTCAGTAATATTGCAACAAACATGCATACCAAGTTTGAAGTCGTTATGACTTGAGATTATGAAGTTATATTCGAGACAAGCACTAAATGCAGTCTCATGTGAGATTTTATCAAGACAAACATTCTGACAAATCTTCAAGTCAGCTGAGCAAGAAAATGTGGCCTCTAGAATACCCACAAGGTATTTCTCTAATTTATCATAGTTACCTAGTTTATGACCCAAGGTGACCTAATTTTGACCTCGCTGAAGATGTGCTCGGGAGGGCTAACAAACTAAGAACAGGTTCACTACATACCAAATATCAAAGCGCTCCGAAGAATTTTAAAGTGTTCCTTTTTTGTTCCTATGTTTATAACTTATGGCCCCCTGGGTGGGGCCAGTTTTTACCTCAGGGGCATCTTATGAACAATCATGGTAGAGGGCCACTAGTAGATGCTACATACATGTACCAAATTCCAAGGCTCTACACCTATTTTTAGAGAATAAGAATTTTTTTTTTTTTTTCTTTTTAGTTCACGGGTAGGAAACTTCATTTTCAGAGCCAATGGCTCCGACGAGAAAATGTTGTGTTGGTCTTCCGTTTCTGAAGATGTCGGCTGAAAAACAATCCCAAAAACAGGTAGGCATGTCAATATTTGTAAGTATGTGTTCTTATGTCTTTGGAATTAGAAAAAAAGGAGAATGTCATTCGATGCTCTGATCTTTCAACTGTTTTCTGCCTTACTGAAAGTTGAAACAGATGTAGGAGGTTGTCTGAATCATTTGTGGCAGGGGTTGACCGTAGCCAAAATGATACGTCTCGGAGATAAATGCAGGCTTCTTCTGCCCATTAAATAAGCAAAGTAAAAATTTTTTCCTGTTCTACAGGCTAAGATAATTGTCTTTGCCGTTTCCATTCACTCAATGCAACAATGCAAGAATCGACAGAAAACTACACAAAACGGGCGTAATTTAAGAAAGACTCCGATTGTGTAGGTCGGCTACGAAAATATTGGTTGGCTCCGAAGGAAGAGGAATTTTGTTCATTTTTTTTTTCTAATTTCCAGGTATATATTAGAAGGTGCGAGTTAAATGTGAAGCAAAAAGTTTATTTTAAGAGGGGCGTTCAATAAGTAATACCCCTGACCCACTTTCAGTTGTCTGGTCTAGATGAAATTTTGCACGTGTAATGATTTATATCTCTATTGGTTATGTGGCAAAGTACAGCTCTGAACTAATTGTGGTTTCTGATTTACAGGTGTTTGAACTGAGTCATGTGTCTGACTGACATCTTATAGAAAATGAGTAAATATTACTTCTTGTAACCAAATGGTCATTTAAATTCCAGAACAAAATTCCGGCCATATTTGAATTCACGATGCCAGCATTTTACAGGGTCATATGA
Source organism: Tridacna crocea (assembly GCA_943736015.1). NCBI lineage: Eukaryota > Metazoa > Mollusca > Bivalvia > Cardiida > Cardiidae > Tridacna > Tridacna crocea. The sequence goes on along the minus strand of OX031064.1, from coordinate 37,569,605 downwards.
TGGTGCTTTATCACCATACGTTTCTTTGAATTCATCGAAAGTCTCCTGTTGTGTGCGTCCTTTCAAATACAAAAACTGGATCACTGCGCGAAACTCAACAGGCTCCCATTTCATACCTGACTCAGTTCAAACACCTGTAAATCACATACCACAATAAGTTTAGAGTTGTTATTTGGCACATGATCTATAGAGATATAAATCATTACACATGGAAAATTTCAGCAGGGTCAGGGGCATTACTTATTGAACGCCCTTCGTAAGCCTATTGTCTCATTGAGTTTTATATATAGAAATAGCAAAGAAAAGGAATTTAACAATTTTACATATTGTGAAATTGGCATTTTGCTAATATGAATGTTCGATCAGAAAACGTAAATGATGCCATTCATTCCGTTTTTAGCTCATCTGAGCACAACGTGCTCAAGGGAAGTTTCAGGATAACAATGTGTCCGTCGTCCGCCGTGCGTCTTCCATAGTCCGTCGTCAACAATTTCTTTAAATATCTTCTCCTCCTAAACCACTTGGCCGATTTAGACCAAACGTGGCTGGAATGTTTCTTGGCAGGACCTCTTTATGAATTGTTCACGGAATTTGATTCCATCAAAAACCGTGGTTGCCAGAAAGTTCTTTAAATAGCATCACCTCTGAAACTGCTCGTCAGATTTTGAAATCATTTCACAGAGTCTGAGATTTTCCTTGGGTGACCCTTTTCAAAATTTGTAGGCGAAATTAAAACCCCATAAGAAACATGGCTTTGGTGAATGAGGGTTACTTGCACTGAACGGAAATGAAGAAATTCTTGAAAATTCTTCTTCTCTGAAACCGCTGGTCAGATTTAAAATAATTTCACAGAAATGTTCCTTGGGTTACCCTTTTCCCAAAATTGTTCGCGAAATTTTGATGTCAAGAAACCTGGCTCTGTTGAATGGGGCTACTTGCACTATACGGAAACATGATTCTTCTTCCCTGAAATGGCTGGTCAGATTTTGAAATAATTTCAGAGAGATGTTCCTTTGGTGACCCTTTTCAAAAACTGTTCGCGAAATTTGACCTGCCTAAAAACATGGTCCTGATGGGGGTGGTCACTTGCACTATATGGCCATGAACAATTTATTGAAAATTCTTTTCTGGAACGGCTTGTCAGGTTTTGAAATACTTTCACAGAAATTATCCTTGGGTGACCCTTTTCGCAAAGTGTGCGAGAAATTTTGATCCATCAAGAAACATGGCTCAGATGGTTGTGGGCTATTAGCATTATATGGACATGAAGGAATTAAAAACAAATCGTCTTCTCTGGAATAGCCGGTCAGACTTTGAAATAATTTCATAAAATAAATGTATGTTCCTAGAGTGACGCTTTTCAAAAATCGCTTTGGAAATTTTTAAGCCGTCAAAAAAGCAACAGCTTATTGTTGGCACCTGCATGTGGTTCTCTCGTTAGACTTATGATTTTAGTCACTTTCGAGCATGTGCTCTTCTGCAAGAAATTGTTCTTGGGTGATCTATCCAAAATTTATTTGCAGAATTCTGATTCATCAAAATCATTGCTGTGGTGATGATTGTAGGGGGTGGTGACAGATTTCAAAATGACTTTTACAGGTGACCTTTTTTAAAATTGCTTGGCAAAATAATGATTTTGTTTCCAAAGTTTCAATCATATGTAAAGAATTATGTTGATGACAGAATAATGATTCATAAACTGCATAATGCAAATTAATGCATCCAGACCATTCAAACACGTGTTGCGTTTATCATTCTCGTACTTCTAAAAGAAAATATTTATACTTATGTGTTGACTGCACTTACGACAAAAGCACTAAAAACTATATATATGGACCATTCGGTCCAATCAAAAGCTATGCAGAAGTATTTTAAAAAAAATTAAGATAGACTTATGTTAAACAGTGTTTTTGTAACGTGACAATACCAGTCCTTTGTATTTTCATACATGCGGTGTTGGACCGAACTATGGGGTTGACCGAACTATGGGGTTGAACCCCAAAGTTCGTACGAACTTTGGGATTGAACATTTTCAACCCCATAGTTCGGTCGGATACCCCATGTTATGCACCATCGGACCGAACTATGGGGTTGAACACCATAGTTCGTACGAACTTTGGGGTTGAAAATTTTCAACCCCATAGTTCGGTCGGATACCCCAGGTTATGCACCATCGGACCGAACTTTGGGGTTGAACACCATAGTTCGTACGAACTTTGGGGTTGAAAATGTTCAACGTCATAGTTTGGCTTGAAACATTCATCATCATCATCAGCAGCAGCAGCAGCAGCATATTATCATCATCAGCAGCAGCAGCAGCAGAATCAGCATCGTCATCATTATTATAATAATAATCATCATCATCAGCAGCAGCAGTATATCATCATCAGCAGCAGCAGCAGCATCATCATAAGCATTATCATCATCATCATCATATTATTATTATTATTATTCCGCGCCGAAGGCGGAGGGATATAGTTTTAGCGTTGTCCGTCCGTCTGTGCGTCCGTCCGTCCGTGTGTCGTCTCGGCAAATATCTCCAATTCCATTGGACGGAATTTCGTGAAATTTTATACATGTGTACAATAACCCATTTTGCCGAGACTTTTTTGTTCTGTTTTTTGATTCGATGAACAATGGCCGACTGGAAGCGATTTTAAGTTACCTGGTTCAGTACACGTTTGATGTTTTTAGTCTTGTCTTTAAAGTTATACAGAGTGTTTACATTCAAAGTGTCACATCAATCTACCACCATTAGGAAATGAAGGAAAAAATGTTAAACAAGATTGACCTTGCAACTCTGTCAATGTCTTTGCGATTACTAGCTGTGTCATGGAAAAAGGGGTCTTCATGTTATATTGTATTCCATTTCTTGCGAACACAAGTCCTCCCACATTTCTTGACGGATTTGAATAAAATTTTCACAAATTGTTTCTCGTTATGTGACCTATTGCATATTGTCAATGTTTTGCGATTTGTAGCAACGTCATGGAAAAAGGGGGCTTCATGTTTTTTGTTCATTCCATTTCTTGTGATCACAACTCCTCCCACATTTCTTTGAGGGATTTGAATAGAATTTTAGAATGTTTCTCGTCATGTGACCTATCGCATATTGTCAAGGTTTTGCGATTTGCATCAAGGAATAAGGGGGCTTCATGCTATATTTCATTTTTCACTAATATCTATTTAATTACTCTACATATCCCTACAGATTTTGATGAGATTTTCATAGATCATGTGACCAAGCGCATGTTGTCAGGGTTTTGCAATGTATCGCTGTATCATGGAAAAAGGGGGTTTCATGTCAAAGTTAATTTTTTATCAATGTATCTCCAACTTATGCACATAGTTGCATGAAACTTCATATTTTTATTGGTTGATCAAAGCCAATGACCAGTGAGTCCATCGTGTATCCGTCTGTCCATTCGTCTGTCCATCCATCAGTCTTTTCGTAACCGTTTTAGATCACAAGTAACACACTATATCTATTGAGCTACCCAGGCAGGTGCTAGAAATTCCAACACTTTAGTCTGTAGCTAGCAGCCTGAAATGGCAGCAATGTTGCGGCGTATAATGTTTGAGGGATATCTTCTGAAGTCCTTCACAAAAATTGATGAAACTTCATGAACGTCTTTCATTGAATAGTCCGTTGATACAATTTTTTTCTTTATAAATAATGATGTGTCATGAAAAAAGGAGGCTTAATGTATATTTTCTTTATCTCTTTTCATTTCATGAAATGCCAATTTCTGGAAAAAAGGAAAATTAATGTATAATCCTGTTATGGACCTCTTATATATTTTTTTATGAAATGAAATGCTGTTCCATGGAAAAAGGGAGCTTCATGTATAATTTCATCGTGGACCAATAACAAAAAGGCCACATGTGTACATGCAAAACCATATTAAAGTCGTTGCGAACTGTTGTGTTGAATCATTTAACCCAATATAACAGATGGAGTTTTAATGAAATACATGATCATAACGAAAAGTGGGCTTTTGTCCTAGTGGGCTCTCATTCTAGTGGGCTTTTGTTTCAGTGGGCTTTGGTCCTACACCCACATGGTTTTGATTGTTATAATTTCCACTTCCTACGACTTTTAAAAGAAAAAAGTTGGGAATGCGCAGCTTAGTTATGGCACACAAAATAATTTTGAACGACTGCTCAGAACCAGTATAGAGTAAATTTATTTGGTTTTATGAAAACGAATTACAGATTGGGCATATGAAATTTAAGCATCCATTCAAAGTTGGTTTTCATCGAACAAACAGGAGAAAATGGTTAGTTCCGAAAACTCCATGGACTGTGTGGCGCCGATTTGTATTTGGTAACGCTTTTGCTTATAAAGAGCAATGTTGCCTTTTCCTACAATGTCTACTATCAATAGCTGTATTAGAATGTTTCTATTTTGAGCGAGTCTAAAAGCTGCATACTTCGTTTTCCGGAACAACTTAGGTCTATCTATGCACTAAACTATATCTTCATACATAAAACTGGGTCCAAGGTATTATCATCAAACGTTTAAAAACGCTGCCGATGCATTATATATGCCTATTATTCTTTCCATAGCATCCGAAATGACAAATATATATGTATTATGTGTGTGTGTGTGTGTGTGTGTGTGTGCTCGAAACGCAACAGAAAGTTATGAAAAAGTTCATGTTAATAGTATCGTAACAGATCAGCACTTGTGTACTGATCCGATGCGACACTCTAGCGCCGCTTACACGCACGATAAAGATAAACAGATAAAAGTAGATGATGATGATGATGATGAAACAATGGGATGATGTTTCAAGCCAAACGTCAGATGATGATGGTGATGATGACGACGACGACGACGATGACGATGATGATGATGATGATGATGAATCGACGGGATGATATTTCAAGCCAAACTATGACGTTGAAAACTGTCAACCTCAAAGTTCGTACGAACTTTGGGGTTCAACCCCATAGTTCGGTCAACCCCATAGTTCGGTCCAACAACTGACCGAACTATGGGGTTGAACCCCAAAGTTCGTACGAACTTTGGGGTTCAACCCCACAGTTCGGTCAACCCCATAGTTCGGTCCAACAATTGACCGAACTATGGGGCTGAACCCCAAAGTTCGTACGAACTTTGGGGTTGAAAATTTTCAACGACATAATTTGGCTTGAAACATTCATCAGCAGCAGCAGCAGCATATAATCATTATCATTGTCAGATGCAGATATACACAGTTATGAATATCAGGATTAAACTAGATTTATATTGCCTTGAAAGAGTATTTTATTCTGACTTTGTGTGAAAAAAAAGTTGGTTGGTTGATGTCTCCGCTGCCGAAAATCCAAGGATATTCAGTTCTAATCATCAGAAAACACAGGTAAAGTTGTCCTTTAATCATAATGTCAGAATGTAAATGACGCGATCTTTTTCTAAATAAAGCATCTTTAATGATGATGATAATGGTGATGATGACGACGACGATGGTGATGATGATGATAATAATGATAATAATGATGATGACGATGACGACAACGACGATGATGATGATGATGACGACGACGACGACGACGATGATGATGATGATGATGATAATTAATTGACGGGATGATGTTTCAGGCCAAACTATGACGTTGGAAATTTTCAACCCCAAAGTTCGTACGAACTTTGGGGTTCAACCCCATAGTTCGGTCAACCCCATAGTTTGGTCCAACAATGCGGTCGTCATGTTCCATCCAACAAATGAACTAAATTTTGGACGGAAAGATATTAATGGAAAAACAAAACTTACGTCCTTGCTAACTATTTACAGAAAACTAAAATTTTGGAAGGGAGCCCTCTTGAATCGGCGTCGGTCGACATAATCGGAGCCCTTCTTTATTTTTATCAATTCTTGTGCTTTTCTTTTCAATTTTTTACCAGTAGTGGATGTAACATTTCAGGACATTAATTTACGGTTTTGGGACAGTAAGGCTCTCTCTTACTTGCCAATTAAATGGCATTAACAGACTGAATTTATCTCCTAGACGTATTATTTTGGCTACGGTCAACCCACGCCACAAATGTTCAGACAACATCGTACACCTGTTCCAACCTTCCGTAGTGCAGAAAACACGTTGAAAGACCAGAGCATCGAATGATATTCTCCTTTTTTTTTTTAATTTTCAAAGAAATAAGAACACATAATTACAAATACTGACATGCCTACCTGTTTGGGATTGTTTTTCAGCCGACATTTTCAGAAACGGAAGACCAACACAACATTTTCTCGTCGGAGCCATTGGCTCTGAATATGAAGTTTACTACCCGTGTAGTTCTAATGTTTTAAACTTGTGACCTCCGGGGCTGGGCAATTTTTGACTCCAAGGGCATCAAATGAATAAATTTGGCAGAGATCAACAAGGATATGCTTTATACCAAATATCAAAGCTGTACACCTTCTGGTTTCAAAGAACAAGAATTTTAAATTTTTCCTCCCCCCCCCCCCTCATGTTCAAACTTGTGACCCCTGGGGCGGGGCCAGTTTGGACCCCAGGGCCATCATATAAGCAAACTTTGAAGAGGTTCACTAGAAGATGCTTCATGCAAAATATCAAAGCTCCAAGCCTTCTAGTTTCAGAGAAGAACAATTTTAAAGATTTCATTATTTGTTCCTGTTTGGAACCTGTGACCCCTGGGGCCGGGCCAGTTTTGACTCCTGGGGCATCATATGAATTAACTCGGTAGAGGTCCACTAGGAGATGCTCCATACCAAATATCAAAGCTGTACACCTTCTAGTTTTAGAGAAGAAGATTTGTAAAGTTTTCCGTCTTTGCTCCAATGTTCAAAATTGTGATCCCCGGGGCGGGGCCATTTTGGACCCCAGGGACATCATATGAATAATCTTGGTAGAGATCAACCAGGAGATGCTACATACCAAATATCAAAGCTATGCACCTACTAGTTTCAGAGAAGAATATTTTTAAAGTTTTCCTTCTTTGTTCCTATGTTTCAAAACTTTGAACCCCGGGGTAGGGCCAATTTTGACCCCACGGGCATCATATGAACAATCCTGGTAGAGGTCTACTAGGAGATGCTACATTCCCAATACCAAAGCTCTATGTCTTCTAGTTTCAGAGAAGAAGATTTTTAAAGTTTTCCTTCTTTGTTCCTATGTTTCAAACCTTTGAACCCCGGGGTAGGGCCAATTTTGACCCCACGGGCATCATGTATGTACAATCCTGGTAGAGGTCTACTAGGAGATGCTACATTCCCAATATCAAAGCTCTCTATGTCTTCTAGTTTCAGAGAAGAAGATTTTTAAAGTTTTCCTTCTTTGTTCTTATGCTTCAAACTTGTGACCCCCGGGCCGTGGCCAGTTTGGATCCCATGGGCATCATATGAATAATCCTGGTAGAGGTCCACTGGGAGATGCTACACACCAAATATCAAAGCTCTACGTCTCCTAGTTTCAGAGAAGAAGATTTTTTTCAAAGATTTTGTTATATTTTTCCTATTGGTTGCCATGGCAACCAGAGTTTTGGGTGGAATTCAATCTCTTGAACAACTGTGGTAGAGCTTCACCCAAGGAAAATACCTGCAATGTTTCTTCAATATTGGCCCAGTGGTTAAGGAGGAGAAGATGTTTAATGAAATTGTGGACGACGCACGACGGACGACGGACGCCGGACATTGGGCGATCACAAAAGCTCACCATGAGCACTTCGTTATCCCGTGAGCTAAAGAAATAATATTGCACTTCCATGTTTTAGTAGATAAGTCACCAAACAATGACAATAGTTTAATGCCTTTACCAAATAATCACGTGGTAAGAGATCTTGAAGTAAAACGCTTTCGAAAAAGAAGTGACAAGAAAATAAATATGGTGATAAAAGGCCAATCGTATCATTTGAGTCATGCCTTATTTATCATCCTTTTGTAAATGAGTCATTCTCTGTGAAAAGACGATTTAACTCTTTACCACACAAGAAAATTTTAGACTGATCGAAATTGAAAGCATTTGCAGACGACAAAATAAAAGTGACAGAAAAAATAAAATTTGGCTTGGGAAGGATAGAAAACATTGAGGGAAAAGGAGAAAATGCTGGTTACCAGCATTTTCTCCTTTTCCCACAATGTGTTCAAAAGGCTTCTTTCTCAGGGTTGTTAAAAGTCGGGATTGTGTGGTATTTTGTCAATGCATTTGCATGTGTATCTGCCTATGTCAAGCATGTCTAGTCCACACAAGCTAAAAGGGGTCGAAATTTTTTGCTATCTTTAAATTGTCTACATGAATAAGAACCATACTTGTACCTCGTGATCTACTCGACTGTTGAACAAAATCGATTTATTGATCTAGGATTACACAGAGATGCACTTCCAACCCAATTTCATATAGTTTGGTTCAAGTGCTTTCAAGTCAGTTTAGATTTTTTTAGTTTGGTAGAGTTTTAAATCAGTCCTCCGGTATAAGCACAGAAAGAGAATCTTAGGTGCACCAAATAATCGAAACCTATATGCTTTGACTTGTAAATCATAGCCGATGCTGGTCGGTCTAGGTTTTTTTCGACTGTTTTGTTTAAAACCATCTTGCACCAATATTGCAACTCAGACACATTCAAACACAATTTGATCTGTGTGCATGTCACAACATACATTTAAAACCGACTTTGCAGTTAATCGCAAAAGATAAAGTGCTGCTGAAAACCAAACAAATACATAAAAAATGATCAATCAGGTTTCATGGCAGAGAGACAAAAGCTGCCAAGTGAACTATCTCATGCACTTAGTCATACAAGAAATACTAAGAGCACCTTGATACTCACTTTTGTATTGTATCCATGGCCTCTGTCTTCATTTCCTCCGCTCGGGTAATTACCGGACTGAAACAATCCCTTACAAGGTCCTTATCCTGGACAAAAAAAAGACACAGCCAAAGAGATAGAAAACATTCAACAATAATGAATTCTACAATATTGGAATACATGATTATAAAAAAAAAAAAAATGGGGAAAATTTCCAATATATATCACACATAAATATCAATATTGCGGCAGATTAAACAATACAAGACCCAAAAGTAGCCAAAAGTACACGACTCAGGAGTCAAAATTCATACGATTTTAAAGTATGCATGTTATTGCATGTATCTATTTAAAAATGTGTTACAGTACATGCTGTAAAAGTCGTTGGCCAATATTTGAATTGTAAAACTATAATTGTGAAATAGAATTTAGGTTGCCCAGCCAACTAGCGAGTTTTGTTTTTAAGAAAGAAGCAAAAGTAATATGTCTGACCAAAAGATGCAATGAAAAAAATTTTTTTTTAACGGCAGGTTTATGTTTTTGGCACTGAAATTTAACTATCAAAATCCTCAAAAAAATGTGACAAGTAAATTCATCTTTCAACACATCCTCAAAATACCATTATGAAAGCAATTAAACTAGACCATAGTAATTCATATAAAGAGGTTTTGTCAGCAAAGTATCAAAAGGTACAGGGATAAAGTGTTACATAATGAAAGTATCGTGAGTTACCCACAATGGAGTAACATGAAAGGTGCATTCTCAGGTTAGATCTACAATTCTGAACACAGAAAAAGGCGATGAGATACCTTGTGTAGACAACCATTATTTTCTCTACCACAACAAGATGGACTATACTCAATAACTTGCCTCTAGGTCAACAGCGTCCAATATCATAGGGATCATTGTACTGACGATGTGTTTAGCTGTCACCATGAAGCTTTTCATAAGTCCCACTGTCATTATGTGCTGATTGCGTGCTGAGTGAGCAGTCAGTCTCACCTGAAGATGTATTGGCAATAAGCTTGAATATGTGTATAAATTTGCGTAGCTCAAATTATCCGAGAATCTATTGTTAACCTCGCTAAGATTAAGTCGACGAGCCAATTTTCCCAATGCCAATAGAGATCAAACCCAAACTTATGTTTCTTGTTCGAACACTAGCGGCGATTCAACAGTTGTATTAAACAATCTGTCGTCCTAATCCTACCCCGTAATCTTAAGTTACAGACATAAAAAAAAAATCCAAATTTGAGGAAAACATTTCAACTGTTTAATATTTTATCTTCACTCTGCAAGCAAAACATTCAGCTACAAGGCCTTTTTTTAAATACAATCATCATGTACAAGTGCCTATTAAGGTTAAAAACAAAGTAACATCGTACTTTATTCGGTCTCGTGAAAAAAATTCGATCCTAATATAAGGTATCGGTTATTTGTGTCATATTGCCAACCAAGTGCATATCCTTCAACCGGAACTTCTTTTGGGGAGGCGTTGTCATGATTAAATTTAAATATCACCATCTTCAACTGTTGCATATTTTCTAACATTTGTTCATACGCTCTTATTCTTCACATTTAACAATAAAATCATGTGAAAAAGAGTTTCATCCTTCGCCACATCGCTATGTTCATGACGTGTTTTACAGGCAAGTATTTACGCTATCTTTGCTATTAGGAAAAACTTTAGCTTTACATTAGAGAAAATGTTAATATGGGCAATATTTCTAACAAAGTACTACTTATTGCCGAATTTGGTTTGGACATGATAACTAAAGCGGCTGGCAAATTAAATGGTTAGTGCTTTAGATTGGAAATGTGGTTTTCTGGCCTTAGCCTTCGTTTCACCAAATAAAATAAATGTCTATGACTTGTCCAATAAACTCTGTCCATCTAAGTCACTAACCATCCATTAACTCTTTGTGAAAATATTTCAATTATCGGACGAGGATGGGAGAATATATTTAGAAATTAAATTTTACCATTCAAGAGTATGAAATTCACTGGGAAAATGAGATATGCTATTGTACCGTTAGGCAAAGTAACTGGCATGAAGTGAGTCTAAAGACTAGGGCAAAGTTGCCGGTTGACTCTATTTTTTGTTTACTTTTTACCCGTTTTTGAAATTTGTTCTCCTGCTACCGACTTATACTTGGGCTGACCTTACAATAACAGATCGTCATCTTCATAATAATTCCATGCTTTTAACGGCTTTAATTCAATTAAGATACATTTTAACAATCCCAATTTGTTACTTTGCCGCTGTTGTGACATAAGTTTATGTTTTTCGATAGGTTTCATCTGTCCTTGACAAAGGTAGCTGAAACATTAGTTGAGTTGGTCTAGTCTTTGGTTATATTTGTTTATATGAAGGAAAAAACTGCAAAACAGAGGTTATTACACCGAAAGGAAATTCTCTGGACTAAATGAGTAAGCGCACTAAGGGTTAAACACAAATCTATCACATTTTTCAGAATATAACATACATAAGGGAGACCTAACTTTGGCTAATTTTGAAACAGGTGAGACAAAAATTGTTTGAAAGCCTTTTGCTTATGCATCTAAATATTTCATTATTCACTCTATTGTGTCGTTTACCTCCTTTGCACGATCCACTTTTCAAGCTTTTCAGTAAGTCGCTTAATGAGAGAAATTTTCCAAACAGCTGAAAAGAGGCAATTGTAAATCCTCTTTTTGAAAAGGGAGACAAATCTTTAAAGAGTAATTACCGTTCTATATCTCTTTTTAGCTACTTAGGTAAACTCATGGAAAGATGTATTTACAAGCACGTTTATAATTATTTTCATTCTAATGATTTATTATACAAAAAAACAGTCCGGATTCCTTCGTGGACATTCAACCGTATATCAACTGCTTGATATTTACCAACAAATTGTCTCTTCTCTAGATTCCAAACAAAACCTTTGTATGGTTTTCTGTGATATATCGAAAGCATTTGACAGAGTTTGGCATAGAGGCTTGGTATTCAAACTTCGCCAGCATGGAATAAGCGGACCTCTTTTGAACTGGTCTGTGAACTATCTTGAAGGCCGCAAGCAGTCAGTTGTACTTAATTCCGTGAGGTCAAGGTCATTGTCAGTTAATGCTGGTGTCCCCCAAGGCTCGGTACTCGGGCTTCTACTCTTCTTGGTATATGTCTACGACATCTCGAAAAATTTATCAAGTATAAATCGTTTATTTGCAGAAGACACTAGTCTCGCCTGTTCTGCAACACAAATACCTGATATCGAAGGTATCTTGAATCATGATCTTTTCATGATTTCCAATTGGGCTAAACAATGTTTAGTAGACTTTAACCCTTCCAAGACGGTTGCTATGTTATTTTCCAATAAAAAATATCGATCCTCCAACTTTACTGTTTGATAATGTTCATATTCAATTTGTAGCAGATCACAAACATTTAGGTTTAACATTAAGTAGTAATGCTAAATGGCAGGTGCATGTAAACAATTTAACTAACTCAGCATCCAAAATTCTCGGAATCATGGGGAATTCAAAGTTCAAATTCAAACGGGATTCGCTCGCTCAAATTTATATATCTTTTCTGCGTCCGATCTTGGAGTACGCATCAGTAGTTTGGGATAATTATACAGAGCTAGAAAAAAAAAACATTGGAGAAAATACAAATCGAAGCAGCCAGAATAGTAACTGGCTTAACCCGATCTGTATCACTGACCAATATATATATAGAAATCAGGTGGTTAAAGATGCATGGCTACAGCCGCTAAGCAAAAATGCTGTTAAAATTTCATTTATTTAAAAATGGTAAATAAATCGGTCCTTTGAGTAAACATGGATAAATTACTGACATATGTCAGGTAATTGAAAAAAAGAAACACGGAGAATCATATTAGAAACCGAAAATTGGTCAAAAGAAAACTGGCTGACGATAGCAGGGGTAAACAATAGCGATGCGTCACGGAAAATCGTCGTTGGTTTCCGCCTAGAGTCGGATACGATGTAATTTGCATACGCCCCTACCACCTGAAGAAATTCGACAGAGAAAATGGCGTCTTCGTCTACGGTAAGTATCATACATGTAGCTTTGTCATTTTACTGGTTTTTCGCGATTATGATAAATTTTTATGCAAGATACACGTCTTCGAATAAGTTTTTACTGATTTTTAAACTATTCAACTGAAAAGTTGATTAATATTTGCAAAATCATGAATGTCGAGCGAGTTCTGGTGAGCGTGACCTACTTTGACTGTTTGGATTATTAATTTTACATTTGAGGCCTTCATTGTAACGTACTTTGAGCTATATTTCTGTATTCTAACCAGACTGAAAACGTTGATTGAAAAATCCGTTGCATGACACGTCAGTCATATGTCGAATAGAACCGGGTTATTTGTGACTTACCCCGTTACCGATGCAGAACTATCACTATGCCAAACTTGTCAACAATGGGACGTTTGCGCTGAGCTGCTTTCAATATTTACTATTATTTAGACATTTAATATGAACCGGAGGCGACCCCATCGTTTAAAGTCTTTACCAAACTGCATAATTTTACACTTGTCCAAATGGGAAGGATTTTCAGACGACTAATGTGACTCAAAAACTGATAACTATTTTAGGAGGCAAGAAAACATTGTGGGAAAAGGAGAAAATTCTAGTTACCTGCATTTTCTTCTTTACCCATATTGTTTTTTCTTCAAAAGGCCACTTTCTCAGGGATGTGAAACCCAGGGATTGTTTGGGAAAGTGTTAAACAATGTGTTGAGGCTACAAGTTACATGTTATAAGAAGAGGATATGGTTCAACTTTCTTTCCATGTCTAGCTTCAAAACCCATTGGCCCTCTTACTATATAGTCCTGTGTTTAAGTAACTTTGAAGGAAAAAAAAAAAGCTTTTGAAAACAATTGGAAAAAGCTTAAAATTATGTTGGTGACTACTGTTTCCTAACCCTATCTCCTGTAATTATTATTCATTTTCACCATAAAATATTTTCCATTGTTGCAAAGAAATATTGCTGTGTATAACTTTTCTGTAAAAGGAAATGAGAAAGCATGCCAAACTAGTCAAAATTACAAGGTAACTTTTTGACATAGAAGTTTTATACCATCTGTCAATTTATGCATATGAAAGGACCATGTAAACAAATTAGTTGGTTACTTGTAAGGCAAAGTCAATTTTATGGGTCTCATATTATGTGGTTACTTGCTTGGTACAATGCATCACAGAGGTGCATTTAGCCACATTTTGCCAGAGCATGGTTGATGTTTATGCATTTTTCTTTTTCCAGTGATTCGAAACACTTATATTAGACTAGGGAGTTCTGGCCATGGGCAGGCTTTTCAGGCGCGACATTCTGGTTTTCCTAGACGAGGACCTGGGGGAGGATGGAGATGACTGAAATAAAGCCAACTGATTTTATGCATATACCCAGTTCACTCTTTGGATGCATGGGCCTCTCGGAACTTCAAATCATGTGCCGATTCCATCATGTTGAGTGTGGCAGAAAAGGGACAAAATCCTATGGACAATATTGGGTTCATACCTGCAAGGGTTTAACCCATTACCACACAATTTGACTTTTGAAAGAAAGAAGCCTTTGTAAACATTGTGGGAAAAGGAGAAAATGCTAGTAACCAGCATTTTTTCATTTTCCCACAATATTTTCTACCCTTCCATAATCAGAAATCAGTTTTTTATTCACATTTATTGTCGTTTGCAAATGCTTTCAGTTTGGACTAGTCCAACATTTTGTCGTTTGGTAAAGAGTTAAGGTTTACAAGTAAGCCTTTCATACTCTAAGGAAAAATACTAATTGAAATGCTGTGGAAAAAAATGAGAAAATACTGACATTTAAGAAATTTTTATATGTACATAAATTTCATGCAAGTCAAGCAGGTTCAACAAAACAAAACATATAATAATCATGTGATTTCCTTTTTCAATTTTTGTCTGTAATTGTGAAATAAAACAATCATACGAGTTAACTCTTGACCACACAACAAAATTTTAGACTGGTCCAAAGTGAAAGCACTTGCAGATGCCAGATAGGCATAACCCAATAATTGAATTTGTTGACAGCAGGGTAGTAAACATTACAGAAAAAAGAGAAAATGCTGGTTACGAGCTTTTTCTTCTTTTCCGGCAATGTTTTCAAAAGGTTTCTACATGTATCTTGGTGTCGTAAAAACCAGGGATTGTTGGGTAAAGGGTTAAAAGGTACAGATAAAAGGAAGTATTTGATATGAGAAATCCATTTATGCAATAATTTTTACTTTGGTCTTCAGTGGCTGCCCTTTTTAGCTCACCTGAGCACGAAGTGCTCATGGTGAGCTTTTGTGATCACTCAATGTCCGGCGTCCGTCGTCCATCGTGCGTCGTCCGTCGTCCACAATTTCTTTAAACATCTTCTCCTCCTAAACCACTGGGCCAATCTTGATGAAACTTGGCAGGGATGTTCCTTGGGTGAAGCTCTACCAAAGTTGTTCAAGAGATTGAATTCCACCCATAATTCTGGTTGCCATGGCAACCGAAAGGAAAAAAATAGCAAAATCTTTGAAAATCTTCTTCTCTGAAACTAGAAGGCGTAGAGCTTTGATATTTGGTATGTAGCATCTCCTAGTGGACCTCTACCAAGATTGTTCATATGATGTCCCGGGGGTCAAAACTGGCCCCGCCCCGGGGGTCACAAGTTTGGAACATAGGAACAAAGAAGGAAAACTTTAAAATTCTTCTTCTCTGAAACTAGAAGGTGCAGGGCTTTGATATTTGGTATGTAGAATCTCCTAGTGGACCTCTACCAAGATTGTTCATATGATGTCCCTGGGGTCAAAACTGGCCCCGCCCGGGGGATCACAAGTTTGAAACATAGGAATAAAGAAGGAAAACTGTAAAATTCTTCTTCTCTGAAACTAGATGGTGCAGGGCTTTGATATTTGGTATGTAGCATCTCCTAGTGGACCTCTACCAAGATTGTTCATATGATGTCCCTGGGGTCAAAACTGGCCCCGCCCCGGGGGTCACAAGTTTAAAACATAGGAATAAAGAGGGAAAACTTTAAAATTCTTCTTCTCTGAAACTAGAAGGTGCAGGGCTTTGATATTTGGTATGTAACATTTTCTAGTGGACCTCTACCAAGATTGTTCATATGATGTCCCTGGGGTCAAAACTGGCCCCGCCCCCGGGGTCACAATTCTGAAACATAAGAACAAAGAAGGAATACTTTGAAATTCTTCTTCTCTGAAACTAGAATACGTAGAGCTTTGATATTTGGTATGTAGCATCTCCTAGTGGACCTCTACCAAGATTGTTCATATGATGTCCCTGGGGTCAAAACTGGCCCCGTCCCCGGGGTCACAAGTTTGAAACATAGGAACACAGAAAGAAATCTTTGAAAATCTTCTTCTCTGAAACTAGAATATGTAGAGCTTTGATATTTGGTATGTAGCATCTCCTAGTGGACCTCTACCAAGATTGTTCATATGATGTCCCTGGGGTCAAAAATGGCCCCGCCCCGGGGGTCGAAATTTTGAAATATAGGAACAAAGAAGGAAAACTTTAAAATTCTTCTTCTCTGAAACTAGAAGGTGCAGGGGTTTGATATTTTGTATGTAGCATCTCCTAGTGGACCTCTACCAAGATTGTTCATATGATGTCCCTGGGGTCAAAACTGGCCCCACCCCAGGGGTCACAAGTTTAATACATAGAAATAAAGAAGGAAAAATTGAAATTTTTTCTTGTCTGAAACTAGAATATGTAGAGCTTTTATATTTGGTAAATAGGATCTCCTAGTGGACTTCTACAATGTCTGTTCATATGATGCCCCTGGGGTCAAAACTTGCCCTGCCCCATGGGTCACAAGTTCGAAACATAGGAACAAAGAAGGAAAATGTCAATATTATTCTTCTCTAAAACCAGAAGGCGTAGAGCTTTGATATTTGGTATGTAGCATCTTTTAGTGGACTAGTTTCTTCATACGATGCCCCTGGGGTCTAAACTTGCCCTGCCCAGGGTTCACAAGTTCGAAACATATGAACAAAGAAGGAAAACTTTAAAATTCTACTTCTCTGAAACTAGAAGGTATAGAGCTTTGATATTTTTTAAGTTGCATCTCCTAGTGTACCTCTAGCAAGTTTTTTTTTTCTTAGGATGCCCCTGGGGTCAAAATTGGCCCTGCCCAGGGGTCACAAGTTTGATTTTACAGCTTAGTACTCAGGTGAGCGATATAGGACCATCATGGTCCTCTTGTTTAAAATTCATTTTGTATCTAAAGAAATGCTGAACTAAAATAATGTTTTCTGAGACTATGCAGTTCAATACCAGCCGATCAAATATTGGACTGTGTTAATGCCATAAAAATGCCATATACATGTAAGGGACTAGGTGAAAATGTTTCTTTTATTTGTTTACAATATGTACAGTAAATTGATGGGCTTTGATAGAATTATAACCAGCAGCATGCAGAAGTGAGCCCCAAGGCAACTTAAAATATTGAGACAAATGAGTTTGTGTAAAACTGAAAGGCAGACTTTTGTCAAAGTGATATGCTTTGAAAAGTTTATCTTTCTATTCTACCTCACATCAGAATCATCCTGCAACACAAGCAAGGATAGGGTGGAATGTTCCTGTACAGTGATGCCTAGAGGCACTTATTTGCATGTATATTGTTGTTCATACAATTCAGTAAGTCTGCTTCTGCTAACCACACACTTAATTGTTTTCATAAAAATGCATCCCTAACAAACAAACAAAAAATGCTATAAATGTATATATATAATCAAAATGTATATGAAGTATGGGTATAACTTACTTCTGTACAGTAAATTAAGCCTTTACCATACCATCCCTGATTTTCATCAGTCTGTGAAAAAAGCCTTTTTAAAACATTGTGGAAAAGGAGAAAATGCTGGTTATTAGCATTTTCTCCTTTTCCCACAATGTATTTTACAATTCCTAAAATAAATCTTAACCCATTACCACACGAGAAAAATTTAGACTGGTTCAAACTGAAAGCATTTGCAGACGACAAAATAAAGGTGACTGAAAAATTGAAATTTGTTCTGGAAAGGATAGAAAACACTGTGGGAAAAGGAGAAAATGCTGGTTACCAGCATTTTCTCCTTTTCCCACAGTGTTTTCAAAAGGCTTCTTTCTCAGGGGTGTCAAAAGTAGGTATTGTGTGGTAATGGGTTAAATGTTCAGTGACAATTATTTTCTTGTCTGCAAATGCTTAAAATTTGGATGAGCCTAAACTGTTGGTGTATGGTAAAGACTTGAATTTCAGTTTTTATCACAGTCACATGGTGGGCTTGTATTAGGCATTTAAAACAAGATGATATTAGGAAAAAGCTTTGGAAAAATAGCCCATAGCAAATGATCTTCCAAGTTTTATGTCATGTCACAAAGAACCTTACTGGAACAAATATTAGAAAAACCTCGAGTCCACTCTATATGCACCCTATTCAGTCCGATACTTGTGGAATTAATTATTTTGTTCTTAGCCCATTACCACACAATCCCTTCTTTTGATGCCCATGAGAAAGAAGCCTTTAAAAAACATTGTAAGAAAAGGAGAAAATGTAGTTAACCAGCATTTTTTCCTTTTCCCACAACATTTTCTATCCTTCACAAAACAGGTTTCAAATTTTCAGTCACTTTTATTTTGTCATCTGCAAATGCTTTCAATTTGGACAAATCTAAGATTTTGTTGTTTGCTATTGGTAATGAGTTAATGATATTTTTCAGAAGTTTTAAATGAGCTACAGAGTACATGTATGTCAATTGAAAAATCTGTGAAGACCATGTTCAATCTAAAAGTCACATTTTTGGCCCTAACAGAATCCATTACATTTTACTTTGGTGAGCACTTCAGGGCCATGGGCCCCTTTTGTAAATACATGTATAATTGTGTTGTTGTTACAAAAATAATTGTCTTGAAAATAAAAGAATAAAAGTTTATTTAATGAAGATTTCAAGTTCATTACTGTGGCTATGGCCCCTTTTTCATCATAAAACCTTCCAGATGAATCTTGTTATAGACTTAACCAGATTGAGAATATCTGCAGTACAGTTTTCCTGTGGCTCAAACTGGAAAATGGTACAAAATTGTTGTGAAAAAGGAAGAAAATACTGATAACCAGAATTTTCTCCTTTTTTTCCACATAACTTTCTCTAAAGGTATCTCTGTCAAAGTTGTTAACAGAGACTGTCGGATACAGAACTATGTATTCCTGGAACAAGTTGACAAGAAATTTACCTCTATGCAAAGAATAATAAAGTCTGAATACATTAATTCTGACCTCAGCATTTTTTTAACCCTTTCCCAAACAAGCGCTGGTTTTTACGTGTCTGCAGTAAAAGTCTTTTGAAACCACTGTGGGAAAAGGAAAAATTGCTCGTAAAGAGCCATTTCTCCTTTTCCCACAGTGTTTTCTACCCTTTTTGAGAACTTTCTGCCATTTTCTCAAAATCTAAAATTGTCGTCTGCAAACTCTTTCAGTTTGGAAGAGTCCAAAATTTGTCGTTTGGGAAAGGGTTAAAGGTCTGATAGAGGTAACTGCAATACATTTCATCCCACTCCTACTAACTCTTTACCACATGAGAAAATTTTAGACTGGTCCAAATTGAAAGCATTCGCAGACGACAAAATAAAGATGACTAAAAAATAGAAATTTATTCTGAGAAGAGTAGAAAACACTGTGGGAAAAGGAGAAAATGCTGGTTACCAGCATTTTCTCCTTTTCCCACAATGTTTTCTAAAGGCTTCTTTCTCAGGGTGTCAAAAGTAGGGATTGTGTGGTAATGGGTTAACATCGCTTTGAAGATGTTTGAGAGGGAAAGCAACCAGTGGCTTTTGTAGAATGTAGTACAAAATACTTATAAAAGGAAAACCCAAGGCATTGATTAGTGCACGAGCCAAAAAAAGCAAATGAAAAAAATGAAGAGATGATGTGGAACACTGACTAACCAATACAAATTTTGATAGCTTTGTCTTTATGTATTTTACCTGAAATTCAGATACTTGGGTATCTGATTAAAAAGTCTCTCATAAAATACAATTTTGGCGAGGTCTTTTAGGGTGGATGCATGTTTTACTGGATGGAGCCAATTCTCTCCTGATCTTGAAGGGGTCCATGAAGACAGTGGTTCTTGGTGTAATCCCCGTGGCCTAAAACCCATTCATGCTTGTTGACTATGTGGTGGATTATACCTGTCCCAATAGCCTGCAAATATAATGAGTTGAAAATAATTCAACTTTATGGGTAGTTCATTTTTTTATGCTTTATTACACAATCATTACTTTAAATGGCCCTGTGAAAGAAGCCTTTTAACCCATGACCACACAATCCCTACTTTTGATGCCCCTGAGAAAGTAGCCTTTAGAAAACATTATGAGAAAAGGAGAAAATTGTGGTAACCAGCATTTTCTCCTTTTCCCACAATGTTTTCTACCCTTCACAAAACAAATTTTGAATTTTCAGTCACTTTTATTTTGTTGTCTGCAAATGCTTTTGATTTGAACCAGTCTAAAAATATTGTGGTTTGGTAATGGGTTAAAACCATTGAGGGAAAAGGAGAAAATGCTCTTAACCAGCATTTACTCCTTTTCCCATAATGTTTTCTTCCCTTCCTAGAACCAAATTTCAATTTTTTGGTGATTTATTTTGTCGTCTGCCAATACTCTAAATTTGGGCCAGTCTACAATTTTGTCGTCTGGCAAAGAGTTAAGCCTATTTGGCTCCACTAGAAGAAATATGAAAGTACTCGAATTGAAGCACTGACTTTAAGTTGTTTACTTTTTCACATGCAAGAAAAAAAACTTAGTTTTGGTGACATAAAAGACCCTTTTTGACCCAACATGACCTAGTTTCAAACTTGTCCAAGGTATCAAGACATATGTTTTAATTTAACATACTCCGTTGTCTATGTGTCTCTGCAGCATTTAACTCATTACCAGACGACAAAATTTTAGACTTGTCCAAATTCAAAGCATTTGCAGACAACAAAATAAAAGTGACTGAAAATTAGAAATTTGTTTTGTGAAGGGTAGAAAACATTGAGGGAAAAGGAGAAAATGCTGGTTACCAGCATTTTCTCCTTTACCCACAATGTTTTCTAAAAGCTTCTTTCTCAGGGGCGTCAAAGTAGGGATTGTGTGGCAAAGGGTTAACATGATAAAAATAAGTTTGATTCCTGCAGCATAAGTCAATCAACTTATTCCTATTTAACTGTATGCATATGGGTGCAGTCTTTTTTAACTATACATGAATATACTTACCACAAATTGTTTTTCAGTCTCTGCCATTTTACACACAAACCAGAAGTGATTGACAATGTCTTTTGTCCATGGCATCAAAACACCAATTCCTTTTTTCATTGCTACCTGAAAATCAGAGTAGTGACCTTTATGAAAAAATTTCAACAGTTCCACAAAATCCCGACTTTTATTTAACGACCCTGAGAAAGAAAACCTTTGAAAACATTGTGGAAAAGGAAGAAAATGCTGGCAACCAGCATTTTCTCCTTTTCCTATAATGATTTCTACCCTTTCAAGATCAAATTTCTATTTCTGATTCATATTTATTTTGTCCTTTGCAAATACTTTCAGTTTGGACTAATCCAAATTTTGTTGTTTGGTAAAGAGTTAATGCAGCTCAGAGATAGTGATCATTTACAAGGTAATTAACA
Organism: Tridacna crocea; assembly: GCA_943736015.1. Taxonomy (NCBI): domain Eukaryota; kingdom Metazoa; phylum Mollusca; class Bivalvia; order Cardiida; family Cardiidae; genus Tridacna; species Tridacna crocea. Next base: position 37,548,168 of record OX031064.1, on the reverse strand, counting down.
TCATCGGAATATGGAAAATGCTAGTAACAGGGATTTTTTCTTATACCATTAATGTTTTCAAAAAGCTCCTTTCTCAGGGCTGTTAAAATTTTGTATTGTGTAGAAAAGGCTTTAAACAATGGTTAATGACTCACATTTCCTGCTCTGTGGCAGTACTGGTTGTTTCACCTTCACTAATACCACTCAATGTCGAGGTAAACTTTGTCATCCTTCTGTATGGCGTGGAGGTAGATGTTGACGGTTCATCTGTTCTTTTCTCATATTCTGCCCTGGAATACGTGTATATACATGATATAGAAAAAGATCAAATATATCCACAGTATTTCCTGATTAATTCATAAATCTGTCTTTAAATTAAATGCAAAATATGCAATGAAAAGAAACTGTCCTTAAAACCATTTGTTTTTCAAATATTTCATTTAAATTATTTGATTTGTTTTCTGCAAATGCCTTCAGTATAAATCAATAAGGAAAATAAGGTTATGGCATAACAAGACTGAATTGCTGCCACATTGGTCCTAAACTCCTAATCAGTTTGGAAGAGTCCAAACGGAGTCCTGACGGACTCAGGACTCAGTCTCCTTCGAGAGATAGAGCACACATGACAGAGGCACAGGGACAATTTTAAAATTTACAGCTACAGGAAGACCGAGGGAATTATGGAGAGACAAACGAGATACAGGAAATTTGCCAGACAAGCAGCTCGTAGAATAGATAATATAGAGTTACTGTACAGTAGATTTAAAATATTTCATGTATTTACCTGGATGCACGTTGAAACACTACAGCACAGATCAGTCGCAAATTATATAGGAAGACTAAAAGGTTTACTAAAATGAAACGAGCTGAGAGAAATTTGTTTTCGTAAAGAAACAAGTGACCTACTTTATTTCACGCTCGGCCAAGTCCAGAAGATAGTGTGCTACCTCCGTATTGCCTTCAAAGCCTTTTAGCGCTTTCAGTTCGTTCCAGCGATCGATGGCTGATCCTATAAAAACTTTCGCTCTGCTAGTTTTCCTTCCGTGTTCCAATTTTCGTCTCTTTTTTTTTCCGACTCGGACAAGTCGTGCACGTTTTCTAGCCTTCATCTTCCTCTGTTTACCTCATTAGACGCAGGGCGAAGGTCAAATAGAGTCACGTGACAGTATGCATATTTACGATACGAATCTACCCGAGTGTATAACGGATATACGGAATATCTTCGATTCAAAACCCGGTAACGACGAGTCTGTTTACATTACTGGCAGCATCCCTTCGAAATGCATTTTCTATCGACCGTAATCTAAGCAACCTTACAACCGTCAGGCGCAATATTTGGCATGAAGATATAAAAATGATTATATTTTGATAAAATAAAGACAAAACGAGTTAAAAATGGCTGAAAATGAGTGTTATTGCCTCTTTAAGTCTTGATAATAGAAGAAAATACCAAAAAATAATTCTCGTATACAAGATAATTAATGGTCTTACTCCTAATTATCTCACAGACATATTTCCTCTCCAAGTAAATAATAGAACAGATTACACGTTACGTAATGCCAACGAATTTGATTTGATAGCGATGTAGGACTGAATTGTTTGCAAAATCGTTCTTTACAACATTCATTCATTCATTGTGCGAACACTTGTAAATTCATTATATTGTAGGGGGAGGGTCGATTTCTAAGTTGTTATAACTTGTGACCCAACCCCATTTCCATGTAAATTTGAGAGAAAATAAATATGTTTAAACTAGTTCCTAAGGTACCTCGTCATTATTTTATTGGATATCGCAAATATTCGGTATTCCACACAATAATACGTAACCAATGTAGTAATCTCAACCACGACCTCTTTACTAATCACGTAATACCGGACCCAAGCTGCATACACGAAGCTGAAGATGCAGATGATTACTTCTTTCATTGCACTTGATATACTGCTTCAAGAATAAAACTCTTCCGCGATTTAAACTGCTTCCACCCTTTAAGTACAAAGCTACTACTTCTAGGATTTTAGTTTTGAGGATAATGCTAATTTTTTTCGCTCTACGCAAGTGTTTATAAGGGAATCTGAAAGGTTTGCATAACGTCGTGCAGCTACAACAACTCATAATTCATATGCAACAGTTGTGTGATACATGACCTGGAGCCACTTGCCAGACAAGCAGTAGGTCGATCCCGAGAACACATCTTTCATCAGTTTTTTATTTTCCTTCTTTACTTTTTTGTCCCTTTCATTGACTTATTTCTTTAATAAATTTTCATTTGTATGCATGTTGTTTCCGTACATGACCGGAAAGACACTGTCTTCTCTACATACATGTACTAACCCGAAATTTATTTATCGTATGTTTTTTTTTTAATATTTCTGGTATTATTGAAGACATTATTCTGTACAAGTTAAACAAAAGGGAATGGTCGAAGCTAAGTTGTGAGAACTTGTGGCCAGACCCTTTTGCCTTACTTGGATGATTACTGTCTTTGTTATATAGACAACTATGTATACAATTGAGAATATTAAAATATGTTTAAACTAAACTACCTCCTCTGCAACATCCGGGTGATCAGAAAAACCATGGTAGGCCAACTCCAGATACTTAGCTACTTCAATTTGTGCCTGATACAACTCGACAGCGGCAAAGCTCTGCAACAATTGCCTCGCTTCCATGTCCTGCGGAAGAAAAAGTGGAGCCTCATCAAACTTGCATGTGAACCATGAATTTATTTTAAGGATCTTGTCTGAATAAGTTGAAGAAGATTTACATTCTTATGATAAAATATCTACCAGTTTTAAGTTGGAAAGCACGTTGGTTTCACCCTGGCCTTCATTACTTTCAAAACACAGAAAACTGTTAATCTATTTAAACACAAGGAATTTAAAGGAAACAAAAAAATCACATTTTTGACAAAAGGTTAACATGAGGACTACTGGCCTTGAAGCACTCACTTTTAACCTCACTAAACCCAAGAACAGGTAATTTTCACTGTTTAAAACTCGAAAATACATGTAGATCTATACGGATTACCCATCACAACACAAAAATATAAGATCGGAGAAAACCTGAACGTGTTAGTTACTGCATTGGTGCGTGTGAAAATGCATGGAGAAGCCTGTCGATTTCAGGGACGCCAGTGATCGAGACAACCTTCGTGTAAATTCGAATTAGGTCTTCGGGAACGTTACGTAATTTAACATTGCATCTCAATATCTGAGAGCTACATGACGTAGTACACTGTCCAGACTACTGTTTAAACATCTAATATTACTGATTATGCCATCGGAGAATAGGATTGCTCATTCTGAACCTGTTTTCTTATTCAAATTCTTCTTGTATCGATGGTACATCAATGTGCGATGATCAGCCTGTGTCGTTGTTTTTGTTTACGATGAACTTACTGTTTTCAAGCCGAGAATGGGGACAAAACCATCTTGAAAGTGAATGAAGCATTTGCATTATCTCCCGCTAGAAGGCATTCTATAAATACTCATCTATCTAATTTTGGCATCCTGGGTACAGAGCCGAACCACCTTCCTACGCGACAACCGTTACTTTGAATTTCAAGCTAAAATAAAAGTTTACTCAATAAAATGCTACCTCGTGCAATTCACTCAGCTATGATCAGCAGTCTAGAGAAATCTGGAGCTAAAGCAGGTCTCGTTTCTCCTCAAACGTATTGATAAAAGCTATTTTCTACATTACAACTTTATCTAGAGCGTAATATTACAGTCAGCCCGCTTTTGGGGCTAGTGTTGCGTCATTATAAGACAGTCGAATCTTCGAAGAATATGACAAGCGCAGACAACGGAAGGATTTGTTTGACGTTTTGAATGATCACGTAGTGTTTACGTCACTAACACGTCACTGCAGAGATCTACGACGAAAAGTCGGCTAATCTTATTTGCGATCATCGATGTAAACAAACGGATAATGCGGCATGGTAGGATCTGTTTATTCAGTTGGACGCTACTGAGACTAGGATCGATGAAGCTGGAGATATGATTGATGTGTGATGATCCATGACTCATGAGAGTTAGTGAACAAGTTTTTGGCCAACGTGACCTATTTTTGAACTTGTCAGAGATACCACCAACACAAATATTCTCACATATGCACACGAAATTTTCCTAAGATTTTTGCCAGTGACATCCTTTTGGAACAGACATAACCCAATTTTGAACTTTTCTGATACAATCAAAAACATCATTCAGAGACGTTTTCATGAGTATCATGCTGAAAATGTGGCCCGTAAAGAGCACACAAATATCTTCTAAGATTTGTCCCAGATACCTACATTTTCATGTCTGAAGTGCCCTTATTTTTAATCCATACATGACATTATCAAGACAAACTTTGTAAGTTTCATGGGTATTCGGCTAAAACAGTTGTTCAATTATCTTCTTTTTTTTTTCCAGTATTATGTTTCGACCTGATGTGACTGAATTTTAAAATTGCACTGATGTCATAGACACAAACATTGTGGCCAACTTTGGAAGGTATCACACTGAAAACAGTCCCTGCAGGGCACAAAAGGTTTTTTTCCCAGTGACCTACTTTTTTACATCTTGTAACTCAATTCCAAAACTGTTCGAGATATCATCAAGACAAACCTTCTAACCAAGTGTTAGGAGTCATGGATGGTAAATGTGTCCTCTGTTATAGTTTTTGTGGTATTTGACGAAGACAATGCCACTATGTGATCAATACTAAATGTTCAGTATTGAATTTTGACGACTATGTATGGTATTTTGTGCAAAACCGAAGGAAATAAACCCAATGAAACTCATTTTTTCTGGACAAATCGTTTTTTTTTTTTTTTCAAAAGCACTCAGATATACAATTAGAAATGGCGTTTTGAAATAAACTGCAAAAGGATATCGATCGTTAAAATACTTCTTTTTGATTGAAAATAGCTTCACCTCTTCAAAGCCTTCTACTGGCGCAATGATATGCACAAAATTTGTCTTCTATCCGCTTTGCTTCCAGGGTTGTTCGTTCCAAAACCAGTTCGTACCTGGACTTATTCGTCCCATAATTGCACGCTACTCATTTGATTATGCATGAATATTTACAGGTACATGTAGAAAACTTGTTAAGAATTAGAACCTCACGGCCAAGGACGTCTCAAAATTATAGTATTCAGGTATAGAATTAATTGAATTCAATGTGTTACATGGCTGCTCTCTCTACCCATCAAGGGACATTACTCCTGACTCCTCTTGAAAAATAAAATGGAGACCACCAATACACAAATGATGCAAACTTACGCATTAGTAATCTCCCTTTCACCAAAGAGACATATTAATTTGCTTAGGAGGTAGGTTTTCAAGTAAATATTTAAACAATAGTTCCCTTTTTTTTTTTTAGCTCAACTGGCTCTAAGCCAGCAGAGCTTATGTCATGGCGTTGTTTCCGTCCTCCGTCTGTCTATCTGTCTGTCCGTTAGTCTATTTCTTGTTTACGCGATAAAGTCTGTATTAATTATCAGATTTTCGTTAAACTTGTACAGTTCGTTTATCTCGTCAATAGCTTTAGCCCTATTGATTTTGAAAAAAAAAAATCAACGAACAATATGGGAAAAGTAGCCATTTTAAGTTGAAAATTTCCATATCTTGTTTACACAATCAAGTCTGTATTTGTGGTCAGATTTCTGTGAAACTTGTACAGTTTGTCAGGCTCAGCCTTATCAATGGCCTTAACACTATTGATTTCGAAAGAAAATCCAACAAACTGTATGAGAAAAGTAGCCATTTCAATTCGAGAATTTTCTTTTCTTGTTTACGAGATAAAATCTGCATTTATGGCCAGATTTCCATGAAACATGCACAGTTTGTTTGTCTTATCAATAGCCTCAACCCTATCGAATTTGAAGAAAAAACCAAACGAACAGTATGGGAAAAGTAGTTATTTCAAGTTGAAATTTTATACCGTGTTTACAGAATAAATTATGCATTTGTGGTCCAATTGGCATGAAACTTGCAGAGTTTGTTCATCTTATCAATTGCTTTAACCCTATTACTTTTCAAAAAAATCCAACAGAATGGAAAAGGTAGCCCATTCAAATTAAAAATTTCGATTTCTAGTTTACGCTATAAAGTCTGCATTTGAGGTCTGTTTTTTGTGAAACTTGCAAAGTTTGTTAGGCTTATCAATAGCTTCAACCCTATTGATTTTGAGAAAAATCCAACAAAGCGTATGGGAAAAGTAGCCATTGCAATTTGAAAATTTGTATTTCTTGTATATGTAAGAAAGTCTGCTCTTGTTATCAGATTTTTTTGTGAAACTTGCAGCCAGAGTTTGTTAATCTTATCAACAGATTCAACCCTATTGATTTTGAAAAAAAAAAGCCAACAAACGGTATGGGGAAAGTAGCCTTTTCAAGTTGAAAATTTCAATTTCTTGTTTACGCATAAAATCAGCATTTCTTGTTTTAATCTTTGTATTTTTTTTTTCTTCTTTTTTTATCATGAATTCATACAGTATGCAAGCATAAAAGCAACATCTTTGCCTGTAGAGCGATTTTACGGTCTTCTAGTTTTGGCTCCCCTGAGCACATAGTGCTAAGGTGAGATAATATGATAGGTCATTGTCCGGTGTACATTGTGTCCATCTGTCCTGAATTCATTTAGACATCTCCACCTCCTAAAGCCCTGGGCAAATCTGGATGAAACTTGGTAGGGATGTTCCTTCATTGAAGTTCTACTAAACTTATTCAAGAGATTTAATTCCATCCTTAACTCTGGATGCCATAGCAACAAAAAGGGAAAAATAGCAAAATCTTTGAAAATCTTCTCTGAAACTAGAAAGCGTATGGCTTTGATATTTGGTATGTAGCATCTCCTCGTGGACCTCTACCAAGTTTGTTCATATGATGCCTTAGTTGACCTCTACCAATTTTGTTTATAATTTATGATGCCCCTTGAGTCAAAACTGGCGCCTGCCCATGGGTCACAAGTTAAAACATAGTAACAAAGAAGGAAAAGTTTAAAATTCTCCTCTGAAATCGGAATGTGTTGAGCTTTTATATTTGGTGTATAGCATCTCCTAGTGGACTCTACCAACTTTGTTCAAATGATGTCGCTGTGGTCAAAACTAGCCCCGCCCTGGGAGTCACATGTTCGAACAAGGAACAAAGAAGGAAAACTTGAAAGTTCTTCTTTTCTCAAACTGGGAAAGCATAGAGCTTTGTTACTTAGTATTTAGTGAACCTGTTTAAATCTTGTTAGCCCACCTGAGCACAATATATTTACTCAATTTAAAATTGGGTCTCCTGGGGTCATAACCTAGGTCTCAAGGTCAAATTGAACTAATACCTTGTGGACACTCTAGAGGCCACATTTTTCGCTATGTTGATTTGAAAATTAATCAGAATGTTTGTCTTGATACAAATTAGGATGAGTTCAAAATCGATCACCTGGAATCATAATCTAGGTCATTAGGTCAAGTTAATGAAATTCTTTTCGGGCGGTCTATAGTCTTTATTTCTTGCTCAATTGACTTGAAAGATGGCCAGAATATTTGTCTTGATGAAACGTTGAGTGAGTTTGGAATTGGGTCCTCTGGGGTCATGATCTGGGTCATTTGATCAAATTCAAGAACTACCTTGTGGACACTCTAGAGTCCAAATTTCTTGCTCAGGTAACTTGAAAACTGTTCAGAATATTTGTCTTGGTAATTTTTTATGAGTTCTAAATTGGGCCAGTCGGTGATAAATTAGGTAAACTTCAGGAAATTCCTTGTGGACGCTCCAGTGGCCACATTTTATGTTTAATTGACAGGACAATTGGGCAGAAATTGAATTATGCACGAGGAGTGAATTTCACCAATTGATTCAGGTGAGCGATTCAGGGCCATTATGACCCTCTTGTTTACAAATTATTAATTCCATACAGTAGCTTCCTTGACAAATGTCATATCAGCGTTCTCAACGCTTTGATTCTTTATAAGATTTGTCCCAATGACCTTATTTGTTACCAACATGACCATTTTCTTTTACGTGTCTAAGAGATAGTAAAGACAAACACTCTGACCAACATTCATTGAGTACCAGACAAAATGTGTCCTCTAGACTGCACAAAAAGGTAATTGTTGAAGACTGTATGACGGATAAAGCACGATCATAAAAATCTTTAGCACTTCGTGCTCACGTGAGCTTTGATAGGATTAATGAATGCACCAGCACTAGTTTATATGTCCGAAAATATAGTTTTTGGTTGAGAGACTGAGACTTGGGATTTTACAATTCACTGCTTTAACTTTAAGACTTTCTCTCAAAGTATCAGACAATATGAAGACTTATTTTGGTCTGCCTGCACAAGAATCTAAACCGCTTGCAGGTACGGCAGAGGTAGCACACAGACATAAACCGATTTTACAGTGAAGAAAAGCGGCTTTATGAAAATATACTTAGTTTCTTACGCAAAATGTTGTTATCCAGCTAGACCTAATATCAATTCAATGCTAAAAAATTCAAGGAAAACAAAAGTTAATGTCCTCAATTTTGATCACAAGATAATCCATTCAGTACAAGACATTGCGAATAAATTTTTGCCCGTAAGTTCATCCAGTCTTAACCCTATGAACTTTCAGAAGAGGCAAAACGATTTGAAAGATGCTTATAAAAACCCATCTTTTTGAAATGCCACACGGGAACGATGGTGTATTTTTTTATTCTTGTTTACGTTTTTCACATGATTGGACGAAAATATTATAAAAGTTTGGAAATATAAAAATTGTATAACAAAAGAACAAGGAAAACAAATGTCTTGGGTTTTCTTCTTCATTAACATTATTGAACCAATTCGTATGGTAAGAATGCAAGTTTATAATTTTAAGAGAGAGAAAAAAATGATTGTTTAGCAAAATAAAATATTTAGATTTCGGCATAGACTATGTGTGTTGGGATGCGGTCAAAACGTACCCAAACCAAAACGTACCCAAAAAATAAGTCAAAACGTACCCAAAAGTTAAGTCAAAACGTACCCAAAATTTAAGTCAAAACGTACCCAAAGTAATTTTTTATTGAAATAATTTCAGTGTGAGTTATAGATTAAAAACTTCATGTATCTTACCTTCTAAGGATGTTTTAACTCCAGACTCACTTTATATCCTTTTAATTCTTTAAAAATGGTGTATGGTTTTAATCCTACGTTACATTCAATTCTAGGTGATATGTTTATGTCAGGACTTATCAGGTGTAACAAACTAGTTGTCATTACCAATTTTATTTTCATAAAAGATGATTTACAAACATTTGTACACTATGCTACATAGTACATTAATTATATTCACTCCACAGCCCCTTTTCAAAGTTAACAAAAATAAGTTAGATCTAGTCAATTTAAGTTTAAAATGAAAATGTTCAATGATATTTAGTCGAACATTTTCTTTTTTTTTTAATTACACAATCTGTAGTATGTACAATCCTTCTGAAAAATTTTCTACAACATTGTTACAACTTCCTCCCGTTTCTCACAATGTTTTTTACCCTTCGAAGCCTTAATATTATATTATAACGTTTTTTTGCAAATGTCTTCAATCTGGAAGAGTCCAAGATTTTATTGAATGGTAAAGAATTAAGTTCACAATATTTTCAGTGCAGAATATGTCTTATAATATTCGCCCTCTAATTGTTACAGTTTTAATTAACTGAAAAATTGTGTAAATATTCATACTTGTAATGATAAGAAGGTGTAACCATGTCACCACTCATAGACAACAAAATCTTTTACTTATGCATATTTAAGGAATTTCCAGATGATAAAAATGTTACAAAGAAGAACTTTCAAAGGGAAGAAAAGGAAAATATAAGAAAAATTTCACAGCGTTTAATGAATTAAAAAAAAAAATCAACCCTTCAGTTTTTCATCTAAAACAAACTGTCTCTCAAATCATCAATATTTACAAAGCATTCAAATCAAATATAGAAACAGCCAATATACAGCAGCTTTAATACCACTGTGAATAATTAAATTATTCGCCACATAATTATAGTTTATCACACACTTTTTGGGTGTGAAAATTGCGCCTTTTGTTATCCAAACAATGTAATTAATATATCTCATTTTTATAAAAGTGCTAATTCTTATGAAGGTTTTTTTTCCCGATTTTTTTTTATGGATTAAAAATGTATTAATAATGATGGATAATGATATCAAGGTACATGTATGTGATGCTTTTTCCCTAATGTTAATTGTATTTGGCTAAAAAGAGATACTAACAGTATAATTTTATCATGAAGCGTTTGATAGACTTAGCTACATATTCTGTGATATGCTTCATCATTTGTTTTAATCATGTAAGGCAAATTTGAGATAAAGCAGAATTAAAAATTATCATCATCAAGATGATGAAAACAATATTTCTATTAATGTGTGGAAAGATGGAAGATAAAAACACTATAAAAATCATGGGTACATTTTGACTTCACATTGGGTACGTTTTGACTCCACTTGGGTACGTTTTGACTTCAGTTAGGTACGTTTTGACTCCACTTGGGTACGTTTTGACTTGGGTACGTTTTGGTTTGGGTACGTTTTGACTGTAACCCTGTGTGTTCCTTTAATGCCTTTAAGCTGTATGGCCTTTTCTCATTTCTCCGTTCTTTCTCGCTTCTCCGTTCATGTACTAATGCGGAAGGAATAAGTGCTCGTGACGTTTTGTTCCACCCTGGTTCTATTCTACTCTGTCAGATATTATGAATAACATCCTAACCTACATCGATACCATTTTTCTATCGAATAAGACACAAAAATGCAACAAAAGAGAGTAATTTTCACAATTTGAAAGAAAATATTTCATTAGATACAATAAAAGCAAATTTTCAATGTTTTTCAAATTCAAATACGCCTAAAAGGGTTGTGTTTACCCTTTACTATGAATAAGCTAGTCTGTCTGAACTAGAGTGTAGAATATTTATCAGCCTTTAGCTACCAGCCTTGACATTCAATCAAATGAATGGAAAAATGAGAAAGTGGCCATACTACCCAGGTTGGCGAGGTAGGTTTGAAAAAATCCCCAGATCGAACCTTTTGATGCAAGTTGTAGTGACTTTTTTCAGTTACAAGTTTGATTCAGATTTTATATTTGATCATTACACGAAAATTTTGATTCCTTGACTGAAAATGTGAATTTTGTGAGCTTATTTACGCTTAGGTGAACGGAGAAAGGAGAACACAGTATATATATAATGAATTTAACTATATACATACGATTCGCACAAAAAAAGAAACTTACGGTTGGAACAAGTGCCATACCTCCGCAAATGGAGATGAAGTTGGTGAATTGCTCGAGCCACAAAACGAGACTGGAACCGTGCCCGCTGTAACAGCTATTTATGTGAATAACAAACCGAAAGCAACGCTCAGGCATTTGGGAAATCACCCAACAACACCAATATTCAACCAGCGAAAAAAAAGTTCTATGAAATTCAAGCATTTAAACATATAAAACGATTGAATTTCAGATAAAAAATGAAATAAGCCAAACTATTGCACTAAACAGATATTTTCTTTGAACTGTTATGACATTTCAATGAATAATTATCAAATCTTAATATCTGTTAATACACAGATCCTATATTTTTCTATATGAATGCGGACGAATCTAGCCATTCGGCATTACTCAGATGTTGAGAGCCATCAAATCGGCCGAGATGTTCCGATTACCAATCGGGCACTATTTTATGAATGATATGTCACTCGGATCCGAATGACAGTCATTTCGACACCCGGTCATTTCGACACCCGGTCATTTCGTCACTTTTTGGTCGTTTCGACCCCCCGTGAAAATTTTTTTGCGAAATCTGGTCGTTTCGACCCCAATTTTTTTTTTGAGATCATGAAATGAAAGTTACTTGAATCTTAATTTTGTCATTGTTTAGTATTTATTTTGTAAGTTTGTGAATGAAATAAGTGTTTTTGTATTGTTTACATGCCGATTTTAATTTTTTTTGTAAATCCGAATTTGAAAATGGGGGTCGAAATGACCAAATTTTAGAGGCTATTTCCCATTACCGAGACTTTATAACTTCTTTGTTTTCTTTGTTTTTATGCGTGTTTTTTGATTGATTGATTGATTGATTGATTGATTGACGATTGATAGATTGATTGATTGATCGTTATTACTCGGTAAAAACATTTTCTCCTTTTCCCACAAAGTTTTCAAAGTAATTTTTGTACTACATCAATTAACAAAATGATAAGATTTCCAATTTTTAAGTCAACTTTTAGACCTGTCCAAATTGAAAGCTACTGCAAACACAAAATAAACCATGACTCAAAAATCAATTTTTAATTGGGGAAGGACAGAAAACATTGTGGAAAATAAAAAATGCTGATTGACACATATATATCGATTGTGTGGTAAAGAATTGAATGCATTTGCAGACAACAAATTCAATATATCTCAATGTGATGGAGTATTTAATTATATTGATTGAAAACATTGTGTGAAAAGAATTAAAGTACGAAAATTTTACACTTTATTTTTTTGAGATTTGACCATCCGATCTAATTGCGGAGTTTCGCAGAGTTTATAGCTTACAACATATTAATTAAACCAAATTATATCCACATGCGCAGAAAACAAAGACACGAATAGAATAGCATTTTCTGAGAAATATGAAATAAGTTACTTAATACATGTATCAATACAACAACGCCATTTTTATTATCAGTCAATACATTGCATGACCATTCTGATCTAAATCCATATGCATAGATCACTACTAATTTTAGCGTTCATAATATACTCAATGGTTTGTACTTATTTCGTTAATATTTCCTTTAACAGATACGTTTGTTTTGGTTAAGATCAGAGCACTCCTCAAGAGCCGTCTGATTCCAACAAAACTACCCGTAAGAATAACAAAATGTTTGATTGGCGCTAGAGGTTTATATTGTTAATGACTGCACAATTTCTGTAATGAGCAGTCCGATCTAAACCCATAAGTACATATACATCAATAGCACCCATAAATGGATAATATACTCAATGAATCATAAAGATTTTCCATGATACAACTGTTTGTTTTGTTCAAGATCAGACCACTTCCCAATAGTAGTCTGATCCCGAGCAAAACTCCATATAAGAATGTCAAAACGATTTATTGGCGTTAACCCAATACCACACAATCCCTACTTTTGACGACCCTGAGAAAGAAGCCTTTTAGAAAACATTGTGGGAAAAGGAGAAAATGCTGGTAACCAGCATTTTCTCCTTTTCCCACAAAGTTTTCTACCCTATCAAAGAAATATTGCATCATTTCAGCCACTATGAAATTATTGTCTACAGAGGCTTCCAATTTGGATAGGTCTAAAATTCTGTTGTGTGGTTAAAGGACTGTATTATTAATGATTGCACATTTTCTGTCATGAGCAGTCCAGTCTGAATGATTAGTACGGATATATAGTTAATGATTACAATATTTCTTTTGATAACGAAGGTTTCTTACAATCCTACCTTGAATGTATAAGAATAACCTAAGTAATCAAGGACACTAAATGAGTTGTGAAGATTACCCATAATACATCATTTTGTTTTGTTCAAGATCAGAACACTCGTAAATAGTAGTGTGATCTCGAACCAAAACTCTCTGTAAGAAAGCCAAAATGCTTGGTTGCCGCTAATGGTTTGCATTGTTAATGATTACAATATATCTTGTTTGGTCACGTGACCATTCAGTTTGCGAAGTTTGGCGCGAAATGTAAGCATAATTTTGACTTATCTCGTGCAGTCTTGCGCGGGGTGGGGTGGCGGGGGAGCAAATCAGAAATACCAGCATTTTCTCTTTTTCTCACGATGTTTTCATAAAGCCGGTTTCTACTAATCGTTATAAGTCGGGATTGTGTGGTAAAGAGTTACAAGCATTTGTAGACAACCAATTAAAAGTAACTCAGATGCAGTTTTTCATTGATGTGGTTTAAAATATTGTGTGAAAAAAGATAAAAATATGATTAATTTAACAATGTCTTCAAAAGGCTTGTACATGAAAGTCAGTATTGTGTGGTAAGGGATTACAGGAATGAATCTTTACTAAACAATCCGGGATTCTTTTTAACCTCAGAAACGAATATTTTTAATACATTGTGGGAGAAGGGTAATATACTGGCAGCTAGCATTTTTTCCTTTAAATAGCATTTTCTACCATTCGAAATATAAAATACATGTTTCATTGGCTATCTATAATTGTTTTGAAATGAAGGTTAATACTATTTAGACCATTTAACAGTATACCACACGGCAATTTTTAGTCTTATCCAAACTGAAATCATTTGCCGAAAACCATTTCATAGTTGCTCAAATCCCAAAAATGATGTTTGATAAGGTAGAAAACCTCGTTTGAAATGGAGAAAATGCTAGTAAGCAGACGATTCTTTCGGGTTCTAAAAAAGATAAAAGCATTTGCACTTTTCTTTCATGAAAGGGACAAAAGGTAAAAGTTTTGCCAAGTAGTTTGACTAACCTGTGTCACATGTCCTGTGTTGCCATCTGGAACATGTATCGCATGATACGGGGTTTTTTTACTTTATAGAATAGGACCTCGGCCTTTCTCTATGGCATGTCGTAGAAGGCGACTAAAATTAGAGACAAACGGCTGCTTTCCTCGTAATTCGTAGGATTGCAGCAGGCTGGGTAGTTCTTATTCCAAATCCTATATTTTTTTTTTCTTGATGTAAATAGGGTTTGGAATGGGAATCAGTTGGCCTGTGGGACCCCGTGTGGTTTAATCGGGGGTATAAGAATAAACCACTGCAGTCCCGCGATCGTCACATCTGCCATTTCATCTGGCGGAACAAAAGTGACAGCATGCATGTCGTAAAAGGCGACAAAAGGGGCATCATTTTGTGTTTCATCCATTCCTCATTTATCATGTTTTTCTTATGTTGTTGCACATGTATGTTATTTTCACCTTGCATTGTTGTTTACTAAGTAAGTGCGCCCAATATGACCTAAGTTGTCGACGGGCCATAAAACACTATTCATTCAATCGCATGATACCGCCTGTTGCCTCCTGCCTACAACAGTCCCACATTTTACACAATTATCTGCCATTGCAGAACATAAAAAACATACACTCACACACAATCAAAATCTTCCTACAAAACTTCACTTTTAAAGATCAAAATCCAACGAAAAACACAACAAACAACAATTAACAATTCTTATGACTTTAAAATTCAATATTATGGTTTTCTCCTACGTCACATATACTAAAAGTAGCTTACTTGCAATTCCATTTCCTTTAATTACCGATGGGGATACCCCTATCCAAACAACTCTCTAATTACTCAATTTAATTAACGCTTTTTTTAATCTTCTTTAAAGAAAGTACATAAAAGACAGTTTCAAAGGTAATATTGACTACAGTATACAGATTTAAGCAAACTATCAATCAGTGCGAAAAACAATTAGCAAATTAAAAGCAATCAAAAGAAACAATTTTTCACAATTAGCATACTTTTTATTTCATAATTATTATTTCTTCAATCAACACGAGAAAACATCAAAGGACAAAAATAAATGATTATTACTATTATCACTAACAAATAAAACATTTCTGTATTCTTTGATTGCCACTCTCCCCAAATGCATTTCCACCGTTGTATCAACCAAGATGATGGTTCAGCTGCAATAGTAAAACAATAAAAAGTAAACACAAACACAGATATAGGTTAAAACAAAATAATATTCAATTATTCTAGGAAGGGCAAAAAAATGAACGGGTATCGTTCAGTTTTTGGAAAAATTTTTTTTGGGGGGTCGAAATGACCAAACGGGTGTCGAAACGACCAGTTTTTGCAAAAAAAAAATTTTGGGGGGTCGAAATGACCAAATTTGGGGTCGAAACGACCAAAAAGTGTCGAAATGACCGGGTGTCGAAAAGACCGGGTGTCGAAACGACTGGATACCCTCGGATCCATGTTCACATAAAAAATAGCTTTCGTTAAACACGCATCATTAATACTCTTACCAATAAAATTATTGGCTTGTTTATTTTACAAGGCATTTACATTTTCAACAAAAATTTGCTTGAATGTCTGAAGTGTTGAATAGCTGGTAACCTAATTTATTCATACTCGCAACGTGACTTTCATCCACACCACAGCTTAAACGGCGGCGAGTGAAACGCAAGGCAAGCAAGTCACAATTTGATCTGAACAAACCCAAGACCGCAAAGGTAAAGTTCAATGTATTTTTTTCTTTTTTGAAATGTGTTTTTGTTTTAAACGTGAAGGACATTACGTCCTTACTTAAGTATTGTTTAGAAACGAAGTAGGTCAGTCGTTGTTTATGAAGATTACAGTCGCCATTTTGATTGATTGTAAGTTCGTAAAAGCTTTACGCCTGCGTTACAGAAGGCTACATTAGTATATAAATATGAATGATTTGTATTCCATTTGCTGCCATAACTAGTTGAATGTATTGCTCTTCGTCGAAGAAGAATATTTAACGAATCCCAATGTCAACAGTCCTCACAGTGACTGGAAATTTCGACCGATAACAATTTCGTCCCATTACAATTTCGGCCCATTACAATTTCGGCCCTTTCTCCTAACGTGAGTTTACATGGTTTGCATTTGTGTAATAAATCTTACACCTTTATAATCTTTTAAACTTACCTTTCAGCACTAGGATTTTGCAGCCCTAAGGTGAAAGTATATTGAAATGTTGGAAAAATATAAAATGGTGATCTATTCTTCCCCTTTCATATAGTTAATTTTGACTTTGATGCTGTCAACCTGGATCTAACATATATATGCATTTAAATCTTTAAATTGGCTCAGTCAAAAGTATTGCAGCTTTTGTACTTTCACTTAAAGGTGGCCCTTCAGATTTTTGGACGAAATTTATACAAAAATATTAAAATTCATCCTGATACTCCCAGTACCTTTTAATTTTCATTCATAAAACCCCAGTAGTCGAAAACCATCCGACAACAAGAGAAATTAGAGATCTAATACGGCCCAGGTCAACACCGACGGGAACCATGGTCTACTTTTAGATGAGCAACTTGCTCACTCACTTACCGGAAATACACAAATGATGCCTCAAACACAGCGACTGAAGAAGTTTATGGAAAATAACATGTTTGTTATGTTACGGAATTTAAGCGTCATTAGTCATGTGCCAGTCACTTTATATTCCCACAATGCTTCTTTTGATTTTTGGCGCGAAATTAAAAAATACCTTTGGAGGCTACGTGGCCTTTTAAGGGAATACCATAAAACAAGTGGGCCATGATGGCCCTAAAATCGCTCACATGCACCATCTAGTTTCCCAGTGACCTAGTTTTTTATCAGGCATTACCCATCATCAAACACTTTTGAGGTATCAATAAGACAAACATTCTGGCCAAGTTTCATGAGTATTGGACTGAAAATGTGGCCTCTACAGTGTACAAAAGGTTTTTCTAAGATTTCATCAAGTGACCTAGTTTTGGACCCGACAAATACCCATTATCAAACTCTTTTGAGACATCACCAAAACAAACATTCTGACCAAGTCTGAAGAGTATCAGGCAGAAAATGTAGCCTCTGGAGTGTACACAAGGTTTTTCTAATATTTGACCCATTGACCTAGTTTTTGACTCCACATGACCCATTTTCAAACTCATTCAAGGTATCACCAGGACAAATATTATGAACAAGTTTTAGGAGTATCAGACTGAAAATGTGTCCTCCAGAGCATACAAAAGGTGTTTATAACATTTGACCTATTGACCCAGTTTTTGACCCAACATGACCCATATTCAAACTCATCCAAGATATTATAAAGGCAAACATTCTGACTAATTTTCAAGAGTGTTGGACTGAAAATGTGGCATCCAGAGCATATACAAGGTTTTTCTAAGATTTGACCTGGTGACCTAGTTTTTAACCCCCAATGACCCATTTTCAAACCTGTCTGAGATATCATCAAGACAAACATTCTGACCAACTTACAAGAGTTTCGGACTGAAAATGTGGCCTCTAGAGCCTACAACAGGTTTTTCTAACATTTGACCTAGTGACCTAGTTTTTGACCCCACGTGACCCATTTTCGTTCTTGTCCGAGATATCATCCAGGCAAACATCCTGACCAACTTTCATGAGTATCCGACTGAAAATGTGGCCTCTAGAGCGTACAAAAGGTTTTTCTAAGATCTGACCTGGTGACCTAGTTTTTGACCCCACGTGACCCATTTTCGAACTCGTCCGAGATATCATCCAGACAAACATCCTGACCAACTTTCATGACTATCCGACTGAAAATGTGGCCTCTAGAGCGTACAAAAGGTTTTTCTAAGATCTGACCTGGTGACCTAGTTTTTGACCCCACGTGACCCATTTTCGAACTCGTCCGAGATATCATCCAGACAAACATCCTGACCAACTTTCATGACTATCCGACTGAAAATGTGGCCTCTAGAGCGTACACAAGGTTTTTCTAAGATCTGACCTGGTGACCTAGTTTTTGACCCCACGTGACCCACTTTCGAACTCGTCCGAGATATCATCCAGACAAACATCCTGACCAACTTTCATGACTATCCGACTGAAAATGTGGCCTCTAGAGCGTACACAAGGTTTTTCTAAGATCTGACCTGGTGACCTAGTTTTTGACCCCACGTGACCCACTTTCGAACTCGTCCGAGATATCATCCAGACAAACATCCTGACCAACTTTCATGACTATCCGACTGAAAATGTGGCCTCTAGAGCGTACACAAGGTTTTTCTAAGATCTGACCTGGTGACCTAGTTTTTGACCCCACGTGACCCACTTTCGAACTCGTCCGAGATATCATCGAGACAAACATCCTGACCAACTTTCATGAGTATCCGAC